>CM024266.1:31649965-32849965 GCA_013621005.1 Aeschynomene evenia | reverse complement strand
TCATTGATTACTGTAAAGTGTGAAATGAAAATCTAATATATAACTCACTTCTCTATTTCTCTTTATCATGCATGTTTGTTCACCCTACAAGCAAAGGCCTAAAGGCCTCACACAGTGTGAAAGAAGAATAATGACTTTTTATACAGGCCATAAGATCCAACAGTCTTAGTGTTTAAGAAAACAAAGCAATACTTAGTTAGAAGCGATTTATTGAAACCTCATTAGGTGACAAACTTATCAAGAGGTAATGATTTATTTAGCTGGCTGAAATAGCAAACTTGAAGTTGCAAAAGAGAAAGACTTGGCCACTGTAATGAAACAGAATCTCCCATTTCACTTTCTATGAGGCAGATTTTTGTGTGTTAGAAATTCATGGTAAAACAAAGTAAAAAGGGAAAGTTGAGAAAATTGAGAGAAAAATCAAAATAGAGATATTCTATTAATGATGAAAGATGTGGTTGTGGTATGATATCATTGATACCTCTTTACATAGAGGCTATGGAATATTCTAGAGACAAGGTAAACTAAAATAAAATTTAATCCTAACAAGCTTAACTGATTTATTCTAATTCTATATTCTCTAATATTGTGGTCACTAGCTTGGATGCACCATTTACTCATACAAACTTGAATCTAAGTTAATTATAATAAATTATCAACTTAGAAAAGCTAGAGGTGTTAATATGCTTATGTATTTTAGAAAAAGAATTTGGAAGTAAAATTTTGCGAGCTGTGAATATTTCATGAGAATTAGCCAATATCTCCCACAATACAAGCTAAGAAGTCAATACACAATTTATTGCACAGGGACAAGAAGTTGCACAAGAAAAGAGGTGATTAAGATATTTGAAGAATAACAAGTGTATAAATTCATTGAAATTGGGGGAAAAATTGTTACATTACATCCTTGACATCTCAGTGACATTGCATTTTCTGCTTAGAAAAGAAGGATAAAACAAAAACAATAGTGGCTGCTGTACAATTTTCCTCAACTAATCTATGTATGTCAGACTTTTTGAGTAAGATTTATAGACTATATATTGTGAGGTTTATAGCTCATTCAAGCTGAGATGTGAGGTCTAAGAAAGCATCTTCACTGCAAGGAATCGTTAGACCGCCCATCGGATGATCATATCCGAATTCTTCTTCAGCTTGGTTTAGTAGTTCTTGAAATGAAGGTTGGTTCAAGTATGATACCGGAATCACAATCCGCTTCATTTTCTCTCCAACATACACTGCAAGATAGCCTTTTGGAACTTCCATAGCCTTGGAAGAGGCTTGCCTTCTAATACCAAGTAAGCGAAAGGCCATTATTCTACTGACTTTTTGTGTTTGCTTCACACCAATTACCAATAGCAATTCAATGATTTCAAAGGGTGTTAGAAAGAAATGTTTTTGCTACTGACTTGTGTTCCCTGAGAATGCCATGGTGAGTATATATATATATATATATAGATTCACATCATACTAGTTTTTGTGGAGATAATTCTGTGGTGAAATGAATGGTTGATGAGCCATCTGGTAAGAGACAATGACCAATGAGAGATCACATGCTAATGTCTCCAATGTGTTTGCATTAGATCTGAGAATTCTTTTCCAACACAGTTGCCACCTTGAGAAAGAGACATTTGAGAAGCTAATAAATAGTTAAATACAAATCCAACTTAATGGCTTACTTCTTATGTTCCAGACATGCTTGAAACATATCACATAGGTTCTTCATACTGATAAGCTACCATTTCTATGAACCTTAATATATGACCATGAATTCTTTCTTGCTGATAGATATTAAACAATGAGATTGGATTCTAGAGAACCACATGTCATGGTCATGTCAATATCTCAGCTTCACTGGCACTTGGTGGAGTACAAGGAATATGGTCCCCACATTCATGCCAACCACTTCACTAATTTCTAAAGCAGTGAAAATATCTAGTGCAAGAGGTACATCCAGCATATGTAGATTATGAAACACAAACTTGAAAGAGTCATGTGGAATTGTAGATAGATAGTTACTTATAAGTTATTAACTGAGCCTCATCATAAGATTCAGAAAGTAGATTTGGAGCTTTATGAATTTGGTCAAGGGCTCAAACTTGATGAATACAAATAAGTGTTGGAATTCATGGTATCAAGATCAAAAATGATCAAAGAGATAATTAAGAGAATACAAGAAATGAAATATGTATTGATTGAATGATCAAAATTATACAAATGAGTAGCCTTATATAGGCATGTATGAGTAACTAACACATCACTTACTCTAACTAACACTTATTACAATATATCCCTAACACCCCCCGCAAGTTGGATCATGCGAACTCTCGTTTGTCGGGCTTGGGTAGAAAATGTGATACAAATGAAATGAAAAATTACATCAAAGAAAAGAAATACAATGAGAGTCGACTCCGTTAAAAGTCACTCGTAAATGGGCTGTTAAGCTCCAAAACCGAAAAGAAAAGAAAAATCCCAACTAAGAATCAATGAGTCGACTCCGTCAAAAGTCGCTCTGAATAGGTTCTACGACTTCAACTCTAATTGGGCTCTATGGCCCCAAAGGATCATATCAAAGGTTGCTTAACCGTTATAGTATAAGCACCGGAAAAAAACTAAAATTTCAATAATGCTTAGCCATTACAGCTTAAGCAAAAGAGGCTTATGAGCCTAATACCAAAATTCAGACATTACAGCAACAATATTCCAAAACTCAAGAAATCAGAATTTCAAGTAACCTTCCTTTAGAAGCTAACAATAGTGCAGAACTTGAACCTTTCATTCTCTCTCTCTCTTTTTTTTTAAATCAAGTAGCAATCAACAATCATTCTTGAACAATCCATTAATCAAAAAATCTTCAACCCTCAACTTTGGGAAGAGGTATCATGATGAACTAATCAGAAATTCAGATATTCATGATGAAGCAATATCACAAACACTTTATGTGCAACAAACCTTGAATAAGAGCCAATAATCTTCAAACACAACTTGCAACACTAAGCCAAATCAAAGACAGTAAACCAACCAGAAACAAGGTCTAATTATCAAGTCTTTGAACAGCTTTCCTTTTTCTTTTCCTTTTCTTTTAATATTGAACAAGAACAACTTTTTGAAGAAAAAGTTGAATCAATGATCAAAGAAAAGAACTCAGAACCCATGATTCAATGCAATAATCTTGCTGGAGATGAAAAAACCTGATTAGACGAGAGGATGAACGCCGCGTCGGAGAAGAACCATGGCAACGAAGCACCACTGCGTCAACGAAACAGAGGCGGCGGAGCACGATCTGAACGCTGCAGAGAAGATGGAGATTATGAGTATTACCACCGCTATTCCCTTGTCTCCTTCACTCTCAAGGCCCAAAGTACCTTTCTCCGCTTCGTCTTCATCGTTCTGTTGCAGCCCCAACTCTAGCTTCTTCAAGAAAGCTACCATATCTGTCTTTATCTCCACTTCAAGAAAGAAGGGTTTTACTTGCAACGCTTTGTCCGGTTCGGTGTCCCAGAGCTCGTGGTTATTGTGGGTGTGGTGACTCTTGGAGCTTTGATAAGGATAGTGCTTGAACTTCTTGGCTTCCATTTTTGCACCCTGATTTAGCATTCTAACATGCAAGAAGAATCACAATTCAAAAAATTGTGAGTTCTTAGAACTCATGAGAAATTGCAGTGGAAAATAATTGATATTGGAATTCATGATATCATGCTCAAATAATCAATGAGATAATTAAGAGAATGCAAAAAATGAAAAATATATTGGTTGAATAATCAAAATTATACAAATGAGTAGCTTTATATAGGCTTGTATGAGTAACTAACACATCACTTACTCTAACTAACACTTATTACAATATATCCCTACCAATAAGGGTGTGAAAAAATATAGTAGAGTTCTTGATTTCTTAATAAAGTCCTTTGTTAATGCAGACATGCCTTTGCAGTTGGTACTTACGTATCATCATTGGGGCCATGAATTTTAATACTACATGAATGAGGTCCTAGGATAAATAACTTGTTCTGTGCTGCTTTGGAATTTATGAGAACAATATAGTTTGATTTTTCTCACAAGTAGCACTGCTAATACTACATAAGGATCCATATATATGTCACAGTTAGAATCTTTGAAATGATCGTTTCACATTCATATGTATCATCAGAGTTTATGAGAATAGAAAATTGTAACTAAAGTTATCAACACTAAATCAGTTGAATTCATTCATTGTCATTAAACAAAAAACAGAGGAAACACTCTAAATTTGTCATTCTAATGGTCATTTATTAGCCTTTTCCTGAGAAAAAAAGTGTGAACCTTTACAAGTTTAGAATCTGCCTATTGTACAAATGTTTATACTAATCAATGTCAGTCTTCTACATCATGTGATTCATAGCCGATTCAAGCGAGAAGTGATTTTCTGGAAGACTTGCTCGCTGCAAGGAATTGTGAGGCCACCCATTGGATGATCATATCCAAATTCTTCCTCAGCTTGACTCAACAAGTCTTGGAATGAAGGTTGGTTCAAGTATGATACGGGGATCACGAACCGCTTTTGATTCTCTCCAATATAGACCGAAAGATAGCCCTTTGGGACGTCAACAGATTTTGAAGCTGCTTGGCTAGCAGAGAATGATGCCCTTCGAATAGCAGGCAAACGGAAACCCATCTTTTGTCTTAGTCTGCAAGAAGATCAACAAGGCAAAGCTCTCAGATTTAAGAAGAATGAGTCTAAATGTTGATGATGCTTTATATGCCAATGACTTGTGCTGTTTCTGAAAGCAAGAGGAAGTGTATTTATAGATTTTAAGATTCTATGGAAAACTATTTCTATGATAAAATGATTGTTGAAGAGATCACATGGTGCTGTCTAAGAGTGCATACCCAACTTCCTGTCAAATGAGACGTGCTTGGTTGAAACTCAGATGTTAGTTCATATACATAATTTAATGCAGACATGAATGAGACATGATGCCACTGTTGTCTTCATTTTGATAAGTGGTACTTGATTTGCTCTGCATTGAAATGTGAGGGTGACAAATCATGAAAACTTTAAACAATGATCAAGACCAGAATTGTATTCTGAAAATGTGAGATGTCTTGAGCATGTCTTTAAGGTGAGAAACAATCAATTACTCTCAGAATTACAAATCTCTTTCATTTTCATGTATTGAATTATGTTGGCAAATCTTATACATGGTGGACCATTTACTCCAAAAACCATTACTAGTTCTTGTTGAAGACCTCCAAGATAATCCATGTGATGATGGTTGATGAGTCTTTTTCCCTCACTAAACCACTAGACCCCATCAAATAGGCTCATTAACCATTCAAAATTTCAAATCTGCAGAGAAGGGTATCCACACAAGCATCCTATTGATCTATATATAATTCTATATATATAGCCATCATTGCATCCTCAAATATGTACTAAAGCATTATAAGAGACTTGAAACACTTTTTCCTGATATCATTCTTTAAGTTTTTGTGTGTGGAGTAACAAAGAAGAAACAATGGGATTTCGCTTACCCGGTATTAGAAGAGCTACACAAGCAGCAGCTTCAAAGGGTGGAGAAGTTCCAAAAGGGTATCTTGCAGTGTATGTGGGAGAAAACATGAAGAGGTTCATAGTTCCAATAGCATACTTGAACCAACCTTCATTTCAAGACTTGTTGAGCAAAGCAGAACAAGAATTTGGATATGATCATCCAATGGGAGGCCTCACAATTCCTTGTAGAGAGGACGAGTTCTTAGATATCATATCAGTTCTTGCTTGAATGGTTTCATCAGAAGAACAAAGAGATTGACATAACATAACATACATTAGCTCTAATCAAACAATTTTGTAGATTGATTGTTTTTCCCTTTGCTTTCATGCAAAAGTGGAACATGTTTATTAGTTTCATTGATTATTGCAAAATAAATCATTGAATATATGCACACTTGCTGTGTTTCTTCTACATATTTTCATTTCTCATCTTTATATATTTTGAGTGAAATGTAATATAAAAATGTTAAAAAGTGAAAGTTATAGAGATTTTCATCTTATACAAAAATCAATTGCTATGCAAAAATAAATTTTAATGAAATGTTATTCTCATTCAAATTATAAACAAAATAAAAACGAAATCATGTGACATAATTGACTCCTCCTATTATACTTTATAAGAATTAACTGAAGATTTTCTTTAACATAAGTTGATTATATATTTTTTAATGGTAAAAACTTGTAACCATAACTACAATAACTAGTTATGTTATATACCTACAAGGCTACAACTCTGCAATGGGGTCTGATGATAGACAAGGGCTAATGGGATATCACATGGTATTGTCTTCAAAGTTTTTATCAAATATTAATTGAGATTTTCAGAAAGAGACTTTACAACCTATAAACTAATAATAACTAAAAATTATGGAATTCATGGCAGCATAGTTGGAACCTTCGGAAAAAGACTTAACAACCAATAGGCTAATAATTCCATGGCCAACATCTTCTGTTGTAGACAGAATTAAAACATATCACATTTTTAGGTTCTTCATAATGATAAAATACCTCTTCCAATCTGATAAATATTGACCATGAAATATAGCCAACAGAGCTTTAATAATTGGAAGCAAAAGTTGTCAACCTGCACTAACTCATCTAGTCGAACTTCCACTCGTGCACTATCATGACTTAAATTTGATTCTCAAGTTTCCTATTTGTGAGAGATCTGTAAGCTCTCGATGAGCTTGAAGGAATGCCCTAACCCTGGATTGGGCCGAGTTTCCCCTCAACCTAAACTTTTATCATAAAAAATGGAAGCAGAAGCTAGAAGACCACATTTTGTTACAATACCCTACCTTATATCATATCAATAGTACTTGGAAGACATGAAGTGTGTTCCTAACAATTGAGCCTACCACTTCTCTAATTACCAAAACAATCAAAAAAAGAAAGAAAAAAAATCTCTATTGTAGAGTGGAGTGGTTATAAAGATTCATTGAACCTTCCCATGCAAAAGTAGTTCAGCTGTACAAGAGATACAATCAATATATATAGTGTATCCAACATAAGATAAGATGTAAAAGTTTATGCAGATAAAAACTAAAAAGTAATAACTAAGCCTCATAAACCAAGATTGCTTATTTGTGACCAGGTTAGTCAGAGAATAATCAAAATTAAAGTTTATGCAGATACCAACTCTGCCCTTGCTAGGAATCACGTGTAGTGTTCAGGCTTTGAATTTCTTTTGTTTTTCACATGCTTATAGTAAATAACCATGCTCATATAAGCTCCTACATGCAGGGAGAGAGAGAAGTGAACAATGATATTATAAAAAGGAATACTTTGAGTCATTGAATTCATTGTTGTCACACAAAAAACAGAAGACGTGCTCTCTAAATTTGTCATTCTGATTGCCTATACTAATCTATTGTACAAAATGGTGTATACTAATCTATGTCAGTATTCTGAAGTGTGAGATTTATAGCCGGTTCAAGCGAGAAGTGATTTCTTGGAAGACATGTTCACTGCAAGGAATTGTAATACCACCAGCAGGATGATCATATCCAAACTCTTCCTCAGCTTGACTCAACAAGTCTTGGAATGAAGGTTGGTTCAAGTATGATACGGGGATCATGAACCGCTTCTGATCTTTGCCAACATACATTGCAAGATAGCCCTTTGGGACTTGTACAGATTTTAAAGCTGATTGGGTAGCAGAGAATGAAGTGCTTCGAATAATCGGTAAACGGAAACCCATCTTTTGTGTTAAGTCTGTAAGAAAAGAACAAAACAAAGCTCTAAAAGAAGAATATGTTTGAGTTTTGATGCTTAAGGATGCCAATGCCTTGTGTTGTTTTTGAAAGCAAGAGGAAGTGTATTTATAGACTTTTAAGATTCTTTGCAAAACTATTTCTAAGATAAATGATTGTTGAAGGAGTTAAAGGATTGGGGACATACTCATATGAGAAATCACTTGGTTCTGTCTTAGAGTGCATACCCACATTCTCAAAGAGTGGCCAATAGAGCAGCTACTTGCAATCAATTGAAGATAAGATCAAGTGAAACCTAATATCTGTTCATGCCTTAAGTGGTATTCCTTATTTTTGTAGACATGCTTTAGACATGTCACATTTTCTTCATTTTGATAAAGCAACTAAATGCTAACAAGTGCTTACTAATGCTTGTCTAAATATATATTCAAATGGTTTAAAGATTTCAAGCTGTCACACCGATAAAAGTTGATAGATATATATGAGCAGCATTGTCAATTGTGAATCCAAATAAACATGTGAGTTTGTCTAAATGTGTCTACTATTGTCTAAGATGGTGGGGTTATGATATCCCATGTAACTTCCTAATCCTTGAAAAAGAGTTGCAAGACAATACCATGTGATCCCTTGCCTATCATGTTTAGAAATCATTCATTAGAGAATTGGTTGGCAGAGGCTCTTAGAAACTATATATACACTCTCTTGGATTCACAAGCAACACAAAGGATTTGCATCCTCAAGTATCAGATTTTAAATATCTGTTTCTTATACAAGTCTTTTGAGATCAATACATCAGTTTTTTGGTCCATAACAGCAAAAAAACTATGGGTTTCCGCTTACCAAGTATTAGAAGGGCATCATTTTCAGCAGCCTCCAAGGGGGTTGAAGTCCCAAAAGGTTATCTTGCAGTCTATGTTGGAGATAAAATGAGGCGGTTCGTGATTCCTGTATCATACCTGAACCAATCTTCATTTCAAGAACTACTAACTCAAGCAGAAGAAGAATTCGGATATGATCATCCGACGGGTGGTCTCACAATTCCATGCAATGAGGATGAGTTCTTAAAGCTCACCTCTCAACTTGAATGACTTGTAAATCAAGTTAATGGATACAGATAGATAGATGAGACAAATGTACGGAAGGCACTTTCTTTATTATAAAGATTTTACCATTTTGATTTCTTCCTTGTATCATATAATTTGGAAGTGTGTACAATGTTTAAAGTTATGACAAAACAGTGTTCAAAAAATCAGGCTTTTGTCCAACAATAACCAGGCTTTCATCCTAAAAAATACAAGGCTTTCAAGTTCTCATGTATTGAAAATAATTAAAAGAGAAAGAATTGGGTGATTTGATTGATGAACTAAGGGGAAAAACTCAAAACAGAATTGACATATATAATATTAACAACTTCAATAATTAAAAAGGACCAATTCTTGAGAAAAAATAATCAACTTTAGCTCCATGATATTATTAAGAGAAAACAGGAAAAATCAGAGTCCAAAAAAGCATAGACCCATCACCCACTAGTTAAGTGAAATTCATGCAACAAAAGAGTGTGACAGAGCCAAGAGCTGGAAATGTTAGTGAGCATGGTGATAGGCGAGGGTTAATCATGTTAAATTTAATGCCATTTATCTGTTTTGATCTCATAATTTAAGTTTTCGGAAGAAATTGCTTATAATGTAGTACCTGAACTTCTGTGACTAAATAGTTTAGAGTTAATAATATTTGAACTAAAGGTTGGGAGAAGTATGAAATAGGAATGAACAAAGAACTTCATTTTCTCAGAAAATGTGGTCTTTCTAATACCAATTGATCATATAAATTTAGATCGGATGAAATACCTCTTGTAAAATTATGCTATCTCTTTGAAATTCTTATGAACAATCAAATCTAGTTTTTTCTTAAAGGCATGCAATGAATAAGTTAAATAACCATCCATGCTAATATATATAAGCTCCAAGTTGCAGGGAGATTGAACACTATTTGCTGATAAAAAGAATTACTTGAGTCATTAAATTCATTGTCATTACACAAAAAACAGAAGACATACTATGTGAATTTGTCTTTCAAATGCACTATTCTAATCTATTGTACAAAATGTGTTTACTAATCTATGTCAGTCTTCTACACTGAGATTTATAGCCCTCTCAACTCAAGCGAGAAATGATTTGTTGGAAGACATTTTCACTGCAAGGAATTGTAAGACCACCTGCAGGATGATCATATCCAAACTCATCCTCAGCTTGGCTCAACAAGTCTTGGAATGAAGGTTGGTTCAAGTATGATATTGGGATGACAAACCGCTTCTGATCCTCTCCAACATACACTGCAAGATAGCCCTTTGGGACATCAACAGATTTTGAAGCTGATTGGCTAGAAGAGAATGATGCCCTTCGAATAACAGGTAGACGGAAACCCATATTTTGTTAATATGCAAGAATAAAACAAGGACAAAGCAAAGCTCTCAAACTTAAGAAGAATGTGTTTAAGTTTTGATGCTTAAGGATGCCAATGACTCGAATTGCTTAGGAAAGCAAGTGGAGGTGTATTTATAGATCTTAAGATCCTTCAGAAAAAAACTATTTATAAGATAAATGATTGTTGAAGGAGTTAAAGGATAGAGGGACATACTGATATGAGAGATCACATGGTGCTGTCTAAGAGTGCATACCCCACCTTCTCAATATATGGCCATTAGAGCATCCCCTTGAAATCAAATGAAGATAAGCATAAGTGAAACCAAATATTGTGTTCATGCCTTAAGAGGTATTCCTTATTTTTGTAGACATGTATTAGACATGTCATATTGATAATGCTGATATATAGGTTTCAAGTGCTAACTAATATGAGGGAAAGGAGAACAATTATGAGGTACTCATAAATATCTATATATCAAATTATTTTCTGGACATGTTTAAGACATCTCATATACTAATGTATGGCTGAAAGCTGAGCAATCTGTTCATGGATGACACACATACATATGGTTTACAGATTTCAAATTATCACTTTCATAAAGGCTGGTTGGTAGATGTATATGAGCAGCATTATTGTCAATCTAGATAAACATGTGATTTTGTCTAAACCATGTCTACCATTGAAATAACTATACAGCAATCAATGCATGAAGAAACATTAGGTTTGTTTTGCCTCTACCAAATTGCTAATTTCTTGACTAATCTGTTGGCCATTATCTATGAAGGTGGGGTATTTTCTTCCATTTATCATCCTAATCTTTGAAAGAGACTTAGAAGACAATACCATGTGATCCCTTAACCATCATGTAGACCCCATGGTAGCCTGTTAGAAACCATTCCTCGTGGAATTGGTTTTGCATAGGCCCTTAGCAGCTATATATACATTATTTCTTGAGTTCTCATGCAACATAAGTAGTTTGCAACCTCAACTCAAGTATCGGAATTCAAATATTTCTTTCCTATAAAAGTCCTTTGAGATAAATACATTGGTTTTTCGTGTGAAGCAACACAAAACAATGGGTTTCCGCATACCAATCATTAGAAAATCATCCTTTTCTGCAGCTTCCAAGGGGGTTGAAGTCCCAAAAGGCTATCTTGCAGTATACGTCGGAGATAATTTGCGGCGGTTCATGATCCCGGTATCATATTTGAACCAACCTTCCTTTCAAGAATTACTAAATCAAGCAGAAGAAGAATTCGGATATAATCATCCAGCAGGTGGTCTAACGATTCTGTGCAATGAGGATGAGTTCTTAAAGCTCACCTCTCACTTGAATAGATTATTGTAAATCATGCTAATGGAGAGAAATAGATTAGCTGAGGCAAATGTACAGAAGGCTCTTTCTTTATTGTAATAATTTTCCATTCATTGTATCATTCCTTTGCAATTGGAAAAAAATGAAAAATTTGTGACAATTTTGTTAAACAGATGGCTTTTGTCCAATCATTATGAAATTGAAGTTACTAAATCAGGCTATAATTAATCTTTTAATAGGGATAAAGAGCAGTAATTTGCAAATAATAATAATAACAATAATGAAAGAGCAGTAATTCTTTTGGAGGTCGTATTGACCAAACTTGTCCTTGATCCAAGCATGTAACATAAATCAAATTTATCCTGGAAAAATTAAAACTTTCAGTACCTTAATTAGTGCTAGATTCTTCTGTAATAGAAAGAAAGATCATTTAGTTGCTGCTTTCAACAACACAGAAAACTGAAAAATCATCAATTCTTCAAATTTTGTAATCAGGCTGTACCATAGTTGTTACATGGGCATGAAGGATCACATGTTATTGTCTATCATGTATTTTGATAAAGATGAAAAAATATTATCTAGATGGAGTCCTTTAACTTGTTTGGTTATAGAAATAACTGTTTTGAATTGTTCATATTATGAAACTTGCAACAGATGTTCTTCTTGAGCTTAGTTAATTATTGCTAGGTAACAATTATTGCTTGTCAATCATAAATTATAGCAGAAAAAAAGCTTTAACTGAGTTCCGCCTATTAATAATTCTCTCTACATCCCTATGACACTCGGTGTTTAATTGAGCTCTTGGAATCTGATCTATCTATTGACCATGAAATATTTCTTAGAGGATCTGTCAAATAAAGTTATCTTTGACTTTTGTTATAGGAAAATTATACTAACTCTGCTCTTGTTAGGAATCACAGTGTTTACATTTAGGCTTTGAAATTCTTAAGAACAGTCAAATCTGGTTTTTCTTAAAGGCATGCAGTGAATAAGTTGCAGGAAGAAGAGATCACAGTTTGATTATTAAAAGAAATACTTGAGTCATTGAATTCATTGTCATTACACAAAAATCAGAAGACATATTCAGTGAATTTGCCTTTCTGATGCACTATTCTAATCTATGGTACAAAATGTGTTTACTAATCTATGTCAGTCTTCTACACTGTGAGATTTATAGCCCTCTCAGCTCAAGCGAGAAGTGATTTGTTGGAAGACATGTTCACTGCAGGGAATTGTAAGACCACCTGCAGGATGATCATATCCAAACTCATCCTCGGCTTGGCTCAACAAGTCTTGGAATGAAGGTTGATTCAAGTATGATATCGGGATCACAAACCGCTTCTGATCCTCTCCAACATACACTGCAAGATAGCCCTTTGGGACATCAACAGATTTTGAAGCTGATTGGCTAGAAGAGAATGATGCCCTTCGAATAACTGGTAGACGAAAACCCATATTTTGTTAATATGCAAGAACAAAACAAGGACAAAGCAAAGCTCTCAAACTTAAGAAGAATGTGTTTAAGTTTTGATGCTTAAGGATGCCAATGACTTGAATTGTTTAGGAAAGCAAGAGGAGGTGTATTTATAGATCTTAAGATCCTTTAGAAAACTATTTCTAAGATAAATGATTGTTGAAGGAGTTAAAGGATAGGGGGACATACTGATATGAGAGATCACATGGTGCTGTCTATCAAGGACTAACCAGTTGTTTAAGAATGCATACCCCACCTTCTCAAAGAATGGCCATTAGAGAATCCACTTGCAATCAAATGAGATAATTTCAACTGAAACCTAATATCTTTTCATGCCTTAAGTGGTATTCCTCATTTTTGTAGACATGTATAAGACATGTCATATTGATCATTCTGATTTATAGGTTTCAAATGCTAACTAATATGAGAGCAAGGTACTCATGAACAGCTGTATATCTTACAGTTTTCTGGACATGTTTATGACACCTCATACACTAATGTATGGCTGAAAGCTTAGCAATCTGTTCAGATAAATGCCTAATGCTTATCTAAATAAAGCATGTGAGATGTCTAAAAATTGTCTACCTGTGAAATAACTTCAAAGAAATCAATGCATGAACAAACATTAACTTCACCTATGCCAAATTGCCAAACTCTCGGCTAATCTGTTGGCCATTATCTAATAAAGTGGGGTATGTTTCTTCAATTTAACTTTCTGATATTTGAAAGTGAATCTATCAGACAATACCATGGGATCCCTTGTCTCTCATGTTTAGAAATCATTCATTGTGGAATTGGTTTGCAGAGGCTCTTAGAAACTATATATACACTATCTCTTGGATTCACAAGCAACAGAAAGCATTTGCATCCTCAAGTATCAGATTTTGAATATCTGTTTCTTATACAAGTCTTTTGAGATCAATACATCGGTCTTTTTTCGACCGGAACAGCAAAAAACTATGGGTTTCCGCATCCCAAGTATTAGAAGGGCATCATTTTCTGCAACTTCCAAGGGGGTTGAAGTCCCAAAAGGCTATCTTGCAGTCTATGTCGGAGATAAAATGAGGCGGTTCGTGATCCCTGTATCATACCTGAACCAATCTTCATTTCAAGAATTACTAAGTCAAGTTGAAGAAGAATTCGGATATGATCATCCGGCGGGTGGTCTCACAATTCCATGCAATGAGGATGAGTTCCTAAAGCTCACCTCTCAACTTGAATGACTTGTAAATCATACTAATGGAGAGATGCAGATTAGCTGAGGAAAATGTACAGAAGGGACTTTTCTTTTTTTTTTTTTTTTGTTTAAGATATTCAATTTTGATTTCTTCACTTGTACCATTCATTTGGAATTGGAAAAATGCATACGAATGAAAAAGCTAAGACAAAACTTTGTTAAACACATGGCTTTTGTCCAATCTCTATGAAGCAGTGTCATTATGAAATTTAAGTTACAATATATCAGGCTATATGCTTTTAATAGGGATGAAGAGCTGAAATTTGCAAATAATAATGATAAAAATAAAAAAGGCAGTGATCCTTTTGGAGATATTACAAAACTTGTACTTTATTCAGTGTCCTTGAGCCAAGCATGGAACACAAGTCACATTTATCCCGAAAAAACAATTTAGCTACATGGTGCTGGATTTTTCTGTAATAGGAAGTACATTTAGTTTTTGCTTTGATCAACACCACAGCAAAGTTATCTTAGGTTAATTCCCTGCTTCTTCTTATATAATGATCATCAATTCTTCAAATTTCCTAATCATATTGAACCATCATACATATAGTAGTTACATGGACATGAAGGATCACATTGTATTTTAATAAAGATGAACAATATTATCTAGATGGGAGTCATTTAACTTGTTTAGAAATAACTGTTTCGAATTGTTCATAGTATGAAACTTGCAGTAGATGTACTTCTTGAGCTTAGTTAGTTATTGATACTAGGTAAGAATTATTGCTTGTCAATCATATATTTATACATATAGCAGAAAAAGCTTCAATTCAATTTCACGCCTATTAATAATACTCTCTACATCCCTATGACACTCGGTGTTTAATTGAGCTCTTGGAATCTGATCTATCCATTGACAATCAAATATATCTGATAGATCTACAAAATAAAGTTATCTTTGACTTTTACACAGGGAAAATTATACTTACTATGGTATTCCTAGGAATCATAGTTTCAGGCTTTGAAATTCTTAATAATATCCAATAGACAAATCTTGTTTTTCCTAAAGGCATGCAGTGAATAAGTTAACTAACCATGCTAATATACATAAGATCCTAGTTGCAGGAAGAAGAGAACACTGTTTATTGATAAAAAGAATACTTGAGTCATTGAATTCAGTGTCATTACACAAAAAACAAAATACATATTCTGTGAATTTGTCATTCTGATGGTCTATACATATTAATCTCTTGTAAAAAATGTGTATACTAATCTATGTCAATCTTCTATGGAGCAAGATTCATAGCCCTCTCAACTCAAGCGAGAAATGATTTGTTGGAAGGCATTTTCACTGCATGGAATTGTTAGACCACCCGCGGGATGATCATATCCAAACTCTTCCTCAGCTTGGCTCAACAAGTCTTGGAATGAAGGTTGGTTCAAGTATGATATCGGGATCACAAACCGCTTCTGATCCTCTCCAATATAAACTGCAAGATAGCCCTTTGGGACTTCCATGGATTTTGAAGCTGATTGGCTGGAAGAAAATGATGCCCTTCGAATAACTGGTAGACGGAAACCCATTTTTTGTTAATATGCAAGAGAAATAACAAAGAAAGCTCTACAAGAAGAGTGTGTTTAAGTTTTGATGCTTAAGGATGCCAATGAGTTGTGTTGTTTTGGAAAGCAAGAGGTAGTGTATTTATAGGTTTTAAGATTCTTTAGAATACTATTTCTAAGATAAATGATTGTTGAAGGAGTTAAAGGATAGGGGGACATACTGATATGAGAGATCACATGGTGTTGTCTGTGAAGGACTAACAATAATTAATTTGTTTAAGAGTGCATACCCCACCTTCTCAAGGAATGGCCATTAGAGCATCCCCTTGCAATCAAATGAAGATAAGCTCAAGTGAAACCTAATATTTGTTCATGCCTTAAGTGGTTTTCCTTATTTTTGTAGACATGCTTTAGACATGTCACATTTTGTACATATTGATAATGCAACTCATCAATGCTGATATAAAGGCCTCAAGTGCCAACTAGTATCAGGGCAAGGAGAACAATGATAAGGTACTAATCAACAGCTATATATCTTACAGTTTTCTGGACATGTTTAAGACACCTCATATAGTAATGTATGGCTGAAAGCTGAGCAATCTGTTCAGATCAATGCCTAATGCTTATCTAAATAAAGCATGTGAGATGTCTAAAAATTGTCTACCTGTGAAATAACTTCAAAGAAATCAATGCATGAACAAACATTAACTTCACCTATGCCAAATTGCTTATCTCTCGGCCAATCTGTTGGCCATTATCTAAGAAAGTGGGGTATGTTTCTTAACTTGCTAATCTTTGAAAATGGCCTTTAAGACAATACCATGTGATCCTTTGTCTCTCAAGTTGAGAAATCATTCATTGCGGAGTTGGTTTTGCAGAGGCCCTTAGCAACTATATATACACTATATCATGAATTCTCAGGCAACACAAGTCATTTGCATCCTCAAGTACTAGAGTTCAAATATTTCTTTCTTGTACAACTCTTTTGAAACTGATCAATACATCGGTTTTTTCGTGTGAAGCAACAAAAAAACAATGGGTTTCCGCATACCAATCATTAGAAAAGCATCAGTTTCTGCAATGCAAGCAAGTTCTAAAGGGGTTGAAGTCCCAAAAGGCTATCTTGCAGTCTATGTTGGAGATAAAATGAGGCGGTTCGTGATCCCGGTATCATACTTGAACCAACCTTCATTTCAAGAACTACTAAGTCAAGCAGAAGAAGAATTTGGATATGATCATCCAAATGGTGGTCTGACAATTCCTTGCAATGAGGATAAGTTCCTACAGCTCACCTCTCACTTGAATGGATTGTAAATCATGCTAAATCTAATGGATAGAGATAGAGACCAGATAGATTAGCTGAGGCAAATGTACATAAGGCAATTTCTGTTTTTCTTAACATTTTTTACTTTGATTTCTTCATTGTACTATTCCTTTGGAATTGGAAAAATGCATATATGAATGAAAGAGCTATGAAAATAAATTTGTTAAACACTTGGCTTTTGTCCTCTATCTATGGATTCTAAATTTCTAATATATATATATATATATATCAGTATCATATGAAATTTAAGTTACTACATATCAAGCTATCATGGAACACTAATCACACATTCATCCTGAAAAAAAAAAACTAAAGCTACATAGTGCTGGATTCTTCTGTAATAGAAGGCTAAGTTAGCTCTTGCATTCTGCATAATCATGCCCATTACTTAAGGATCACAATTCTTCAAATTTTCTAATCAGGCTGCACCATCATAGTTGTTACATGAGCATGAAGGATCACATGGCAATGTCTAGGATTTAATTTAAAAAACTAGAAATTATGTGTGGTTGAACTAATGCCCACCTTTTTACCCAACTTGAAAATTGATACCAGAAAAATTTTGTTCAGATCCTATGTAAGAACTAAAATAGTGGGCCCATTAGCTCAATTAGGAAAATAATAAAATTACTATAAATAGGTGTACTACAAAAATGTAAAGGAATCATTCATGAGAATTATGGCATCATACTTTCCTTTTTGGCTCTAATTGGGATTCTCTCTACTCTTTTCTCTCTATTGGCCCATAATTGGGAATTTCTCTACTCTTCTATCTACCTCTAAAATCTTGTTTCTTACATTTGTGCTTTCATTGGTCACCATGTTTAGAGCTTCAAATTCACCATATTCTTCCCATGGTGATTCATCGAACTCAACGTCTCCTAATCAATCTACATTTATGTATCTCTTGATACAATTGAAAACTCAAGTGGATGAATTTGCTGCTGATAGTAAAAGATGAACCAGGAAATTGAAATCGAGGTGTAAGCATTATCAAGCACAAATTCAACACTCGGAGATTTCTCAAGTAGAACATTCAGGTCAAGCAACATCATAAGCTTCAATATCAAGCTTTAATCATCAATCAAAAATTTCAGATCAACAAAATTCAAATACAGATCCAGAAGAAACAAAGCAAGAAATTCAACAATCAGATCCTAAAAATCAAAATCAGCATTCATCATCGAAAAATTTCAGAACCAACAATAACAATATCAACAATTCCAAAACCGATACAACATCAACAGCTCCAAAATTCATGTCCAAATTCAACAATCATAAATCAGAAATGTGAATCAAAACTAACAGACACAACAAGACAGGAGAAACAAACCGCGTCGGAGAAGAGGCTATTGAAGATGCAAATAGAAGGAGGACACGAACCTTCAATATTTCTGAACTCCAGCGGCAGCGGCGCGGGTCGGAACCTTCGCGAAGGGGAAGCGGACACACCGCTCCTGACTAAGGCACCAACACTCCTAGCGGCGGTGTTTCCCTGGGATCGCGAGAGCAAGACTTGGCTGGGGAAGATCCGTGACCAAGCGACGGCGGAAGACAGAGCGAGCGGAGGCTCGTTTGTGCATCGATGGGTTTGTGCGAGAGAGATACACAAGGGGTTCTTGGAGCCTCCTCCATTGTTTCAGATCTTTAGAAGTGAGGATAACCAATGGAAGGAGAGGTCAGCAACCGCGAGGAGAAGCAAGAAAGACGGTGCAGCGCCGGTGACTGGAACTCGACGCTAATCTTTGAAAGTGACCTTTAAGACAATACCATGTGATCCCTTGTGTCTCATGTTTAGAAATCTTTCATTGTTGAATTGGTTTAGAAAATATTTCTTTCTTGCACAAGTCCTTTAAGATCAATTAATATATCGGTTTCTTTCGAGTGAAGCAACAAAAAACAATGGGTTTCCGCATACCAATCATTAGAAAAACATCATTCTCTGCAGCCCAAGGGGTTGAAGTCCCAAAAGGATATCTTGCAGTATATGTCGGAGACAAATTGAGGCGGTTCGTGATCCCCGTATCATACTTGAACCAACTTTCCTTTCAAGAATTACTAAACCAAGCAGAAAAATGAAGAGTTCGGATATGAACATCTAGCAGGTGGTCTAACAATTCCATGCAATGAGGATGAGTTCCTAAAGCTCACCTCTCAACTTGAATAGATTATTGTGAATCATGCTAATGGATAGAGATAGATAGATTAGATGAGACAAAATGTACAGTAGGCACTTTCTTTTGTTGTTAAGATTTTCCATTTTGATTTCTTCATTGTACCATTCCTTTGGAATTGGAAAAATGCATATGATGAGAAAATTATGTTAAACACTCGGTTTTTGTCCTGTATCTATGGATTCTAAATTTCTAGTGTGTGTATACATACACATATATATATCAGTATCATTATGAAATTGAAGTTACTATATATCAGGCTATCATGGAAAAAAAATCACATTTATCCTGAAGAAACTTTAGCAACTTATTGCTGCATTCTGCATATATTATTAACTAATAAGGATCATCAATTCTTCAAATTTTCGAATCAGGTTGCACCATCATAGTTGTTACATGAGGATGAAGTATCATCACATGGTACTCTCCAGGATTTATTTATTTTAAAAAAGTATAAATTATGTGTGGTTGAACCAATGCCCCACAATTTTAGCCAACTATAAAGATGGTACCCACTTGGAAAATTGAAACCAGGGAAATTTGTTATGATCCTAATAATTCTTTTCTAAACATTATAAGAGTTGGCTGAGATAGATTTTTGTGCTCAAGACATGCTTAAGACATATCAAGTATTCTACATGTTACATACAATATTATATTATGAGAGAAATAACTGTTTTGAATTGTTCAGATCAGTATGAAACTTGGAATAGAGGTCCTTCTTGAGCTTAGTTAATTATTAGTAGGAGAGAATTATTAGTTGTTAATCATATATTATAGCTGGAAAAAGCTTTAATTAAGTTCCACCTAATAATAATAATAATAATGATAATAATCTCTACATTCCTATGAAACTTAGTGGTGAACTGCCCTTCTTATCCAAAAGAGTACATTATTTAAGGGTTTATCTTCCAATCAATGGAAATGAATTCAGATCATTAGATTTTGAAAAATAAAAATCAGTATATATTTTGGACAGCCAATAATGATGAAGAGAGATATGGCTGGAAATGTGGATCTAAATCAATCAAATTTGCATTGTACAAAAAGATTGGGAGACACTATTATTCATCATTCAAATGGAACTAACTCTAATTTTGATCATCATGACCCATTCATATCTTCTTGTCAAGAAATAGTTGACACTCATCTTGAACTCTATGAAAAATTGATCAGAGACTTTGCTGTCCACATCTGTCAAATTATCTTAGGTGGGTCTCTGATAGGTTGTTCTAATAATTCATCAATCTTTACAACTAATAGAGAACCTTAATTAGATTATATACAAAATGGATAATAATACAATTAGAGTAGGAATAAGTTAGAGCTAGCACACTCCATGTGATGATCCTTTGATTGCTTGTACCTCACGTTATGTCTAATCACTATGCCTAATGCAAACACTTTCCTAGTCTTTCATCTATAAATACACACTCCATGTCTAAGCTTCCTTCATCCAAATCAGTTGTGAACAATTTTGGGAATAACAAGAATAACTTATCGTTCTAAATTATAAATAATAAACACTGCGATGGCGATTCGGTTGCCTAGCGTATTGAGTGCTAAGCACATTCTTCGCAGGTCGAATTTGCTTACAAACCAAGCAACTACAACAACATCATCATTTGATGTTCCTAAAGGCCACTTTGCAGTATATGTAGGGAAAGGTGAAAGGAAGAGATTTGTGGTACCATTGTCATTCTTGAACCAACCTTCATTTCAAGAACTGCTAAGTATAGCAGAGCAAGAATTTGGATTCAACCATCCAATGGGTGGTCTCACAATTCCATGCTCAGAAGATGTTTTTATTCATCTCACATCTGGTTTGAATTAGATCACTTAGATTGTGATGAATGGTCCAAAAGTAAATATGATTAGCATCAAGTTCTGTTTTTGCCTTTTCAACATGGGGTTGGTAAAAATTCCAACCCATGTTAAAAGGTTTAATGTATAGTGATATCATATATATATATATATATATATGAACATGTCAAATGTAACACTTCTTTTTCTTTTTTTCTCTTTTTGTGCTGAATGTAACATTTGGCTAAAATGTTTGTGTAATTGAATCCACTTTACCAGTTCTTTCCTCCTATAAACTTGAATCATGTTTCATTGCTGAATAAACTTTTATCTAATCTGGAAATTAGAAGTAACTTGCGTTGGATCAAGTAAGTCAATATTATATTACTCAAAATGTATGAATACTAACAACCTCACAAAATATGGAAGGAGTATGCTAAGAAGCAAAGTTGATCATTAGAAGTGAATCCAATGTACAAGGTTGTTATGTTTATTACCATTTTTCATAATCCGATGGATTGATTTTATTACTTGGATATGTGTCTAATCTGAACTGATTGAAGTCCTTTTAATAAAATAGATATATCTTAACAAAAAAAAAATTCTAGCCTCTGATTAGAAAAACAATGTACCTATCATTTTGATATCTTACGTTATACAATTCAATATATATATTTGTTTCAATAAACTATAGAGTTTTCCTTACATATTATACACTACAAACTTTATAGACTCGATCATTGACTTGTAGGTATTGAGCGACAGTTGAACCGAATTTTTATAACATTTTCATATCCGATCCAATACGAGGATCGAACTCTCAACACTTGACTAAGGAAGGATAAGCTTCAGCTGTTCAATCACACTCCGAGAGATAGAATATGTCTTTGGTTTTTGTGAAGAAAATGTTCAAAATTATGTTAAAAAAAACATTGAAAATTAATGAAATGTTGTTAATGACTGACATATACACTATTGTATTGTTAATAAAAAATTAAAAACAACAAAGAAAATATATCAGTTTTAAATTTATTAGATCTAACTATTTTATTGAGAACCTGAGAGTCTATACAAATTCTATCACTCTCTCTTCTCATGGTTTTGAATGATTTTCTGAATTTTTACAAATTAGATATAATAAAAATACCAAGCCCTCAGCTGGGCCGTTCAGAAATCCTTACCCACTTGGATTAATTCGGCTATTCAGATAATCATCATATGCTGACCCAAGAAAATTAAAAAAAAAATGATTATGACCCAAAAATATCAAAATCAAACAAAAAATATTATACCAAAAAAGAATGGGTCAGACACACAGCAAACGACGCCGTAAACGGCACGAACATTGTGGCACCTAAACTTTGGCAGACAGATACAAACCCTAGAACAAATTGCTCCGATTGAGCTTTGATTTCTTAGACGAAGTCGTTAAATTGGTATGACCGAAGGCTTATCTTCGAAAAAGCACGGTCAAGATCAGCCTGAAATAAGTGGTCCTACACCCAAATCACAGAGAACCAAAATGGGCAAATCTGAAGACATAGATAAGAAGGTAACCTTCATTTCGATTCAGATTCGGATAAAAAAAAACATTTCCTAAATCAACAAATAAAAGCTTTCTCCAAACCCCTTTTGGGTGTGTGTAAAGCTTGCAGCTTGATTGAGTTTAGTGGTTCAAAATGGAAGCTTTGAATTTGAACCTTCATTAAGCACTACACTACAATAAACCAAATATCACTGTGCACTACACAAATTATTGATTGTATAACTATTTAAACTATTCATGGGTTTTGTGTAGAACTTGGGTAAGAAGCTCAAAGATTTAGAAATAAGCATTCCAATAGTTTATGGGAACATAGCATTCTGGCTTGGAAAAAAGGCTAGTGAGTAAGTGTTTTACATTACCAATTATTGATGGTTACTTCAACAATTTAATTTATTGGTTAAAGTCATAGGAGTATAAGGTTAGTGACTATATTTGTGTTATACAAGGTATCAGTCTCATAAATGGACTGTGTATGTTCGTGGAGCAAACAATGAGGACCTTGGGGCAATAATAAAGCGTGTTGTTTTTCAGTTGCATTCTAGTTTCAATAATCCCACACGTGTTGTGGAGTCGCCGCCTTTTGAGTTGTCAGAGGCAGGATGGGGTGAATTTGAAGTTGCTATCACACTTTATTTCCACACCGATGTTTGTGACAAGCCTTTGAACTTGTGAGTTGTTGTGTTTCTGATTTTGATTCAGTGGCTGCTTTTGATACTGTGATTTCTTGATTCACGGTGAAGAAGTTCCAATTGTGCTGGAAAATTATGCATAGACCAAATCTGAACTATCCTTTTAGTATCTATCAACAATAATGTGATTATGCTTTTGGAATACTGCAGTAGTGAAGCTCAACGCCCTGTTTAGTTAGTTGGATACAACAATTTGCCTCAACTACTTCATTTCATTATTAAAGATAAGCAATGGTTACCTAAATCCTTGATGTCTATTATGTTAAGATAGGTTATCTTTATTGCAGCTCTACAACTCAAGTGCTTGATTACATTAGGTTAATGATATATGATATACTAGACGGCCATTCGACTGGTTTTCATTGTCATTAACAATGCAGATAGTTGAGCATTTTTTGTGAACATCACAACAATTTCGGAATCTTGTATTTTATTGAAGTGTACTATATGCACAGATTTCATCACTTGAAGTTGTATCCAGACGATGAAAACAGCTCCATGTCCACAAAGAAACCTGTTGTTATTGAATTTTACGATGAGATAGTTTTCCCTGATCCTTCAGATGCTTTTTTAGCTCGTGTACAAAATCATCCAGCTGTACACTTTCCACGGTTGCCTGCCGGGCTCACCTTGCCTCCCCCCAGTATGTTACTTAGGAGTTAGCCAGTTACTGCTGTTATCTGCAACTTTCTTTTGTTCCATGCCTGAGTTGAAGGTGTATAACATATTAACATAAATGCAGTACCGGTTGAGGATGCAAGTAAAAGAAGGAAAGGTGATACCAAAGATCACCCCTTAACCCAATGGTTCACAAATTTCTCAGAAGCAGATGAGCTCTTACAGCTTGCAGCAGCTCGTCAGCAGGTATATGTGACTAATTGTGTCATATTTATAGTATACAATCTTTGCAGAAATCTAAGCTAATAGTGATGCCTTGATGGTGCATTTTTATGTTCTGAAGATTACTATTGACAGCATGTATTGCGTGCGCGTATTCTTGCATCCTTACATACATGCAAACTCTTATCATACAAGGAAATCTGTTCAGCTGTTTGTAATTACCATCCTTGAATAAAGATTTTAAAGGAAACTGTTAATCTTTTTTATAGAGAAATATGATTGCATGATGTTTTATTATTTAAATATGAGGATTTTGTTTTATTGAAAACAAAATACACTCTGATCATTGGAGGCTTTTTTTTCATCATATTTTGCCTGCACTTTAGACATGTACTCAGGACACAGGTGTCAAGGACTCAAGACAACTGTTCTATGCTTAGAAAAGTTAATTTTTCTTTGCATTTTGTTGTTTATGGTTTATTTTTGTGACTTATCTCTGGCACCCTGGAAGCAAGGCCTAAAAGACTTATGCCTATGAAATATCAGAACACAAAGCACAAACATATTTCTTAAATTAGATTGGATACTTATTTGTAATTAAAGAAAGAGGCTAGCCAACAGATACCATAATTGCCACATGATGCATCATCACTCCTGCTAATTCATAATCAAAGGATTTTAATTCTGGCATCCATTATAATTAATATGTTGTGGGTTCTCTACTTTCTTATAATTTTCTATGTGGGGCTTGAATATCAAATGCATGAATTTCGCATTGCCTTTCCTTGAAGCCTTTGAATGGTACTAGCATCTAAACGTTGCAAGAAAACTGTTGTCGGCGCCAACTGACAGTTATTTCGCCCTTCCAATGGCTTAGGTTCAAGCTCATATTGCTAAACTCAGGCGACAGATTAGTTTAATAGAAGGGCAGCATCAGCAATTTAAAACTTCTTCTGATCAGTAGATGTACAATTAGGGATCTCTGAGGTTTGAATTCTAATTACTGAGATAGCAGAGGAACGGGTTGAATACATGTTCCTGATGTTTTTTTTCTTTTTTCTGTTGTGGAATGATTGATCTCATTTTTGTCTAAGGTGTTGTAATTGTCTAAGTTTAGTTGAGTTTGCCCCGGTCAATAAACAAATGGCCATATCTGTATGATTTAAAAAGGGTGGCCCGGTGCACGAGGCTCCTCCGGATTGCCCTAAATGTGTATGGTTTAATCATAATAATTTAAATGAGGGCCTTTTCTCCTT
Organism: Aeschynomene evenia; assembly: GCA_013621005.1. Classification (NCBI taxonomy): domain Eukaryota; kingdom Viridiplantae; phylum Streptophyta; class Magnoliopsida; order Fabales; family Fabaceae; genus Aeschynomene; species Aeschynomene evenia. The sequence goes on along the minus strand of CM024266.1, from coordinate 32,824,637 downwards.
TATATTACAATATTCATTCAGTACATCTAAAAAGTTTGATGTATCTTGTTGATAGGTTTAAGCAGTATGCTAGGGTGAGAGATAATAGTATGAATGTCTTCTGCATTTATGACTTTGCCATCTTCAACTTTTTTTTGTCTTGATAAATATAATTTTTTATGTGTAACTAACTTTTAGTGAATTTTGTTTATATGAGTAATAGATTATTATTATTATTATTATTATTATTATTATTATTATTATTATTATTATTATTATTATTATTATTATTATTATTATTATTTATTCATACTTTGAGTAGGTACAATGAGCAGACCAAAAATACTTAGCTGCTAGTAGTAGGTACTACATAGAATACTTGTTAGGCCCCATTGCTCTGCCATGGCATTGCAATCTGCTATACATATATATATATATATATATATAGTGACTTAAAATAATGGAGACAAATAATAGTCATATTATGGAATTGAGATATAGCTTCATAGTAAAACAATAATATTCTTTTGTATAATCACACTCTTAATATAACAAGAACAATTAATAATAGAGGATCCGTTTATACCTTGTTCATTATGTTGTTGAATGTCAATGGGAGTAATTTATTTCATCAAATTAAAGTCATCTTTCTTTGATAAAATTTTTACATGAAATATTACGGCATTTTTAAAGATTAATGTAACATTATTAATGTAATTTGAATTTAGAAAAGCATTTTCGCCAATTATTTAACATTTTTGAGAATGCAATCAATAACATCATTTTCCACCGCTCGTCACTTATCCATCTAGTCATCCATTCCTTACCACAACCACTTTTACACTACAAATAAAAGGAAAATCCACTTAATTTTTTTTCAAAGGAAAAAATAGATCAAAATGTTTAAAATTTTGGCTCCTCACAATATTATCCGTAAAAACCACACAAGATAATTTACAACTTCACACAACACTATAATATAGTCCACTGCAAAGTTAAAGTAGGTGTGAGAATAATAAAATGAATATAAAGGCATTTTCTATATATAAAAAATATATATATATGAAGGCATTTTTGAAGTGGTTGAAATATTGATCTCACAAGGTAGCTAGGTAGGACAATATGGGAAGTCGATGATTATGGGGGCAAGAGTAACATGGCCTTCATGTGCCAAAGTAAAGGTTAAGTCCCCATCATCTTAAAAGAATATCCCTTAGCTTGCTTCATTTCCTCTTCATATCATCATATATATATATGCATTTTGGAAGAACAAAATATGCATGGTGGGCCTTTCTTTTCAACTTTTAACTTTCTCTTCTATTTCTCTTTCTTATTTTCAACTACATAATAAAAATAATAATAATTAATTTCTTCCCTATTTCTTCAAATAATCTCGTTCACAGAACATGAAGAGTAGTTTTGCTTTGTACGTATCCTAGACTTATACATCAAATCCACAAAATTGTTGATTTTTTTTTTTCGAGCCCAAATATAACAAGGAGAATTAAACAAACAAAAACACTATACGATGAATTGATGATAGTGAAAATTGATTTATGTGAGCGTTAACCTACCATATTATTTAATTTGATAAAATTTAACTCGATCTTTTTTACGAAGGGGACATTAATCTATTCTAAATGAAATATCCAATGATCAATAATGTTTGTCGTACAACACAAATACGTTCAACTAGTATCCAACGTATGCTATACAATAAGACGTAATGTGTATTATATGTACGTGTGCTATACATATAGCACACATTATGTCTTACTATATAGCACATGTTGGATACTAGTTAGATATTGTTCTACGACAAATATTATTGTATATGTTTCAATTGTCCTAAACTCTATGATGTAGTTGAGAGAGACAAAAATGAAGGACACATGACGGAAATGCCGGACACACCCGTATATGAGACTCACTCACTGAATTTAACCTTCTAATCTAATGTCACTATATCTCTAAGCCTATGTTAATGTAACAAAATTGTGGCCAACATTGGATAATAAATAATTTATGTCTTATTATAATTAAGTTCATATATATATGCTATATATGTATATCATGTGGAGGTGGTTTATGCAGGACCACATGGGGGAAAGAAAAACCTGCAATATTGTTGAGACACTTATTTAATTGTACCTACTAGCAAACAGAGACCAGTGTATTGGATGTATAGTGTTATATGTATATATGTATGTAGGTGTAGGTAGAGATCGAAATTGACAAGCATGATTATAGCTTTTTATCACTAAAATTTGTTATTATATGTATATACCTCGAGCCTATTCTTGTATTGTTCTATAACAATTAATGTGAATGTCTTTGAATAAAAGAACCAACCACGTTGTTGAGTACGACCTATCCAGCTTCCTATTCAAATTCCCTCGACAATTAAGTTTGCCTTTGCTTCTTAGGCTTTTCTCTAAATTAATATATATATATAATCCATTGAATTAAGAATAACCAATGACTAGTCAATTACATAACAATTATTGCCCACAAAAAAATAATAAATAATAATCCATGAAATTGGAAAATGAGAATAAAGAATTTTGTAGGAAATTAAATTTGCATATAGTTTTTGTACATAGGGATGAATTTTGAATTGGTAGAGACATGACATATGAGCCATATGGAAGTGGGACATGTACAAACTCTGCATATATATAAAAATGGTCATGCAAATTACTTATTAAATTAAATAATATTTGAGGTTTGTTGCATATGTACTATGGATATAGTAAGGATGCATACAAATGATAAATGATGTACATGGAAATTATATAAGGTATGCTACATACACCACCAATCGGCCACAAATCAGCCACCATCGTATAAATATACGAATACATGTATAATTTAACTATAAATTACTTCACCGTATTTTTAATTTAAAATAATTTTTTTCTCACCTCACGCGCTTTGCTCACCCATCTATTTAAACATTCAGAGAAGACTCGATGTTGATTTCGGAAACACCAACCCGCTCTTCCCAGTTTCCATAACTTTGAGCTTCTCTGTGAATAAAGACCACAATTTATTATGTTGGATTGTGGTCTTTATTTATGTTGGATTGTGATCTTTATTTATGTTGGATTGTGGTCTTTATTTATGACGGATTGTGGTCTTTATTTATGTTGGATTGTGGTCTTTATAATGTTGGATGATGGTCTTTATTTATGTTGGATTGTGGTCTTTATTTATGTAGTTTTTATTTATATTAGATTGTGGTCTTTATTTATGTTGGATGATGGTCTTTATTTATGTTGGATTGTGGTATTTATTTATGTTGGATTGTGGTCTTTATTTGTGTTGAATTATGATATTTATTATGTTAGATTGTGGTCTTTATTTATGTTGGATTGTGGTTTTTATTATGTTAAATTTTAGTCTTTATTTATGTTGGATTGTGAACTTTATTATGTTGGATTGTGACTTTTATTTATGTTGGATTAAATATGATTTTTATTTAAAATACATGGGCACACAAAGCAACACTAGAGCTCGCTTATGCTGCTGCTGCATCATAAAAAATCGACCCCAATAACACATTCACTTCTGAATTCGAAGCAGAATTTAAGAAGCAACCACTTCTCTCTCTCACACCTTGCTCCTTCCATAACCACTTCTCTCTCACCATTCCACAATTCATTACTCGATCCCTCTCTCATTGATATATACATACATACATAAGGTTTTTTGTTTGTGTGTTTGTTTGTTTCTCTATTTCTTAAATAAATAAATAAATAAATAATTGCATCCAAATCGCACCCACTCACTTATTTGTGTGCTGCGCTGGATCTGGAGCTTGTTTCGTGCGATGAAGAGGTCTTTTCCATGGGACGAACATGTTGAGCTCTTATCGGTTATCACACGACTCTCGATATAATATTTATTATGTTGGATTGTGGTCTATATTATGTTGGATTGTGGTCTTTATTTATGTTGAATTGTGGTCTTTATTATGTTGAATTGTGGTCTTTATTATATTGAATTGTGGTCTTTATTTATGTTAGATTTTAGTAATAAATTCAATACAAAATGATTTACTATGTCTGACTCATTGTAGTAAGAACCACTATGAATACACATACACGTTCTTCGCATTTTAGTTGCTCTTCCTCAGTGAGAAGGACACTCATACCCTCAACAATTTTTTATGATTAAAACAAAGGAAAACTAAAAGTTATAGGTCCTGTAACAAATTTCTTTATTTATGTTGGATTGTGGTCTTTATTTATATTGGAATGTGGTCTTTATTTATGTTGGATTGTGGTCTTTATTATGTTGAAATTGTAGTCTTTAATTATGTTGGATTGTGGTCTTTATTATATTGGATTGTGATCTTTATTTATGTTGGATTGTGGTCTTTATTATGTTGGATTGTGGTCTTTATTTATGTTAGATTGTTAACTTTATTATGTTGGATTGTGATCTTTATTTATGTTGGATTGTGGATTTTTATTATGTTGGATTATAGTTTTTATTATGTTAGATTGTGATCTTTATTTATGTTGGATGTTGGTCTTTATTTATGTTGGATTGTGGTCTTTATTTGTGTTGAATTATGATATTTATTATGTTGGATTGTGGTCTTTATTTATGTTGGATTGTGGTTTTTATTATGTTAAATTTTGGTCTTTATTTATGTTGGATTGTGGTCTTTATTATGTTGGAGGGTGGTCTTTATATTTATGTTGGATTGTGGTCTTTATTTATGTGGTTTTTATTTATGTTAGATTGTGGGTCTTTATTTATGTTGGATAGTGGTTTTTATTTATGTTGGATTGTGGTATTTATTTGTGTTGAATTGTGATATTTTATTATGTTAGATTGTGGTCTTTATTTATGTTGGATTGTGGTCTTTATTTATATTGGATTAAATATGATTTTCTATTTAAATGATTTGTTAATTATATTTATAGGGCAACCAAGGTTCTTGTGTTTATTATTTTCAAGCGCATCACTTGCACGCAAATCCTGTGCGATGAATACTCTAAAGTTATATTTCTTAATTGCGTGGCACCGCATATAAAGTGTCAGTGGCTGATTATGAGTGTACAATGAGTATTTCTCATATATATATATATATATATATATATATATATATATATATATATATATATATATATATATATATATATATATATATATATATTTGAAATTTGGGGTAAGTAAAAGCAATGGTAGTGAAGAGCTGGAAAAGAAGGAGTAAGAGTGTAAGAGACACATGGGTTGCTGCAAAAAATGGTTTGAAATGCACTGAGTCTAATGTGTGTGTGTCTGTCTGTCATGTGTGTCTCTGATCACTCCTCAGTATATCACAAGCTCTCTAAACAGGAAAACAGCCAAAACATCACCACCTTGTACCTATTAGTACAATATATATATATACATATGAGAGAGGAAAAAAAACTTTAATTTGTTGCTTCATTACTTCCTCTTACTGGCACACGCCCCTATCTCAAATCAAATTTCGAGTAAATATTCTATAATTCGATATTTACAAAATATATTATAAGATAAACACAAATATTTGGAAAATAACATTTTTTTAATCAAAACAGTTAATAAAAGTCCATTTAACATTTTATAATTCAAATAGCATTTTAATCATGAGTATATTTTTAATGAGTTGGTGATTGTGGCCCAAATTCCTATTTATTAGCTGTTTTGACTGATTTTTTGTTGTACTTCTAGCAATACTCTCAGATAAATTATACTTTTAAAATTTAAATTTTTTGCTATTGATCCCTTACCATTAAAATAATATTAAGGTAGAACCCGTGCCAAATATACATAAAAAATACTGCTCTGACATATGTGAAGTGTATGGTATACCTATGCATACACATCAAATTAATTTAAGAATGTAAAATGAGAAATCAATCAAAATAAATGAGATTTTGAGTTACAATTATTCAGTTCATTTAAATTTTAATAATTATTTGAGTAAAAAAATAGTCAAAATGAGTTTATTTGTTGTATTGGTTGATTTATCATTATCATTATGCAGAAACATTATTATTAATTAAATACCAAAGAAAACAAAGCTCAAGTAAAAACTAAATTTGATAGAATACTAGGTTATCCAAGGTTTCAGTCAAAAGAAGGAAGAGTAGTCTTTAGAAGCCTTTGTGAACTGGTTCAATCATATGATATTGAAGTTTGATTCAAATTAAATTAAAGGCCCCAATAATATAATTAATAAACCCTTTTTGTGGTCTTTTAAGGAAAGTCAAAAATAAATTCAATGGTGCATGCTACTGCTAAATGACAAGTCACGTCTTAGAATTTGGAGAAGAGTTATTTTATTTATATGAATTTTGTTTACTTCTGTATCACATTAATAATTAATCTATTGTGAAATATGAATCTCATTTAAATAAGACTTACACTAAATTTAATAGTAGATAGAGTATGAATCAATGAAAATACTAAGGTTCTGAAAACCGGACCGGACATTGAACCGGATGAAGGAGGGGTTCAGAGGTTTAGAGGTTTAACCGGTTCGACCGGAGGTTCAACCGGATATAATAAAATATGTATAAATTATATATTTATCTATAAATATATACATGTATGATGAATTATATGCTATAGAAAAATTAAAGTGCATGAAAAATATTAATAAAAGTGGAAATTTATAGCATTTGATAAATTTAGAAGTTTAATAATTCTTAATTTTAATAATTAAAGTGTATTATATATTAAATTTTATTATAAAATAGTTATTAAATTTTAAAAAATTAAATTTTTTATTTTTATATAAGTTGACCGGTTCGACCGGTTTTTACCGGTTTTTGACCGGTTTTCAGAAGCCCGATTTTTAAGGCCTAATCGGACCGGACATGGGTTCGGTTCCCGGTTCAACCGGTCGGTCCGGTCCGGTTTTCAGAACAGTGAAAAATACTAAAACAAGTATACTTAAAAATTATTTCGCAAAATGCTCCGAAACAAATAAATAACAGCAGTGTTATATGTACAATTATATGTGCAACTATAATATGTTCTATTGCCATAAATAAAGTTGAAATTCAAGGCAACATAATTAATTAAGGAATGAGGCGAGTTACTATCAAGGTACACCTCATAATCATCAATAATATTTCTTTAAATAAAATTTTTGGATAGAAATACATGAAATAATATTTATGCAAAGAGTGGGGAATAAATTGGTGGAGAATTGAGCTAGGTTGTATAGAGTGTGTGTGGGTCCATGGTGGCACGAGGAGGACCAACAAAGACACAAGTATAGCCATATATAGAGAGAGAGGGGGGCTAGGTTTATTTGGCTCCTACCATGTCCTTGCATTCTATCTACTAACCAAGAGAAATGATTCTTGGACTCACCATCTCATCTCAATTAATATTTCATTATTATTGGATGGAACTTTGGTCCACCTGAGTAGAAGTTGGAGTATTTATCTACCCGAAAACAATTTTATATAGATAAGTTATAAAATAATATTTAATATAAAATAAAAAATTATATATTACTAATTTTATGGTTAGATTTTAAAAATTTAAATATAAGAGTGTGCAATAATTTAGGTTAAAATTCAATAGTCTTTAATAGTGTTTGTTTCAGAATTGATACAATACAATACAGAAATATAAATACAATATAATATAATACAGAAAATTTTGTGTATTTTATTTTGTGTTTGTTTTAATGTGTACAAAATAAATTTGTGTTTGTATTTATACAAAATTTTGTTTTGGGACTTTAGTAAAAATATAAGAAGCACAACCGATAAAACTATGGATTAATAATAGGTGTAAAATTGGAACAAATTTTTTATTAAAATTTTTGTATAAGTACCTGTTATGTACCTACTTTTAGTGTGGACACAATATACAGAAAATATTTATACAAATACCATCTGTGTTATATGTGTTTATACTAAAAAAAATATATCATTTTTTATTCTGTATTGAATTTTGTTTCTTATAGATTTAAAATACTAACCAAAGAATATTGTAGAAAATAGAAATAGAAGGAAGAATACACAAACCCAAAACACCCGTGCTGTGTCCTTAGCTTCCCCCCTCTGCCCCCACAATCCCACATGACCCTCTCCCAATAAATAAGTAACCCCTCCTTCATGCATTCTCCCATCACCACTACTTCAATTCAATTCAATTCCACCTTCTACTTCTACTTCTTCATCACTATCCTTATCCTCTTCATTCATTCATCAAACTAATTCAATAATGGGCATTATTAGAAAACCAAACAAGCTCAACCAAAGTGCAGTCCTAAAGCAAATCCTCAAGAGGTGTTCGAGCTTAGGCAAGAAACATGGGTACGATGATGATGGTCTCCCCCTTGATGTCCCAAAAGGCCACTTTGCTGTGTATGTTGGTGAGAACAGGAGCAGGTACATAGTACCTATCTCATTCTTGGCTCACCCTCACTTTCAATCTCTCCTTCGAAGAGCTGAGGAAGAGTTTGGCTTTGATCATGACATGGGTCTCACTATTCCTTGTGAAGAAGTTGTTTTCAAGTCTCTAACTTCATCAATCATCCGATGATGAACACAATTAATTAAGGGCCCAAACAGGGCCTTAATTATTTTGTTGATGGTTCTTCATGCATGATATGATGAAGAGGAAGATGGATGTACCAAGATGAAGCTGCAACTATATTTATTATTTGCTTCTCTTTTTTTTTAACATCTCGATCTCTTCATCATGCCCATTTTCGGGTTGCTTCATCTCATCATTATTATTCTTGATCTATCCTTTTTTTTTTCTTTTTTGGGTTTGAACAGCCTATTTGGGTGTTTATGTCATTTTATTTATGTGACTCTAACTTTGTTTACCCTGTGAGAATTTCATAGGGTGGGTCGGAAATGAAATTGTACAAAATGGGGTTTGAAGGGGTTTTTCCTTGCAGAGCTTTCTATATTATGTCTCTGTGAGAGAAGTTAGTTGTTTTTTTTATGTCATCGATGCAATGCAATGCAATGGACTTAATTTTTCTGTTGTACTATTTTTCATTTCTGAATCTCTCTTCCCCTAATTTAATTTCCTTGATGAAAAATTATACTATGAAGTTCAGATCAAGTTTTAGTACTTGTGCTTGGATTAGATCCAACTAGTATATGTGTTCTTTGCAAACAAAAGAAAAAGAAGAACAAAGATTGAATCATATTTTTCCACAAAAGTATATATAAAATATATTATTATGGTTATTCATATTAAGAAGTGAATAAAGATGGAGGGAACAGAGCATGCATAACTTGTCAGAGAACGTGGAGGTACTTAAATTGTACGGATTATCTTGGTACCATGGGGTTTAGCTTTTCAATTAATTATCTCTCTCAATTTGAAAAATGTCTCGTTATACGTTTTAGACATATTTCTATTGTACAACCAGCATTTGCCGTTGTTTCTCAATTTAGTTTCCTCACTTATACTAACTATTTTCTAAATAGTAGTAACTTTGGATATAGAATGAAGAACATATGAAATACTAGCTAGTTGATATTTTCAATGATTTTTCAGTAACTTTGTACTATGGATGCTTAGTCTCTAAGAAGAATATATATTTAGTAGTATTTTATGATTGATGAGCACCCTTTATATTTCAGCCAAAGATACTCACTAAGGTTTTTAGCTCTTGTTTTCATCAGATTAAGTACAGTGACATATTGACATGTGAACATACAAGAGAGAATATGAGAAAGTTGGTTATCTGACAAAAGTAACATCATAAACAAACCAGCACAAACTAGCTAGATAGTTAAGTGATGCTCCCATTTTTCAACCACAATACTCAAATTGTTCAGTTTTTTTTCTAAAGTAGAATAGAACATTATATTTTTTTATTATTATTGGAGTGAATGTCCATCTTAAAAGTAACGGTAAATAAAAAATTTATTGATAAAAAAAATTATACAAATAACTCATTAAAATATCTTTTATTTTTTTAGAAATATTATGTTTGTACAGAGCAGAGCCAGCTCTGTCATTGTTCTGTTTCACTTTTTCAGTTCAACAATTATTATTGTCATTACCGTGCTCTCTCTCTCTCTCTCCAGATATTTTTGCATGGTTCGGTTTAGATGCAAGAATAAGATGATACTTTGGTCTGTAATACAGTTTAAATCTAACTATATAGTAATTTCATTACTACTTTGATCCCTATAGTATAGTTCCTTTTTCTAAGGTAAACTCAATATATATTTGCAGGTCAAAGCAAAGCCTTGAAAAGTGAAATGTGGTCGTTAGTTTTGAAGACAGGGCATAAATAATTATTAGGGTAGTTTTAAGTCCTATGCATCTAAAACAACACTGGCCTTGCAATTTCTCATAGCTACTCATATATGAAGAACAGAATTACTCCTGTGTAAAGCTATTACACTTTTTTATGTGGCTTCAGAAGTTGACAAAGGCTCAAGGACTCAGATTTATGATTAAAGTTATTTAATGTCAATATTAGTAACCAACACTCTTCATTAATACTACGAGATTATATAATTGGGTGATATGAATGATAATATTAATTATTTCAGAAAATAAACCATCAACTATAATTAAATATTGTCTATTGTAATGCATGGTCAATTTGACTAACAGTTTTTAATAAGTGGTCTCAAATTCAAATCCTAATTAGTGTATATGCAATATTTGTAGTTTCTAAAGTTATGCTTAGATGAAGGGGATGGAGGACTCAATTAATACAAATAGAATTTTATCAATAAGTGCACTTGTTAAAACAATAAAAATAAAAATATTCATCTTAAAAAAATATTTTTTATATAAAGAATTCATCATTAGATTTAAAATTTTTCCAAAACTTATATATTTTTAGTATATTTAAAAAGTGCTTAATTAAAACCTATAAAAGTAAGTAAGAGTTGCTAATTGAGGTTGGCACAAATGGTAAGGTCAAGGTTGAAAAAACATAGTTTCTTAAGGGATGCAGGTTTGAATTATTCTCCATCCAAATATTCTCAATTGGTGAGTCTCCCATCATAGGGTGATCCTCTAGCGCGCACGGCAACGTCAATGAGTCATTTAAGTAGCATAATTTGGAGAGATGAATGTGTCTGACATAGATCAAGCCCCGTAAATCGTCACCACCCTATCTTGGATCCTTGGATCGGGGCACGGACACCCTACCCGCCAGTAATGTAATGCGGGTGCCTCGTCCCCGTACCTGCATTTTGTATAGAAAAAAAAGAAGTAAGTAAGGGTTAGTGAATCACTATTGAGCATTAATTAAAGGATAAGCAATGAATCAGTTGCATAGAAACTAACAAAGTTTGAAAGCAACAACTAGGAGTACTATTGTTTTCCCCCTTAAGCAGAAGGGACCAGCTGAGATAAAATAGAACAGTGGCTCTGGTTAGATGGTCCATCCATCCTGTGTTATTAATTATTAATGGCTTCTTTTTGTTTCAGCCACAAAGTGCTTCTGACATTCACAACCCCCTCTTATAACTGCCTCACCAACTCGGCAACTTCCCCTATGCTATGTTTGCTTGTTTCCTAATAATTATTGCTTTTTTCTATCACCAATAATCTTACTAGTATATTATAGAGTCAAAATAATGAAACCAACTTCTATTTAACCAAAAAATAAAGTAAAAAAAATCACTGCAATGGTTGAATGAAACTAACATAATTGAGGGTTTCAAGCAAGGATGATTAAATTAATTATCGAACTAATAAACATTAGTGAAGTACACAAAACACACAATGCATTGTGTAGTAGTACTAGTTTAATTTATTGAATGATTTGCATGTAGTAATGTTTTACTCCATTTATTATGTTGGATAAAATTTATTGAATGATATATATATCTTGAATCTTAGAAAGTGCTCAAAATCTACATTCATTTAATGTTAAGGAGGATTTATATAAAAATAAATAAAGTAAAAGGATAATATATATTTCAATCTTTTCTGTGTATAAAAAAAAAAACTATGGTGTGTTTAATTTCAGAAAACAATGTTTAATTTTATTTTTGTATTTTCAGTATTTATTTCAAAACTCTCTTTTGCTTTTAAAAACCAAACAATCTCAGCTCAGAATGAAATCATGAATAATATCTTCTTGCTTCTCTCAAAATTCATATTTTATTGTAAGAAAAAGTTCATTCCTCTGATCTTAGAAAAATATCTACCCTCATTTCTCACCTATGCCAAACATTTTGTTCCAATTTCATGTGGTCGCTCAAAGTTCAAACAAAGCTCACATGAGGTTTTGATTTGTATGGACCAGCAAAAGATTGAATCAATTAATTAAAAGAAGCAATAATAATAAGTCAAAAAATTGCCAGTTGTGACTACATGCATTATTATTACTATTATTTTTCATAATGTGGCAGGGATGTGAGTGTTCTTGCAAATCTAGCCTCAAAATCTAGCTATTGTGTATAGAGATTTTATTGTTTTGTTGTTTATTAATATCCAATAACGTTGGACGTACAACATAAATACGTCCAACTTTGTATCCAACGTGTGCTACTCATGTTACAGGATGTGTAATATATGTATAACATTTATACGTATAGCACACATCCTATAACATGGATAGCACACGTTGGATACAAGTTGGACGTATTTCTGTTGTTCGTGAAGTATTATTGAATAATATCTATTAGTAATTCTTCTTCATCTCCAATAATATAATATAATGTTTTTGTACTTGACCTTGTACTTCACTATTGTGTAATTCGTAAAACACATCAATTTCCCATTAGAATAATAAATCCATCTATCTATCCGGGGATGCATGGTGTTATTATTCCCTTGTGGAATTTTGCACAAAATTAAAGTGCCCCCACATACAGTACCCAATATAATATTCTCTCCTATATATATATATATATATATATATATATATATAATTTCATGGAAACTTCGCATCTTGGACTATTGTTTTAACCTTACCTTGTATCACATAAAACCTTTCAGATTCAAAATCAAATTGTCAGTACTCAACATTCATGTGAATGAATGAGTAAATGTCATCATGCCATGAATATGCCATATATATATATATATATATATATATATATATATATATGTGGTGTATATCTTACACCTTCAATTATTTTTTTTATCAATAATATTCGATGAATATTTGAAAAATAGTTAAATTAATCAATAAATTCATTTAGTAATTTTTTACAATAAAAAAAAACTTCCTATAAAATAATAGTTTTTAGTTTATTGAGTGATTATGATCCAAAATTTCTATATTGATTTATTTTAACTAATTTTTCATTATACAAATAGTAACACTCCATTTTTTTTTATAGAATATAGTTTTAACTAATCTAATTGTTAAATTATAACTACGTAACATGTTGATTATTTGTATCAAACTTTAAAAAAGTTACACACATATAAAATATATGTAAAATAATTTTGGATTAATCTAAGATTTTATAGAAATGATCCAAAGCAGATAAATTTTTAATACAATAATGAATTTAAGAAAAATATTCATTAAAAAGTTATCAAAGTATACAATAGAGAGGTAGAGCGAGAAAACCAGAAATAAAATATTACTAGTTATCTAACAAAAAAATATAAAATACTTATATAATATTTTTGTACACTTATATAAATATTATATCATATTAATTTCTATATTTTAAAATAATAGTCACTTTTATTTTTTTATATTGAAAAATTGATTTAGACAAAAAAAATATATCTAAATATAATATTTTTTTAATAAAAAATAAAAATGACTGTTTTTTTAAAATGGAGGGATAACTTTTTATTACTCCATATAATAATTATTTTGCTATATCCCAAGGAAAACGATGCATGTGTTGGGATGCTAAAACAAAACGAAATTGGAATTTGACGAGATATGGTAAGTAGTAAGTAAATTTTGTGTGGTACCACAAAACATTAAGAGTCTTACTTGCATAGGAGTAGGATGTTGCGTTAAAATGCCTTTTTTGTCCTTCGCGCATAAGAATTTCAAGGGAGGAAAAACATATATATCGCATCGGCTTGAATTAATCAACACAATTCTTTAACTAAAAATAACTTAGAAAAGAATTATATACTCTTTCTATCTAGTGGTAATAACTGTCATTTATTTTAAATATATTTAAAAAAATGTCTGATATTATTTATTAGAGTTTAATTATCATCCATGGACAGAATAAAAAATTTTATATTGTCAGTCAATAAAAAATTGTAAACTATTTTTTTTAACAATAACTACCTATAAAATCTTTAAAAAAATTACTATTTAAAATTAATGTGTCACAATACAATTGATTGACCTTGTGTTTAGTTAATCTCTACTTATTTAAGGTACTACAAATTAATGAAAACAAGGTTATAGTGGTAATTTGGAGAAAGAGAAATTAATGGGTGGGGTTAAAGGACGAAAAGAAAAGAGATCAATCTCATGGAGCAATGCTAGAGGCATAACAAAAAAACAGTCAACAAATTGTGCACAACGTATATAACATAAATTGCACAACGAATATTACATATTGTGCACACCATATAGCACATGATGTGCACAACATATATAACATGTTGCAAAGAATGATGATGTTGCAATATGTGATATATGTTGTGCACAATAGATGATATACGTTATGCACTACATATAATATACGTTGTGCATTTTATATTAGATATGTTGTGCACATCTTGTTGACTGTTTTGGCTGATTTTTTGTTGTGCCCCAAGTATTTCTCAATCTCATGCATGCTTCCCATGCTTCACGAACCCAAAAGCGATGGATAAGATAAGATTAGGGCCCCTCATCACATTTGATTACAATAATAATTAATTATGATTTATGATTGAGATATAAAGCATATGCATTTCTTATCAAAAGCAAGGGAATATTCTATCAATAATTTTGTCCTACTATGTAAATATATTCAACTAGCATCCAACGTGTATTATACATGATACAGAATGTGTGTTATACAAACGTATGTTATACATGCAGCACACATTATGTATTATGTAATAGCCCATATATATTGAATACTAATTGAAAGTATTTCTGTTGTACGATAAGCATGATTGATATTGTATACCCAAAAACATTATAGTTTCTACCCTCCATTGAATTGTATATAAATTTGAATTGGTATACCATTTTTTTCTTTTTGGTAGAATAATAAATAGAGTATTTTGTAAAAATAAAGAGGGAAGAAGGGACAAAAGGGTTTGAGTCTTACGTACGAGTTGTGTACTAGACTGGGGTCACGGTGGCTGTGTTGGGGGAATTATAGTGTCACCAGCAGTCACCTAACTAACCCCCAATCAACAAGATAAACAGGGAACGCTGATTGTGACTCATGACCAATTGACCACAATACAAATAGAGGTCAGCTTTGTTATAAAATATTTAATATATTATATATTATAAAAAATATAATATTTTAATATACGATATATAATGTGTATATATTATACATAATATATAATATATATTGTACATATTATATATTATAAATAATTTATTAACTATTTTTTATTACGCATAAGAATTTCTGAACAGAAATAGAATATTGTGGGTATAGTAGCAGTTAATCTAGCTAGTACTCTAGTAGTGATGGTAGAGATAGCGGTAGTGTGTGATGGAAGAACCTCTTATATATAATATATTATTATTATATTGATTGGAAGCCTACCCCTACCATACGGACTAGGGAGTTGGTATGGATGAGCAGCACGTGATGGTTGCCCCACTACTAACTAACTACAACAACAATACTATTTATATTTTATCATTTATTTTATTTTCTTTAAATTCTAATTCATTTTAATATTTAATTTTTTTCATTGATCTTATAATTATTTCATAAAGATTAAATTTTAAATATCAGCATAGTATTATCTTACTATAATAAGGATCTCGCTCATTGTTAGTTTAGACCATCGACCTTGCTTTATTATTTGTGCCTCACGAGCATAGCAAAGTTACACAAAAAAATCAGTCAAAACAGTCAATAAATAAGAATTTGGACCATAATCATCTAGTCTATTAAAAATATACTTATGATTAAAAGTACTATTTAGGTCATAAAATGTTAAATGGACTTTATTAACTGTTTTGACTATTTTTTTTTATGTCCCAAACATTTGTGGTGCCTCACAAATCTAATCCTAATGATTATATACGTAGACTATATATTGCATGAATGAAAGAACTCACGCAACAGCAAATCCATGCATTTCGATCACAATAAATTATTATTTATAATAATGCAAATTAAATATCTATATATAAATTATAATAATGTTAAGTAGAAAATGAAAATTCAGCCCATACAGCCAATGAGCCTATTTTTGCTTTGGTTTTGGCCCAAATAATCATTGAGATTGTAATGGGCTAAGTAATTATGACCCAAAATCTCATTTATTGACTGGTTGAGCTAGTTTTGTATGGTTCATTTAGCATCTTCCTATAAATTATATTATGTTCGCACATCTCTTGTAATCCGAACAAAGATAATATTTTTTTCTCTGTTGTTTTTGTCAGTAAATAATAGAAAATGAAATTGTGAAAATATAAACGGACAACACCATGTGCATCCCACTTTGAACGGTACGGCCCATGTTGATAAACAGATCCATACAGATGAAAAGAAAGAAAAACAGGCTTCTCTTTTGATATTAAATACGTTAATTTTAATCGACTTGGGTTGGTAAAGTGGTTAGCTCACTTGTCCCCCTTAAGTAAGAGTCGGGGGTTCAATCCCCACCTTGTGTATGCAGCAATCCATTGGTCAGCGGTAAACCCTTAAGTGGAACTCAGATCCGCAATAGATTGATATATTTAAAATAATTTAATGCATTAAAAAATTTTATACTTTCAGTCAATTATATTAAAATTTTTTGCTAATATATTAATTTTTACGTATAACATATATTGAATATTAGATTGATATATTTCGATTGTATAACACAAAAATAATTTAATGTACCTTTTTTACTTTTTTTTTTTTATTGCCCCCTCTTTTCATGGTTTACTTTGGTGTACATATGTAAACTTTTGAAAAAGGTTGGATCCTTTGGCATGTGGGAGATGATAACATGAGGGCCCAAGATGAAGAAATTTGTTGTCAAGAATCCAATTAATGAGAAGACAAGATCCTATTGAGTTTGACCCTATTGTAATGCTTTTCCATCACATTGGTCTTGGATTGGATACTTTTGGACCATCATCATTCTATTCTTAGGTCTTGCGAGTGGACCCATCTTTTCTTTTTCTTTTATTGCCATTAATTACCATTAACATGTTGATTAGAAGTGGATCATTAGGCCTCAATTTGCCTTAGACACTAATCAACATTATTTGAACCCCACAAGACTCAACGTTTTCAAACCACCATCCAATAAAACTATAAAAGCAAGTAGTCGATAAGGGAGTCAATAATTAATATACAATTATTAATATATATTTAAGCCTTTAATCTTCCCAAAATATCCTCCATCAAAATTCAAATTAAATCAACATTAATTGTGTTAACTGTAAATTGACTACTTTTAGTTGTACTTCTTAATTTTTTTTTAAAAAAAATAAGTTTTGCCAACATGCGTGTCTAATTTTATTTGATTAGGATTTAGATATCCATCATAAATTGGATATAATGATTAATTTAATTTCCTCAAAGATTATAGGTCTTGAAGAGCGTATATATATGTTGATTATATAAATTTTTAAGCTAACGACTCAATTCCTAAAATAAGGATTGAATCATCCACCATTGTTAAAGGAAAAAAGAAAAAGACTTTTATAAGCTGATCTCAATCTTACAGTTAAATTTTCTGAATAGATTTATAAATGTCTTATCTTAAAATTCTTATCCTCACTAATAATATTTAGAAAAAACCAAACACAATCTAAATCCCTTCCCTTTATAATTATTATAGTTTGGCTCAAATGACTAAAATGATTGATCAAATATATATTTGTACAACCGTACTTTTATTCCTTTTCAAGGCTAACAGTGTCCATCATCAACTATCACGACCTTTTTTTTTTTTTCTTTTACTTTGTCAACGAGCTAAACCCGTGATTATAGCTATATATATATATATATATATATATATATATATATATATATATATATATAATATTTAGGGAAAAAAATATTTTACCTCCCTGGATGTTTGGGTCGTTGCAATTTAACCCATGAACTTTCAAAACGGGCAATATGGTACCTTATATGTTTTAAAACGTGCAATTTACCACATCTGTCATATCTCCATCCATTTCTCCGTCAAATCATACAGGGTACCGTATTGCCCGTTTTTGAAAGTTCAGGGGCTAAATTGTAACGACCCAAACATTCAGGGGGTAAAGTGCTTTTTTCCACATAAAAAAATGGTATTTTAGTAATTTAATAAATGACATGTGCACTGCACATGACCATTTAACAGAGAAATGGATGGAGATGTGACGGATGGGGTAAATTGCATGTTTTAAAACATACAGGGTACCGTATTGCCCGTTTTGAAAGTTCAGGGGCTAAATTGCAACGACCCAAACATCCAGGGAGGTAAAATATTTTTTTCCCTGATATTTATTGTATAACATAAATGTATTCTATACATAATGTGCGTCATATGTAATATGTGCTAGCTATACATAACGTATGATGTATATATACCACACATTATATTACATATAGTATATATATACATAATATGTATAACACATATTGAATACTAATCAGATGATATTTTCTTTTCAACAACAAATATTATTGTATATATGTATGTAGGTGTATATGACTAATAATGAAATGAAAATTGTGCGACGTAAGTATGAACAGTACAAAATTAAGTTGCCATCATAGAGTATGCATCATTATTTGTTAACACGAGCAAGTCGTTATCAAGTTAATTAGCCCCATTTCATGCACAATGATAATACTGTCCATCGAGCTAGGTGTTCCAATATGAAACAAAAGGGGGAAAGAGGTTAATTAGAGTGACTCGTCACAATTAACGGCTAATCTAATCTCAACAATCATTTGAGTGCATTATGACAATTTGGACCTTGACATCCAAGTAACCAAGATTCTGAATATGACAAGTATAATATGTGAATTATATGACCATAAGAAGGAATTATATGAATCCATTTTTCTATATGAATTGCTTTGATCTATTACTAGATAGTCGTTGATCTTATTCAATAAAACTCTACACCATTGAAATATAGTAGATGAAATGTATAGAAGTTTGAGTAAGAAAATAGTTTAATTATTATTATTATCCGTTCTCTTTTTTGTTCTTTACGTACTTTATCCATTACTAGATAATTAATATAATCCAAGGCTGTAATGAAAATACTAATGTATGTCAAAGTTTTCGGCTAGCAAGAGATTTAGAACCTTAGCTTGTATCGATGATGGTGCAGAAATATGTGCGTGCATGTCCTTTTACAATAATCCATAATTTTCGTCTATGTCAACTTCCCACTACCTCCCAACATTGAACTATATATGAAACACAAAAGCTGTAATCCACTATGCTAAAGGGCTATAATTTCTTTTCTAATCAAATTCCAACTTCTTCATACACATTTTTATTAAATGTAGTAGTTGTAATATTTTGTTAGGATATGTAAAAAATAGAGAAATATACATTTACATTATAAAATCAGCCATGCAATAATTCAACATTTTAAAACTAATAATTCAATTATTATTATTGTATATTAATCTAATATTTTTAAAAGTTGAATTACTAGTTTTAAAATGTTAGATTATTACATTTGGTAGCTTTTATGGTGTACACAAATCATTTTTCTAAAAAATAATAAAATATAATATCGTGCATTGATCTTCTCATCATTTTTTTTTCTCCAAATGCTTGAATCTTAATTCTCTCTTCTTTAAATAGAACAACTTTTTTGTTATTACCCTGAAGAATAAACGTTAATACCTTTCTTTAAAATCGATCTAAATAATTTGCACATTTTGCAAATCACAGATCACAGAAAAATAGTAATACACAAACAATTTCATCATCATCATCCCACTAATATCTAATTTTCTAAATCAATAATTAGGGCCCAAACATAAATAAAACCCCCAAAAGTTTTAAAAAAAAAGTTAGTAATCATCCCGATCCAGCAATTCCGAGTCAACTCAGCAGATTAACTCGTCGTGAAGCAGCAACGGCCACGATTCTCCTACAAGGTCAAAACCACCATTACTACTACTTCTGATGTCCACGTGGCACCTTCTCTGGACCTCTTCGTCGAGCGTCGCGAGCACCGATTCGGGTCGGGCCATGACCCGAATCAGCTCCTCGAAGAGCTTTTCGTCGCAAGGGATAACGAGAGGACCACGGTTGCAGAAACCGTACTCTTCTTCAGCTTCCGATAGAAGCTTCCGGAAGATTGGGTGGTTAAGCTGTGTCGCCCGCACAATGAACCTCCTCATGCTCGGACCCACGCACACCGCCACGTGTCCCGCCGGAACGTCCGCCGGCAAGGCCACACGACCCGCGGCGATTCTCGCCTTCCTCCGCCACCGCATTAGCATCTGCCGGATCCGAACTATTCGCCGGATTTTGCTGCAGTTCCCGGTCGCCGGCGACATCTTAACGGAAAATTGATAGGGAGTGAAGAGAGTGTGTGTGTTTTGGGAAACTGAACGGTTATTTTTTGGTTTTGGTTGGTTAGGTAAAGCGTTAATGTGTGAGTACTATATATGGATTGGGTGAGAATGAAATGCCACTGAAGTTTGAGATAATTACGAGATTGTGCCATTGTTGGGGATGTTGCCTCAGTCGTGGTCAAGCCCATGTGACGATGTGGAAATGTTCATGTGGGCTTTCGGGCTTAGCCCACTTGCTTTTCTTTATTTTTTATTTTGTTACCTTGGAATACATACTAGGTCTTCTTTTATAAAGCCAAATTGTAGGGGAAATGTCAACTTTTTATCCTTTACGTTTTTTAAGAATTTTTATGAAATTATTGTGGTTTTTTTTATGCTTTTGCAATTATTTATGGAGTTTAATACATGATTCAATGTTAATATATGAAAATTAAATCATATTTTTCTTGTCTGACTCTCTGAAAAGAAGATAAATGATTAACCATGAGATATATTTTATTTTTTTTAACGCGATTATTTTGTGTAACAAGATTATTGTGGAAGCGAAAGTATTATTTTTGTTGATTGGTTTTGATTTGTGATGCTTCGCAAGAGAATAAATAGGGTCCACTGTTGTCTAATATTTCTTTAATACATGAGACTTTGTGGCAATCTATATATAATAATGCAGCAATTATAAGAAGTATGGGTTAATGTTTACAATAACATAAAATAAGAAAAAGAGACCAACCTTTTAAACAAGTAACATATATCCTTTGGAATTTTGAGAGGACAGCTCCATATACTCATAAAGAGAAACCCTTATATCCACTGAAAAAAGAGTGAAAATCTTCTCTTTAGCTAGAGATTTTTCTCAAGAGAAAGTGAGTGATTAACAAGCTAATAAGATTTTAAAATTTGTGTCGAGCCTAATCATTCTATTTTTGTTTAGTAAATAATAGTCCATTTCATCTTTTTAGGCTATCTATTTCCCCCAATTTGTTATAAATGGGAGGAGGTTATTTTAAAGTTAAAATAAGAGGAATTAATTATGTAACTTTATTTGTAGGCTAAGTAAGTAAACATGCTAACATTACTACTACATGTGCTTGCCACAATTAGTTATTGTGTTCCCTTCCATCTAGCATTGGGATCATGAACTCAACTTGATCTTTGTCTTTGAACTGCATAGGATCCTAACTACATAATAAAATCTTGCAGCAAATCCTGCACCTCACAGTCTCACACTATCCTGCGAAAAATTATATATTTTGCATATAACAATGCTCAATTAACAATCACCATCATGGCTAAAAAATTGGAGTGTATGCAAATCATAATAGGTGTGTTTGGAAGGTAAAAAATAGGAAATGAAATGATTTGAGAATGAAATGTTATGTTTGAAATCAATTAGAAAATAGAAATGAAATGATTGTTAATTCCATGGAAATCTTTTATTCACGTTTTAAAATTCTATAGTTTTTGAAAGGATTTGTAGAGAAATGAAATGTTTTGAACACTTAAAATTACGAAAAGACTATTTTACCCCTAACCTTATAAATCATTTCAATTCCATTTTAAGTTATTGGTTCCAAACATGATGAATGATTTATAAATCAATTCATTTCATTTTATTTGCATACAAATCATCTCATTTCCTATTTTTTTCCCTTTCAAACACACCCAATATGATTAGATGAATAATAATGGATAGAGCAATAAGCGGTTGGGTAATTTGATTACCATCATTCAATAATAGTGTATGTGTCCATTAATCAACCAAATATTATAGTAATAGTAATCAAGTTGTAGAGACGCAAGAACATCAATAATATTTGTCGTACAACATTAATATGTTCAGCTGTTATTCAATATGTTCTGTATATAATACGTAATGTGTGTCATATTTATGTGGCCTATACATATGGCACACATTATATATTATGTATAGTACACGTTAGATACTAATTGGACGTATTTATGTTATACAACAAACATTTATGCAAAAAAGAGTGGTAGCGGGCAAAAGAAGACACTGAATATAATCAATATTATATATTAAGAAGGTGAGAGATTCCATGATAACAAGTAACAACACTCAAAGTAATAGTTCTAATTATTGTTTAGTAGTATTATTAGTAGTATTAATATATATGGAGGGTTGTGAAGAAAGGGACAAACGTGGGGAGACAGAATCATCTGCACTTCTTGTGGCAATGTTTGATTTTTCTTAATCACATGATTTCCCTTGTCTCCCAGTATCATTTAGACACAGTAATCGTGATTAGATTATAGGCATCATTGAAGATTTCCGAATATATGCTGGGCCCTGCTTAGGCAGTAAACAGAAATATGATAAAAGAAAACAGTTGCAAATCTGTTTTAACCACCAGAGGGAGAAAGTCAGAAAGAGGATTAGTTAACATTTAATTTTCCTTTTTTTTGTCAGAATTAACAGTTAATTTATATTGGACTCTTTAATATAGGGCACTTGAGTGTTCCCTTGTGCCCTTTGTAGGCCCATTTAGGTGGTCATTTGGGTACATGTAGAGAGTACTTGCTAATGAACAAAAACCCAAAATAGTGAACTGTTCATAGAAGCTTTTGGATCAATTTGGACTTGTCTTTCCATTTGATGACATTTTATATATCCAAACAACCTATTCGTGAAGGGATATATCATATATTTGTGATAAAGTTTAAGTAACACCAAATAGTTAAATCTTATTCAATAGAAACTTCTTCATGCAAACCACAAATTCTTCAAGTTAGGCACAAGAATAATATCTGCCAAACAAGTGCATTTCGGTGTTCTTTTATCTGTGGCCAAACATGGAGAAATGCATACTCCTGTCAGTGGTATATTCTGAAAAGAAAATACTTCCATTTACAAAATTAGACCATCATTTTTATATTAATGGGAGAGTATTTCTAAAGACCTCCAAAAGAGCACATGAAAATTGAAAACACAGTGATTGGCTCAATTTATAAATGCAAGCGAAATTTCAAAATGCAACAACCGTAACGACATATATGGTTTAGAGACATCAAAATTCAGCAGCGATAATCTTTTCACAGGCTTCAAGCTACTAACAAAATAAAATTTAGAACTCAATAGCCAGGCTAATTATTGAAACAGGGCAAAGCCGCCATAATATGACACTCTTGATAGTGCACTAAACTCAAATGCTGTAAAATTATCCAAAGCTAAAAACATTCCAAAAAAATGGGAGTAAACATGGTACAGATTCTTGTAATGAATTATTTCCGCATCCTACTCCAGCCATTGACTGAGAGAGAGAGAGCCGTAGGGATCTCATTGCTTTCAGTGATGAGCCTGTGCCTGAGCTTTCGCATCAGCTTTCTTCAGAGACTTGGCTTTTGCCTGAAAGCAGATGAAGCAGAAGAATCAAACATCAACAACTGCAGGATAAATCTAACAGAACTAATCCAATCTAAATCTTAATCCATAGGTACAGAAACAAATCACAGACTTATCATAAGATGTGCAAGAAAGACGCAGCATCTTAGACTTCTTGCATAATCTAGAAAGTGAAGGGAAAATGGATAAATTGGAGTACATGAGCACTCTAAGAATGTTTTGAGAAATGATAAAATCGAACGGAGAAAGGTTTAATTGTTTGGACATCTTAAAATATGATGGAATGGAATACTATTGGATGGAACTCCATGCAATAATACATTTATTTTTTCTTACCCCTCTGAAATTTGGAATGGGGTGATGGGAGGGAATTGGATTGGATTAAGATTAAATTATTAAAAAAATTACCATTTCATCCCTTTCCGTAGACTTCCCAAGCATCAGGACAAAAAACTTCTCTCAATTCTATTCTTTCATTTCCAAACAATGAAATGGAACATTTATTACATCTAAACCTATTACAGCACATTCCATTCCATCCACAGCATCCTGTTCTTAGATATCCAAACGAAGAACCGGAAAAATTATTTTTTCTTTCCATACTAGCATATTCTGTTCCATTCCAGTTCCAGCGACCACACAATATTCAAACATAACAACTACAACAGTCCATCAAAAGAAAAACATGTGGCACAGCATAGGATATTAGGATTTAAATCAGAGTAAATAATTATATACTCAGAATCAACAGACTATTGTAAAAGGTTCCGTTGCATTGCGATTGTTGAACACAACATCACTCTGAAAATGAACCTAGCATTGAGACTTAAAATTCATTCAAGCAAAGACTACAGATCAATCCCAAAAGTACGCATCAGACAGGTTTTAATTCACTAAACCGAGCAGTATCAAGTATACGCTGTTCAGTCAAAAAAAAAATTAAAATTCCTTTAATCAGCAATTTTGCCTCGCTTATGCAGCCAATGATCAAAATTGAGAAAAATGAAAGGAAAAATTAAGCAATAAGCACCAGTGTACAATTGATAAAACCGCACTCAATATGAATCTAGCGATTAAAACAAGTGCGTGAATCGTAGTTCCAGATCAGCATCGATCTTTAATCCATTTCCATAACAAACAGTTGAATTTTTACAGAGCACCAACGCAATCACATTACAGAAAAGGCAGATCGAAATCGAATCGGCAAAACCACTGTAACCCTAGCCGCCCCCAAAATAAAAATCGGTCAACGATCAGATGCAAAACAAAGGACAAGTGATTCGTGAGAATTACCTGAAGGTATTTCAGCTTAATGCTTCCATAAACGAGGCCGAAAGAGAAAGCAGAAGCTCGAGCAACCTGCAAACACACGGGGTTACAGTCATAACATGATAATCATCGTAACGCAATTCGTACCCCATTTTTTCTCGGGAAACAAACAGAAAAGCGGGGGAAATCAGATACCAAAGCCAAGGTGCTTTTTCCAGAATAAGGTCCAGGTGGAGGCGTCATTGGAATGAGCTTTGATTGTTGTAGAGCAGAAAAGAACAGAGGAAGGAGACGAGTGCGAACGAAGCACAGCACTGAAAACTGAAAACCCTCTCTTTTCTCTCCTTCACAAAACCTCGATTATCGAACCCTAGAATGTGTATGTGTGTGACTCCCTACCTCAAAACGGTGTCGTTTCCGTTAGACCATACCTTTCATGACCCGAACCACACGAAGCCCACTGGCCCTAGTTTGGGCCTCGAGTTGGATAGTGGTTCACGACAAAACCAAATGAATGAATGCTTCTGAACAACCAAAAAAAACAAAAAACCTTAAACCGAGAATTGGTAAGCAATCTGTTGTCACTTAAGCAAAGTCCCGAGTTTGATCAATGGAAAAAATCCTTGTTATGAGTCTTACATGTCATTCCCAGATATGTGATCCGGACGACAGACTAGTCGAAGCGAAACTCTAGACACCTTGGACAACTAAAAAAAAACTGGAACTTGACAAAAATAAAATAAAATAAAAGTTGGAAAGAATTATATTTGAAGCGGATAATGTGAATTTCCGAGCTGGAAACTCAGTTAATGGCATAGCATTATCCAATGTGTGAGTGAGTCAAATATTCGACCTTATCTTTACTTGAAAGGGGTTTTGTTTTGCAATCACTCACTGTTAGCATCTCTTGTAACATGTGTTTGATGATTTTGTTGTTTTTCACAAAAGCAGAAATATGAGTTGAACTTGATTAGTAATTCAGTTCAGCTTTTAAACTAAACATGGTTCCAATTTTACTGCACATTTTACTACTATATGTAGAAAAAAAATGTGTATAAATATTATTATTTGTTTATGTATGCCTTTGATTCAGTTCATTTTCAACCATATAAAACTTCATATCCCACATTTTAAACCCAACCATTACACACCCACCCCATGCTCATAATAGTAGTAAAGTGCAAGCAGCAATACAAAATTCGGGCCCCAGGCGCCTCTTGTGCTACTTCTAATAGGGCGTGGCTCGAAAAATTCATACTTCTAATTTGATAAATATATTAAAAACTCAAATTCAAACGTATAAAATATACGCTTTTACTAAAAGAAATAAAGCTTATAAGCTTTATTTATTAATATTTGCGTGCATACTTGCTTATTGATTGTAGTGGACAGGATCAGGATAAAATAAAAGAAAAATTCTAGTACGACTTGAAGGAATCTTAGAAACTATTTTTGCATGTAAGGTGGAAAATAAAGAACTGAAACGAATGGCCAAAAGTGTTTCAATTTTAAATTCCTTTTCATGTTAAAAGAATTGTCATCAAAATATAATTTAAAAAATAATAAATTGTAATCCAATTACCTATCATATGATCATTTAAGCTAATTAAGCATGGATGATGACTCAATGACACTTCATCCTATGATGCTAACATAAAAGCAATCAAGTGCGTGGCCGCCATGCCGTACAATGGAAGGATAAATGCAAGCGTAAAATAAATAATAATGAAAAAAATAGGAAAAAGCCATTTTGTATAATAAAACAATGAAATAAATTAATTAGAATATTGTCATTACCCATGGTTTTCTTTTATTTTCTAAGAGGTAAAGTAACAAAAAGTTTGATAAATAACATAAATAAACTAAAAAAACTGATAATTCGTGCTAAGCAAAAGATAAACTCCGAATGCAAGACAATTGCTTATGCCATAGATTGTGACATCATATGTAAACTCAATTTGTACTTTTAGAGTTTATTTAGTAACTTTATGAAGAGATTAAATCCTTGCTTGGACACACTTAACCTTACATGAACTACACATATTGTAGAAGATGCTGGCATGACTTTTCAATCGTGAAGTAGATAACTGATGAAATCTAATTGTAATTTTATAATATATTTATCAAGAACATTTTGCTAGACATACAAATAAAATTAGGTAAAATAACTAATATATTATGTACATTATGTATCACATATTTATAAAAAAAATTACAACATATAATATATATATAATATATTGTACATCTTACATATTTTGCACGGTTATTTTTACTAATTTTGTTCTTCTTCTAAAAGCCCTACTTAAAAGATATAAAATAATGGTATAATACCTTAGCATAAATAGTTAAAAGGATCAAAATACCGATAAAAAAAACTCAAATATTACTAAGAAATACTAGAAATTAAAGCAGGTTTTATGGTAAAGATTAATTTAATGGTATTAAGAAATGTAAAGCTAGTTTATACGTGAATTTCAGAATGTGACCTAATATTTTTTTAGAAAATCCTGAGTTTTTACAATTACCTAAATCATTAAAAAGTACTATTTGAGGAGAAAAAACAAAAACGATGTGATCTATACTGTGTCATATTTTTAGGTTAACATTTTGGAAAGTATAAAGGTTAAGGAAGGAAAGCAGAGATATAGTTTTATAAATTGTGTGGTATGTATAAAATAAAAAAAGATAATATCAAATATTTTGTTATTATAGTATGACATTAAATAAAGAAAAAAGTATATATTTTGATATGATATGAATTAATTTTCTTATAATCATCTCAATGATTTATCTCCTTGACTTGACTCCTTATCACTTATAAATATTTGGTTATTCTTAATCAAAATTCTATTTCCATCTTCTATTTAAGTTTATTATCTTAAAAAAATCTACATCAAAATAGATCATCACACAATTAAAAAAATATATATTTTTCCTCGATCTCCCTTGAAACACTATAAATATAAAATAATATTTGAGTAGAAAAAAGAAAAAAACAATCACACAAACAAAAAAAATTAAAATACCAAAAAAAAAAAAGAGTGTTTCAAACACACTCACAATTAGAGCCCAAACCTAAAAATCGAACATTAGTATCTGAGTCTTCGTCGTCTTCTTCTTCTTCTGCTTCTTCTGCCCTCAGAAGTAGCATCACCACCACCAATAATCTCTCTCTCTCTCTTTTTCATGGCGGCTCCACCACCAAACCTCTCTCTCCCCTCCACCACCACCACAAAGCCCAACCCTCTCCCCTTTTTCCACACCAAAACCCTCCCTAAACCCGCCACCACCACCCTACCTTCACGCGCCGCCTTCCACAAAACCCTCTCCGCCAAAAACCCCATATCCCACCACATCATCTCTGCAAAATCCGCCGAACCCTCTTTCGATGACGATGACGAAAAGCCACGCGAGGAGTGCGGCGTTGTGGGAATCTACGGCGACCCAGAAGCCTCTCGCCTCTGCTACCTTGCCCTCCATGCCCTCCAGCACCGCGGCCAAGAAGGCGCCGGAATCGTAACCGTGAACAATAACGTCCTCCAATCCATCACCGGCGTTGGCCTCGTCTCCGACGTATTCAACCAATCCAAGCTCGACCAGTTACCCGGTAACCTTGCCATCGGCCATGTCCGTTACTCCACCGCCGGCCAATCGATGCTCAAAAACGTCCAACCCTTCGTCGCCGGCTACCGGTTCGGCTCCGTCGGCGTCGCCCACAACGGTAATCTCGTTAATTACAGAACATTAAGGGCAAAACTTGAAGAGAACGGTTCAATTTTTAACACAACCTCTGATACAGAGGTTGTTCTTCACCTTATTGCTACATCAAAGCATAGACCTTTTATATTGAGAATCGTTGATGCATGTGAGAAACTTGAAGGGGCTTATTCAATTGTGTTTGTTACTGAGGATAAGCTTGTTGCTGTTAGGGACCCTTTTGGGTTTAGGCCTTTGGTTATGGGTAGGAGGAGTAATGGTGCTGTTGTTTTTGCTTCTGAGACTTGTGCTCTTGATTTGATTGAAGCTACTTATGAAAGAGAGGTGTACCCTGGTGAGGTTCTTGTTGTGGACAAAAATGGGGTCCAGAGTCTCTGCCTTATGTCTCATCCACAACCGAAACAGTGTATCTTTGAGCATATTTACTTTGCTCTTCCGAATTCTGTTGTTTTTGGGAGGTCTGTGTATGAATCTAGGAGGAAATTTGGTGAGATTCTTGCAACAGAGAGCCCTGTGGACTGTGATGTTGTGATTGCTGTGCCTGATTCTGGTGTTGTTGCTGCTCTTGGCTATGCTGCGAAAGCCGGTGTCCCTTTCCAGCAAGGACTGATCAGGTCACACTATGTTGGCAGGACATTCATTGAGCCATCTCAGAAGATTAGGGACTTTGGTGTGAAGCTCAAGCTCTCGCCGGTTCGCGCCGTTCTCGAAGGCAAAAGGGTTGTGGTGGTTGATGACTCAATTGTGAGGGGAACAACATCCTCAAAGATTGTTAGGTTGCTTAAGGAAGCTGGTGCTAAGGAAGTTCACATGAGGATAGCAAGCCCACCAATCATAGGTTCATGTTACTATGGTGTGGACACACCAAGCTCTGAGGAATTGATTTCAAATAGGATGAGTGTTGAGGAGATAAGGGAGTTTATTGGGTCTGATTCACTTGCTTTTCTACCATTTGATAGCTTGAAGAGGCTCTTGGGGAATGATTCCCCTAATTTCTGCTATGCTTGCTTCTCTGGTAACTACCCTGTTGAACCAAGAGAGCTTAAGGTGAAGAGGGTTGGTGATTTTGTGGATGATGGGTTAAATGGGAGTTTGGAGTCCATTGATGGTGGTTGGGTCCAAGCAAATCGAAGTCCCAAAGACTTGAAGGTTGGTACTGGTCTCTGACAAATTGTGTACTATCTTGTGATGATTTTTGGGGTTTTATTACTATTCCATAATGTTTAATGGATACTATGTTTTTATTTTTTATGTTGGGGTGAGAGATAAATGCCACAGATCAGAAATAACTATTGAAGTCCAATGATGGTTATTATTAGTGGGTTATTTAAGTGCTGGTCTGTGTTCAGATCTGACTGCTATTTGGAGTTTTTGTTATTTAGAACTTAGAACAATGGTATAAGAACAACTTTGGGATGTTTTTCTTGTCCTTTTTTTAGTTTTTGGTACAAATTTTTTCTTCAAGGCCTCTTAATCATAAGCTCTAAATTTTGTTTTGGTGTTACTATGTCTATCTGTAAATTACTAAATTTCCTCCACTGGGTAAAATTAATGACTTTTAGAGAAGCACACCTTTGAAGAATGTCACCCCCTATTCCATGAAATAAGGTAAAAAGTACCCCGTCCATTTCAAAATATTAGTCTTTTAAGGTTTTTGCACACAGATTAAGAAAGTCAATAAATATTCTTAATTTTATAAAATGATATATTAAAATGACTAAACTATCTAAAGTATTAATGAGAAACAAAGATGATTAGTGGTCCCTTTGAGTAATATTCAAGAAAGAAAGAGAAATGATATTAGAGGTATAATAGGTATAAAAAAATTAAATTGGCATTAGAAGTTGAAAACGACAATCATTGTGGAATTTTTTTTTCTCCCTAAAACGACTAATATTTTGGAATGGAGGGAGTACTACTTTACATTAACCTTTTTCTCTAGTGATGATACTTTAATAATAAATCAAAGTAATGTTGCTTGTTTTAAGGCATTACTTTTGTTGCAAAAGACCTTACATTTATCTATTCTTTTAAACACAATCCACTAATTACCTAGAAAACAATTTCAATAATGTCAGTTTCTATTTTCTAACAATGCATTAAATATAACGCGTTCTTGTGTTGCTATTCCGTGCGCAATGTCAAGTTTTGACTATTGTCCTCTTATGGCATATTAAATTACATCTAAAAATTCAATGGATTGTGCACTTTCACTCCACAGTATATTAAAAAAAAATCTTGCCTAGAAGTTAATTTTTGCAATGTTTTTCTTATAAATCCCATAACTTCTTGGAGTATGCTAGGAAATAAGTAAAAAATTGCACACTATTTAGGTAATTGTCACCCCCTCTTTTCTATTTATTTGTTTATTTATTTTATAACTGAATCTCCTGGTTTTTATAATGAATAAGATTCTAATTTCTAACTACCATATGATGAAGAAACGCACTTCTATTCAATACATTGAAAAGAGAAGTACTAATTAAGAAAGCTTTTTTGTCCCTCTTAGAAACAAAAGGAAATCGGTGCAATAAATAAGTAGTGGAATCAGAAATTTCAAATTGACCCAGCATGCAAGTAAGTCAACATAACAGCAAATAAATTTTTTGTTCACATTTCAAAATCAAAGAATATTCTTTGAATCAATTATATTTGTATACTAGTGCTTAAGTTTAAGGTGAAAGAAGCAAGAGAAGGCACGAAAAACCTCTCAAGGCTTTGGTGCAAAACTAAAGCCATATACATACATCAGCATATCTGATATAATATATCCATATGTATGAATGAAAAGGCAAAGCATAGATCAAATGAGACATTAATTATATCTTTTCAATATGATAAGATATATATGTATATACTTTAATAATATTAAATGAGAAATATATATGCTCAAAGAATGACATAATGCAAGTAGTTTTTAGTGTCGGTCTATTAAGTACAGAGTAACACAAAATGGAAGATTCAAACCAAATATGCAAGAAATAGCAATTATTTGTAGAAAAACTAATAATAATGTCAGAAGTGGGATTTGAACCCACGCCCTCTTTCGAAGACCAGAACTTGAGTCTGGCGCCTTAGACCACTCGGCCATCCTGACTTGTTTTCTTCTGGCTAACATTTTATTATTAAAACCGTTCATGATATACACCTAAGGACTAAGGAGGGTATCATAATTGAAGGTCACAGATAAAGATAATTTTCTAGCTATTTTATCAATGGTAAGATATAATTTTTCTAGGCTAAAATTATAGTTCTCCCTTAATCATAAAAGTAAGATGTGTTTACTCCTTACCTCGTTAGAAATGCTAATATGACACAACATAAAGTAAGATGGACTTAGAAAAGAGGAGGTGAGGTCATTATATTACTTTACACGTGATATTAAGTTTACACAGCACCTTCATTATATGCTCCTTTTTAAGGCGACATATATTATTATGAGTAATTTTTTAAAAAAAAATGAATTTTAAAGTGAAACGTTTTCATGTTTGAATCGCTGATTCAAACCTGAAATTAATAGATTGAACATTCTTTTAGACTTCTATTAGTCCAAATGATTATATTAAGCACGTATGTAATAAACAATTTCGTAAGTCTCTGGGCTTTAAGAAATTGACTTTCTTTGTTTTGAAGTGTAATTATCTGCAGCATTTTAGAATGTAAAAGGTAACTTTAGATCATAGGCTATTAGGCACGTAAAGCCTCAAAAGTCAAAGCAGTGAGGATACGGATAAATGCAAAGAACCATAATAGAATGGTCATTATTTACAAAAGGAAGTTTGAACAGTTTTTTCTTACTTTTTTTCTGAACTTCATCACAAAACAAATCATGTCCAAATAATGCTACACAGTTCAAGATATATACTGAAATTAAATATAAGGTATAATTTAAATATATAAAACAGGAATTACGACCCTATGATATTATGGACTTCAAAAGCACTGTCCGAGTTGGACAGGTAATGGGAATCAAACTTGGAAGTCATCATCACAACTAGAGGAAAACTTTTGCAAGAGATGAAGAACTTAGTGCAATGAGACAGCTTCCTTTCACAGCCCTATTGTTTTAAGTCGGTCTTCGAGTTGGCATTACAATTCTGCTGCGGCGGCGGCTGCTGTTGTTGAAGATGGATGTTTTGTTGAGCAGCGTTCGGAGGCTGCTGCTGCTGGAACATCAGAGGGTTGACGGAATGTTGCGGAATCAAGCAGCTTGAAGGGTGCGACTCCCTGTTCAGCTCAGCTGTAGCGAGCTTTAGTCTTTGAACCTCAGCAGTTAGAGCCTCATTTAGAGCTGTTGGATGAGAGAGTACAGTGAGCACAAGTATTTGGCGTAAAACAATCAATGAATTCATTTAAGTCTCAGAATAGTGCTGCAAGGGAAAACTACAACTAAAATTGTACACATATGAAGCAGACAAGCAATTATGACTTTTAAGAATGCCTCCAATAGAAAAGAACAAATTGCAATAAAGGATATTAAATAAAAAGCATGCAGAAAGAGAGAGAGAGAGAGAGATAAGCCACTGCTCTAGGCAAAGGAAACATCAAGTATAGCCAAATTCAGCAGAAGGGTGCAAGTGTAGATAAGGACAGACCATGTGATTTTATCTAATAAATTGATTGAACTCACAC
The DNA here is from genome assembly GCA_013621005.1 of Aeschynomene evenia. Classification (NCBI taxonomy): domain Eukaryota; kingdom Viridiplantae; phylum Streptophyta; class Magnoliopsida; order Fabales; family Fabaceae; genus Aeschynomene; species Aeschynomene evenia. Next base: position 32,791,073 of record CM024266.1, on the reverse strand, counting down.
AAGATATTCTCAATTCTCCATAAGAAATTAGGGCAAGAATGGTTGTGGGAGAAGTTAAAAATCTGAAATATATAAGGAAAATTCCATCCACAGCTATGGAACCCAAATCTGTTTTTCCTGTAGGCACTAGTGCTGAAGTAGAATACTATGTCTAATTATCATCAAAATATATCAAACACTAAACAAAAGTTACATGCCAACTTCATGGACATTGAGAGTTCTTCAACCAAGTATGTTACAAAAGATAAACTTCAGTATGAGACATTTGGATGAAGTGTTTTGGATTCAGTTGGTCCATAATGAGTGCAGCTATCCTAAAATTACTATAATATATGCTCCAAATGGCATAACTCTAATTAAATTCATATTAATATGTACCCTTTGCTCACAAATGTCAACATGAATATCTGGTACTCTTTAACACCCAACCCATATGCACAAAATATAATCCTATATTCACTAATTTCCTCAGCTAGACAGTTTTATTGAATTTTACAGAATCAAAAGGCTAGAGGTTATGAAATTGTGTCTCTGTGCCATCAAATTCAGCTCTGGCCTTAGTAGCCAAAACCTAGCAACCCATCATCACAAAAAGATTATTGATCAGCAAAAGGTTTATGCACATTTGCAACAAGTGGATAACAGCATTAACATTTCATCCAGGCCATAGTGCATTATTAGTCAATGACTCCTCTGGTGTGTTTTGCATAAAAAGGTACAAGGGAACAAGAAAGAAAAAGGTTGTCCGTGATATAAACTGCAATCCACAATTTGAATGAAAAATAAAATCTACCACAGACACAAAGATGCAACTAAGGTTATCAGCAATTAAGTACAATACAATAGAAGTAAGCTAAGATCATACCATGTGGTTTCCACTCTAGGACAATTGCTTAATTCTACATACTATGTTCAGTTACCTTAATTAAACTTATTGCAGGAAGCATTTAATATGCACAATGGCTGAAAATATAATCTAAACAGCTATTTGTTTTACACAAGGACATAAGTGAGGAATTAACTACTAATGCGTATCAGTTTTCAGCCAGAAAAAAACGGAAACATTCCATGTTTTGCTCATTCACCCAAAGAAGTGGAGAGTAAATATGAAAGACTAAGTGAAGTAAAGGAGAAAAATACCATCTCGGAGTTTTGCCTGTTGCTCCATGGATTGAAGGCGAAACTTCAACTCACTATTCTGGTTAGTGAGTCCAACAGAATCTCTCTGCATTCACACAAAGGAGAGAATTAAAGTCAGAGAAGTTGAGAACAGCTGCGATGATTACTTTACCAAAAAATTGACAATCACAGACGCAAATATGTCCCCCACCTGCAACAGAGTAAGCTGTGCAGAGAGTGTGGTAGCCTCAGTCTGCAGGGTCTGAACCTTGTGTTCTAGCTCAGAAATGTAACGCATCTTCCGTTCTTTGGACCGCGCAGCTGATTGCCGATTAGCCAAAATCCTAGCATGACCCAATGATAAACTCAATCAGTGAACCACTCCCATTCATATCAACATATATTTTGCAGACACTTATGAGAATCATGTATAATTGTATAAATAAGTAAACATGTTAGTGCCTTACCACATTCACCGCATTCAGTTATATATATCCTAAGATGTCTAAAATGGAGTCTAAATTGGAAATTGCCATTAAGATTATTTCTACGAAAAAACATTTCCCTAACAAAATACATAATACATGTTACAGAATTGTTAATGCTCATGTTGACCCCTAAAATTTGTATAAGCGAGTCAATTTAGTCCTGAAGTTAAAAACCTGACGAATTAGTTCCTCAATTTATAAATTAGTTAGATTCTAAACTTGAAGATCAAAGTGAGATATACAACGGTATAGAACACAAACCTCTTTGCACGTTTAGGCTCCGTCATGGCAATCTCAGCAAGCTTCTCATTAGCCATGATCTTCTTCAACTCAGGTCCACTGAACTCACCATTCCCAAACTCCAAGCTGAAACCACTCGAATTCCCATCAACCCCATTACTAGTGGCGGGACGAGAACCAGGCGAAGAAGGCGGAATCATCATCTTATTCGGCAATGAATCATGATAATTGAAACTCAACTTCCCAATAAAACTATCCATCGAAACACTCCTATAGTGCCTACTCGTCGGAGTAGCAGCAGCACCAACAACATCACCACCAGCACTCCTCTTCATTCCTCCTCCACCACCACCTTGCTCGTTAACACTGCTCTCAGCTTCATTGTCGCTGCTATCACCACCACCAGTGTTATTAGTCTTCGTCCCACTCGCCCTACTATCCAAATCATTATTCTCTGTGCCATTCTTCTCATCGGAAGAATTGTTATTCAACGCGTCGTTGATGTTGTCCAAGTTCATGTACGCAGAGAAGAGATCGTCCACCCCTACTTCACCCTCCGGCGAGAATTTCTTCTCCCCTGATCCCTCCGCGTCTTCCTTCTTTATAAACTGCGCCGGATTCGAAGAATTCGAAGCAGCAGCAGCACCACCTCTGAGAGGTACCAGTGGCGGTGATGAGTTTAGAACAACGTTGGAGAATCCGAACGGGATGTCGCTGTTTGAACGCCGGTGCGATTTTCGCGGAACGGGCAGAGGGCTGTTGCTGCCCCGGGCAGCAGCAGAGAAAGGGGAGGATGGAGGGAGAAGAGAGTGCGAGTGCGAGTGCGAGTGAGAGTGTGAGTGGGAGGTGACGTCACGGTCCTCCATGGAGACGTCAGCAGAGTCGGAGATTGAAGTTGATGAGTCCCGGAATGGTGAAGGGCTCAGCGGTGGGAGAGAGTCCAGTGAGAAGAAGGAAGGCTGGGAGAGGGATCGGGTGTGGGTGGGTGTAGGTGAACCCGCTTGTTGGTGGTGCAGTGATGGTGATGATGGAGGGATCTGAGAGTAAGGTGAAATGGGTGGGATCTGGTGCGGGTGATGAGACGGTGGTATCGGAATCCCTGCTCGTCTGGCTCCATCTCCGCCGTAAGAATGGTGAACCCTTGCGGTGGCGCCACCGCCACGCATTTGATGTGAAGGTGTGAATTGAGGTATTGTGAGCTGGTCCATGCTCAGACCTTGTTTAACAAACGACGATGATGATGTTCCAAATGACGATTGTACCCTCTGCATCATTTCACCATTAACACCTTCATTGTCTCCCATCACTAAATTAAACAAAGAAAAACAAAATGAAACACTTCTATTTATAAGCTTTTTTGTTTTGTTTGGTTGGTTCTTACAAGTTGAAAAATCCGAAAATGGACGAACCCAATCAAGTGCAGGTGATGATAATCTGCAACAGCAAAAGCTTAATAATCAGAGTCCAGAAATTAATCAGAAGAAAAAGAGGAACACGAGTGATGGAGTTGAATTATTTACGTTGGGAGTGTTCATGAGGAAATAAGGAAGAAGAAGCATTGATTAATAGAAGGAAATTTGAGGGGTTAAGCAAGCAAGCAAGCGTGTGCTATAACTAAAATGTTCTTTTTTTGTCTGTGAATGGCGGAAATGCCGAAGGAGAAGGCGCTTATCTCTCCAAGATTCACTGCCTTCGGAAACAAAAAATAATGGAACCTCTCTCTCTCTCTCTCTCTCTCTTACTTTCTCTTTCTAACAACGACGACGATGACTACTGCTACTTCTACTACACGGATTTCATGACTACTACGCGTGAATTTAATAAGAATTTCATTTCGCCCCAATTTCAATTTCATTCCGACCTCATTTTCTTCTCTCTCTCCCCAATCCATTGTTATGTTTGTGTTGCAATTAATAAATAACAAATTTCATTTGCATTTGCATCGCATTTCAATTTCATTCCGACCTCATTTTCATTTGTCTTTCTCCTCCTCCTCCATATGTCTCCGCACCGCAGTTTCTCTTAACTTAACTATAACTATAGCAAATTAGCAACATTTAACGCCTCGCTTTTTCTTTTTCTAAATTTGATTCTCATTTGCCTAAATTTATTGCATGTTAAATCTTAAATCACCTTCTAAATTATCTCAGCTAAAACGAAACTGCACACGGTATTATAATTATTTTTCCTTTATTACCAATACTTTTGTGTACTCAAGGGCCAATTTTCAATAATTATTTTAGATAAATTCTTTTTTAATATATAAAAAAGGTAAAATGACAATTATTGTATAATGAAGAGAGTATTGTTTTTATCATTATTATTGTGTACAATAAAAATTGTATAATATTTATACAACAATCATATGCATTGTTCGATTGTAATATAGAACTACAAACTAATGCAATTCAACAATAAAAAATATGATTGTTGTATAAATATTATACAATTTTCATTATACACATTTTATTTCTTTTTTTTTTATTCCTTTGTTTTTTTTGTTCTTTTAAACTTTACATGATAAACCAGTGAAATTTCCAAATTAGCATCGGTGGGGGGAAAAAGATTTGTTCCAGATTCTTATGTTGTGATTCTGTCTGATCTTACAAAAAGAGCTTCTGTGTTTGCATTACAAGTTGCGATATTAATCTGATATTTAATAAATAAACAAAGACATAGGTTAATTTGTCACATAAACTTTTGTTTTGAGGAAAAATAAAAAAACAAGTTTGTAATTCGATCCCAATAATGATTATTTGCATCGCACCAATATTCATTTAATATCATTTATGGACTACTCAAACTTTCATTTTTAAAAATAAAAACTAATTAATAATAATGCTAATTTTCAGAAAACTAAAGAAGGAATTCAAGCCTTGCAAATTGTTCCACTCTCAATGCCATATTATTAAAAAGATATTATAGCACATGTTGTACATTACTCCACCTAAGTTTCATTTTTGTTTTACTATTTTGGATTTTGGTATATTAAAAAGTTAATGTTGTTAACACAATTGATTGAATAATCTGATTAGTATAGATTAAATGATTATAGTCTGATTATTGTTGATTGAGAGTAAAATAAAATTTGTTAAATGTTATGACTTTAAGGAGATTTAAATATATGAAGTAATTACGATATTACTAAACATATATTAACTGAAATCTATAAATAAACTTTTGTACTAGTTGCATATATTATCGTCAAGCTTTGAGCTACTAATCATATAATTTAATTAAATAAAGTCTGTGGTTAACGGAGTAAACAAGATTATCAATTATGAGGCTTTGAGGTACTCGTATAAACAAAGTCTTTGGTGATTAACGGAGTAAACAAGATGAACATATTAGTTAATATTAAAATATGGTAGAGAAATGAGGTTAACAAATTAGATACAGAGGCATAGTATTCATCTATATTAGATAAAAAAATTATTACAAGGTTTTCATTTATCATCCTTAGATCAAATTTTGTTTGAAAAAACTTATCTTCTGGATCATCAGTATGATAGAAAGGTTTTTGCTCCAATTATTTAGTTATAAGATATATATTTCACCGCAGGATATTAATTGAAAAGAATTAAATCTTTAATGTACTAAGCACTTTATGTCTTTATGGGTATATGTGGAGAGACATAAGTCAACCAGCACTCAAATAATTACCCTTTAATCTGCTATGGTTAGGTTGGTGGTCAATTATTTTTGTTCTTTATTTTGAGTGCTTGTCATGTCACAATATTTTCATAATGCTACGTGAACTTGTTATCTGCTCCAAATTCTTGGTAATTTATTTATTTATTTAATACGGACCGATTCGTAGAACGAAAAAATACAAAGAACATTATGAAGAAGTGAATCTTACGATCCATTCATTTGAAGGAAAAATTATAAGGAATTGAAGAGATAACTAAACTAAGTCACATCTCCATATATATGCATAACGTAAAGAACAAGAAAAATAATTTTGGACAACAAATTAGAAAAAAAGGGTACAAGATTAGAAGCAAATGGTCAAACCAATTGTCGGCACCAAAACCTCTCAATCATGGACCCTTTCATGAGAAATCACACTTATATAGTTATATTCCTAAATAATAATGATTATGTATAACAAGTATCGTACGACATTTAATATGTGTTATATTTAAGACATAATATGTACTATATGTATTATTGATGAGTTCTTTGTTCTCATAAATTTAATCATAACTAATAATTACTAAATGTACTTGGAGTCATGAACCACGCTCATTATATGTATTGCTATTGGGAGAAGTAAATTGGCTCAACATGATAATATCAGCTAGCTAGATAAGTTTGAGATTCTTATACTATACTAACATTACATTAGATTATATATGGAATACCATTATACATACATGTATATATATTTTTTGAGTAATTTTTCAACCACACCATAAAATCAATCACTATCGGTCATTATATATAATAATTTTAAATAATTAAATTATTATATATGATAACAAATATAAAAAATATTTCTCATTTTTTATGATGTTGATAATTAGATTATACTTTTCATTTAAGAAATTAAAGGGTGGTGGAGCCCTTGGGTTGGCATCAATCGTGGCATAGTGAAGGGTGGTGATTTGCATTCCTGCATGTTTCCGCAATTAGTTGCAGTGCATGCCCTTAACTAATTATTTCAATCTACAAAATTCATTGCTCTAAGTAATGCCACATTAGTCGACAAATATATAAATAATTAAATTCTTGTATACATCAAAAGAGAACCACAATTTTCCCTCTCTCTATCATGGATACGTAACATTCAACTGAAGAAAAATTATTAGGAGTATTGAGAGTAATGGATTATTCATTTATTATGTACCATTTATTGTAAGACACATAATTTAAAAGGTCAACTATAATTAAAAAGATAAGAAATTAAATTTTAAATAAAAAAAATTAAATAATTAAAGTGTTAAAATATAAATAGTATAAAATAAATAAATATATGTCCATCTAATAATCTCCTTAACTGAATTATATTTTCAATAAAGTAAAATATAATGACTTCATAAAAAAATAAATTTGCATCACATAAAAATCGTTTAACAGATTTTGGTTAGGGACGTGTCACTCACCAGAACCATGGTTTGACTTGTATGATTGCTTTCCTAGGCCCCAGGTTCTGTAAGCGGTTTTGAAATCATTTTTTTAATAATGGTGAATATTTTATTTATGGTTAAATGGAGCATTGATTTATTTAAATAAGATACGTATATTATTGAATTATAAATAAAATAGATATTAATAGATTAAAATTTATACAAATAGTTCAGTTGCACCAATTATGCATAAACTCCTTTTCAAAACAATGACTTAATTCAAATATATAACACTATTATTTAGACATGAATATTTAAAAATTACATCTAATTTTAAAATTTTAAATATGACAAATAAGTGTGACATCTAGGGATAATTATCATGTAAATTGTTAAGAATTACATACACGAATTATATTTTTGTAATAAATAATAAAAAATTACTAAAAAATGGATCCTTATCCACTTTTTCTCTTCTCAAGATCAAAAGAAGAGCCAAGGCTCCATGGCCCATGCAATAATACCCTTCACTATCCTTGTTCATCTGAAAACGACATCTTTTTTTGTCACTCATACAAAAACATGATAGTGAACAATCCTTCTATTTTTTATTTTTTCTAAATATCCTTGTAATTTATACCTATACGAGTTAAATTGTGCAATTGCAAGCCATAAAAAGAAACTTAACAAACACGATCCAACATAGCACTGAATCATTTCAATTTTGATATAACATCGGTCTAAATTTTCTTATTATTGTTTAACTTATCAAATTTATTAAATAATAATAAGTAATTATCTTTTTCTTTTAAACTAGTAATTAACTATCTAACTTAATGTTTCTATATTTTAAGTATGAGCCAACTAACCTATATATTTTATCCATGCAATAAATCTTGGATTTGATTTTGATGTCTATATTTTGTAAAAGAATCTGATGTTGTTATTCAACCATAACATATATTATTTCCCTAGCATTATTCATTTATAGCTCGTGCTCTTTTTTTAGTTTTTTATGTTTTTTTTTTTTTGGGGCTTTCAGCTAATGGGATACTAACAATTAAATGGGCCAAACAATGAAAAGAGGGACCTCGAATGGCTCCCTTAGACTTAGAAAGAGAGAAAAAAAAAATCTCATGTACCAATCAATGTTTTCAAAGCTTCTTCTAGGTTCAAACCAAAAAAAAAAGCTTCTTCTAGGTACTGCATTTTGCACAAAGAATGAAACTTTTATAAAGTAAATAATTAAGAGTTTAATTTTGACACACGGACAATATTTTATATTGTTATCTAATAAAAAAAACTTTGTTTGTATGACATTGTAGGTAGCGGGAAAGAGAAAATACAATCATGACTGACGTGATAACACATGATTAGATGACTGTGTAAAAAAATTGTACACAATCCGTAAATAAAAATTAAATCCAATAATTAGTTCATCCAATAACATAGCTAAAAAATAGCAGCAACAATACTGTTCAACGTAGGAACTTCAATATCTCATAACTTGCTATACACTCCACAACATTTTGAGTAATAATAGCTTTGAAACTATGAAGTAGGAGGTTATTCCAAACACTTTGCACGTTGGCCTCTTCCTTGGCAATCAGAATTCAGAGCAGCACATTGATCCCTGAATAATAATATATAACAAAGAAATGATTTTTAGCCCAATATATATTATAAAAAATATACGTATTTATATATATATTTTTAATTTTTTCTAGATATTTGACATTATTTTTACGGGTCCAATAGATTAGGTCTAACTCATAAAAAAAAATACAATAAATTTATTTATTTTTTCAATTTGAGCCCATGTGGGCCTTTGTGGGTTGGGCAAAGAGAACAGAACAGAAGATTGCGCACCTAAGTTGGTAGTTCCCGACACATCACGCCTCGTATCGTATATCCTCTGATTAACGTTTCCTTTCTTTTTTGGTTTTCCAATTTCAGAGCTTCGCTTCAGCATCACTTGTATATATAAACTGTGTCTTATGTTGAAGGATTCTTCTTCATCATCATCATCATCTACTGGCTACTGTTACTTATGGAAATATCTAGTTTTGTTGTTGTTGTTCAATTGCTGAGACTAGCATGGATCGCTGGCACATTGCCCATACTCATCGTTTCGATTCCATCTCCCAAACTCAACTGCCTCCGTCGAATGTTGTTGGGGTTCGCTAGCAGGGGAAAGATCTTGCATTCATCCTCCCAAGTAACTTCACTTCACTTCACATTCATTCCTTCTCCCCCTTTTATTTATTTATTGTTTTATTATTATTATATTACATTTTCATTTTGTCACTGTTGAAATTTAATGCAGTCACTAGTATTTTGTGCAAAATTTCTGTTACTTTTTTTATGCTTGTGTAACATATCTCGTACAAAAAGTTCTAGTGTCATACTCCATAATATAACTTATCTTTAATTTGGGACACTGAAAAATCAATTAATATAAATCCAAATTACATTAACATACAAGAAAATCAATTAGGTAGTGTTTGTTTTCAAAGACTCCGAGATCAAAGTAAAGAGAGTCATAGAGTCAGTATCACATTAGTCGGAGTCATAGTGACTCCAAATTTGGAGTGAACAAAAAGTTGACAGTTTTGTTTACTGAGTCACTATGACTCTACAAAACACTTAAAAAGTGTTAAGAAAATCAAACGCATCCTTAAAGTTGAATGGAAGAGTATTATGTAGTGGGGTACTTGAAAGTTGAACCCTTTGTCATATTGGATTTGTAGAGATTCACCCTCCCTCAAAGATTCTTCTTGCACTTCTATGTGGTGGCTTCTCTATGGACAACTTTCTTGCTTGTTACAACATGGAGTTATGCCTACACAATGGTGCCACCGGTTATGGAGCCATTTGATTACTCTACTATCACCAGCTACTTGACTGGAGCTTCAACTCTCAGGACTGGTTCTGACAAAATAAGGCAGAGATATGTTCTGTGTCAAGCTGTTTTTCTTCTTTTGTTGATGGGATTTCAAGTGCTGAGGCGCCTCTATGAAAGTATTTATGTTTTTAAATATAGCCCTTCAGCAAGAATGCATATCTTTGGTTATCTCACCGGAATGTTGTAAGTTTTTATTCATAGTCCTTTTCAATCTACTTCCCTTGCAATTGAATATTGAAAAGAAAAAAAACATATTCCTAATGGAGTGAAAAGACTTTATTTCTAATGCCAATTATGCTTCTTTTGGTTGCAGCATTTTTTGAATGAATTATGTTGCTTCATAATGATTCCCCTGGGATAGTTCCCTATTTTGCTTCTTGATTAATCTGAAATCATACTGAGTTTCTTCTTGTTAAATTTGTTTAATATAATTTCTGGATCGAAGCACATCCAATTATGTTGTGACAGATTAAACTACAATCAGATAAGATTGTTTTTTTGCTGTTATGTTATAGTTACATCACAGAGTATTCCTTGGCCTGATTATTTTGAGGATGGACAGGTTATGGTGCTTGGAGTGACAATGATCTAGTTGCCAAGTAAATAAGTCAACATATATTTGTGATACTTGTTCTAGATTATGAATTTGTTTAATGTAGTCAGTTACTTGTCTGCATCCATTTTGATGTGTCACATAAACTAGTTAAAATCCTCTTTTGAAAAGGTGTTTTATTTGATTGGACAGTTGAAACATTCTCATGTAACATCTTGTGTCTGTATATGAAGTAAAGATGGATATTAAAGCCAATAATATTTATGATGGTTTTAATACAAGAGGTCCCTACCAAGTGGAAGTAGCTATTGCTATTATCTTTGTTCTTAGATGACACATTACATTAATAATGGTTGTTGCATTACCTTCACTTGTACATCTTAGTTATCACACACTGATTGTACTAAAGCAGACACTAAAATGAAGATGATTGATTTGTTATTTTTCTGAAGCTAGTTTCTACATAGCAGCACCACTGTCACTTTGTGCTGATTGTATGTTAGAGGTGTTTGGCTTCCTAGCAAATCTAGTGACCGAGTTCATTGTCAAAGGCAAGAATCAGATGCCAGTGCTTGAGGTAGACTTCTGGCAGGTTATAAGTCCTTTCTTCAACCTTGGGTGGAAGCACTGGATCGGTGCCGTCATTTTTCTATGCGGATGGGTTCATCAGCAGCGATGCCATAAGATTCTTGTATGTAACAACTAACAACTACTTGATTGACGTCTAAATCTCAAGATTTTTGAAACATGAATATCAATTTAATGTCATTCTGTCATATGGCTGTTCGAATTTTATGATTTCGCCAGGGTTCACTTCGACATTCAAGGCAAGCAGATGAATATGTAATTCCTCATGGTGATTGGTTTGAACTTGTTTCCTCTCCACATTATCTCTCTGAGATGGTAACTCTCTTTCTCCATATCTATATTGTTTTCTCTACTATTGTGACTGATACTGAATAAGTCTAATATTTGACAACAATGAAGGTTATGTATGCCAGTTTTGTGGTTGCTACTGGAGGATCCAATCTTACCATCTGGCTACTTTTTGTTTTTGTGGTAATATATATTCTCCGCAGATTTAGCTAGGTTTTAATTGATTAACTAACGTCAAATGATTCTTTGATTTTGATTTCTTTTTTGCATACTTCTTTTGTTGGGTGAAGGTGGCAAATCTGACATTTGCAGCAGTGGAAACACATAATTGGTATCGTCAGAAATTTGAAGATTACCCAAGAAGTCGTTTTGCTGTTATTCCATTTGTTCTCTGAGATTGTGAGGCCATGTGTAATCATCATGGATAGATTGTTGTAAAGAAAAGAATAACATTAATTATCAACATGTACCTGTATTCAAAATGATTGGTGATTTTTGGCTAAGAAAACATTCTCCATTTGTGCATAGTAGTAAAAACAGAAGTTGTTTAAGTATGCAAAATTGTATACACTTTTTAATTTTTATATCTTTCAGAGCCTTGTGAGCTAAAACATTCAAATTTCTTTCTCAAAAAGAACTGAAGAAAGGGAAAAGAAGTAAACAAGTGGAAAAACAAATTAACCAACAGAAACATTCTTGGTTCTCTTTGTTTAGGGTACATCATTTTATGAGGGGCTAAGAAGATGAATTTTCCATCATCACCAAGCATGGTTCACAAAAGCAAATCAAATGGGCTTAGGATGGCCTGAAAGATTAGCTTATATCAAATAGAAATTTGTGATACAAGTCTCAAGGTTGAACATCCATGAATTTTTTTTTTCCTACAAGGATCATAATACATGCTTAGAAATGAAGGAAAGTGCATTCTCATGCATAAAGATCTATGCCCCAAAACTTGGCAGGTTGATTAGTCCGATACTTCTTGTCTATACTTCCGATGAGTTCCATGTCCTCTTTCGATAGCTCGAAATCGAAGACTTCAAAGTTCTCTTTCAATCTCTCCGGTTTTGATGTTTTAGGAATGACTACAGTGTTCCTTTGAATGCCCCAGCGAAGAGCAATTTGTGCAGAGGTTTTTTTGTACTTTTCAGCCAAACCCTGAAATCAGATATAAGTGAATTCATTCATTCAGAATCTATAATCTTATTATATATAGTTGGCTACTAATCAGTGTTTGGAGACTAGTCTTGATAACTCACTTTAAGAACTTGGTCATCCAAACATGAAACTGTTCCAAACCATTCTGTGTTTGCTGCAGCACCTCCTAGTGGAGTGTGGGCTGTGACACAAACCCCATGCTTCTGGCAGAATTTGACGAGAGAGTCGCGCTGGAAGTACGGGTGAGTTTCGATCTGATTTACAGCAGGCTTTATCTTGGAATATGCTAAACAATCTCTGGTCAGAAAGATATCATAGTTGCTGCAAATAGCTATTTGTCAGATTGTGTTCAATCAACAGAAAAAAAAAACATTTTGTAAGTTGACATTAGGGAGATCAGTCCCACAAAATTAAACATACATGGTATCAAAAACATTTCTGTCTCACTATAGTATGTAAAATAAGTGAATAACAGCAACCAACAACAACTAGATGACAATGGCAAAGGTAATGCAAATCATGCAACAATGGTGAATTGCCACCATATTAACATTCTTGAATATGCAACACACAAGTTCATACAGTTGATCACATGGTTACTTAAGAAAGCATTAGAAATGATAGGTTGGGTATGCAGAGACACCTGGATACCAGTTTTTAATCATCCCATAAAGCATAAACTTGCATGTAGTAGTAGTTGGAGGGCACATTCAAAAACGTGTGAACAATTACTAATCTGAGTTTATCATGATGCGAACCTCAACAAGACTGAATGTTTTATGTTTCGTCATTCATGATTTTACTACTTCCAAATGACTAGACAAAACTAATCACCTAGATGCTACTAGAAGCTAGAGAATAGTAAATACTATTTGCAGCAATAATCACACCTTACGCCAATGCTGCGAACCAAGCCCATTGAAACAAGATCTTCCATAGCATGCCAAGTAGTTTCCAAGGATATGGTTGTATCTATGTCCAAGACCCCATCCTCACCCAAAGCACTATCAGTTGTCCCAACCCCTGCATGCAAGTTGAACATGACAAAATTATAAAGAACACATGCAAATGCGGTTGAACTCACTTCAAACAACATAACTAGAAGGGTGCTGATTTCACAAAGAAGCTGAAATTGATACATTTATATTTATATGTGACGAAAAATAAAAAGGATAATCATAACAAAATGCATATACTATATACCAGTATGCCTTGTGGCTACAGGGAAGTGAACGAGGTACAAATCCAGATAATCCAACTGAAGCTTCTTGAGGCTGTCTTTGCAGGCCTCAACAACGTGTCCATGATCAGAATTCCAAAGCTGACAAAAAAAATGCATATTGAAATCCCAAGGGTAAGGCAGATTTTTTCTGATAGCACAATTCACAAATGAAAAAACAGAGATTTGGTTTGGCTGTAAAAAATTGACCTTGGTGGTAATGAAAAGATCCTCTCTCTTTACAAGGCCACTACTAAAAGCTTCCTTGAGTGCTTCTCCAACTTCTGCTTCGTTCTTGTAATCAGCTGCAAAATACAATCAGAATAAAGGGACTCATACTTGGAATATTTTAATTAAGCGTAGATAAAATAAAACCATTTTTAATAAAAAAATAAAAATAAAAATAAAAATAAAAATATCGAACAGTGCGTATTGGAACCAATTGCACTACCTATCTTTGCCCCCACCCCCCCCCCCCCCCCCCAAAAAAAAAAAAAGTTACCAGCTTTTGAATGTTCACTAAGCCAATGATTAATCTTCTATATTTTCATTAATCAAACTAGTAAACTACACATGATGGAAGAAAATGAAATATAATACTAAAATCCAACAAAATAAGCTCGAGAAAATTCTGAACCAAATAATAATTACATAAAAAAAAGTAGTACCAGCACAATCAAAATGGCGATAACCGATTTTGATGGAATTAAGGATGAGATCCCTGATCTCTTGACCTTGCATACGCCACACACCCAGTCCAATGATTGGCATCTTGAACCCACTTTTCAGTGTTATCGCCATTTTCACTCTCAACTTCTTCTTCTTCTTCTTCTATCTGTCTCTCTTTCTCTCTGTGAGTGCCACGATGCTCTCACTCATCACTTTCTGTTTTACTCAATTTGGGCCATTACAACATAGGCCCATTAATAAACCAAACTGGCCCAAAATGGAATAATACTGTATTCTTTAGCCCATTATGAGCCCAATGTAATTAACCAATTATTATTATTATTATAAAAAAGGTGATGGATGAAGAGAATACACGTTGTTGTTCATACTTCCTGGCTCTACGGAAAGTAAAGATCGGAGCTTTGTGAAGAAACCAGAAAATTCTTCAGATCAGATCCAAGTACTGTGTTCTAGTAGTAGCACTACAAACTAATGGCTCCGTTCAGCGGCGATGAAACGGCACCGTTTTTTGGCTTCCTTGGAGCCGCAGCTGCACTTGTCTTCTCCTGTAATTTCTTCGATCCCTAACCTCCAAATTCACTTTCTCCTTCGCCTTTTTATATATCTCAGTTAGATCTGGATTCGTGCTTTCATGATTTTTTGGATAGTCTCTTTTCGATCTCAATCTTTCAAAATAATTTCAATTTTCGATGCTCAAATTCGTACACTAGTATGTAGTATCTTTTCTGCTTGAGCTTATGTTTCGATCCCCTTCGTTATTTTGGAATAGCGATAAACTCTGCTGCTGGATCTTTACTTGTATGTATAGCTTATCATGGTTCAGTTGTGCTTTCATCGCTTCTGTGAATATAGTTGTTATTGTTGAATTCAGTAAATTATCTTTTATGTTTGATCCCAACCTTAAAAAGAAAAAAGAACTTAGCCTATTAGCTCTCTAATTGTTCATGGATTGAGTTTGCGTTGTGGAAAAGCACTAAACTTGCTTCTGGAATCTGGAGTTTTATTTATACGTGTAATTATTGTGGATTTAATAAACTATTGTAAACCATAAATTAGTTTTTATTTTTTATTATGTACATATAAACTATGAGATTTATCATGGTGGTTTCACTTTGGGACACAGCGGAGAAAATTAAGCCCATAGTTGTTTTGAAACTTGAAAATGATTGGAGGAACTACTGAATTGTTTTCGTTTCATAATATATATAATAATATGATATAAGAAGAGAAGAATAGCTTCAGAGAATTATCATTTTATCTTTTTTGTTTTTTGGAATCAAGCCTGTGGAACTGTCCAAACGTGACTTGGCTATTTCTTAAATTTATATTAGATATAGTAGAAGGTAGTGTCAATTCATGAAAGTTATTCAAAAAATTGTGAGATTTTCTGTTAGTCCTTTCTGCTAGCAAGATTCATCTGATGAAGACGTTCACTTGAATTGATGGAAAGGTATGGGAGCGGCCTATGGCACTGCAAAGAGTGGCGTCGGTGTGGCTTCTATGGGTGTGATGAGACCTGAGTTGGTGATGAAGTCTATTGTCCCTGTTGTTATGGCTGGAGTTTTGGGTATTTATGGCCTTATTATTGCTGTTATTATTAGCACCGGCATTAATCCAAAGGCCAAATCTTATTATCTCTTTGATGGTTATGCACATCTCTCCTCTGGTCTTGCTTGTGGGCTTGCTGGCCTCTCTGCTGGCATGGCTATTGGCATTGTTGGTGATGCTGGTGTTAGGTATAATTTCTCTGCCTTTGTTAATCTGATCCATGATCAAATTTTCATGTCCTTTATTATTTTCAAACATGGTTTTTGAAAACCTTTTTGTTTTCATTTTTCATACTGACACTCAATGCGTTAACTATTGGTCCTAACAATGAACATACTGAACCCTAAAGAGAGTAAATGTTAATGTTGCTAACCTTTCATAACCATTAAAGAGAGTATGATCCATGGATGAATATGTATGTATTATGTCATTACAAGCATGCATTTTATTTGTCAAATCAACAGAGAGATTTATATGTTTTGCAATTATTCAGATTGAATTTCATCGTTTGATTAATTGTTCTCCTTCTGCAGAGCCAACGCACAGCAACCAAAACTTTTTGTTGGTATGATTCTCATCCTCATCTTTGCTGAAGCTCTTGCCTTGTATGGCCTCATCGTCGGTATTATTCTGTCTTCCCGTGCCGGCCAGTCTAGAGCTGATTAAGAGCAGAAGCTGGGCTGCAAAATATTCTTTGACAACCCGTAATGTTTTAACCCTCTTATTAAGAGGGTGAGGGGTTAAATTTAGTTGTGAGGTTAGTTTTGCTCGGACAGCACTTGCAGGCTTTAAGAGAATACTTATCTGAAAGCAATTGCTACACTAGCCATTTGTTGGTATCTGTTTGTATAAGTAGCCTTGCTTTGCTTAATAAAGCTTCTTTTTTTTCCTTTCCTTGTGACATGTATTATGCCATATAATCTGAGTTCACATTTTTTTTGGGTCCTATCTATCTTTTTATCTTTGGCTGTTGAAACTGGTGCTTGTAATGATTTGATTGCCAGTGTAATTTATATGCATTATTGGTTCATTTCATATTCAAAAATGATATTTCAACCCATGTCCACCATTGCATTCAATAGATATGACATGGGTTTCTCAAACACCTAATTTGACTGTCAAAATAACATAATTCTTTCATATTGGATTTCGGCCTTCCCACAGCTGCTACTTTGGCTGTTTTTTAGTTGTAACCACATCATTTTAAAGGTCAAGTAAGCTAGAGTAATGACACTCATGTTTGAGAGATTAATAGATTTTAATTTAGAAATTATGAGCTGTTTTTAGAACTTTAAAGCAATGTTATTTGAATATTTAAAATTCTACACTATCATTTAAACTCTTGGATGGGACAGATAAGTATAATAAGTGATGATTATCATTATATCTAAAAGTAGAGTCTAATTAAAGTTATTACTATGAAGTGAACAGGATTTAATCTCACTTGGTGCTTAATGAACACTTCATAATTTACTGTCCTAGTTAATAATCATGTCAACGTTGCATTTTTCATAGATATAACAAAAAACCGCAAAAATAAACAAGCATTAAAAACAAATCTCCATTTAATAGATCAGGATTCTCTAAAATGAGATGTCGTGTGAAGGATTATACTATATACTCTTCAATATCTTTCTAGGTTCATGTTTTTAATATCTTGACTAATTTTACTTTACTACATCCATTTTAATATATGTTTAATACTTCTTTTTATTTTTTTCAAATTTAACACCTAATAAATGCAAACAAAATTAAGATCTAGAACCCATTACGCCAGGCCCAAAGTGGATAATAGTTACTGATTCTTGAAACCCAATGTTGTGAGAAAAGAATTGGCCTTTTTGTTGAAACCGAGTTCGGGTTTACCCGAGCGAGCGTATAGGAACACGCGTGCGAAACTAACTGAATATAAAAATGTGAAGGCAACGAACTAATCGAACCCACGTATGTATACTTTGTTCTCTCTTCTTCGCTGAGATCGGAACTGCGAAGAAACCACAAAACTCAGATCAGATCAGATCTAAATAGCTAATGGCTCCGTTCAGCGGCGATGAGACGGCACCGTTTTTCGGCTTCCTTGGAGCCGCAGCTGCACTTGTCTTCTCCTGTAAATTCTTCGATCCCTAACCTCCAAATTCACTTTCTCCGTCGCCTTTTTATATCTCTCGATTAGATCTGGATTCGTGCTTTCATGTTTTTTTGCATAGTTTCTTTTCGATCGCAATTTTTCAAAAAAAAAAATCAATTTTCGATGCTCAAATTCGTACACTAGTATGTAGTATCTTTTCTGCTTGAGCTTACGTTTCGATCCCCTTCGATATTTTGGAATAGCGATGGACTTTGTTGCTGGATCTTTACTTGTATGTATAGCTTATCGGGGTTAAGTTGTGCTTTCATCGCTTCTGTGGATAAGTAGTTGTTGTTATTGTTGAATTCTATAAAATATTGTAGATCGTAGAATTTTATTTATAATCAAATTGATTTCATTTTGTTGGATTTCACTTAATGTCGTTTTGTCAGTGATTGGAGGAAATGCTGAAACCTTTTCAGTTTATAAAAAAAATAGAATTTTTTAGCTTTTCTGTTAGTACTTTGTGCTCTGGAGATTTATCTGATCAATATTTTCACTTGAATGGGTGGATGGAAAGGTATGGGAGCTGCTTATGGCACAGCAAAGAGTGGCGTCGGTGTGGCGTCAATGGGTGTGATGAGGCCTGAGCTGGTGATGAAGTCTATTGTCCCTGTTGTTATGGCTGGAGTTTTGGGTATTTATGGTCTTATTATTGCCGTTATTATCAGTACCGGCATCAATCCCAAGGCGAAATCTTATTATCTCTTTGATGGCTATGCACATTTGTCCTCTGGTCTTGCTTGTGGGCTTGCCGGTCTCTCTGCTGGAATGGCTATTGGCATTGTTGGTGATGCTGGTGTTAGGTATGATTCTTCTGCCTTTGTTAATCTGATCCCTTATAATTCTCATATGATTTGTTATTTTTAAACATGTTTTATGAAAATCTTTTTGTTTTCTTATTTGCTCTGATTCCAAAGTCTATAGAAATTCACACTGACACTCATTGCATTAGCTATTGGTTCCATCAACGAACACATAGGACCCTGAAAAATGTTATTATTATGTTGCTAGCTTTTCATAGTCATTACCATTAATGAGGTAGTGTTTGTTTTCAATGACTTTGAGGTCAGAGTCAAAGGAGTTATGAAGTCAGTGTCACAGGGGTAAGAGTGACTCTAAAATTGACTCCGAACACACCCTCTCATATTTATGTCTCCCTTCTAACATACAGTGACTCTCTTTCAATACACAGTTATGAAATCAGTGTCACAGGAGTCAGAGTGACTCTAAAATT
The DNA here is from genome assembly GCA_013621005.1 of Aeschynomene evenia. Classification (NCBI taxonomy): domain Eukaryota; kingdom Viridiplantae; phylum Streptophyta; class Magnoliopsida; order Fabales; family Fabaceae; genus Aeschynomene; species Aeschynomene evenia. The sequence continues at coordinate 32,771,840 of CM024266.1, read as the reverse complement.
GACTCCGAACACACCCTCTCATATTTATGTCTCCCTTTCAGCATACAGTGACTCTCTTTCAATACACAGTAACTCCAAAATTGGAGTGAACAAAAAATTGACAATTTTGTTCATTGAGTCACTGTGACTCTGTTCTCATCTGCATAGTGACCCTCGCACCAAACAGTTGACAGAGTCAATTTTTCACTGACTCCCTGACTCTGACTCCAGAGTCAGAAAAAACAAACGCAGTCATCTATGATTGAAGATTTATGTACGAGGGATATATATGTTCAGAAAATACTCGTATTAAATTTCCTCCTTTGACAAATTATTCTCCTTCTGCAGAGCCAATGCACAGCAACCAAAACTTTTTGTCGGAATGATTCTCATTCTCATCTTTGCTGAAGCGCTTGCCCTGTACGGTCTCATTGTTGGCATTATCCTGTCGTCTCGTGCCGGCCAATCTAGAGCTGATTAAGAAAAGTAGCCAGGATCCAAGGTATTTTTTGAAAACCCATGCACCCTCTTGTTGAGAGGCCGAGGGGTTAAATTTTTTAGTTGTGAGGTTAGTTATGATCGGACAGCACTTGCAGGCTTAAAGAAAATACTTATGTGAAAGCAATTGCTCCGCCACCCATTTGTTGGTGTTTATTTTGTATAAGTAGCCTTTCTTTGCTTAATAAAGCTTCACAAGCTTCTTGTTTTTGTCCTTATGACATGTATTATTCCAGATAATCTGAGTTGACATTTTTTTTTCCATCACTCTTTTTTTTTGGGTTTTTGCTGCTGTAGCTGGTGCATGTAAATGGTTTGGTTGCCAATGTAACTTATATGCATTAATTGGTCATAATCAAGAGGTGCATTTTGAGCAGTGTTCAATTGCTCATATTTATATGTACATCTCATTTGAAAGTTGAAATAGGCTGGGATTATGCAGCTGGTCATGTCTTCATCTCACTCTCCTTTTCGTTAGCCAACTTTCTTCATCATCATCATCGTTTTTTGGGAAAATTCTGTTGTGGGAACCCAAGTTTAAGACTATTCTTTTTTTTTTTTGGTAGGTGTTTAAGACTATTCTTAGGCACACGTATAAAGAAGTTTTTTTTTTTTATTGATGAGTGAGTGAGTGTGCTTAAATGAACGGGCCTTCCATTTAGGCCCGGTCCATTTGACCTGAAAAAATAAATGGGCCTGGCCAGCCCATCCAATTTTGGGCTTGTTCTGTCTAACTGTGATTTGCTGTCAGACCTAGTCTGTTAGCATAATTTTTTTCAATCTGTTTTTTTAAGAAAATGTATTTTTGTTATAACTTGAAAATATGAATATTTATTAAACCTCTTTTACTACTGAACTTAGTTGTGGTTGGCTGAATTTGGATAAAAAAGAAAAATAGAGAGATATGTGACTTAAACTACCCATTTACTTGTGCGTCTGGCTCAATTATCCTATGAGTTAAACATATCCAGCCATTGTGTTAAAGGGATGAAAATTTTTGGGTCCAACCCTCTTTTTTATGCTGGCAAACATGATTGACACTTGGTACGAGAGATTATGACAGAGTTATGCTCTGTTTGATTGAATATGATAGATGTAAAATATGAGCCAAGTGTTAATCCTATATCCTCCCACATTTGTGACAACCAATATTTGGCACGTTTTCTGGCTGAATTGAATAAATTGGAAGAGATTTTGGAATGAACACGTTAACCATGAAAACATAGTGACACACAAAGGAAATGCTAACTTTCATTCTAGCAAAATATCGTTTCTAGCCATTCCATCGTTTTCATTTAGAAATTGTTGCATGCTGTCTTCAACCCTTTGCTTCAATTTCTCGTTCAGTAGTATATGTGGCTACTAGTCTCTCTCTCTCTCTCTATATATATATATATATAGTCACGTTTGAACATGTTCTTCTCGCAATCCTTTCTCTCTGTGTCTCATTGATCGTTTCTTTTGCGGTCCCGAAACTTGTTTTTATCTCTGTACTTCTTACGTTTGTCACAGTACATAGGACAAAAATAAATAAATAAATAGTAACAGAAATTCAGAAATAAATTGTTGAGTGATGAACACATAATGCAAATTAAAAAAATTTGTACTTTGAAAAAAAAATCTCTCTAAATCATAAATACTATCTTCCATACTTTTGTCATATCTCACTAATTCACCTTCTGTATTTTCACACTTCATGCATCCGAATAACACACAATTCTCTTCAAAAATTTAAAAAATTGTTACAGAATTTTTTCCTGTAATTAAAATCATTTTTTACTTCATATTTCTAATTTTGAGTGTCTTCTTTTTGTTTTTTATTTATTGTCATTACATCTCAAATATATAGTTAATTTTCTATTTAGCAAAACAAATTCAATTATTTGTACATACTTCATTGTTATGACTGTATCAATAACAAATAACTTTTACACACACCAAACATAAAGTTCTACACACATCAAATAAAAAGAAATTGCTCACACTTAAATATATAATTTTGCATATATCATACATAATTTATTACAAACACCAAACACATTGAATTTTATCTCAAAACAGATGTTTCCTTTTAAATAGAATAAATAGTTCATTATTTACCTACTAAACCATTTTTTCTCTTGATTTTGAATTATTTAATATCATAAAGAGAAAATGTATTGAAAAAATATATAGTAAAGTCAAATTAAATAGAAAAAATGTTGAGTTATGTTAAATTATTTGTGAATTAGGATGAAAGACAATAAATTTAATTTTTTTACTTAGATAATCTAATTGCACACATTAATTAAATATATCATATTGCATACTCAAACATATAAAATTGCATATACCAAACATGAATTGTTGTGAGTGAAGAAGATGGAGAAAAATGCATGTGGCTATTATGCACGGTGAATAGTATTTTCTTGTTAGTGTGTGTATTGATTATGGAAAATGGTTGTTCTATAAATATAAATATATTCAACTAGTATCCAACGTGTATTATGTGACATATTGTCTTATGTAATAAACATTACATATAACACACATTACATATGATACATAGCTAGCATACGTTGGATACTAGTTAGATGTATAATTGTTGTACATATACTATTATTGAAATACAAAAATATTGGTCGTACAACAGAAATGCGTCCAACTAATATCCAATGTGTGCTATACATGACATGGAATGTGTGTTATATGTATATGTGTTATACATATAACACTCATTACATATTATATATAACACATGTCGGATTCTAATTGGACGTATTTCTGTTGTACAACAAACATTATTACATAAAATGTTCTATGCTTTAACAATTTAATGCAAGACTTCATCATCGATCCAATCATACAATTTAATTTCTATGCCGTATTATCTTCCAAAGGATTATTTTTGGAATATATTTCAATGTGCCAATAAGTGACCAAACAAAATTGTGTGTTGTTCTCTGGATGATGATGATGATGACCAGAAAAAATTAGGTCACGGTCCAATTTAAATTCATTCTTTTGAGTAGCAAAGAATTAATTAGGTCATGGTTATCTTAATTTCCTGAGATAAGCTAAACATGTCCCTACGCATGTTATCTTGTTAAGCTCTATTCCTTCACTAGATGAAGTAGGCCATGCTCTTTTTTACACTTTAGCTACCTTAGCATATCTTCTTGGGCACATGCTTTTAGCTAACTTTTCTAGATCATGGCTTTTCTTGGACCCCATATACAAACCCTAATTATGTGTGTCTCACATGCATTTTCTCGTCTCCTTTTCGATCGCATATTATATTACATGTAACATTCACCATAAATTTAAGTCTATATTAAAAAAATTTAATTCAAAAATATGATTTAAGCCAAAAATTGGGATAAACCTTTCCATCAAATTAAATGATAAATATTTCAAAATATATATTTTTAACTTCCTCAACAATTTTGGGTCGGACACATGAGTTGTTGATTATCTCCACTACTAATTTTTCTTTTAAGTTTTGTTCACTTTAAACTTTCGAAAAGGTAGCACTGCCTGCCACAAGAACGTCTCTTTTGGACGCAATCTGAGGGTTCTTTTTATTTTTTTGATAGTTTTGAGGGTTCTTTTTATTTAGACGCAATTTGATGAAGATATGCTTTTTCATTTTATTTTATCTGCTATGCAAATAAAGTGAAGGAAAAGACAAAGATTGACACCGTTAGCCGTTAGGTAGGAAATAGAGAGGGCATTAAAGAAAAAAAATGTTATTTCAATAAAAGATGTTTAAACTAGACATTCATTTCAATATTGTATGATGCGACATATGGTTACAATATATTTTACCTGAAATATTTTATGTATATTAAATTTATTATTCAATTTAATTTTAATATAATTTAATATTTATAACTACTCAATTTAATTTTAATATAATTTAATATTTATAACTACTCAATTTAATTTATATTATCTCTTAATTTAATAATATATTTAAAATTTTATATTAAGACAAATAACAATTTTTATAATAACAAGATCTAACGTTTATAAGTATTCAATCTAATTTTTTATATTAATGGCTAATTTAGTAACAATGTACACATAAGATTGCTTATATTTTATCTATTAAACACATTCAATGGTTGTAGAGTGTAATTTATTTAGACATCCATTTTTTATTATTAAAATGAGATAACTCCAATTAAAAATAAATAAATTGTATGTTAACTATAAATAATCCATTTAAATAACGTGTAGAAATCCATTTAAATGTATATATCCAAAAGATAGAAGAAAAATTATAGAAATTGAAAAAGTTAAAAAATTAATGAAATATGTGTAATTTATATGTTGTTATGAGTAAGTTTTGAAAGAGAAATGTTACGTGTACAATGAAAATTGCACCGTACTTGTACAACAATCATATTTACTGATAGATTGTATTAGTTTATAAATTCATATTATAATCCAACAATATATATGATTATTGTACAGTTTTCATTATACATATGACATTAATAGTTTTGAAATATGTGACATATAAATAGCAGTTACTTTGTAACTAATTGGGTAATAAAGATTATATGACCAAAAAGCTATGCTTATGTCAAAAGGTCTTGGTATTTATATAGTTAAATATATAGAGTCGAAATTTTTCTGGTTAATAATATAGAGTCAAATGAATCTTCAAAACACACATATCCTTGTCAGAATATAAAACAGTTTATTGATGGCTGAGTTCTAAAGATGATTATATATATCAATAAATGACACTGACATATTAAACAAGCTAAGTGAAAATTAAATATATGGGTACTGTGTGGTGGCAATTATATATTAGTGTAGCATATTAATATAATTAAGCTAACTAGGTTGAAGATGACTAATCAGTTGCTTCAACTATTTTCATTAAATAAACTAGTGCGCTTTAATTAATATGGTATGATATAATCCATATTTCCATTATAATTAATATTGCTTTAATAAGATTTTGGATGTTACCTGATAAGTTATTTACGTAGTATTTGATATCTTGATTGTGATGACTCTAAATTGAACCTGAACTAATATGTCAAATAATATTAATAGTAAATTTTATTCAATTTTATTTATGTACGTCATGACATTTAATGATCACATCTGAACAAATTAGATAGCGATGAACAAGTAATGATAAATTCGTGGTCCTATATCATACACACAATATATATAATTTTACACTATCAATAAAATTATAATATTATATGAATTTAATTATCATGTTCGGATAGTATATACAAAATTTTATACTATCATTCAATTATAATTTGATATGTCAATAAAAGTGAGTAATTTTTTAGAATTGATAGAGTAGCTAATAATAAGCATTTAATGTTCATTAATGAACAATATATAACTTCTTTACACAGTCATCCAATCATGTATTGATATATCAACCATGATTATATTTTCTCTCTCACTATATGAAAAGTCATACAAACAGAATGTTTTACTTGTATGACAATATCAGTACATTAAAATTAAACTCTAATAATAAAATAAGACACAGTAATTTTTTATGAATTGGAGTGTAAAAAATTTTACACCCTTAATACATGACAATTATTTTCTTATTATATTAGTAAAAGAGTTAAACCCAGCTATTTAGTACTAATTAAAAATTTTACAAACAAACAAATGTATATAATTAATTAATATTATAAAATTTATTTACATTATTAATATATCAAAATTATATATATATATATATATATATATATATATATATATATATATATATATATATATATAATATCAGTGTCTGTAGGCTGTAACTAGTAACTAGTAGCTTAGTAATTAGATGACATTGAATTGTTTATATTTTTTTCGATTATTATAATCTGATGGGCTTGAATTGTGCCAACAAGTTTAATTTATCATCACAAGCTTAATACACGTGTATAGCATGGATAGTAAATAATATAAATAAATCCATCAACCAACACTGCCTAAATAATAAACGAAGCCCATTACATATATGGGGAAGTGTCCTATCTGTCCACATGCATGCATGGCAATAAAAACCAAAAATTCATGGAATGTAATGTAAGGTAATCATAATATTAAAGAGCATCATATATATATATATATATATGGTAAAAAATAAAAAATGAACATAAAAGATTTAATTTGATAATTTCAAGGCTTGTGGTTGTGCTTGTCGAAGTTTAGGTACAAAACAAAGAAAATTAAACGAGTGAAAGAAGAAGCCAAGCTGAAACTACCATTTCTAGCTAGTGTTTAATTAACTAAAGTGATAAGGGTACAAAAAGAAAGGAATGTTGAAAGTTAAGTGAGTGAATAGAATTGGACATTTTTATCAAATTAGGTCTCAAGGTAATTTCAATTTGAGGAACAGTAATTCAAGAATTGCTTATGTATAACTAGCATTGTTTCATGTCGTGTCATCATTTTTCATTAATTAACAAATTCGACTGAATGTGTTGACTAATAAATCTTCTCAAATTAATTCAATCTTTCGTGGGATAATGTCAATAAGATTTGTTATGGTTGAATTTGTAAGTGACAATATCTTTTATAAAATTAGGCATAATATGTGTGTGTGACAACGTTCATGATATAAATCATGATAAACTAAAGGACATAAATTATATTTCAATTATCAAAATTATTAATTTTAGACTTTTAATAGATAAATCACAAATTACTCAACTTACTTTTTATATATATATAATATCAAATGAGAGTGGTGAAAATTATAGGAATAAATATACTTAGATAATCATTATACTTAGGATTATGATAGAATATAAAATTATTTACGGGCCTCAACCTAACTTCTGGCCAAGTGGTCAGAGGTTCAAATCCCAACTCTGATAGAAATTAAAATAATGAAAAACTAAGCACAAGACTAGATTGGTCAACCAACTTAGGTTGGTTAAGTAGTTAGCTCAATTGTCCTTGACCTTCCACATGTTGGGAGATACCGTAAAAAAAAAAAAAAAACAAGGGCCAATGCCACTCCAAAAAGATTAAAGTGCAACAATAAAATAAATAAATTATTATCCTTTTTAGTTTACTGTTTAAAATAAATTATTATGACATTATATTGACTGACGTTTTCAAAATTTTATTGAGTGGGAAAGCGCACAAATTAATTAATTTTTTATTGAGTAATTAATTTCATCTTTGATTTTATAAAATATTTAATAATTAATAAAAATATAAAATGCTTATAAAAGATTCCCTGTGATTCTCATTTCTCATCCTATTATTAATTCTCTCCCTTTATCCTTGAATTAGAGAATGAAATTATACTTGTGACACAAATAATTTTATTTTTTATAATTATATAAAATGTCAATCTTTATTATTAAATTTTGAGTAAATATTATCTTTACATTTAAATATTAATCATAATTAGAATAGTTATTTATATTGTACATAAAATATTTGTTTAAATTAAAACATATCACGATTTACACTTTCGTCTTGTAGCGAATAATTCGTTCTCGTGAATGTTGATTCTTTTCCTCCGATCCTAAAGATAAAAAATATAAATGTTTGGGGAACAATATTTTTTCAGTTAAAACTGTCAATAAAGTCCATTTTAACACTTTTGACCCAAATAACATTATTAACCATGTGTATTTTTTTAATGGGCTGAGTGATTTAGGTCCAATTTCCTATTATGGGCTATTTTGACGGGTTTTTTGTTGTGCCTTTAGCAATGCTCTATACAAAAAATACCCTACACTACCTACGCTCTTACCCTATTAATTGCCTAAGCCTAAGCGCCCCAAACCCAAAATTTATGCTAATCAATGTGGTTTTGTTCAGGACATTAACTGAAACTAAAAATTAAACAAAAAAAGAAGATAAATTGTGATAGTATTGGCCTCTATCTTCTTAATTAATGGACTGCTTCAGATGAATATCAATGTATCGAGTTTCTAGAAATAGTATTTGAATACACAAATGTTTGGGACAAAAAAAAAACCAGCCAAAATAGTCAATAGAGCTCATTTAACACTTAATGGTCCAAATAGCACTTTTAATCATGAGTATATTTTTAATGAGCTAAGTGATTGTGGCTCAAATTTCTATTTATTGGGTGTTTTGACTAATTTTTTTGTTGTGCTTCTAATCATGGTCATTTGAATTTTGATAGTTTATTTTGACATAAAGATAATAACTTCAAAAAATAAAATATATTTAATGCATAAAATAAAAAAATTAATCTCTTCTTAGTTCTTTAAGAGTGCTTTTATTAAACATTGAGTGACGAGAGTACTTCTAAGAGAACTTTCCATATTTATTTTAACACAAATGCTTGGGGAACCACATTTTTTCAGCTAAAACAGTAAAAAAACTCATTTAACATTTTATGACCCAAATAACATTTTTATTCATGAGTATATTTTTAATGGGGTGGATGATTGTGACCCAAAATTCTATTTGTTGACTGTTTTAACTGATTTTTTATTGTAACTTTAGTACTCTTATTTTAATTTGTATCAATTTTTTAGATAATCATATTCAACTAAAATATAGCACAATACATACATTTATTATTATTAATACTAGCAATTTAATAGATACTCATGTGCGTATAAAATCATATTTTTTTTGTTTTTAATAAAAATTAAGACAAATACTGACATAACATATTTATAAAAGAGAATGATAATTTTTTGAAAAAGAACTAATAAGTTTAACATTCTACTCGATAGAATATAAAATTATAAATAAATCTTAACTTAACAACTTAAATTTTTAAGTGAAGTGATTTTTAACGCTACCTTTAATTTTTTTATAAGTTTTAAATTGTGAAAGTGACAAACATGTAGTGAAATGTTATATGATTAGACATGTTTTTTCAAATTAAAGTTTATATATAGATTAATGGCCGCTAATGACTACAAAATTCAGTTCACATGCATATAGATATATATAGAGGATTATATTCCACCATTCATGTGAAACATCCCATGGAACAGACAAGTTAAAGCATTGTGGGCTCAAGAATGTACTCTCCCCAAGTTCAGCAAACATATACATACTCATTGTAATATGTTATATATGTTGGATATATCATGTAATATATGGTGTGTGTAACATGTGATATACGTTGTGCATATTATATTATATATTTTATGTATAATATATTGAATATTTTGCATGATTTTTTATTATACATATTACAATATTTTTTTTAAATAATCAAAATTTACAATAATAAAATAATGACGTTTTAGTACAATATAGATTTTTAAAAAAGTTCGGACACAAATAATATTAACAGATAAATTTACGTTTATCTCACTTGAAAAAAAGGTGGTTAAAATTTTAAATTTATAGACATGTTATGAGAGATAATTAAGAGGAGTGCTATATGTAAAATAAAAATTATAAAATATTTATATAATAATTATATTTATTATTAAATTATATTAATTTAAATAGAAGAATAAATTTATATTATAATATAATGATAAATATAATTATTATATAAATATTATATAATTTTGATCGTAGATAATATTAGTGGATAATTAAGTAGAACCTATCAGCGGCACATTGAGCCGCGGTCATGGTTGTGACTTGGTCCTTCATATATAATTTGGTCAACAAATAGTCCACTAAAGTCCATAAAATTTATCATATTAAATTAGTATGCATTATTACTCATTGCTCTATTATTGACACTTAGCTAATTAGTGACCAATAATATTTTTCGTAACAGAAATATATTTAACTAGTATTAAACGTATGTTATACATACTATAGAATGTGTATTATATATATAATACAAGTACGTATAACACATATTCAATATTATGTATAATGTACGTTAGATACTAATTGAATATATTTCTCTTGTATGAAAAACATTTAATGAAGAGAAGCAAACTGTGGCGTGGCTGTGGGACTTAGGGTCAGAAAAATGTGGAAAAGGGATAAGGAGACAAATAAATAAATATAATGAAGATTCTGCAATGTTGAAATTCAAAAGAAATAATATTCGTGCATGATTGGAATGAATGTTGAGATTTTTTGGTTCGCGGAGCTTACGACTGAGGAAGGTGAAATGTATCATGCCTTAATTAATGGGCCATGGTACGATCCTTTGAAATACAACCTCCCCTGCATACTGCATACCCTTTCCCTTCTTTTCTATCTTTTCTTTTTCGATAATAATTCTTGTACAACAAAAATACATCTTACTAATATCCAACATGTGCGGTATATGATATAGAATGTGTGTTATACATAATATACGTACGTATAGCAAACGCTTTATGTCATGTATAACACGCGTTGGATAGTAGTTTGACATATTTATGTTGATACGATAAATATTATTTTTTTTTATTTGTTTATTTATTTATTTGTAGTAGTTGACAAAAATACAAAATAAGTAAATGTTCTTTTTCAACTTTTGTACCCCATCATCACTATATCTCCTTCAACCAATTATTTCGTACACGTTTAATTCAGTTTTTATTTATTTATAGTATGAATCTTCAATCTCAATTTTGTTTCAATTGTATTTTTTGTATGACTACGGATTATCAAACTACAACAGTATTATTGGTTAATTAATTATTATTGGCAATAAAATCTCTTCCAATGTATTGAGTAAAACTTAATCATTATTTAAAAGATATATTTACGAATACAATTTCTGTTAAGAATATTGTATGTTGGATTTTGATACCTGAAGAATTAAAAGTCACATTTTATTGGGTCTGCCGTCTGGGATTTACTTATCTATAATACATTAATTAAAATGACTTATATTATTGATTTTACTGAAAAAATAATACAAAAGTTGTAAGCTACTTACTATACTCTAAGAATTATTACTCTTTGGTAAGCGTATAATAAACTTTTTGGTTTTATACCATCCGTGCGACACCCGCGTGAAACATAGGACCAAAAGAAAAAAGAAGAACAAAAAAAGAATAAGTCAAAATTAAAGGTGAAAATAAAACGATATATACAAGCACCAAATGGATTTATGGCCTCGATTGCATGTGGACAAGGTAGACCTAAATTACGTGACCATTTGTTTTCATACTATTGAAGCATAAACATGCATACCGTATTCTCTTTTGGGATTACGTTGCTACCAAGCCATTGGTAGTTTTTTTCTTTAGAGTTTGATGTACATAGAAAATACATCTATTGAATATCCAACATTTGGTATATGTTATACGTAATGTGTGCTATAGGTATAACATATTACGTATAACATATAGCACACATTAATACTCGTTGAATGTATTTTCGATGTATAATTAGTATTACTGTTTTTTCTCTAACAATTTATAATAAAATATCATTCAACACTTATTTAATATACATCTTTCTTATTAGATTTAAGAATTTAAATATAATAACAAGTTTATATTATAACTTAATGATGAAAATAAATGTTAGATCAAATAATTGTAAAATAATATTTTATTATTCACAAAGTATTTTTGTTATATAATAAATATCAATTTATAACTACACACAGGACACAACTAAGCTAACAACAAACCACGCAACATGAATGAGCTAGGTCACTATATCCCATTTATTTATTTTTTATATTTGTTGTGAGACACTCTATTTTAATACGGAATTAATTTAAATACACTGAGTTTATAAATTATAATATCATGTAATCAAATCTTTTTGGTGTTTATATAAGAAATGGTTTGAAGTTAACTCTTTAGATGAATAAAATTATAAAATTGACAAAATATTAACTAAATGAATTGTTATATTGTATGTAGTATATCATTGCCCTAATTTATTAGAATATGAGAAATGTTACGTGTATAATAAAAATTGTATAATATTTATACAATAATTATATTTGTCAATAGATTATAAATTTATATTACAATCCAACGATAAATATGATTATTGTATAAATATTGTATAATTTTCATTTTACACATAATATATATTAGTGTTGGAATATAGATTATTAGTTAGTTCATCCTCTCAAATCCATTCAAGTAGCTAGTGATAGATCCCGAAAATTTTAAGAGTGAAGGTAAAGATATTATATAATTTATATTTATAATAAGATATTTCTTAAAATTTTGATAGTCTAGTTAAATATAATAATATAATAAAAATAATATATATACACATCTATACAATTCTAAATGAATTGATCCGATTACTCATTGTTATGACACGAATTTGATGATAGAATAGAAATCTGATCGAGCTAGGAGTATGTGTTTGATTTGATGCTTACGGATTTCATATTATCTCGCCCCTTTCGTCTTTCAGGTTGAATCAGATCGTCCTTAATAAATATATATTGTGAAAATTAAAATGGAATATTACTATTTACACAATACAAAATTAGTTAATATAATAATTTTGAATCATAATATCTCAATTCACTAAAAATTATTTTTTTAAGGGAGACTTTTTTTTGTTAAAAAAATTATCTATTGGATCTATTGACTAGTTTAATTATTTACCAAGTATTATTAATCAAAATATAGAGATAATATTTTTTTAACGATAGATAACCTCTACTGTATATAACTATATATCCATAGAAAGTGAAACTGTAGATATTTTTGAATGATGAGTCTTAAAGCATAATTGCATAAGAAGGAAAAAAATATCATAAAAACGTGTGAAGTTAATATTGCTAATACTTTTATCTTATTGGTGATATTCTATAACATATATATCATGCTAATTATCGTTATTTTTATAGTCATTAAGTTAATTCTCCACCTAAAGGAAAAAAAAAGAAAAATAATAATGCAGTGATTATTTGACTGTTATAAAAAGTTCAAGGGGGTGAATTTTATTTGCTGCCAAATGGGGCCACAAGCTGGAATGTGAACATGAGGATATTGTTTCGCGAAAAATAAAAACAACAATTTTCTCATATAGAATTACAAAAAGGTCCAAGAACTTTATAAGCTAATTTAAACTATTTAGTAGATTAATTATTCAATAACCAATATCTGTTAACATTGTGTTTTTTGAGGCTTTGGTTTTGAGCTTTCATGTTCAGTCCAGCCAGCCAATCGCAATCCAACCCAATCAAGTAGATTGGTGCACGTGACCACCACGTGATTTCTTAATAATTAAGGGTTAACTTTCCAATTTCATTATTTCAGCTGTTAAAACTGTTCCAATATCATACGACTCAAATTCTAGAATCCTATTATTATTTCCATAAAATTAAACTAGAACGTATCTCTATTAAAATATTTATAAAATTGAGAGCAAAACCATATCTACTATGATATCTATACTCTAAATTAATGAATTTACTTTAATTAAGATTTCTGACAGAATTTAAGCGGCATGAGATAACTTCCCATTGCTGACGTGTCACAATCGAAGCCGTTGAAAGAAATCAGACGCACTACAGGGAAACTTCCTGGTGCCTTCCTCATACGCAAAAATTAATGTATGTGATGATGATATTTTGAAAACTTCTCGCGGTATTTTAAATCTTGGACGCTCACCTAACCCCGCTCGCAAAATATCGCCAATATGGTCCCATGAAACAGTAGCCACGCGGCAACTCGCCGCTGATTAATCGTGATGACGAAAAAAGAGAAGAAAAAAATAAAACACTAGGTTGAGAATAGTAGTGTTATAGTTGTAGTACTGTACTGAGAAATCAAGAAGACGAGAATTTGAATAAATGTCAGTAATAAAGAGTTTGGGTTTTGGAGGCCCAGTCCAAGAGCGATCGATCCGGGTCCAAGAAAGCCCTTTTCTTCTACCCCTTTCGCTATATAAATAGCCTCCTCTTCACATGCAAATCTCGCTCACTTCCACCATCGTAACAACACAACACAGCACAGCACAAAAACAACACGTCTTTTATAAAGAATAGAGTATTTGTTTTCCCTTTCTTTCTTTCATTCTAATCCTCCACCTCAAAACTCGTTGGTTCGTTCCGCATTCAATTCCCCATTTCGCCCCTTGAAATCTCCGTTATTTCCTCCGAATCTTGGACCTCATCACCAGATTGGATCTCACCCATAAAATTCTCCCCATTGGTGCTATAACCGTTGCCACCCTTAGCGTCCGCCCTGTTTTAGCGTTTTCCCCATTTTGAGTTTTCCATAACCACCTTGTTCTTCTTCTGAAGGGTTCGGTGTGGGGATTGTAGAGCTCTGTAGTGCAGAGGCAGAGGGATTTTCCCTTTTCAATAGATCTCTTACTGTCCTCTTTTGAGGGGGTAGCCGGGGCTACGGCCTCGGCGGGTTTCAAAGCCCCCAATTTTTGCACAATCTCTACAAAAAAACCCTAACCTCATATCATAACCACCTTTTTTTTCCCTTAATTTCTTTTTTAATTTATTCTTCTTGAAATTTTTGTTTGATTGAAAGCGGGAGAGATGCCAGCCTTGGCTTGCTGCGTGGACGCTGCACCTGCTCCTCCTGGCTACGCTCTTGCTGGGGACATCTCTCTTCCGCCGCCGGTCACATTTTCCGGGGTACTGCCGGAGACAACCGACGACGATGAAAGCTTCCTTTGGTCGCCCTCCATGTCCTCCAGCCTCTACAGGATTGATGGCTGGGGCGCTCCCTATTTCGCCGTCAACTCCGCCGGCAACATCGCGGCCCGCCCACACGGCCCTGGAACCCAGTGTCACCAGGAGATCGATCTGCTCAAAATCGTGAAGAAGGCTTCGGGTCCTAAATCCTCCGGCGGGCTTGGGCTTCAACTGCCCCTCATCGTCCGCTTCCCGGACATTCTCAAGAACCGCCTCGAGTCCCTCCAATCAGCTTTCGAGTTCGCGGTCCAATCGCTGGGGTATGATGGTCATTACCAGGGTGTTTATCCTGTGAAATGCAACCAGGACCGGTTCGTCGTGGAGGACATAGTGAAATTCGGGTCACCGTTCCGGTTCGGACTCGAAGCTGGGTCCAAACCGGAGCTTCTTCTGGCCATGACGTGTTTGTGCAAGGGGAGTCCAGAAGCGTTTCTTGTTTGCAATGGCTTCAAGGACAGAGAGTATATCTCTCTGCTTTTACGCAGGAAGCTAGCTTTGAACACGGTGATTGTTCTTGAGCAGGAGGAAGAGCTTGATTGGTGGGTTGAGATCAGCAAAAACTCTGCATTCGTCCCGTGATTGGTCTTCGTGCGAAGCTGAGGACGAAACATTCTGGGCATTTTGGTTCAACTTCCGGTGAGAAAGGGAAGTTCGGTCTCAACACTACTCAGATTCTCCGCGTGGTGAAGAAGCTCGAGAGTTTCAACATGCTCGATTGCTTGCAGCTTCTGCATTTCCACATTGGGTCTCAAATCCCTTCCACCGCGTTGCTCACTGATGGTGTAGGTGAGGCAGCGCAGATCTACTGCGAGTTGGTTCGGCTCGGTGCTCAGATGCGAGTCATCGACATTGGTGGTGGTTTGGGGATAGATTACGACGGTTCCAAATCTTGCGAATCTGATATCTCGGTTGGGTATAGTTTGGAAGAGTATGCTGAAGCTGTTGTTCGCGCAGTTATGTATGTCTGCGACAGAAGATCCGTGAAGCACCCTGTGATTTGCAGTGAGAGTGGTAGGGCCATTGTGTCTCATCATTCCGTTCTGATCTTCGAGGCCATTGGTGCGAGTTCTTGCGGTTCTCCAGCACTCTCCACCGCGGGCCTTCAGTTCTTGGTTGAAGGTCTCTCGGAGGAAGCACGTTCTGACTATCAGAACCTTACAGCTGCAACCATTAGAGGTGACTATGAAACATGCATGCTCTACACGGAACAGTTGAAACAACGCTGTGTTGATCAGTTCAAGAATGGGACTCTTGGAATCGAACAACTTGCTTCTGTGGATGGTTTGTGTGAGCTCGTGAGCAAGGCCATTGGGGTGAAGGATCCAGTGCGTACCTACCATGTGAACCTCTCTGTTTTCACTTCGATTCCTGATTTCTGGGGGATTGATCAGATGTTTCCAATTGTTCCAATTCACCGTCTTGATGAGAAGCCTTCTTCCAAGGGGATACTTTCCGATTTGACTTGCGACAGCGATGGGAAGATAGACAGGTTCATTGGTGGAGAATCGAGCTTGCCACTGCATGATTTGGAGGGAGATGGTAACTGTGGTGGGTACTATTTGGGGATGTTCTTGGGTGGGGCTTATGAGGAGGCTCTTGGTGGTGTCCATAACCTGTTTGGTGGCCCGAGCGTTGTTCGGGTGATACAGAGCGACGGCCCCCACGGCTTCGCGGTGACGCGTGCCGTGTCTGGGCCATCGTGTGCGGACGTCCTCCGGGTGATGCAGCACGAGCCCCAGCTCATGTTCGAGACACTGAAGCACAGGGCGCTGCAGATTGGAGCAGAACACAGTGATGATGAACATGTTGAGGATTATGATGATGATGATGAGAAGGGTGTGATGAATGCAGCTGCTCTAGCAGCTAGCCTCGCTCTCTCCTTCGACAACATGCCTTATCTGGTTGCTGCTGCTCCCAACTGTGGCTTGAATGCCATCAGCAAAAATGGCTTTTGCTACAATTTCATTGATGAATCAAGTGACCCTGTTGCTGATTCTGCCGTTGATGCATTTGGTGATGCTGGTGAAGAGGAGCAGTGGTCTTATTAATGTGCTTTTGAGTTTGGTCTTTTTCTTGAAAAAAAAAATGTTGCTGGTTATCGTCGTCGAGGTTGTATGTTAATTTTTTTCGTTAATCCTGAATCCTCTTTTTCTCTTTTTTTTTAAATTATTATTTCTTTGTTTACTGTTCCATTCGTAGTTTGATTTTGGTTTAGCAATGGATGTGAAAAGCAGGACAGAGAGGGAGACTCGGTAGTACTCTGCTTTGCATCATCCTTAAGCTCTATGCTGATATATCTGCACCTCTTTTAGACTCCGCAAAATTCCTGTGTAACGAAGTTTTATTTTGTTGCCTTGAATTTTATCAGTAGAATAAAAATCCACCTTGTTTACAATTTTTAAACCAAGTGATGATTATTCAATGTTTGGGATTTGTTCTTTTTTTCGTCGTGGAATATTTTAATTGAAAAATCCGAATTGAATTGTTTGATTCATATGATGAAAAAACCAATTTGAGTTTATCGTTTTTTTACTTGCATTTAATTCGTCGTGTTAGTTAATGGGAGGATTTAATCAATATATTATTGTTACTCCAAGTTATTTGAATGTTTGATCTTTTGAACCCATGTGAGAAGTAGAATTTACCCATTTTGGTTTCCAAAAAAGCTACTCGTACAACTAATATACCTTATAACGTATATCCAACCAGAGTAATTACACTCAACATTAATGTGTGCTAGTGGGTCCGGTGAGCGTGTATTAGAGGTTGGATGCTAGTTGGATGGTATATTGATTGTACATATAACAGTATTGGTTTGGTTTCTAGTTTGTTGGGTGAGGGGATAAGGGGGGAGTGGGTGAGAGTGAGAATGTGAGATCCCTTGGGCACTGAATCAAATTCGAAACCAAATTGAAGGAGGGCATGGTCCAGATGACCAAGGCATTGGGCCTCGTTTGCTTTTCAGACTTCGATCAATCAACGTATACGTACGTGGTCCTGTGTGTATGGCTATATTTTTGTTTTGGAGTGTGAAAGGAGGTAAAGTAAAGGGTGTTTCTGATGTGTCAGTACCTTCATGCTATTATTAACCATCTACATTCTCATAACATTAGCTATTATTAAAATACATATTCTTAACATCCACAATAGATATAGACAATAAGATAATACTACGAGATATTGCACATTTCATAACGTTGTTGTTATTTATTTACGTGTGTGAAATAATGCACGCAAATTAAAATAAAAATAAATATTAGGTTGTGTATTAGTAGTATTCTATTCTGGATGATGGACAATTTGGGTGGCGGCAGGCACCTCTTGCTTGTATTATGGGGAAGGAATAACAATAACTAGGAATGGAATACTACTTTTCTCTGCGCGTAAATGGATTGGGGTGTGTCATGTGTGTGTTTGACCATAATTTTGTGGTTTTTGTATTACATTTTAATTATTATGGCCTTGATTTATAGTTTTATTTATATTCTGTGCTGACTCAGTTTGTTTACGGGGATGGAAGATGCGACTAGTGTTCGTTGCGCAATTAGAGACATACAAGTGCCTTGATTGGAATCTTGGGTTAATCGTCTAGTGTTCAAACAGAATCCATTGATGCGACCATTTTTCTAATTTTTCCCTTTCTTTCTCATTTGTGTCATCATCGGGAATAAAATTCAACAATATTACGTATATAGGAACAATTTTATTTGGTAAATGTGTAACCCAAAAAGAAAAAAGAAGCTAAATGTGCTTATTTATTATCTAATCTTATCACAACTTCTTGGAACAAATTGATATATTTATACATCAAAGTACCTGTATTTTAATTTGTATTGAGAGCTGCTTGATGATAGAGTATGTGATAGAATTAGAATATATAAGAATCTGTTATGCTTATGCTTACAGGGAAATGGAATATCCTGAATAAAAAGGCTCTCGTTTTTTCATATTCCTACATTTTCAATCAATAACCTAAATTCGTGAACATGATTTTGATAAACTCGCACTATAGTTCTGACTTTAATTTGATATATAGAAGATAAGAATATATATCAAATGGATGAGTTCGTTCTAAGCTTTTTGGGGGGGTTTCATTTTCATAATTTTGAAAATGGAATCAATTCAAGGTGATGAACACAACTTTACAGAAATTATTAAAGCATATATATATATATTTTTCACCAAAAGCCAAAATATTTACATAAATAAAGTTGGAAAACGGCGAGCATCCTATATGCTGTAAATAAATATATTCATGTCAATCTTTGTGGAGAATCCAGATATTATCACCTACTTAAAGCATTATATTGTCCTGCATATTCTGTATAATCTCCTTGCTTCTATCATTACTATATATTCTAACAAAATTCTGATTAATTGTTTTGGTTAAGTAGCATTATTCTTAAGTATTATCGCGTAGAGCTCTATTTTAAACATAAAAACTAGTCTTTACCCGTGTATCACACGATATTGTACCGAATTTCATATTTAAATATTAAAAATTTAATAAAAAATTCATGGAATCTCTAGGTAATATTGAAAAATTCTTTTGATTTAATATTTTATAGGATATAGTCATTAATTTATAATATAACAAAAAAATTGTGAAATCTCACATTTTAAAGTAAATAGTCTTAAATTTTTACTATATGTGAAAATTTCATGTGATTCAATATTTTAAAGCCTATAGTCTTTATTTTATAAAACAACCAAAAAAATTGTAAAATATCATATTTTAAAGTATATAACATTTAGTTTCTACTATATGTCAAAAATTCATTTGATTCAATATCTTAAAGCCTATAGTCTTTATTTTATAAGAAAATCGGAAAATTTGTGAAATCTCACATTTTGAAGTATACAGTCTTCAATTTCTATTATATGTGAAAATTTCATGTGATTCAATATTTTAAAGTCTATAGTCTTTATTTTATAAAACAACAAAAAAAATTGTAAAATCTCATATTTTAAAGTATATAACCTTTAAAACCTATAGTCTTTATTTTATAAGAAATCCAAAAAAATTGTGAAATCTCACATTTTGAAGTATATAGCCTTCATTTTCTACTATATGTGAAAATTTCATGTGATTCAATATTTTAAAGCCTATAGTCGTTATTTTATAAAATAACCAAAAAATTGTAAAATCTCATATTTTAAAGTATATAACCTTTAGTTTCTACTATATGTCAAAAATTCATTTGATTCAATATTTTAAAGTCTATAGTCTTTATTTTATAAGAAATCCAAAAAAATTGTGAAATCTCACATTTTGAAGTATATAGCCTTCATTTTCTACTATATGTTAAAATTTCATGTGATTCAATATTTTAAAGCCTATGGTCTTTATTTTATAAAACAACCAAAAAAATTGTAAAATCTCATATTTTAAAGTATATAACCTTTAATTTCTACTATATATCAAAAATTTATTTGATTCAACATTTTAAAGCCTATAGTCTTTATTTTATAAGAAAACAAAAACAATTGTAAAATCTCACATTATGAAGTATATAGACTTCAATTCCTACTATATGTGAACATTTCATATGATTCAATATATTTTAAAGCCTATAGTTTTTATTTTATAAAATAACAAAAAAAATTGTAAAATCTAATATTTTAAAGTATATAACCTTTAGTTTCGACTATATGTCAAAAATTCATTTGATTCAATATTTTAAAGCCTATTGTCTTTATTTTATAAGAAAACTAAAAAAATTGTGAAATCTCACATTTTGAACTTTGAAGTATGTAGTATTCAATTTCAACTATATGTGAAAATTTCATGAGATTCAATATTTTAAAGCTAGTCTTTATTTTATAAAACAACAAAAAAAAATTGTGAAATCTCATATTTTAAATTATATAATCTTTAGTTTCTACTATATGTCAAAAATTCATTTGATCAATATTTTAAAGCCTAAAGTCTTTATTTTATAAGAAAACCAAAAAAATTGTGAAATCTCACATTTTGAAGTATATATATAGCCTTCAATTTCTACTATACGTGAAAATTTCATGTGATTCAATATATTTTAAAGCCTATAGTCTTTATTTTATTAAATAACCAAAAAAATTGTAAAATATCATATTTTAAAGTATATAACCTTTAGTTTGTACTATATGTAAAAAATTCATTTGATTCAATATTTTAAAGTCTATAGTCTTTATTTTATAAGAGAAAAAAAAAAAAGTGAAATATCACATTTTGAAGTATATAGCCTTCAACTTCTACTATATGTGAAAATTTCATGTGATTCAATATTTTAAACCCTATAGTCTTTATATTTTAAAGTATATAACCTTTAGTTTCTACTATATGTCAAAAATTCATTTGATCAATATTTTAAAGCCTATAGTCTTTATTTTATAAGAAAACAAAAAAAAAAATTGTGATATCTCACATTTTGAAGTATATAGCCTTTATTTTCTACTATATGTGAAAATTTCATGTGATTCAATATTTTAAAGTCTATAGTGTTTATTTTATAAAATAACCAAAAAAATTGTTTAATCTCATATTTTAAAGTATATAGCCTTCAATTTCTACTATATGTGAAAATTTCATGTGATTCAATATTTTAAAGCCTATAGTCTTTGTTTTATAAAACAACCAAAAAAATTGTAAAATCTCATATTTTATTGTATATAACCTTTAGTTTCTACTACATGTCAAAAATTCATTTGATTCAATATTTTAAAACCTATAGTCTTTATTTTATAAGGAAATAAAAAAAATTGTGAAATTTCACATTTTGAAGTATATAGCCTTCAATTTCTACTATATGTTAAAATTTCACGTGATTCTATATTTTGAAGCCTATAGTGTTTATTTTATATTGCAACCAAAAAATTGTGAAATCTCACATTTTGAAGTATATAGCCTTCAATTTCTACTATATATATGAGCAAAATTCAAGTGATTCATTATTTTAAAGTTTATAATCTTTATTTTATAAGACAATAGAAAAATAGTGAAATCTCACATTTTAAAGTATATAACCTTCAATTTCTACTATATGTGAAAAATTCATGGGATTCAATATTTAAAAGTCTATAGTTTTTATTTTATAAGACAACAAAAAAATTATGAAATCTCAAATTTTAAAGTATATAACCTTCATATTCTACTATTTATCTAAAATTCATGTGATTTAATATTTTAAAGTCTATAGTCTTTATTTTATAAGACAACCAAAAAAATTGTGAAATCTCACAATTTAAAGTATATAGCCTTCAATTTCTACTTTATGTGAAAATTTCATATGATTCAATATTTTAAAGCATATATATAGTCTTAATTTTATAATTCAATCAAAAAATTGTGAAATCTCGCATTTTGAAGTATATAGCCTTTAATTTCTACTATATATTAAAATTTCATGCAATTCAGTATTTTAAAACTTATAGTCTTTATTTTATAATTCAAACGAAAAAAATGTGAAATCTTACATTTTGCAGTATATAACCTTCAATTTTTACTATTTGTGAAAAATATTTGTGATTCAATATTTTAAAGCCTATAGTCTTTATTTTATAATGCAACCAAAAAAATTGTGAAATCTCACATTTTGAAGTAAATACCCTTGTATTTCTACTATATGTGAAAAATTTACGTGATTCAAAATTTTAAAGTTTATTGTTTTTATTTTATAAGACAACCAAAAAAATTGAGAAATCTCACATTTTAAAGTATATCGCCTTCAATTTCTATTATATGTTAAAATTTTATACGATTTAATATTTTAAAGTTTATAGTCTTTATTTTATAAGACATTAAAAAAATTGTGAAATCTCACATTTTAAAGTATATAGCCTTCAATTTCTACTATATGTGAAAAATTCATGTGATTCAATATTTTAAAGTCTATAGTCTTTATTTTATAAGACAACAAAAAAAATTATGAAATCTCATATTTTAAAGTATATAGCCTTCAATTTCTTCTATATGTGAAAAAAATAATGCGATTCAATATTTTAAAGTCTATAGTCTTTATTTTATAAGACAACCAAATTTTTTTTGAAATCTCACATTTTGAAGTATATAGCATTCAATTTCTACTATATATGAAAAATTCATGTGATTCAATATTTTAAAGTTTATAGTCTTTATTTTATAAGACAAAAAAAAATTGAGAAATCTCACATTTTAAAGTATATAGCCTTCAATTTATACTTTATGTGAAAATTTCATGCGATTCAATATTTTAAAGCCTTTAGTCTTTATTTTATAATGCAACCAAAAAATTGTGAAATCTATCTCACATTTTGAAGTATATAGTCTTCAATTTTTACTATTTGTGAAAAATTCATGTGATTCAATATTTTAAAGTTTATAGTCTTTATTTTATAAAGCAATAAAAAAATTGTGAAATCTCATATTTCTAAGTATATAACCTTTAGTTTCTTCTATATGTCAAAAATTCATGTGATTCAATATAGAAACTTTAATGAAAGGACTAATTAGTAAATTACTATTACATGTATTTTAGTATATTATATAGATATTAATAGTTAATGAATATTGTATAAATAACTCATCCTCACCAATTATTATCTAAGACTTCAAGAAATTTAAAAAATGATATATTGTAAAACTAAAATGTCCGAAGATAAATTTGTCCATATAATAGTGGACAAGATGGGGGTAACACAGTGAGACTAATCATTAAGTAACATTCATTTATATATCATCTTTATTTATTTTATGGCCTAATTAAATTATTGAAGTGCAATGCAAAATTTCTACACAACCTCTCCATTATCAACTTGTATCGTTAGTGGGGAACTTGGTAAAGTAATTATTGGAGAGTATGATATAACGCGTTGTGGACCATTCAGATTGAGAAATCTACCCTATATTTAATATCAATAATGTTTATCGCATAACAGAAATACGTTTAATAAGTATCCAATATATGCTATACATGATATAGAATGTGTGCTATTTATATAGCACACATACGTATATCACACATCCTATATTATATATAGCCCACATTGAATACTTGTTGGACGTGTACGACAACCATTATAGAATATAATACTATGCCTTTCTTCTAAATTCCATAACTATATGTGTAAGTTTCCACAAATTTAATTTGTAGGCTAAGGTATTCTTCAATGGGGCACTTTAGTTTTTAAGATTTCTAAGTATCAAACTCGAAATATGATGATTGAACTACTCAAGCATATATCTATCACTTACGTGATTGGGGGCTCTTTATTATTATTGATGCATGATGGTTGTGCAACTAGGACAAGTTGGTAAACCACAAGGGGCTCACAAGTAGCTAGATTGTGAGGTCCAATTACGATACAGTAATATAATTGCGACGTGTCTTTGTAAACTAGAGAAATAATTGACCACAAAAAACGTAGCAAGAATAAATATAAATAATAATGCATGTAACCGCCACAATCCCTTTCAATTTATTGATATTGATTTTGAAGATACTCACTATCTTTGCAATTGCATGGTCACCCATACATTGACTAATCAATATATACTGCACATTCTTATATATGCTGTAGCTAGCTTGATGGTTGTGTATGTCCAATATATACAGCATCATGTGCTTCGAAGAATTGGATCCTTCGGTTCGTTCTGTCTTTAATATACTCGCAATTTTCAGTATTTGTTTTCTTTCAAAATAACTTTTGCTTTCTTTTATTTTTGTTATTATTATTTTGGTCGTCACTTTTCTTCCAATTTTTGATGAAATGCGTAAGTTAGTGTTGGGCTGATGTCTGTACCAGAAAGTTTTATAGGAAAAGAAAGTAAAGATAACCAAAACTCATATTAAATAAAAAGCCCACTACAAAAGCTTTTAGTTGAAGCCCAGTATAAGGCCGAAAAGACAAATATTATAAGGTTAACATTTGAGTAGTTTTACAAAAATCGGGGAGTGTGGTTGAGTGGTAGGGGTTCATCCTCCCTTAATCAAGTGTCGAGGTGGTGGACAGTGTATATCCTGGTCATGAAAAAAAAAAAAGCATTTGAGTAGTTTCAAATTAATATATTAGATCTGAGGCATCAAGGAAACAAATAGTTCTATTAAAAAAAACTACTAGCTTATAAACCAAACAATACACCATGAGTGAAACCTGAAATAATTTACTCTATTCTATCATTTATATTATATATATACTAATTTATAATGATGTTGATGTTGCTTCAGTCAATGCGCACCCTTCAAAGCTTGACCGTTTAAGTTGATTAATTAGTTACGTTGTTGTAGGCTGCTATCTATATATACTTGTTAGCATCACTATTTGTTACTACAATGTTCTTCCAATATGTCAAAGAAAGATCAGTTCCCCAAAACTGCCATATTGATGCAGTTGAATGGTTTAAGTGTTCAAGTGTCCCACGAAAACCATGAAGCCATACTTTTTGATTTTTTGGTAACATGAGGGGCCAAAACCCCTTTTGGGGAATAACATAATTAAATAATTAATTAATCACTCTATACCATCCAACAATATCCATGGAGTGATGAGCTAGGGTTGCAAATCTTTGTCAAGAATATTGGAGAATTATGGCACGCCCGCTAGCTGAATAGGACATTTTTGTGCTTAGTCAACACAAAGTGTGTGTGTGTGTGTGAGAGAGAGAGAGACCTCATGTCCTTTGCCTCTTATTTGCATCCCAAACCTTATGATGTACAATAGTTCAAAATTAGTGGAGATAATTGTGATGGAAATATATATATGAGTACGAAAAGAGAATAAACCAAAAGATATATATAAACATGTGTATTTTTTAAATATTATTGTTGTTTTCGAATACCAATATCAAATATTAGTGATACTATATTGACATCTAATATTATATATTTATAAAATATTTATCAAGATAAATGATAAATAAAAAAAATTAAAATTTTTTAATTTGTAAGAATCATGTCAATAATCAAAATTGAAAAATTGAATACCAATATAATGTACCAAATAATAGTCAAGTATAGCTATATATTCCCTACAACATAAGTGTTAGACTTCATATTGGGAGAGTATATAGAGAGAAACTGTGGTAAATGACTATGTGAAATAATATAGAAATATTCATCCTCAAGTACAAATGGTCAAATCAAATCATATCAATTCAATATCCACAAATGCTTGGGGCACAATAAATTAAAAAATCAGCCAAAACAACCAACAAAGTCCATTTAACACTTTATGACCCAAATAGCACTTTTAGTCATGAGTTTATTTTTAATGGGCTAGGTAATTGTGGCCTAAATCACTATTTGTTGGCTGTTTTGGCTGGTTTTTTTGTTGGGTCTCTAGCAATGCTCTTCAATATCATTATAAATCAATCAATGATACTATATAATCTTCTCCAAATCAATATAGATCACACAATATCAATCACTAATATCACCATATCAATGATTGATATGGTATATCATCATATCCTCTAATAATAATAAGTGAGAGTTCTCCTAATTCAATTATAAATGCACACGGACAAAAATAACACTACTACTACTACTAGCCACTTATCCACCATATCTCTTTCTTTTATTCTGTCTCTCTCTCTCTGTTTTAGTGAGCGAGTTCATCTTCTGATCTTCCATATTCAACAAAGATGGCTGAGCCTCAAGAAGAAGCACCACCTCGAACTCTTCACGATGATTTCGATCTTCATCAGAAGAACCCCAAAAGGAACAAGTACGCTTTAGCTTGTGCTGTATTGGCTTCCATGACTTCAATCCTCCTTGGTTACGGTAATAATAATAAGTAATTAACCATTATTCATCATTTTATCACCATTTCTACATACATAGGAAAAATGATTATTAAATCAATTAATTAATTAATTAATAATATGTGATATGGTAATTAACATACCACAGATATTGGTGTGATGAGTGGAGCAGCGTTGTACATAAAGAAAGATCTGAAAATATCTGACGTGGAAATAGAAATCTTGGCTGGCATCATAAACCTGTATTCTCCCATAGGCTCATACATAGCAGGAAGAACCTCTGATTGGATTGGTCGCCGTTACACCATTGTTCTTGCCTCACTCATCTTCTTCGCCGGCGCTATCCTTATGGGATTCTCTCCCAATTATGCCTTCCTCATGTTTGGCCGCTTCGTCGCCGGCATCGGTATCGGCTTTGCGTTCCTCATTGCACCCGTCTATACTTCTGAGATCTCCCCAACTTCCTCTCGTGGCTTCCTCACTTCCTTGCCTGAGGTGTGTCCTTACTTTTCTTCTTTGTCTTACTTGCATAGTATAGTACTATTATTATTGACTTGTATGTACTATCAATCATTCTTATCTTTGATCAATACAAAAAACGTGTGGCTCACTTAGTCTCAATAAGGTTAACTTAATTTGCCGTGTAAGATTAGATTCCTCCAATGAAAATATTGTCTGATCAATACCAATTTAACAATCATATCAAATGCGTGGATAATCTTAATTAATAAATAAAAGATTTAATTTTCATCCCGTGTATAAATGATTTACTAAGTTATCAAATCATGTGCTGCCACGTTATCCAGGATAGTGTTTTTTCTATTCCACTATCTTAAAAGTCATACAAATAAAGAGTTTTGATTGGATGATAATATAAAACATTTTTGCTCTGTCAGTGTATAAAAATTAAACTCATAAATAAACATACACCGGACAAGTTATACTCACATTAATACTCGTTTATATATATACTTACATCAATATACGAACTTGATGCTTATGTAATGAGTTCCATAGTTTCATTTTCAAAATTTCATACATAAACTCATTAATAATCTTCAATATTCTTTTTAGTAGAGAAAGGTATGCTAATTTTCAATATTCAATACCTCAAAAAGTTAGATATCAATGAATTAACAGCTTGCATTAGTTAGTTAGCTATAAACAACTTGAATTTAAATTAACATTATTATTAATATTCTAAATCTTCAGGTATTTCTAAATGGAGGAATATTAATCGGATACATATCAAACTACGGATTTTCAAAGCTACCACTTCGCATAGGTTGGCGATTAATGCTTGGAGTAGGCGCAATCCCTTCAATATTCCTAGCACTGGCAGTGTTAGCCATGCCAGAGTCACCAAGGTGGCTCGTTTCACAAGGTCGATTAGGCGAAGCCACAAAAATTCTCAACAAAATCTCAGATTCCAAACAAGAGGCTCACCAAAGACTCGCCGATATCAAACACACTGCAGGTATACCCCAGAACTGCAACGACGACGTCGTTTCGGTAACTAAGCAAAACAAACAAGGCAAAGGCGTGTTGAAAGAGCTTTTCCTTCATCCAACGCCTAAAGTTCGTCACATCTTCATCGCTTCCTTGGGGATTCACTTCTTCGCACAAGCCACAGGCATAGACGCCGTCGTTTTGTACAGCCCAAGAATCTTCGAGAACGCTGGGATCAAATCCGACACCCACAAGCTCCTTGCAACCGTAGCCGTTGGTTTCGTCAAAACAATCTTCATCTTAGTGGCCACGTTTTTGTTGGACCGGATCGGACGACGCGTGTTGCTTTTGAGCAGCGTTACTGGCTTGATAATCTCGCTTTTGACCCTTGCGGTGAGCCTCACCGTAGTGAATAATTCCTCCACGACGCTTAATTGGGCCATTGGGCTTAGCATAGCGATGGTGTTATGTTACGTGGGCTCATTTTCTATTGGGTCTGGGCCCATTACGTGGGTTTATAGTTCTGAGATATTCCCGCTGAGGCTTCGTGCTCAAGGTGTGGCTATTGGAGCTGTGGTGAATAGGGTAACGAGTGGGGTTATCTCAATGACGTTTTTGTCCCTATCGAAGGCCATTACTACTGGTGGGGCTTTCTTTCTCTTCGCGGGTATTGCGGTTGCGGCGTGGATATTTCACTATACTTTGCTCCCTGAAACGCGAGGGAAAACTCTTGAGGAGATTGAAGGGTCATTTGGTAATTTCTGGTGGAAACCTAACACCAGTAGTAGTAAGGGAGTTAACGGTGATGATAACGATAACGGCCAAATCCAAATGGGGACCAACTCCCAGCCTTTGAGGAGTGTGGATTAGTTTAATTAATTAGGGGGTGATTGATTAATAGAAGAAGAAGAAGAAGAGTAGTTTTAATTAAGTTAAATGGAAAAATTAGGGTACTTTGTAAACAAAGAATAATTAGTATAATTTTTACGAATGAAAATAAACCTATATAAATGAATATGTTGGCTTTAACTTCGCTTTAGTGCAATTGAATTGAAAAGGTGTTGAAATATTATTACCTTTGAAATTAGGTATTAAAAAAGGTCAATTGGTATCAAAGAAGATTATACTTTAAAATACAATTAGTGAAGTCTATAGTATTTACTATTTAGTTTATAGTGTTTCTAGAAAAATTAGTGAAATTTCACTTTTTAAAGTCTATAGCCTTCAATATCTAGTATATGTAAAAAAATCATAAAATTACATAATTTGAAGTCTATAGTCTTTGGTTTATAGTGTTTCTAGAAAAATTAGTGAAATATCACTTTTTAAAGCCTATAGCCTTCAATTTCTAGTATATGTTAAAAATCCATGAAATTACATAATTTGAAGTCTATAGTCTTTGTTTTATAGTGTTTCTAGAAAAATTAGTGAAATTCCACTTTTTAAAGCCTATAGCCTTCAATTTCTACTATATGTAAAAAAATCATAAAATCACATAATTTGAAGTCTATAGTATTTGGTTTATAGTGTTTTTAGAAAAATTAGTGAAATCCCACTTTTTAAAGTATATAGCCTTCAATTTCTACTGTATGTAAAAAAATCATCAAATTACATAATTTGAAGTCTATAGTCTTTGTTTTATAGTGTTTCTAGAAAATTAGTGAAATCCCACTTTTTAAAGCCTATAGCCTTCAATTTCTACTATATGTAAAAAAATTATAAAATCACATAATTTGACGTCTATAGTCTTTGGTTTATAATGTTTATAGAAAAATTAGTGAAATCCCACTTTTTAAAGCCTACCGCCTTCAATTTCTATTATAGGTTAAAAATCCATGAAATTACATAATTTGAAGTCTATACCCTTTGTTTTATAGTGTTTCTAGAAAAATTAGTGAAATCTCACTTTTTAAATCCTATAGCCTTCAATTTCCACTATATCTAAAAAAATCATCAAATTACATAATTTGAAGTCTATAGTCTTTGTTTTATAGTGTTTCTAGAAAATTATTGAAATCCCACTTTTTAAAGCCTATAGTCTTCAATTTCTACTATATGTAAAAAAAATTATAAAATCACACAATTTGACATCTATAGTCTTTGGTTTATAATGTTTATAGAAAAATTAGTGAAATCCCACTTTTTAAAGCCTATAGCCTTCAATTTCTATTATATGTTAAAAATCCATGAAATTACATAATTTGAAATCTATAGTCTTTTGTTTTATAGTGTTTCTAGAAAAATTAGTGAAATCCTACTTTTTAAAACCTATAGCCTTCAATTTCTAATATATGTTAAAAAATCATGAAATTACATAATTTGAAGTCTATAGTCATTGTTTTATAGTGTTTCTAGAAAAATTGGTGAAATATCACTTTTTAAAGCTTATAGCCTTCAATTTCTACTATATGTAAAAAAAATCATAAAATTACATAATTTGAATTCTATAGTCTTTGTTTTATAGTCTTTCAAGAAAAAGTTGTGAAATCTCACTTTTTAAAACCTATAGCCTTCAATTTCTACTATATGTCACAAAAATCATAAAATTACATAATTTGAAATCTATAGTCTTTGATTTATAGTGTTTCTAGAAAAATTAGTGAAATCTCACATTTTAAAGCCTATAACCTTCAATTTCTACTATATGTAAAAAAATCATGAAATTACATAATTTGAAGTCTATAGTCTTTGTTTTATAGTCTTTCTAGAAAAAGTAGTGAAATCTCACTTTTAAAGTCTATAGCCTTCAATTTCTACTATATGTAACAAAAATCATAAAATTATATAATTTGAAGTCTATAGCCTTTGTTTTATAGTGTTTTTAGAAAAATTAGTGAAGTCTCACTTTTTAAAGCCTATAGCCTTCAATTTCTACTATATGTAAAAAAATCATCAAATTACATAATTTGAAGTTTATAGTCTTTGTTTTATAGTGTTTCTAGAAAATTAGTGAAATCCCACTTTTTAAAGCCTATAGCCTTCAATTTCTACTATATGTAAAAAAATTATAAAATCACATAATTTGACATCTATAGTCTTTGGTTTATAATGTTTATAGAAAAATTAGTGAAATCCCACTTTTTAAATCCTATAGCCTTCAATTTCTATTATATGTTAAAAATCCATGAAATTACATAATTTGAAGTCTATAGTCTTTTATTTTATAGTGTTTCTAGAAAAATTAGTGAAATCCCACTTTTTAAAACCTATAGCCTTCAATTTCTAGTATATGTTAAAAAATCATGAAATTACATAATTTGAAGTCTATAGTCTTTGTTTTATAGTGTTTATAGAAAAATTGGTGAAATATCACTTTTAAAAGCTTATAGCCTTCGATTTCTACTATATGTAAAAAAAATTCATAAAATTACATAATTTGAATTCTATAGTCTTTCAAGAAAAAGTTGTGAAATCTCACTTTTTAAAGCCTATAGCTTTCAATTTTTACTATATGTAACAAAAATCATAAAATTATATAATTTGAAATCTATAGTCTTTGATTTATATTGTTTCTA
Organism: Aeschynomene evenia; assembly: GCA_013621005.1. Lineage (NCBI taxonomy): Eukaryota > Viridiplantae > Streptophyta > Magnoliopsida > Fabales > Fabaceae > Aeschynomene > Aeschynomene evenia. Next base: position 32,740,165 of record CM024266.1, on the reverse strand, counting down.
GAAAAATTAGTGAAATCTCACATTTTAAAGCCTATAGCCTTCAATTTATACTATATGTAAAAAAATCATGAAATTCCATAATTTGATGTCTATAGTCTTTGTTTTATAGTCTTTATAGAAAAAGTAGTGAAATCTCACTTTTAAAAGTCTATAGCCTTCAATTTCTACTATATGTAACAAAAATCATAAAATTACATAATTTGAAGTCTATAGTCTTTGTTTTATAGTGTTTCTAGAAAAATTAGTGAAATCTCACATTTTAAAGCCTATAGCCTTCAATTTCTACTATATATAAAAAAATCATGAAATTACATAATTTGAAGTCTATAGTCTTTGTTTTATAGTGTTTCTAGAAAAATTAGTGAAATCACACTTTTTAAAACCTATAGCCTACAATTTCTACTATATGTAAAAAAATCATAAAATTACATAATTTGAAGTCTATTATCATATTAACATAATTTTTGACCTGTGCAAATTACTATATGAATGATGGTATTAATATGATATGATAATAGTGCTAGCTAGAACAGAAGGTATGGTGAGAGAGATTATTAATTGTAATATTTCGATTATTAACCATAATTGAACCATACCTAGAAATGTGTATTGATCTCATAAATCTGTATATGGTAAATGCCGAAAACGGTTGGCGCATAAAATTCAAAGAATAAAGAATAGAAAAATTATTAGGTGCGCTAGAGTTCAAGAGACTTTTTTGTTCTGCACCATTCATACAGATAATCCAAAAGATTAAGTATAGTGGGAAGGGAATGAGTTAAGTTTCAAATAGGAGAATAGAATAGTTAATGTGTCATGTAATGAATGGTGCAAAACAAAAATATCTCTTGCTCACAGCTAATAATTTCTCTAAAGAATATGGGAAGATGTAGTTCGCTTCATGAAAGGATGGCTTTAATGGCATCCTTCACGTAAGAGTATTTGAATGGGAAACCCAACTTCTTAGCCTGTGTAGGAACCACTCTCTGCCCTTCCAACACCTACAATGAGAGAGAGATCAAAGGATGTCATTTCATGGAAATCACGCTATATATACATATTACATATACGAAATTAACTAGAGATGATTTCTTCCTTACCACAGAAGCTCCTTCTCCGAGGACCGCCTTGAGTGCAAAGTCCGGTACCGGCAGCCACGACGGACGGCCCAGGACATGTCCTAGTTGGTCACACAATTCCGCCAATCTGACGGGATTTGGTGCTGTTCCATTGATGACTCCTGATATTAAGTATTCATAAACAAATATATTGAAGTCACTAAACAGGAAAATACAACTATTTGTTTCATGAGATTAATTAGAATACACTTTAACTGAAATCCAATCACATGCCGACAACTCACCAAAATTCTTGCATAAATCGATGTATAGTAGTGCATCAAAATTAAGCTCTTGTTTAATTTTGCACCAAAAGTAAACGATATATATATATATGAGAGAGTGAAGAGTTCACCTTGGTAAGATGGATTTGATAGTGCTTCATATATTAAATTTACAATGTCATCCAAATGAATCCAGGAAAACCTGATCCCAAAAACAAAAAGAAGTCAATTATGATGATATCCACCAAGAAATTCTGAGGCTTCCAAAACCAAACCAATAACAGATTTACATGTTCTATCAGCAAAATTAAAATATTTCATGAAATAACTGCATGTCTTCTCAGCCTAGCAGCAAAATTGCTGATAGAGTTGTTTCAGCACTATAAAGGAACCTCTTAGAAGAGCTAGAAGCAAAGTTATATACCACTGTTTTCCAGAGCCTAGAGGTCCACCAGCAAACATGTTGAAGAGAGGTATCATTTTAGCTGTAAAGACTCAAACATGTAGTAATCATCAGTTAAGCCAATTAAAAATATAAATTTCATGGATTTCAAGAATCATAGATAATTTTTAGATACCATTTTCCTTTTTAGAGAAAAAGCTAGCACTCTAAAAGATTTCGCTTCAAAATATCTTATCCAGAACCATAAAGCCTAATTGGATATGCCAATAGTATTGGATGTCTGAAAAGTAAATTCAAGGGCAGAAGCATGTCATGTGGTTAAGTAGGTCATACCTAGTGCTCCACCATCTTTGCCAAGAACAACACCAATGCGAATTAGAGCTACTCTCACATCTCCATTTACTTTTAGGGCTGTCGATTCCCATTCTCGACAAACCTGAAAAGATATGGTAAGTTTTAGTCAATGGCAATGCGATCTGGAAGCTATAGTTGTACATTGCAGAATGCTTCAACAATTTGAGGGCAATACTCTCAAAATGTTCCTTCAGCAATGTAAATTGTGAACTTGGTTTTCCCATTTTCTTACAAGATTTTATTATTTTGAAGTTCTTATATTCACTACAATAGTAAGGATAAAACATTTCTTTTTACCTCAGCCAAGTAATCATTTCCTGATGGACTTTGTTCATCAAACACTTGTGTCTCACTTGTACCTACAAATGTTGCAGAGGAGACAAAATGAAAAACATACTTTACAGGCAAAATCATAAGTAGTCAAATAATCCAGGCTATTATAGAACATGCTCCAAAAATAACCGCATTACCTAACCAGTGCGCTTATAAAAAATTATTAGTATTTACTACTAAGCAAGAAAATATCATCCAATAGAGAACCAGTTTTAGCATAAAACATACCATAATAACCAACGGCTGTTGCGCTAACCAAAACTTTAGGTCGAGTATCCTCCGGTGCACTTTTTATCAATTCTACAACCTTTGCTATGAAATGAATAGGTCAGAGGAAGAATAAGCAATGGTCACATAAGTAAATGTTGCTTATGTTGATGCATATATATTTGAATGTATGCTTACTTTTGAGGTCACTCTAATCCTGCTCTGTTTGATTTCTTTCTTCATCTGCAGCATAAAACAATGCAATGCTTTGAGTGTCATTTTATCAGCAACCAAATAAAGGAATGAGGAAAAAGAATAGTTGAGAAAGAAAAACAAAGAAAGTATATTATATGTAATGTCTGCTACCAGTTTCCAAGAAAGAAAAAATGCTGACAAAATATATTATGTATGATCATTTGAGAGTTTGGGATTTTCTTTTTCTTCACAAAAAATAGTATGTACTATGTATAATTCATTAATTCCATGAAACTTTCAAAGATGTAATTATGTGGCTATGAACACAAAAATACTAGAAGAAAGATGCTTATGATCTCTTACTAAGTACAAACTATGTGCAATTAACAGTAATAATGGAAGTAACAAGATCATGACAACAACCTCGGGTGACCATCGAGTACTTATGGGTAATCCAGCCAAATTTACGACCCCCGTTGAGCCATGGATGCTATTTTTCCATTCTGGCTCATCTGCAATTGTGATTCCTGGAAAGTCTTTCACTGCAAATACAAGAGCAAAGTTAACCAGTGAATCCAAAATAAGGTACATGCCTTAGTTTAAGTTAGCTAATTCTGGTTTATTTGTTAAAAAATATACTAAATGGTTAGAAATAGTAAATGATGTATCCTTGAATCCAAAATGAAGTATATGCAGTCATGAATGCCTTTTAGTGAGTTTGTGTTTCTTAAAACTGAGTGTTGATGCAAATTATATATCAACTCATTACCTTCTTACCCGGAAAAATTGATTCTGCTTTAGATTTAGAGCGTGTCAATACATGAATACTATGATTATCTGCAAAACATTGATAACAGAAAATTCGCTTAGTTGATTGCACATAAACCGGCGGCGGCGGCAGAAGCTGAGTTTCAATGACACAAACAGGCAAGCACGTTCTACAGATACATTATTTAAGGTAGTGCAAATATTTATCAGTAAACTAAGGAGCCTTCAAATTAAAGGAAAGAAGGACAAATAAATTTGAAATTGAGATATATATGAAGATTGAAGAGCACAAGCAAAATGGTGATAAGTGATAAACCTGCGTGCAGCCTTTGCACCAACCTTCTACCTATAAAACCTGTTGCTCCAGTTACAGATATGATCATTTGATTTCCCTGCAAAAACACTCCCAAGTGATAATGATCTTGAAAGAAGAACAGTAATGCTTGTTGTACATCGAAAATACATCAATCGAATATCCAACGTGTGCTATATGTCATACGTAATGTGTGGTATAAGTATAACACATTATGTATAACACATATTACGTATGACATATAGCACACGTTGGATATATTTTCGATGTACAACAAGCATTATGTTGAAAGAATTTACACAACAAAATTACAAAAAGCCAATTTAAATAATACTCTTAATGTGTGATTTTCTAATGTATTGCTTGATTGAAATTAAGTTACTCAAATGTATAAAAGCCAAATGTTAAAAATATCTTCGGATAATGAGTACCACACATGATAAAAAGAAAATATTATATATATAAAAAAAAGGGCATTTGAAACGATTACGCAGATAGGAAGAGGGAAGCAGGTAAAATTAAGAATATACCTTGGGGTTCTGATCAGAGATACTACACCAAACCCTGAACCTCCTAACCTCTCTGGTCTAATAGTAAAAATGGAGAAAGCAAGAGTGAGAAAGTGTGGAAAAGGGTCATTGAAAGAAGAATCAGAGAAGAAGAAAAAGATGGAAACTTACTGAGTGGGGTGGAGGAAGGTGAAGTGAAGGAGAGACTGTGTGTGACCAAGTAAGAGTTTCCATATGTGGATTCAGCTGAGTTGAGTTTGGAGTGCAGAGTAAAGAAAACTAAGATGATTGATTATGTCTCTTTCTTACTTTTACTAGTTAGCAAGAAGAAGATGATGTATATGATGTGAGTGTAAATGAATGAATGAATGAATTGTTTTGGTATGGTTTTCGTGTTTAATTTGGAGCCACAGCAACCACCATTTCCATATCCATTACTCATTTGATATGTGTTGTACTTGTACTTTTACACTAATAGAAAATAGAAATCAAAGAATATAGAATTTCAGTCATAAAATTATATAACTTTTTTTATATACTAAAAATTAAAGGCTATATGTAATTCAATATTTTAAAGATTATAGTCTTAATTTTTAAAGTGTCACTAGAAAAGTAGTGAAATCTCACTTTTTAAAGTCTATAGCATTCGATTTCTAAATAGGTTTAAAAATTAAGCAATTCAATATTTTGAAAACTATAGTTTTTACTTTTATAGTGATTCTAGAAAAATAGTGAAACCTCACTTTTTAATGTATATAGCCTTCAATTTCTAATTAGGTTAAAATATTATGTAATTCAATATTTTAAAGACTATAGTCTTTATTTTTATAGTGTCGCTAAAAAAGTAGTGAAATCTCACTTTTTAAAGTCTATAGCCTTCAATTTCTAATTAGGTTAAAAAATTATGTAATTCAATATTTTAAAGACTATAATCTTTACTTTTAAAGTGATTCTAGAAAAATAGTAAAATCTCACTTTTTAAAATTTATAGCCTTCAATTTCGAAATACTTTTAAAAATTATGTAATTCAATATTTTAAAAATTATAGTCTTTACTTTTATAGTATTTCTAGAAAAATAGTAAAATCTCACTTTTTATAATCTATAGTCTTTAATTTCTACTTTGTTTAAAAAATTATGTAATTCCATAATTTAAATACGATAGTATTTATTTTTATAGTTTTTCTAGAAAAATAGTAAAATCTCACTTTTCCAAGTCTATAGCCTTCAATTTCTAATTAGGTTAAAAAAGTTACGTAACTTAATGTTTTAAAAACTATAGTTTTTACTTTTATAGTGTTTCTAGAAAATTGTAATATGTCACTTTTTAAAGTCTATAGCCTTCAATTTCTAATTAGGTTAAAAAATAATGCAATTCAATATTTTTAAGACTATAGTCTTTACCTTTATAGTGTTTCTAAAAATATAGTGAAATCTCACTTTTTAAAGTCTATAGCCTTCAATTTCTAATTAGGTTAAAATATTATGTAATTCAATATTTTAAAGACTGTATTCTTTATTTTTACAGTGTTTCTAGAAAAATAGTGAAATCTCACTTTTCAAAGTCTATAGCATTTGATTTCTATTTTGTTTAAAAAATTATGTAACTCAACAGTTTAAAGACTATAGTCTTTATTTTTATAGTATTTCTAGAAAAAGAGTGAATTCTCACTTTTTAAAATCTATATAGCTTTCAATTTCTAATTAGGTTAAAAAATTATGTAATTCAATATTTTAAAAACTATAGTCTTTACTTTTATAGTGTTTCTAAAAAAAATAGTAAAATCTTACTTTTTAAAGTCTATAACCTTCAATTTCTAATTAGATTGAAAAATTATGTAATTCAAAATTTTAAAAACTATAGTCTATATAGATTTCTCTATTTTTGTAATTACACTATAATAGAAAAACTATAGACTTAACCACGTGGTGTGGCTCAGCTGGATGTGGAGCTGAGTTCCCTTAAGCATGTCCCGGGTTCGATCCCGATTCTCATGTGTATGAAAATTCACCCATGGCCAAGGCCGCCTTCGCCACTGCAGTGCCTGGGGTCAGATTAGTGGGTGGGCTTTCGGCCCGACACTGACTGGTCTAAGACAAAAAAAAAAAGACTATAGACTTTAAACTATAAATTTACATTATTTTTTAATATATACTAAAAATTGAAAGTTATATACTTTACAATGTAAGATTTCAATAATTTTTTAGATACAATACAAATAAAAAACTATAGACCAATCATGAATAAAGGATATTTCAAAATCTAATTTTCTTGGTCAGTTTTGTTCGAAAAAAGGATACTTATTTATAAAAATTGCATTAATATATGTTCATGCAATTTTGCTAAATTTCTTTCAAACCCAATTCCAATTAATCTCGCTTATTTTTTTATCCAACTAATTCGAATTGAACTCGCAAATTTGTTAATTCCAATTGCAATATATCTATCTACAATTCTATCATAGATTTTTGACGGGGCGAAAGTCTTGTTTGAAACACACAGCATACATTGTTTAGACACTGTTTTTGATAATATTAATGTTAGATCAATGTAGTTGTACCTCTCTCGTGATCCATGAGTGAAAATACATGACAAACTATGAAAAAGGGATCCTCTTTTCATGGATTGCATCTGCTACTCCAAAATGCATTAGTTATGCTTCCTAACACAGTTTAATTATTCTTCTAATTAGAAACAATAATCTGGAAGAGATTAAAATGAACGATGTATGCACAGAATTTGCAGTTGATTTATGTATTCAATTCAAATCCAGCAGTAGAACATGCTACTTTTGTTAATAACCAAAGCATAAAGAGACTCCCTTCAACAAAGAAGAATTAAAACAGAATCTCAATACATTCAGTGTTCAAAGAACCATTTGGTTCGGACAAGTGCCACTGAAGATGCACTGATACAGCATGTAATTGCTTTTTCTTCAACATCATAAGCATGGTTCAACTCAATCTGTATCAATTGGACACAGTCAAAAACTGAAAAATCCAGAGAAGAAGTTCTTATGCAGCAAGAATTTAGCCATATTGCAAGTAGGAGAAAAAAAAGAGTAAATTACTATCCATCCCATAACTGATCTATTCATAGCCAAAATAAAAGGACCAATAAATCAGATATATAAAATAGAAATTCTCTTTAGCTCTCTTTTAATATCATGTCACATTTACAAATGAACTTAATCAACAATCTGGTTAATATAGAACAAGTTAATTGCTAACCTTTATTCATTACAAGGAAAAGGTGAAGATTTCAGTCATGGTTTTCACGGCCAAAATCATAAACTATCTCAATCTGCAGCAAGAACAGAATACCAAATTCAGTTACAAAAATAAGTATACCACAAAGCAAGAAAACATCAAACAGTAGCTATCCTGGTCTAACTCAACATACTATAGCTAATACCTTGAGGATCTCATAGGCAACAGAAGAAAATAACTGCGGAAGATTCAAAAGCCAAGATACATTAAGGTACGTTACTCTCAAACAGAGGGTCCACTACTCTCCTATATTATTACATTTACAACAACTAAACTTTTCTTCATTTGGTGAAGTTGACTTGACTGCATGGATCAAATGATATTATGATACCAAAGTGTTCTGTCGTAAACCATATCTATAGATAAATCATTAAAATACAAGGCATTCTTAATGGTTTCACATTCACCTAAAGTCTTACAACCTCCCTCAACCCTTAATTATTGGGCTACCCTTCATTTGATCTATATCTTAGTCTTTTTCGTATGATTTGTCTCTTAGTCTAAACTCTAAATATGCTTTTACATTTCCCTCACAATATCATATGCACTTTCATAACCAGCAAATAATGGAAATTAGCAAATGACATCACTAATTTATAAAAGCACATCCAAGCAATGGTGCCTAATGCAGATAAAGGATTTTTGGAGCCCTGGACCGGGTATTTTGGGTCTCTTGCTAGTTGCTACACGGCATTCTGTCGATCTCTCACGATTTTATCAAGTCAACTTGTCATGTGACTCCATCAAATGAGAGGATCCAACTTCCACCATGTACACACATGTATGTAAACCCACAATAAGAAAAGAAAAGAAAAAAGCGGTAAAGTTTAGCATGGTGACTCACCCCCTCAGGTGGAGTTGGGTTACGAGTAAACTTGGAACCACCAGGAGCCCAAGGAACTATTAAACAACAGAAAACATGAGTAAGTAAATAGGGTTAATATCTGAATTGGATTGCCACATATAATTTTACAAACTAAAGGGCAGAGCCTTGCTTATGCTCCCATGGAGTCAGTAACTAAGTCAATGTGCATATTTCAAAAGTTTGATAGTGGAATTACAGATTTATAGTTAAACTGAAACATAACAAAATAACATAGTAATCACAGTTAACCCTCAAGAGCCCCAAAAAAAAAAAGAGGAGGGTGAAATTATGTGTTTAACTACATCCAACCCTAATTTACAATTCTAGAGATTAGCATAATCTTCAACTATCTCCCTCCATGTTAGTAGAAAGGTTGAGTGAGACAATGTGCATACCTATATAAGGATCAGGGTGACGCCACTTATTGTAGGAAGCTTCGGCATCGTCGATCAACCTATCGATAGTGTCAGGATCCTCCTGTTACATTACAGAAGAAGCAAGTGAATAATAAATTCTAAACATTCGAATCTACCATTACCACAAGGTGTTTGAACAATGAAACTCGCAAGCAAACTAGATCATCACAAATTCACGATGCATCATGAGTCACACACATATATCACTTCAAAATTCAACAACATGACACAAATCAAGAAAGAACAAAAACAATCGTGGCAGTAGAAATGAATCAAAAGCGAACCAAAAAATGGATATAATTTTAGGACAAAAAACGAACCACGTGTCTGTTTTGCTCGAACCTATCGCGGAGGTTAGCAGCCTGAAAATGGAAGAAAGAAAGAAAGAAAGAATGATGAGAAAGAGAATTGAAAGATGAAAGAAGAAAAAAGAGAGAGAGAATGATACGTCGCCGTAGAAGAGGTGGCGATGGACGGCCCAGTTGAGAGTGTCTTTGAGGGCACGCCGGTAGAGGATCCGCACCCTCTCTTTCTGTGCCGCTCTCCGAGCAAAGTACGCCGCCGTCGATGTCAAGCTCATCCCTCTCTCTCTCTCTCTTTTCTTCTACACTCTTCTAATCTCTCTTTCTTCTTCACAATTCTCAACCCAGCTAGATCAAACCAGGAACAGCGCTAAACGACGTCGTATCACCAGACATCGCAACAACCCTGTATCACAATTCTGGGCCTTTCTGTACATATCAGAGATTTGGGCTTATTGGATTGGGTTCCATTCTAGTTCAAAAAATTATTATAGCCAAAAATCCTGTTTTAGGTTCTTTTTTTTATAAATGTTTTAGGTTCTCATTCTTTACAAGAAAAAAAAAATGCTAGATTTACCTATTTTGGTAGTAAAAATAATTTTTGTTTAGTAAACCCAAAAAAAAAATAAACAACTTCTCATCCAGAAATGATTCGCTCATGTGATTTTTTATTTGCTTTACAATCGTTCATTCTCAGTCATAGTCAATCGGTCATGAGAAGTAAATTTTTATACACCAATTTTACGATAGTTAACAGTAGAACATTTTTCTCAAATTTTTATTTCTTTTTTTTATTATTATAATCCATTATTTTCATCAATTATTAAACTCTGGTTGGACCACACAGAATTCATACTCCTTCATTTCGCACCCAAAACTCTGCAGCTTTTATTTTTCTAATTGAAATAACTTTGTTGTGATTTATTCCTTAGATATATACACATGTTAGATGATAAAAACAATTTACTCATTCACTTATACAAAGTTATGTGGATGCAATACATATTCTGCTAGAAACTAGGGTTATTTTTTCTCGGTATAGGTATATATATTTACATGGAAGGATATAATTATATAATCAAAATCATTGAACACCAATCATAGAATACAAGACAAACTGATCCATAGAAGTTGATTTAAAATAATCTTATACTACTCTTCGCTGCCCCTTGACAAAAGTTAATTGGCTTAGTGTTTATAATATACAACTTTCAAGATTACACAAAACATCTCTACAATGAAGCACTCAACTCAACAAACCATTGTTCTAAAAAACCCAAACAAAGAAAATAAACCATTTCGTTAAATGGTACACCCAAAATAAGCCAAATTACAGTAACTCATACATAATAATAAGAAGAAGAAAAGAAAAAGAAAAATCTAGTTAATGAAATTCTCTATAACGATGTATACACGCGTGAACCAGAAAACAAAACATGGCTACTACAAAAGAGAACCTCTGCTGCTGTTTTTCCATGAGTATGAAGATCTCCGACGTGAGTGTTGGGGAGTGAAGCTGAGTCCAAACATCTCCTTAAGGGCCTTACCCTGTTCTGAGAACCTCACCAACTTTGCAACAATTGTGGCACTCTCCATTACGTGGTTCATGTCAGTGTTGCTCCATAATCGGCTTGCGAGCTGCATCCTCCGCCGCTTCGAGTCCAATGCAATGCCCCATTCCTTGAAGAGCCTGTTTCTCTCTTCAGCTGGAAGCCTTTTCTGCATAAGCCTCACCAGCATTTCCCTCTCTCTTCGAAGAGCCTTCACACTGTGCAGTGTGCATCAACATGGAACCACACAAGTAAATAACAAGTGTACAAGAGTGTTGTTTGATAGCAGAAACACAAATAGAGACACAAAATATAGTAGAAAAATATAAACATAAAATACAGTACAGAAAGACGGTATTAGAAGATATTTCGGTGTAAGTGTCCTGCCTTCATTGTTCTCATTTTATGGAAGTACATAAAAATACAGAAAATTTGTATTTCGGAAAAGAAATTTATCTCTTATTTATGTCTATCTCCCTGTTATCATATCTTCCTAAGTTTCTAATGAGGTAAAGAATTATATTTAAGAAAACAATTTTTAACTTTCATTTTCAATTTATGGGAAATAATTTTTCGAATTTAGTGGCATAAGGTTTCTCAATTGAGCAAAACTGTCAATGGCCACAGAGGTAAATGTCGAGTTGGATTCTGATTCCAAGTAGTATATCAGATGATCAAATAAACAAAGTGACAGAAAGAGAACCTTGAAGATAGTGTCATTGTCTGACCATCCTTGACAGCATGGTTTGCATAAGAAAATGTTTCTTTGAGGAAAGTTAGTCTTCTAAGCTCTACCTCCAAGTAAATGGAGTCTGTTCTGTCACCCCTGAACAAAAGAAAGAAGTAGGTCCTGTGTGTCAAAGGTACACAGCAAGAGTGCCACAGCTCAATTATCTCTTTTTGCTGCCTCTTGAATTGCAGAGACCAATCCAAAGGAGTTTCAGGTGCCTCCAACATTGGATCCACACCGACATCTTTCACATTCTTCTCGAAAGGTTTTCCTCCTGTCTCTTGATCCTACAAGTCAGAAAATCATAAATCAGTCAGAAGTGTCAGACATCAAGATTAACAGAACATGATATATGAATAGCAGCATATAATAGTTGCAGCATACAGATGTAGTTATCTTATTATATCAATATATTCATGTCTTGATGCAGTAGAAGTTAGAGTTCACAATGAAGAACTTGATGCATTCTTACCTGGCCATCACCAAGCTGCTTCTCATACTCAAGTTTGACCATTTCCTTCATCCCAGCAACAAAAGTTTGGATGCTGGTAATATCTTCATCGGCCGATGTCATCATGCTATTGGCTCCAAACTCATCTACAGAAGGGCTTCCAATGGAAGACCGAGAATCATCCCTTGACAACCTTGTGGAACCACCATAATCTAATGGAGGGAACTTTCTCCGCAAACTATTTGGTCTTCCAGGGAATAATCTTTCAAACCCATTGGCTGGAGTCCTATCAATTTCTCCTGCTCTCTCAGGAGAATCAACCACATGGTATTCCGAATAACTCCAGCTCCTAGTTAACTTAAGATTTCTATTTGGCATATTTCTAGGTGTGGCCTGTGGAGATTGCTCATCAGGGTAAGGACATACAAGAGAATCGATGCTTGATTGTACATCGTGAAGTCTCTGCTCAAGCACACCATATGATGTGTTACCTACTTCTTCATTCAAATGGGAAGATATCTCCTCACTTGTTCCATTTTCCTCTCCGGATATTGGTGATGCTAACTCCCCATTGTCACTTCGCGACGGATCAGGATATTCTGAGTTGTCTCTACTCGACGAATCCACCTCAACACATTGAACCTCTTTGCAGTCTTCATCAGGGTATTCTTCTGTACGAGCAAAAGCTAACAGTATGTATAATCACAGGACTTGATGCAGTTTGACGTCTACTCTAGAATACAGGAAGAAGGATGAAAGAAGAAAGGGCTTACCATCAGGATTAATTCCACTATCTCCATCATTGAAGTGAGGATTGTTGAACTCTCTAATGCGACGAATAGGACCGCAGATACTTGATGACTCTGATACTGAATAGTCATCTTCCCATATATCTTCCCCTTCCTGCAGATTACAATGAATGTTAGTTAGTTAATCTAGGAAGAGCCAAAACAAAAGGAAATCAATATTTAGAGGCATGCATGTGACATAATTTCAGCAAATAGGAAATGTAAATTACTTTTTTAGATTTCTGATCCTCTCCAACCACGCGTAGCAGATCCTCAACCCTTGATTGGGCAAGATCACGTTGCTTAGTTATTTCCTTGATCTCCTTCTCCAGCTGAACAGTTGAAGCCCATCTTATCAATCAATATCTTATAACTTCCATATCTAGTCAAGTCGATCAATAAAAGCATATAGAATATGAATTCAACCTTTTCTATCTGGAGATCTTTCTTTCTCAACAAGGCCACATAATCACAATTGGAGTTAACAGGACCAGGTGTTCTCAACTCACTCTCCAATCTGGCCAACTCTTTTTGCAACTGCTTAACCAAGGCCTTATCAGACATAACTACATTAACCTGTGCTTTAGTGGTCACTTCTTTTGCACAACAAGCAAAAAGAAGTGTGTTTCTAGTCTGCTCAACATGGCTTCGTGCAGGGCTCAAAGTGCAGATGATGGCCGTTCTAGCATTGCCACCTAAGGAAGGCTGCAGTATTCGTGTCAACTTAGAATCTCTGTAATTGATGTGTCCATTTCTCCCCTTGCTGCATTCAATCACATTATATCAATGGAACTTCAAAAGTTGTCTTTTTTACTTTTGGTGGTGAAGAAAGAAACAAGAGTAACTAGCACAAGGGAAAGCGAGTTTGAAGAGCTTCATCTAAAATTAAGAATACTAAAATAAAGAGACATGCAACCAAAAGAAGTGCTGAAAAAAAAGGCAACATGGATGTAAACAAGGGAGATATCAGAAGTCATTAAGTCAAGGAAGAAGTAGACAACCTAAGCTTGCGAATGACTTGTCCAAGAGTAAGTAAACTCCGGTTTATATGACAACCTTCTTTCAATCTCACCCCAGCTGATGATAACTGAGATGCACGCTCACTCCCTGCTAAATCAACAAAGTTCTGCAGAGACACAACAAATTTAACAATCAAAAAATTGCTGATAAACATTTATGTCCTGAACAAGAGGGGGGAACTTTTGAAAAAAAAAATGGAAGCATACCACACTAGCTGCTAGGGTTGCTGAGTTGCCTTTGCCCAAGAATTCCCTGGCAGAACTTTCTATTGTCTGAAACATTACAATTCCATTAATAGGATTAGTAGAATATATAAATCACAACCTCTTAAGCAGAGAAGAAGGAGGCACGCACCAATCTGATAATTTGGTGAGATCTAGAACTCTTTTCATTAAGGTATGTCTCCCCTACCTGTCTCTGAGCTGCATGGATAAAAAGTAAGTAATCTAATATGGTATATGACCATCTTATAACAAGAAAAGAAAACAATGCAAATTCCTTTACTTTCACAGAAGGATAAGAGCTCTTGCAAATGCCCCCAGTCCCGTAGGGTCTCCTCTGTAAGTTTCTCTAAAATGGGTCCTCTCTGATGAAAAGAAAGAATCATGAAAAACAACCATTAATTTATGCAATTTTTTTTTCCCCGTGAAACTTCAACGCAAAATATAGAAGGCATTCACCTCAGGATCATCACGCAGCCTAAGTGGAGTATTGTCAGTACTAAGGAGGTCCCTAACAATTTCATTGTAAATCTCAATTGCTGAGATCTTCAACACAAATGCTCTTTCTTCATGCTACAAATGACACAAAAATCTTGTGTCAGTAACACTTATGACACAATGATACTGAAGAGTTAAACATTAAGATGAATAAATTAGAGTTCTAATTATTTACCCTTTTTATGTAGTCAAAAATATCTGCTACAGCATATTCAGTTATTCCAATCATCGTATATGTCTTTCCACTACTTGTTTGCCCGTATGCAAAAATACTTGCTGAAAGAATACATAGACACTTATATAAATCAAAGTGGAAAGCGGGTCATAAGAAACTAGCCGGCATAATATTATATATGTATACTCACAGTTAATTCCATTAACAACTGAAAGAGCAATTTCTTTGGCTCCTTCCTCATAAACCTGCCTTGTGGCACAGTCACCCCGAAATACTCTGTCTACCAATCATAATTCATAACAAAATTTCAAAACCAATGTGAATAATAATAAATCGGATCTCCAATACAGTAAGTCTTAATAAAATAAAATAAAATAAAATACTTTCAAACACTATCCTTTACTAATGTTGGTTATAAAATCAAGATGAGAAAGGAAAAAAATAAAATGCATTGGTTAACACCTTATTCAATTACGTTGATTGTTTCAGCCATTAAGTATTTTCAAAGGTTATCCCAGGTAAATAAGGCAAGTATTTCCACCGCTACAGTAAGTGAAAACAATTGGATCTGAAACTGTTGAACTTATCAAAGCAAACTATCATTATTCATTTATTCTCCAGGTAAGGAAAGTGATCCATTAAGTACATTGGCTGAATCAAACTCACTTTATGACTTATGATGACCCAATAGTTGTTCAATATTAGTTAAACATGAAATTATAAAGTTCAGATTTAATTAGGGACACAAATTTCCAAATAATAGAGCAGATTAAAAAAAAAAATCACAGAAATTTGCTTACCAAATGTGTAGGCACTTGGAAATGTGGAACCTTCCCGCAGTGTGTTCCGGTACAAGATGGTAGTGTCATTGATGCATTCCCAATCAGCTGATTCATTGGCTGAAACTTCCTTCTCATTTAAAGGCCTTAGCCTTATCAACACAAGAATCTTCTCTTCACGACCACTCAGTGCTTGCATCTTCTCCCATTTCAACAGTTCTTCACCACCAATAGCCCCCATTTTCCCACTTTCACCTCAATGCTCTTCCCAACCCCAATTCACAAGCTAATCAGAATTCAGAACAAGCCCATGAATCCTAAAAGGACACAACAAGTGACATGGCTAATTATTCTTTCCCCTCCTCTAAAATGCAAAATATTAAACAGAAAAGAGCTTGGTGTTCAGGTAAGGAAAAAAAAAAGCCAAAAGATACTAATCCGGAAACCAATATGGAAAGAAGCTAAATCAAGAATAATGGCCAAACTCTGATAAGATAGAAAGCCATTAATTTGGGTTGATAAATAAATAGACAATAACAACAAACAGCAACAAGGAACTAACTTAAGATTTGTATCCAACCAACAGAAAATAAAGAGCAAGACAAAAAAGAAATCAAGAATGCTAACTAATCACGTTTTTATCATCAAAGAAACTTATATCAGTGGTTGGCATTATAATATCACGACCATAAAGGCTTCTGTTTTAAGAGAGAGATGACAAATCATGGGTTTAGTACAATTAAAGGATATGCTAAGCCCTTTTGATTATTCTTTGGTACCAAGCTTCATCATCTAGAGAGAAGATTGAACAAAGAAGAACGAGAAAAAGGGTTTATAAAAAAAAAAAAAAAAAAAAAAAGTGGGAGATAGATGGGGCCAAACCAAAACAGAAATAGCGAGGTTGCTATTTTGTATCGTTCCTTCAACAGTTACCAATTGCAATGAAAGAATAGAAAGCTTTCCATTGCAGCGACCCACACTAAATAATGCTTGAGAACGAAGCAATAGGGTTTTTCATAAATGTTGATATTGACCCCTGACTATGGTAGTTATGCACAGCACAGCATAAATGGTCCCCAACTAACATAGCCCCATCCTTTTCACCTTTTCACCTTCTTCTTCTTCTTCTTCTTCTTTATTCTACTCTTCTTCCTCAATAAACAAAAGCCACACTCTCACATTCTCTCAGATTACTTTTTTTTCTACCTCCGATTTCGCTGTCATTTTCAGTACACGTTTATGGTGAAAAATAATGACTAACACAACGTAGTTTACGATTTACGAACCTGCTGAGTTCTTCGCTTTTTTTTTTTTTTTTTTGGGGTGAGCTGATCACAAATCAGAAAACGGACACGATGCAAAACATGGTTCTTCTAAAATGCACAACGATTATCGGTGCAGGGAAGTGATTGAAACATGAGTGGATCTTCTTGAACATGGGCTGGGTTGATGACGTGGGCTCGAATTTCAGATTTGGTGTAAAAAAAACAAAAACTGTGACGAAGATAGAAAGGGAGAATCGAAGAAGAATATGGATAGTGAATAGAACAGTGAATCTGAAATAGAAGATAGTAACTGCCGACGCAATGTGAGAGTGAGAGGGAACTATGGCTATGGTGTGGTGTGGTGTGGTTGGTTCCTCTCTCTCTCTCTCTCACACAAGCACAATTGGGACTGGACCAGCAGGCACGTTTGTTCTGATCGGTGTCAATTTCTACTTTGTTTCTCTCACTTACTTCTTTTTTTTCTTCTTCTTCCCTTTTATTTTATTTACAAAAATTGACTGTTTTGTGTTTTATTTCACTTGGTTGTGGTAGGAGGAGAAGCTTCCAAATTATGCCCATATTTGACCTTTATGTAGTTGTGTTCATACGTTCTGGATATTGAATTATAGATTGATTCAATGTAAAGAATTTTACTATACTGATACATCAAAATTTAATCAAATTTTAACATAATTTCATCTAATTGAGATTTTAGAAATTCGATATTCGAACTTATAATTAATCAAATTTTATCTAAATGAATATGATCTTATTCGATCCAAATCATTTGGATCAAGATTTGGATCCGGATTGATTAAGTTTATCGGATATTTCGAAACCACTCACTTCTTCAACATCTTGTATTTTTAAATAGGGCCCACATTATTTATCTTTAAGGTCAGCTAAACCCACATGGGAGGAAGAAAATAAAATAAAATTATTTTTCAGAGTTTTGGCTAACGTTAGTGTCTTGATGGCTGGTTATGCGAAACCGTCCACGCGTATTGAAGTTCCAATCCCACGGACCACGAGGATCCATTCTCATTAATATTATTTTTGTTTTGTCTAACGGTCATTACAGTTTCCAAAAAAATAATGTTTCTGTGAAGGCATGGTAAAAAAAATGGAAAAATAAAAATTAAGAGCGTAATATTGATATTAATTAAGCTATGATATCACACCTAACCTAACTCTTAAATATTTTGACAAATGCTGAGTCGATTAAGCTTGTTTTTAATTGTTGATTTTAGTCTTCGAATTAGTAACATGTACTAGTATCAGCTCGTACTGTATGTGTGAAGGAAGCATCATGTCATGGTCGGAGACAGTTGTAACAAAGGCGATGTATAAAAATAAAGACACTTGCTTCCTTTTGTCTCTCACGCTCTATGGTTACTACTATCTTACACTTTCTTCAGTTTTCTCTGTTATTTTGTAGTATTAAATAAGACTACATAATATATTTTATTTATAATGCACAATAAAAAACTAGCTAAATTAACCAATAAATGAGATTATGGATCACAATTATTCAGTTCATTACAATTTTTCATTGTGCATATAGTAATATTATTTTATTTATTTATTTCCATGTATTGTCCTCTGTTATGTTAAGTTAACTCCATTATATTTCGGTTCAAGTTATTAACATATATTTTCAATTGCCTTCCACAGATCAAGCTAAGTCCAGGCTCCAAATTCTACTCCGTGACAAGGATACCACAGCTATAATTTTATTAATTAACTTCAAAGCTAGTTCTTTCTCAATGAACTCCTTGTTGACTTTAATTATTAAACATACAATTTCAATTAGTGTGACTTATAACAAGAGAGACTTAATGCTTCATAACATTTATTGTATGTTCATATTTCTGATTGGGAGAAAAGAAATTAAAGGAAGCTTCCGCTATTGGCATCATCATGGGCCATGAAGTGCTGACAAAAGGAAGAAATTATTAAAAAATGGGATCGGTGCAACATATATACATACAGCTCATATATTTTATATACAGTTCTCTGCTATGTTGTGACTGTGAGAGAGATTTGTGGGAGCTATGAGTCAGAGTCAAACGCATCCCTTCCCTTAAATTTTGGTTGTGGGATGCATGCGTTTATCTTAACTACGATTGTTGTGGGTCCATTGCGTTTTACTCCCTACGTTTTATATTTTTCACGGTTATTAAGAATGTAATTAAAGCACACAACTTTATATGTAAAAATGATATATAATGATTAAATTGTCCTTTTAGTTTTTTGTGTAATAATTATTATAAAAGATATGAGAGAGAATGCATGTGAGGATAAAATTGGAAAAAAAATAATAAATGCTTTCTTAAAATTCTAAAGTGACGAATAATATTAGACAAGAGGATTGTATAGAAAGACAATTATTTATGGATGGAGGGAGTAAACACTTTCCCTTCTTAATTACTACTACTAGTTCTACTTCTCTACCATTGAAGTAAGCACCGCAAGAACGTGCAAATCGGCGCTTTTTTGTTTTTAAAGAGGAAAAGTTTGGATTCAGTTATTTTAATGGATTTAATTTTGATCCATATGTAAAAAAATTTTGCACAGATAGTCATGAATTATCACATTAATTACCACAATCTATTCTCTTTTCTACTAATTGTTAAATTATCCAAATAAAGTGTATGATTCGCGAATTATATAAAATTTTGCATCAAAATTATTATTCACTTTTTTCTAATAAGTAGATAGTCTGATTCCACTAACAAAGAGTAGTTAAGAGCAATTAAACACAACCAAACTCCAAAGCAACGCAACTACAATGATAATAACAGACACTATCAACCCATATAAAAAAATGCAGAAAAAAGCGAGAGAAAATAATTATTATTTAATGATTAAACATGACAAATCAAAACAAATGTTTTTATTTTATTCTCAGAGTATCTAACATTTCTTTCTTAAAATTATCGAGGACAACATGAGATCTTTTCAAATAATACTACTATGTCAAGGGTCCACAATAAGAGACTTGAGAGACATTTTTTATTATTCTCTATCGACTCGTACATTGCAAACATTAACATTGGAAATTTCTCATCATTAATTGGTCTGCCTCTGTTTATGATAGGTAATAGTATATGTTGTACCTAAAAGTTTCTTCCATGTTTCAGTAGATTGATGCAAAGTTTGCCGTTAATTTAGTTCAAAGTTACCCATGATTAATACCATAAACTGTGGCACATGCAAAAGTGTTAAGGATCTGAAGAAAAGGCATAAATTTGATTAAAGAGACAGCCTTTGATAAAGATATGAGTTTCATGCATGTCTTTGTGCTTTTCATATTTTGCTCAGATACCATGACATAGATATATATATAATGGATCTTGCAGGCTTTTGCCCTACATGCACCCTCATATTATTATTCTCTTTTTTAGTGCTATGCATAGTAATTGACTAATTGTAGTAATATGATCCACACGCGTAGCTTAGTATATATCATGATTCATTATCGCTGCATGTACAATCAATATCAATAAACATAATAGTTAATATAATTAATGTTACATATAGAATATACAATTATTAAAATATTTTACCTTCCTAAAAATATACAATCAATATATTTGTATATAACATTTAATAGATTAGCTACTAATTTGTTACATTTGGATGTACATTGAGAATTTTTCTTGCACTATATAGCATGAAATTGAAAGGATAATGTTTTGTTGATATCTATTTAAATTTATACATTCAATTGGATAGACAAATATTTTGTAGACATTCATTTGAATTTATACATCTAAAATATGTGAGAGAAAGTGAATTGAAAATAACGAGACTCACTTATTTTATAAATAAAATATTTGAATATTTTAAAAAAATTGAATTTTTTTTTTTTTCGGTGCACGATCGAGACTTGGTTAAAAAAATTGAATATACAAGTAGATAAAGGCAAGTTTGGCTTCAACCCTTTTGCTTTTTTTTTTTCTTTTCATGTGGAAGCGTTTTGCTGTCACTTCTCTCTACAAGCTGAGCCAGCACTAACATACTAGCTAGGGCTAACAGCAGGAGCCCAAGAAATATTTATCGTTATAGGCCCGTTAAAATATATTTGTCAAAATGGGCCTCAAAGAACTTATTTTTATCGAATTAGGCCCATATAAGGGCTATTCAAGTATTCATATGTATTTTTTGGGTGAACTTTGTTGAGTAGTCACCTTTTTTTTTTATTGATATATTTTTTTAATTTTATTTTAAATGAATAACTGCATTTTCAGAGAACCAGCCAAAAAAAAAAAAAAAACTGCATTTTCAGAGAAGCATCTATTGTTCATTTTAATTGGATAATAAAAAAAGTGTGAAGAAGAATCGAAAGAATATATATAGGGACTGGCTTTAAATAATTCTTTTAAGGGTGGGGGGCAGTAGAAGTTGAGCTGGCACGAGAACATGTGTATGAGATTCGATTTGGAGGTGCTTTCATGAAACATGCATGATTTAGGAAAGCTTAATTTTGTGGTTCTCAATTTTCACTCTTAATTCTTATTTTTCAAAACCAATCTTTACCATAATAATAATAATGCTGTATTTTTGCTTCTGCTCCTACTCTGTTATTTTATTTTGTTTCCTCATTAAGCATAATATAATATTATAGCATTCGACAAAATGTGGCTTAGAATTGATGAGCTATTGCTTTCGGATCATAGTCAGCTCTGAATCTTTTTGTGGCTCCAACATTTCCTCTCTTTTGACATAATTTTTATATTTCTTAGCAATCTTTTCCTTTTTCTATTTACATATTTTCAGTGCAATTAATAAATATTCATAACATTACAACCTGGTCAGCACCATCATGATTGTATATATACGTAGCTAGCCAGATTTTGAACCTGAACGAACAGTGTAATAATTTTAGGGTAGGGTCACAAGAAGTTTGGTTTCCTGGATAGGGAGCGAAAGAGATACAGTATAATATTTGTATTTTTATTTATAGATAAAATATGCATTTATTTAAAACTATTTTATTATAGAAAAATATTTATTACGTAATAGAAAGATCAAGAAAAGTTGAGTTAAAAAAAAATATGGGGACATTGATTACAACATCACTGATATTGATTATTTCTGTTTGCAATTGAGCTAATAAGTAACACAAATAATTGGGTAATAACATTTTTATAGTCAAAATAGTTAAAAAACTCATTTAATATTTTATGATTCAAATAACATTTTAATCATGAGTAAATTTTTAATGGGTTAAATGATTGTGACCCAAATTCCTATTTGTTAGTTGTTTTAGTTAACACAAATGCTTGGACACAACAAAAAATCAGCCAAAACAACCAATAAAGTTCATTTAACACTGACCCAAATAACACTTCTAATCATGAGTATATTTTTAATGGGCTTGGTGATTGTGACCCAAATTCCTATTTGTTGGCTGTTTTGACTGATTTTTTTTGTGCCTCTAGCAATGCTCGAAAATTTTTTATGTGCATCTAGCAATGTTCAATTAGTAATTAATAATATCCGCCATAAGGTTGATTATTATTTGTCGTAGAACATAAATATGTCCAACTAAATCTAACATGTGTTATATATTATACATAATATGTGATATATATATACTATACATATATCATACATTATGTAATAGAACATGTTGGATACTAGTTGGATTTATTTGTTCATATAAATTATACTAGTGCGTATACACGAGTTATCTTAATTATTTAAGTTTAAAATCTAATTAATTAGACCTTAACTAGTAAAAGAATAACTAATTAAAGAAAAGTAAGGAGAAAGAACCGGATTTACGGTTTTACCCGCAGTGTGGAAGGCAATAATAAACTATGAATCATCGGCGAATTGGAAGCAGCAAGGACACCATGCCTAGCTAGTGCTTGACTTGTGCTTTCCAACTAAGTCTCTGTCTTCTTCTTCTTCTTCTTTCCATTTTCAATTATCGTTTTTTTTGTTTTCCATTGCTAAATAACATAACCAATTGCGTCTTTTACGAACTACAAAACTTAAAAATTGGAGTCATTTGTAGAGAAAGATAAGAAGAATGAGAAAGTAGCTACTACAATAGTTGAATTGAAAAGATAAAAAAGGGAATAATCCGAAAGACAATAATGCGAACCCTTTGTGACGTATGCGAAAGCGCTGCTGCAATCCTCTTCTGCGCCGCAGACGAGGCTGCTCTCTGTCGTGCTTGTGATGATAAGGTTTCATTTTCTACTTTTTTTTTTTTTTTTAAAATTAGTTTGTTCAATGTGTATATTTTGTTTCCATTATCATTCATTCGTATATAGTTATAAACTGATTTAATCTATTGGATTGAGTTTTATCTGATTATTTTTTATTGTGTGATAGAATTGAAGTGGTGGTTTAATGAAAATTAAAATTTGGTTTTAAGTAGCAAATGAAGCCTTTTAGTTCATTAGATATGTTTGCAGTGTAAATTTGGTGTTGGATCTTGGAGCTTGTTTCAACTTTTATCTGCAAACAGTTATGAATCTCATGTGTTGAGGTGGCAATCCGTGTTATTTGTACTTTATCTTGAGCTAATGCTGCATCTACGTTGTCATAAATCCTTTGATGAGTGGTTTAATCATTCCTTATTATGTATTCCAAAAATCCACATCCTGTTGGTTTGTGTCTAGCAATTCACCTCTGTTTTGGATATTGTGGTAAGAGTTAGAATACCAATTCTCCTTACTCAGAGTCAAGGTTAGGATTTAGGAGTTAGGAATTACAATTCACTATTGTTCAATTTACTATTTGCTGATTAAACATTGTTCACCAGCAATTACAATTCACTATTACCAATTCTTGCTATGAAAAACTTAATTTTATCGACAAACATTATGAGAACACCATAGCTTGCTTATAATCCTATTTTGTTTCATTTTATTCATCAAGAATGCTTTCTTGCAACTCTAGATGTTAAATCTTGTGTGGAATCTTGATATGGTGGTTGATAAGATAAAAATCATAAACATTATCCCGTTGGGACTATTTTAAAAAGTATGAGCAATACTTGCATTAAACTATTGTTTGAACCAGTCATATCCGCATCTACATAGTTTTTATTTCTCTTATACATGTTTGTGATTTGCATTCGATTTTCAGGTACATATGTGTAATAAACTTGCTAGTAGACATGTTAGGGTTGGGCTTGCTGACCCAACAGATGTTCCACGTTGTGATATATGTGAAAATGCACCAGGTACTTGATATTTATGAAATTCTCAACAAGATTATGCATTTTGATTTTTGATATACTAGTCATGAATTTAAACATTTCTTCCTTGTCATGGAAAATTGTATATGTAGCTTTCTTTTACTGTGAGATAGATGGTAGTTCGCTATGTCTGCAATGTGATATGATTGTACATGTTGGCGGTAAAAGAACCCATGAAAGATATCTTCTGTTGAGGCAGAGAGTTGAGGTATGTTCTTCTGCAAAAACAATGAATGAATGAATGAAATCAACAAAAGCGAAATACACTTTCCATCTTAAGTAGATATCCTCTCTATGTAATGTTATCTTGTTTTTTTTTTTTTTTCTTAATTAATTTTTGCTGTTATGTGTAGTTTCCAGGTGACAAAATTGGCCGATTGGAAGAATTGGGGCTGCAAACCATCGATCCAAATGAATTGAGAAAGGACCAAAGTCAGCCAGCTAAGTTAAAAACAAGAGATGGTCACCAGAATCACAGGATCACGAATGTACCAATGCTAGAAAATAATGTAGATAGTCATGGAAAAATGGATAAAAAGTTCATTGATCTCAATACAAGGCCACAACGATTAAATGGAACTGCATCAAACAACATGGTAATTGTTTATACTTTATACTTACTCGAGTTCTATGATTGGGGAATGTTTAGTAATTTGTATTTCGCAGCCCTTAATTGGTTTTCTTAAGCACAGGTAAAAACAAAGATGTAATATTTGGTTTAGTTGATTGAGCATATATTTTACCTCTTGATGAACAGGATAGAGATATCTTGAGTGGCAATCATCATGAATCTGTTGGTGTGGTACCTGTAGAATTGTTCAAACAAGAAGCTGAGAAGCAATAAAGGTACAACATATATAGATTGACTGAGATTGTAAAAAATACTTTCTAATTTTTGCTCTATGTTAACTTTTTCACTTAGCTGAATATTATCTGCTATCTACTCACTAATAATTTCCATTATGTGTTTGCAGGTGCTACTAATCAGCTCATTCCGTATATTCCACCATGACTGATTAAGGATTCCCAAGCATCATTCATGTCCATTCTCCTCGGCCATTTAGATGACTCTTGATATTGCATTTTAGCCATTGTGAAAAGTTTATTAAGTTTATTAGATGAACAGAAATTTGAAAGCTGTGCCAACAAAAAAAATGAATCACTTTGACCATAAATGAGTTTGTGCCAATAAGTTGCTTTCATGTCGTTTTGCAGGTTTGCAACCAAGTAATTTTTAAAGAAATGTAATTATACTAATTCTTCATATTTAAGAATATCATTTCAAAATATATTCTTATGATTTATTTCTGTAAAAGTATAACTTAAAATGACTTAGTTGCTTAAGGTTTACGTTCTCAATCCCACTTAACCCCTCAATTCACAATTTCTCATGTTCAAATCCTCACATTGATTTGATTGTTTTTCAATTTCTCATGATTTAACCTTCCCTAATCGATGCTAAAGGTGTGTCTATAACCAACAAATTTAGACATAAAAGAAATGTGTCCCAATAATTTTGAACTCTCAACCTTTTAATTCTGTTTTTTCCTTTTGTAAATTGCAAATAATGCAATCATGTTCACATCCTCTCCAAATAATTGAGTCTTATTTATTGATAGTATTTCAATGTGCAAATTGTACATATGAGAAATATTTATATCTGATTGTTCTGTTATAAGTCTGTGATGAACCACGAAACAATGATAACAGAGCAGCAATGAAACTTGTTACCACATTCATTCCCCAATTTGTTTTGAAGTCTCAAAATGAAACTGTTCACTCAATCCCATGATTTTCATAAAAACAGAATTTAATTATTAATAACTCTCTGATTTTGTTAATCTCAAAACAGGTTCTAAATTACTTCTTTTGAAGCGGCTTCTCATCAATTCAAAGATTTTACTACGTAATGATGCATATTCAAGGTTTAAAGAGTAAAAAAAAAAATAGTGTCCAAGAACAAGGTTTATTAAGTTGTAGAGGAGCTGCATGTGATCAAGAACAAAAATAGTCTCCAAGACTATAAAAACATTACACATTTTACACAAATTAGTCTTTTTCCGTCAACACCTTCTGTTCATGCTGGTGCTGCTGCCTAATAACATAACATGTATCATATGATATGATCATCATTACTACACACATCTTAGTAGGAGTATCCCTTGACGAACAACTCCTTCTTGGCTTCCTCAGATTCGCCGTCGGCGGTGTACTTCCCAAGCTGTGCGAGCGAGTTGGACTTGGCACGGAAGAGCAGTGCATCTTGTGCAGCCTTCACGTTCTCCGGGCGGCCTCCCCATGTCTTCAGGCAGGTGTTTTGGAGGGCTCTGGCATACGAGAATGACACGTGCCACGGGTTTGGAGATTGGTTCATTGCATTCAAGTTCAGTGTTGCTTCAACCTCAGATTGTCCACCAGACAAGAACTGCATAATAATACAACTTTGCTTTAGCACATCAACTCATCAACATAGTGACTTATGAAATAAGTGTAAATATCAAATCATCATATTAGTTTTATGAATACTAAACACCCTTTATCAGTTAATCATTGCATTCAACACCTGTATAACTGAAATTTGCTCTTATCTAAACTAACTACTAATGAATATAATATACAAAGAACATTCAGATTGGCAGTTTCACTTACCATAATTCCAGGGACAGCAGGTGGAATTCTGTTGTGAAGGAGCTTGAGTGTGTAGTCAGCAACCTGCTGAGGAGAGGCCCTGTCCTTCGACTCGGCACCGGGAGTAACCATGCTAGGCTTGAGGAGAATACCTTCAAAGAGGACATTGTTCTCAGCAAGGTAGAAGAAAACCTCAGCCCAGACCTTCTTAGCAACCTCAAAAGTCCTATCGATGTTGTGTTCACCATCAAGCAAGATCTCTGGCTCCACAATTGGGACCAATCCATTGTCCTAAACCATCCAATTCAAAAAAACTTCACACCTTAGCAAATTGTATAAATATAAAGGTCCTAATTCCTAAACCATTAAATAGAACTTATATATTCAGTTAACTCTAAACAAAAAGAAGTTACTGATGTAACTTGAATTAATGGTTTTTCTCACCTGAGAAATGGCAGCATAGCGAGCCAAACCCCATGCTGCTTCCTTAACTGCCAGAGCAGAGGGACCATTTGGGATGCTCACAACGGTACGCCTAATTTACAGATACAAGTTTAGAATGATGCTAAAAAATGTGCACAGAATTCTGATTTTGATGCTAAAGAGAGGATAACAGACACAAACAAACTCACCATTTGGCGAAACGAGCACCTTGCTGGTAGTATGCAGCAGAGCGAGAGGCAAGACCATCCAAACCTTGGCACCATGATTCGTCGTTGGAACCAGCCAAGGGAACCAAACCCTGTTGTTCTCAGCACATAAACCACATGTTAACATATACAATGCCATAAATACAATTAAAATCCTCTATATATCATCATCAATCATCATGTCTCCCCAATAAAATTTCAAACATGTTGCTTATACACTACAAACTGAAATAACTACTTAACATAGAAAAAGAAGGTACTTGGTGAAGTGAAGGGCTAGCTTACCTTGTCGACCTTGATACCAGGAACAATGTTCTGCTCCTTAAGTACATCGACAATCTTCTTGCCATCAACTGTGGATTGGTAGAGAGTTTCCTCAAAGAGGATGGCACCAGAGATGTACTGACCAAGTCCTGGTGCTGTCACAAGGAGGGTTCTGTATGCCTGG
The DNA here is from genome assembly GCA_013621005.1 of Aeschynomene evenia. Lineage (NCBI taxonomy): Eukaryota > Viridiplantae > Streptophyta > Magnoliopsida > Fabales > Fabaceae > Aeschynomene > Aeschynomene evenia. Next base: position 32,712,464 of record CM024266.1, on the reverse strand, counting down.
CGGTTAGCCTCAGTGTTCTCAAGCCCAATTGAGGCCAAACGCTTCCCACAGGTAGCGTTTGACTCATCCATGGCCAAAATACCACGCCCCGGTGAAGCAACTGTTTTCTGTAACCAAACACACATGTAAATAAACATAGATAAGTTTACATAGTGAAAACATTGCCATCAACAATTTCAAAACCATTACTCATAAGGGTAGTACTAATTTAAGTTCATCAACTACTCATAAGGGTAGTACTAATTTAAGTTCATCAACTAATATAGTTCAAAACAATTGACAAAAGACCATGTTATGTTATGTTATGAATATGACAGAGATATGTACACGACCACTTTAAATAGGTGGAGCCCTCTTAAAATTTGAAGATTGTAATATAAGTGTTATGTATCTATTTCTCTTTAACATGACATGGATTAGCATATTTCTTGCATGATATACTTCTTGCAAGCTCCAGAAAAAATATATACAGAATCTTTGACAGAACATAAAATGCTATGAGTGAGTAATTCATCTAAAGACTAATAATTATGAGACATGATTCATAATCATACCGCGGTCTTAACGAGCTCATCAGCATAGGAGCCAGCTCTGATGGTGAGTGGTGAAGAGGAGGTGGTGGTGCTCCTTGCAACAGCAACAGAAGTTTGGCGAAGTGTTTGGCCCTTAACCCACTCAGACTTGTCAAGAACTGGTGAAGATGGCTTAAGAAGAGTTGCTGATGCTGATGCTGAGGCCATTGTGATTCTTTCTTTCACTTCACACACAGACACAGAGAAGCAAAGAGTGTTTGGTGTAGCTGCACTTAAAACCTGCAGCACTACAAATCTTATCCCCTACAGCAACCTCTTTGTGAGCCTCTTTACCACAAACTCACTCTGTTATCTCTGTATTTATAATTATCAAGTGATGTCTCATTTGAGGCTGCTGTGAACCAACCTATCCTCATTTGACATGTGGATGATAATTTTCTGCTTACTTGGCATCCCTTCATTATATGGATGGTTTTATTATCACCTTGTAAAAATAAATAATAATAATTATAAAATAAAGGCTTGGAAAATTGGAAATAAATTGGAGATATTTTTTTCTTCTTTTTTTTTCTCCCTCCCATTGTGTTGCTATTAGTGACAAATGTATGTCATGCATACAAAAGGGTACAATACAAATGAGTGCTGGAGTGCTGGTTGTAGGGAAATACAAGTATGCGGTTATAATTTGCCTTGATGATGGATGGGATTTGTCTTGTTCTCATTGATTTATGGTCATGGTTTAGTCACAGGATCTGATGAGATTGAGGTCTCTAAAACCATACTTTGTGTGTGATTGCATATTTGTGTTTGTAAATCCCTCCCTTACCACACATGCCAAATGGCAATTATACTCAACTGCAAAAGTAACACATACATGCTATGGTTTCTTTGTTACTGATTTATATGCATCAACTTGTGAATTGTTTTGGCACAATTAAATTACAGACATTTTTTTCTCGACTTTTGTATCGACAAACACTTTATTTACACTTGAAAGGTATGTGGGTCCTGCTATAATGTGGTTCACACTTCATCCAACGGTGAATAGAGTGTTCATCAACACACGGAGAAATTTTCAGACAAATAATACTGCTCTAAATTAAATTCTGGTATGCAGTTGTCTCATATTGAAACAAAAGTTTCTGGAATGTAATTGATGATGCAAAATCTTAGAGAAGAATAAAAGTCAGTTAATAATGTAAAAGAATCATTATTTTTCCCCCTTTATAATCATTAATCAATCACAAGAAGGTTGGTACAAAAAAAGCATAAAGTTATAAAACAGAATTACCAAATCTATTGAAAGGTAGGTGGGCAAGTCACATGCAAAGACACAAAGCTCGGTAAAATGAGGAGAGCCTAACCCTTAACTACAACTCTACCCCTTTCTTGCTCATCGCAAACCCTTACAAAATAGACATGTCAAAAATATTATTTATTTCTGCATCTAATTTTTTATTCAGTTTATTATTTGAATATCAACTTGAAACTTTCTACTTTATTTTGTTCAAAAATGAGTCTACCATAATCATGATAGACATCTATCTTCTCCACCCAAACATATGAAGCCACATCCCATATCTAAATCCACGTAAGTTGTCCATAGCCGTTGTCCTTACTCCATAAAAGAAAAAGTTTTTTTTTTCCTCTCACATGCTACTCCAAAAATCAAACGATGAATTTTTTTACTGACTCTGTGACTCTACCATCAGAGTCACTGAAATCAAATGCAACCCACATCTACTTAATCAGATAAACCAATACTCCAATGGTGGAGTTAGAAAAAGGTATCATACAAATAACATAATTCTATTCATTACCCAATAAGTCAAAACAAACTACAAACAATCGACTTATAGGCATCAGATTCATCAGGGCTTATAGGACCTACAGTCCTATGGGCTCAAATATGATCCCTAAAAAATATGGGCCTAAAACACTAGGCTAGCCCAAATACTAACCTCCCATGCCCCCATCTCCATATCCATCCATTTTGATAATGTAGACAACCAAAAATACTAGCAATAAGAAAACAGAGTGAAAAGTCATTAAAAGTTCTCTTCATTCTTTCTATGGGAGAAGTCACAACTCACAAGGAGCTTTTGAGACTTCAAATTCAATTCAGTAACATTTCTAAAACACAACACAAGCAAGCCTCTTCTCTCTTGCTTTGCTCAAGATGAGAGACATCTTCACCATATTACATTTCTTCATTTACAAAATAATAACTTAAATTAACTAAAGTTGGGATTAGCAGTAAAATATGCTAGAACCCCAACAAAAGGTGCATTAATGTATGTGGTTGGTTCGGATTTTCTAAAATCATCCCTATCATCCACATAAACATCATCTTCCCCTGGTCCTCCAACAATTGCCCCCACAAGCACATTAGGATTAGGAATCGTCGAGTTGTAGTACATCGAACCTTCTTTGCACGCAATAAATTGAGGATGATCCTTGATGGAAGGTAAGGAAGATCCGCGGTGATGAATTCGCTGCGGATAATAGTTGCTATAACCAACCATGTACGATAGTCCCATGGGATTATCGCCCAAAATGTAATCAACTTGCCTCTTAGCATGCTGTCTAAGTGTTTGTGCACTAACATAGACGTTTCCACAACTGAGATTTTGTGACTTGCTGTCCAAGTAATTGGCATATACTAATTGAAGGAAAGAGATTGAAGTTGCGTGTTGCAAGTTGCTACCTCCTGGCCTGTATATGAGTCCACCAGGGGTGTACTCTATGTGTGAACTTGGTGATTCGGGTATGAGTGTGCACATGAAGCTCTCTGCTGAATCCTTGTAGGATTCAAGAGAGTATGTGTTTCCTTCCATCACCTCCTAAAACAATTGTGATAAATTTGAGTTTAAGCAGGATGCACATTGATTTTAGAGAAAAAATAAAACACTTTGGTAGTGTTTGTTTTCAATGACTTTGAGGTCAGAGTCAAAGGAGTCAGTGTCACAGGAGTCAGAGTCACAGTGACTCTAAAATTGACTCCGAACACACCCTATCATATTTATGTCTTTCTTCCAACACACAGTGACTCCAAAATTGAAGTGAACGAAAAATTGACAATTGTGTTCACTGAGTCACTGTGACTCTGTTCCCATCTGCAACCCTCGCACCAAACAGTTGACAGAGTCAATTTAATTTTTCACTGACTCCCTAACTCTGACTCCAGAGTCAGAACAAACAAACGCATTTATGGTGCGAAAGTTCTTAGATACAAAACTTTATTTTACTTTTTTATCCACCCATAAAATTCGCTTTAAACATTTAACACTGATTTTCTTTCATGCAGTATAGAAAAACTATATTTTAGTCCCTTCAAAAGATCATAGGGAAATTAATCATTATAGCAACTCTCACTTTTTAACAAATTAGTTTTTTCAAATGAATTAATCAGTTTGTTGCGATTTTATAAAGTAATTTGGTGACATGAGCTATTTGTGATTTTGAAGTGTGTGGTTGAATTGAGTGGAGTGGACCAAATATATGGAAATTGCTAACCTTGGAGACAAGAACATTGAGGCCAGCGTGCTTGTTGTCCCATCCAAATTCATTGATATTATCGTCAGCACCAAGTGTTTTTCCATTGCTTTGGAGGTAGTTTAGGTAATTATCGTCCTTCGTCGCCCTCCTTAGCCATGCTGCTCCCCACAACAACTCGTCCTATATTCATGTTATGAAACACAATCACTTATCACAGAAACTACCATATAATCATATCATAGCATATGTTCCTTGGTACGAAATTATTATATTGTACATCTAACATTTTTCACAAAATAATGAGATATTTAATTTCATTCAAACTATATATTAATAATATTATGAAATCATTGATCCTAAAAACTTAATTTGTTAAGTTACTCTATATCATTTTATGAAACTAATTATCTTAAAAGCTTAAAATGTTAGGTTAAGATCTATTTAATTATTTTTATATCTTAATAAATAATGAAGTTAGTAGTGATTAACCACTTACTTTTGTACTTTACCTACCTCCTCACTTTAGAGGAGAAAAATACGTGTAGCAAAATTAACATAAGAGGTAGAAAATTAGGGTTTAGGGTTCAATTTAGTTGGTGATGGCTACACAGTACACACTTTGATGATTATTTGTCATTTGTTCCAATCTTTTTATCAATTATTGGATCAATGCATCTATCATTGTCCACATCGTTTTCTTTGTCTCCTCAATTGAAAAGTTTAAACTACTATCCTAGTATCCTACCAATGCTATTAGTCTAATGCATATCCAAAAGGGAAAAATATTAAAGAAACTGATCCATTATCGAATTTAAAAGTCAACTAAATTACCTGATAGCCATCAAAATCACAATAATATGGGCAAGCACCATACTTTACATTAGCATTATCACTGTAAGCTCCCCTGTAGTTATCTGCAAATTGGAAGGCACTAATAGCATTTCGTAGTAATGTCTCTGCATAACCTGGATCACTTGACCAGAATGCCAAGGATGAGGCTGCCAGCGCAGCGGCTGTTTCGCCGGCGACATCGGAAGCCGCATTAGGTGCATCGACGGCATAAACAGTCCTTGCTGTGTCCATGTCCTCTGGCCTCTCCCAACAATCGTGGTCCGAGCTAGGATCACCAACCTATATGAAATGCAACACTCTCTCGCATGAATATATCATCAACATTCACAAAATTATACGATGTTGCATAACGTATCTAAGCAAATTATGTTCAAACATTTTCCCCAAATTGAATCTAACATTTCTCATTCCCACCGTATGTATGTATTTCTCCAATTTCTTATATATCTTTGTCCACAATTGTAATCATTATTATTATTATTATTTTTAGTATGTGATGATGTATATAAACAAAATCAATGTTCAAAAAACTTCTTCCAAAAAGCATAGTTAGCAAGATAGAAACCTGTGTCAAGTCAAAGATTCATTAAAGGGAAGATGATGAGTGCAATCTACATAGCCATAGTTATTCCCTATTTCCTTCAAGATTAAGAATAGAAAAGGAGGGAAAAAGAAAAGGAAAAAAGTGTTTGCTCTCATCCAGGACAATTTCTAAATTCTAAGCTAATGGACTTTAAAAAATGATGGTGGTCCACTCCTATTCATGCATGATTGAGGCACCAACAGTTACTACTATACATGAAATGGCCCATTAGGGATATAAAATTATAAATACACATGCTTATCTCTAAAAACTATAAAGTGTTTGATCAATTCAAGCAATCAACTTATGTCTTAATACACGATTTAGTTAGTCAAAGGTGGGGTCAGTTATGGTTCCATCTCCTTATTAATTCCTATGAACTTGAAAGAGATATGATATATATACACATTTTTATCCTATATTGTGTCTATATCCATCTCCTTATTTTTTAATTTTAACATGACATTACTTTAATATTTATCCAAACTCTTAATATCCATGATTGAATTTGATAACTATGTATAGATACACTCATACATACATTATTTCTCCAATTGAGACTACTACGTACTCTTCAAAATTTGGTAATAAAATAAAATTGAAAGGGTAGGTTGGGATATGGCTTTCCAACCTGCCGAGTACACAAAATATAGTACTCACCGTTAGTTATCATTGAAGAGATAACTTTTATAGAGTTTCATCTTACTACATTCATAATATAGAACTCATTTATGTTGTAAAATAACTAAAATATTTCAAATCTTCTATTTACAAGACTCCATAAATAAGTAATAGATTGAAGAGGATCAATCATCACAATTAACAAGTATATAATTAAATAACAGTGTGAAAAACTTATACATTACTATTATTATTGCATCGGAAATTTAATCCCTCTTTAAATGCATGCTAGAATGATTAACTGAGTACTTTAACATGCCTATATTTGAATTACAAAATTGTTATTGAATAATTATAAAGTGAATGCCTTAATTAAATGAATTTTATTAAAATAGACACGAATTTATGATAAATTTTATAAATAATAACATATAAATCATTTACTGCATAGTTAAAAATCATAATTATATTAATATTATAAATTTTTTTATTAATATATTAGTTTATCATAAACTCACGTACATATTATTATTTTTTTAAGTAGACATGTTTTCTTAGAAAAGTTTAATTTGATGCACTGACAATGTAAAGATATTTTACTCTATCGTCTAATCAAAATATTCTGTTTGTATGATTTTTCAAGTATGAGAGAAAAATTACAATCATAACTGACATGACAGTACATGAGCGCGTAAAAAAGTTGTTCATGTCATTAAAATTAAATACTTCTTAGAATTGCTTACTGTGAGATGATGCAGGAGAAAGGACAAGGCCCTGTGGGTGTGGGCCAAAACCCGACAAAAGGAGAGCACGTTCCCGCCACCATACATCAATCACATTGGCTACCCTTCCCCTCCCTCTTCAATTCCCCAAACTACCATCACCACACCAACCCAATTTACCAACCCCAACCATTATTAATTAATTAATTAATCATAATTACAGTAGTAATAACAGTAAGCACCATTATTACTCTACAATTTATCAGTATTTATTAAGTAATTAATCAAATAATCAATCATAGTAATTATACCTGAACGAAAATCCGGTTGGGCTGAGAAACAGTCTTGAGCAAGTAATCAGTGGCCCAACGAATCGCAACCAAAGCGTTCCTGAGCTCGTTCGGCGGCATCATTCCCCCAAATTCGAGGACGCTCCAAGCAAGCATTGTGGTGGTGAATGCCATCGGAAACCCGAACTTGATGTTGTCGCCGGCGTCGTAGTAGCCGCCGGTGAGATCCGTATTGTAGGTCCAGCCGTCGCTGAGGCCGGAGTTGGCCCGCCAGGTCATCCTCTGGTCCTGAGGCAGGAACCCTGACCTCTGTCCCTCGAAGAACATTATTGCCTTCGATAATGCGTCTTCGTAGTCGTGTGAGCTTCTTCCCTCATTTGGAAGTCCCATTATTAGGAACACCAAGAAGAACACGCCAAATTGGGAATGCAAATGGAAATCGAACAGGAGCTTCTTCTTCATTTTGTTCTGTTTTTGTGATGCTTAATAATTAATTATTACTTTACTATATATATATATACTAGTAGTATAGTATTCTTTTCTTCTTATTGAGTGAGTTGGAGGGAAGGGTAGAGGATGTGTGTGGAGTGAGGAGTGTCAGAGAGATCACATGGATGGTAATTGCTAACACTCCTTGGAGTGTGCACAAACACAACACAACACAAATGCTTTCAACTTGGAACAAAAGGTGAGTGAGGTGTGGGCTTTTATATTTGTGGGTCCAATCATGACTTTTTATTTTTAATTTTTTGTTTTCATTGAGTTGATTATTAAGGAGGAATCTAAATCTAAATCTAATATAGCTAAATTAAAATTAACGTGTGTTTTCTCATGTGTTATACACTAATTTATTATTTATGAGATGTGTAATCCAGTCATGTTTGACGTCCAACTTGTATCCAACGTGTGCTATCCATGTTACAAGATGTGTATTATACGTATTGTTTGATGTATTTTTATTGTTAGTTAAGCATTATTGATGTGTAATCCTTTGTTCTAATAGGTATGATTTATTGTTCATGAATATAACAACCCACTTGCTAAGTTTTTCATTGTACACTAGAAGAGTTTCCGGTGCTTTTTTCCATCCCTCTGCTTTATGACATTTCAAGATCCAATTGGGGCATAATTCATATTTGGGCGGCTTTCAGATTCTAGAGTGAGATTTTTTTAGGTTGTTAATGTCTATTAAGAGAAAATGCTGTGTAGTAATTAATTAAATGTTGATGAGATAGTATAGTAGCAATGGATTCCAAAAATGTAGATGCGCAGAGAAAAATCAAACACAAAAATATTCTTATCTCTCTGCATTAGGTAGCTCTAATCAAATTTGTTTCCATAAAATATGATTATGAAACAAAAGTTATTGGCCTTAACAAAAAGAGTTTTGCTACGTGTACAACACATAATACTTACAATGTAACAAACAACATATAATACGAAAATTAGGTAACAGAATTGAAAATCGCGCGTTTTCCATACACACTCTCACGGACGCGCGCGTGTACAGTACGCGCGTAAACGAACATATTCTAACACATAAAATGAACACATATTTCAATAGCAAATGAACACATTTCATTATCAGAAATGAACATATTTATTCATTACAATGAACACATTTAAGTAGAAAAATGAACGCATTTACTTAAAAAACATCTGAAGCTCATTAATCTTATCTCTTTGCATTATATTATGTGTTTAATTAGTTAAGGTGTATGCATGTGTTCATTTTGCATTGTATTATGTGTTCAGTTACAATATAAATATGTGTTCACTTTGCATTGTATTATGTGTTCAGTTGCGGTATAGTTATGTATGTGTTCACTTTGCATTATATTATGTGTTCAGTTACAATATAAGTATGTGTTCACATTACATTGTATTATATGAATATGTGTGTGTTCATTGTTTCATATATTATGTGTTCATTGTGACTTAATTTTAATTTATATGTATTCATTTGCTAATAAATAATTTTATGACCGAAGTATTACCTGATGTGTTCATTTTAAGTTGTCATATGTGTTCATTTAATCTTATACAATGTGTTCGTTGCGCAGAATTAGTTCTAATCTGAAAAGAAAAATAATGTTATTGTTTGAAACTAAAACAACCTGATATAAACAAAGATTGAGTTGTATGATGAAAAGAAATCAAGAATCTCATTAGATATCACAAGAATCATTGTTAAAAATGAATTTAATTATTGATGAACATATGAAATCCACTTCTTCATCATCACTTATGTCATTGTTATACAAACAAGTTGCAGAGAAGAGTTACAAAAAAAAGTTTTCTAAAAGTAAAATGAAACAAAAACAAGAATCATACAAAAAAAAAGAGTGAATATCTTGATTGAGTAAAGAAAAAAAGAGTAGGTATCTTGATTGATTGAAGAAAAAAGAGTAGATATCTTGATTGAGTGAAAAAAAAAGAGTAGGTAGAAGAAGAAGAAGAATGCAGAAGCAGAAGCAAAAGAAGAAGAAGAATGCAGAAGCAGAGGAAATTGGAAGAAACACAAAAAGAAGAAAAGAACGAAAATGGGATGAGCGCGTGGGTGCTCTTTACATTATTTTTGTATATGTGTGTCACTTATACGTTGTAAAGTACGTTGTTTGCATAACATGTTGTACAAATAGAATTTCCATTAACAAAAATGGGAATATGTTCCTTGCATATCTTACATGTACTATAAAGCCACAAGGATTCTCTTGTACTTTACATTCTACCATCCTAGAAATGCAAAACTTGACAAGTCTATAAACTAAGAAAATGGATCATGTTAATACTTCACATTATTTAATCATGTCTAATATATCATTCTCGTAAGACGGCAAAATGTTGTTTCATTATTATCTAAGCATCAGATTAAGGATCAAATCGTAACCCATAGAAACCATTGAAGGTCAAGTAATGTAATATAATATGATCTTATCAAGAAAAGAAAGAATTTTACCATGCTATCACATCAGACAAGAAAATACTCGTAGCATGCAGACATTATTGGACAACTAACCCATACACTTCTGCCTAAGTCCTAACCAAAAATCAATAGAGAACAATGGAGACATCGAAATAACCATAAAATGTGATAAATTCTTATGTGATCATAAAGTATACTCCCTCCGTTTTTTTTTTAATTGTCCAGTTTTAAATGCGCGCAGAAATTTAGATAATGATTAGTAGAATATTAAAGTTAACAAAATGTATATATGTTTTACTAAATTACCCTTTATTTATTTGTTATTATCTCTCCTCAATTAATAGAGATAGTGAGTATTAAATAAGGGTAAAAGTGGAAAAAAATAATAAATGTTGTCTTAAAATTTGAAATAGACAATTAAAAAAAAACGCACGCATCTCTAAATTGGACAATTAAAAAAAATAACGGAGGAAATACTTAATATGTATTCTAGAAACATTCATAACCATTAAATCTTACTTTTACATAAATTTTACATATTATAAATCAAAATGACTAGTTATAGATGTTCCTAATCCACACATTAAATGTAATTGGCAACACATAAAAATTGCTCTAAAAGATTTCATGTGCAGATTAGGGACCACAGAGAGGTATCGAAACAAACAAACTCAAAAGAATCATTATAAAACTTTCGATAGTGATACAACTTTATTCCTAACATAATTGTTCAGAAAATATACATTTACGGCACTAGTAAAAAGTGCTACATACAGTGTCAGAATCCAAATAATAAATTGGCCTCATGCAAAAGAAAATCGGCCAGTGAGTAGAGCTGAAAATTCTAAAATTTCAACACAAAAATTACAATTACCAGCTTCACTTTGGTCGCCTATATAGGATGTCATCAAGGGTTTCTTTTACATAGTTACCCACTCTGTTCACGTTTTTTATAACACCGGATGCCACTAGGCCTGCATTTCTCTGAAACCTGCACATTTTGGAGAAGCTTATGGAGTTAGATTTTGGGGTTTCAGAGATAAGGCACACTAAACTATGCAAGAGCTAAATCTTCTATATTTGCGGAAAAAATTATGCTTGCCTTCTAAGAAATTCTTCTGCTGTGGTATGTGGAGGTTTATTATTATTATTATTATTATTATTATATCTTCGAGGTTGAGGAGCAGCATGTTCGTGTTCTGGAAAAAAAACACCAGCAACCGGTAAATGGAAAGGGACAGAAAAAAGAGAAGTAAAAAAACAAAAAGAAGGAAAGAAGAAACAGACTTAACCGTAAAATTAATCTACAAACATAATAAGAGACTCGACTATAGATAACTTGAGATATCACCATGTATTTATTGTAACATGAGAATATGTTAGTTTATCACTGAAATAGACTAATCTATACAAGAATCTCTCTCCAAGACTACTTAGAAATAAGCTCTTCGAAAATTAAGAATGTAAGTTATACAGGAAGAACATAGTGCAGAAGAATGAATTAAACTGTAGAGATGGGAATAGGATATTGTTAAGTTTGGGCAGAGCTATATAAGAAATATAAAATAGATGATCTCCAACAGCAATTTAGGAAGAGCTATATAAGATACAAAGAGAAACACAAACTAATGATCTCCAACAGCAAGAACCAAGAGAATTATCCAATATGCTGACACTTTTAATCTACTTTTATTCTCATTTTACAAGTTAAAGAGGAACAATTCAACAAGAAGAAAATAAACTAGGAGCTATAAATAACAGAAAAACAAAGAAATTTAGTACCTTCAGTTTTATGAGCAGTTGCAGGAACATGGCCAGCAGGTGAAGTTGAAGACTTCTCCTCCAACACCACCTGAAACAAGTGATGATCAAGTCAGAGAGTAAGACCACATCTCCTTGGAAGATGAATAAAATGCTTAATTTGGCGCTACCTCCCTCTTTCACTCCCACTCTCTGCTTCAATTTTTTATAATATTTTTTCTTTCATGGTCTCACAAGTTAGTAAGTACTTGGCCCCTACAATAAATTGATGCATGATATATACAACTTCTTTTTAAGGGCACAATAAACCTCAATACATGTGTTTGTGTGTGTGTGTGTGTGTGAGTGTGAGAGAGAGAGAGAGAAAGCACCAAGAAATATGTAAAGAAGGTTGAGACAGAACCTCAAGACCAACGCAAAAGGGCAATTTCGCTGATTTATTCTTTGGGTCTGCAGAAGAGTCTTTGTTGTCTAAGTAGACTGAGTATCCAATACAAGCATACTTGAAATGGTTAAGGCTGCGGCCCTCTTTTGAAGCTTCCAACTCAGTTTCCCCCACAACATAAGGGGGTACTGGTTATATGCATAAGCCATAAGAACATTAAAATAAAAACTTTAGAGACTTACAATGAAATAATGACCAAACGCTAATAAATGAAGCGAGTGGAAGAAATAGAAACAAGAAAAAAGCAGAAAATTACAGTCAGCAATATCTAGTTATCTACTATTAAAGAATAATGTGCAAGTAAAATTGCAATGGAAATGGGTCAATGAAGGTTCGTCACTTAGACACCACGACAGTGGATGTAAGGAGTAAATTGAAGGACTAAATGGAAAACAGGTAACCTAATAAGTTGGGAAAGAGGAAGATAGTGAGTTAAGTTCGGGATCATTTCAAAAGGATAAAATGGCAGCCCATTGCACCAAACCCCCACCTGGTGGAGTCTAGAAGGCTAGATCATAGACATACGCAACCTTATCCCAACATGCAGAGAAGCTATTTTCAAGCTTTGAATCCATGACCTTCAATTAACAAGAAAACAAACCTTGCTATTGCGTTTAGGCTCACTTTCCTCAGATCATTTCAAATGGATAAAATTATAAGATCAATAGATGAAAATGAAATTCATTCAATTTTAATGTTTTCCATACATAAAAAAAGATTAAAAAATAAATCAAATCCAACTAAGGAAAATAGATTTGAATCCAGCTTTAGGTTCAATTCAAAGCTGTGTCCACTACATTCCGCAGAACCAAAACAAGGAATGCAATGTCATATGAAATACACTATTACCTATTACAACACAATGGTCAAAGGGTAAGCTATTCATGCTTTATAACATACATTAACAATGACAATGACGACGACGATGCCAATAGCGATCAAACGGATATCAACAAACTAAATAAGCTATTGAGTGGCCGTAGAATCTGTTAAGGGAAACAACCATTCCACTCCTTCAATCTTCCTTTAGTGAAATGGCTCAAGATTGTAATATCTAAATTCAACAGTTACGTTAATTCTCTGTATAAATCCAAAAAAATCCAAGTAATTCTTCCATTAATTCCACAGAACCACAGGAAATATGAATATGACAAATCGTAATCATCCACTTTTCTAGCTCAATGCCCACGGTTGACATGAATTCTTAGCTAGTCCAATCCCTAATATTAACTAAAAGAAGTAATGAACAGATAAAGACGATGAGGCGCTCTCTCGGATTAAAAGGAAAAACCCCTTATCCTCCAAAACACGATCGTAAATCGATGATACTAATAATTCTATTTTCTTAGCACAGAAAGCAAATAATATAACATATTCAATAACAAAGATCAAAACCACCACCCACAAAATTTCACCTCGTACATTTTCCAAAATTCCCTCGCTTTCAGGAAATCAAACCAAGATAAAGAAAAGAAAGAGAAAACAGAAAAGTGGAAAATAGAGACAGACCTTGCTGGAGTGTTCTAGAGAAACCAACACAAGTTGGGTTCTTGGATTTGGCTTTATGAACCGATGAGTAGTAAGCACATCCCTTACATGATTTCCCTCTGGCCCCTTTGGTGGTGCCGTGAGGAGAATTAGGGTTTGGATTTGGATTTGGGTTAGCGTTCTCGTTAGGAATGGGATTACGAGCTTGGCCTTCTCCTCCTCCTCCTGCCATTGATGCTGCAGCTTCGTCTCTGGGAGCTTCCATTGATATTCTTCCGAACAGACAAACGAACTTGCTTTGTTCTTTTTTCTTCCTTTGTTTAATGTAATATTGTTATTTGTTACAGTATTATTATTATGATCACCTTTTGCTTTATCCTTAACCAGAAAAAATAGAGAGATAGGAAGAAAGCAAGGTTAGATCAATAGCACCCAAAATGCAACGATGAATGAACAATACGACACTGCGTTTTGAGTGGGCTTGGTCTTGCTTCATTTAGGCCTGGACCAAAGATTAGGAAATGAAAATCAGTGCAATGAATATCATTACTCTCCGACCCAAATATAAACTTAACTGCTGACCAAAAAGTTAAAAAATAATAAGAAAAAAGAGGATTGATATGAAGACAAAAAAAAAAGAATCTGAAAAAAAATTGGGGTTGGGCACAATTAATGTGAGAATAATTAATCACGGTGTTAAAGGATTTTTTTTTTTTCGATACTTGGTGTTAGAGGATATAATAGTGATTTAGATATTAATGAATAGTTAGTTATATTCATAAGTTTATATAAAATTTTATACACTTATATTTTGTATCACTTTTATTATTTTAGTAAATTTCACATTCATCTCTTGATTCTCTCATTTTGGGTTTGATACTATTAATTTCAACAGTGGTTTATGAGGACACTATGAAACATATTTTCGTACATTTTGTTGCATTTCTTTCCCTCTCCTTTTTTTTAAAAAACATAATATCTATCCTTTTGGTTAGAATTCTTGGCATTTATCTTGCAAAATTTTTCCAGAAAATTCATTTTGTTAGTGTAGCAAAGTCGAAACATGAATTAACCACAGAATGCATTTTTCCAATTGTATTCTAATTGTTTTTAATAAGAATATTAATTTATGCTACCCAAAGAAAAAGGTCTACAATGAAACTTTAAAAGTTACGAATGTTTTCCTCATTGGGAACATTAATACTAAGCAAGCATAACTTTATTATAGACACTGAATCTTCTAAGTTCTAATGAATCAATAAAGAGGGCATTTCAGACGATAAGTGGGCACTGCAACAAGTCGAACTGCTCTTGGAGCAGTGAGCCCAAACACATCACTCATATCAAGCCCACTGGGCTTCATTCCTTCAGGTAACTCCCAATTGAAGCAATGAAGCAAATGGGCCAGAGTCATCTCCACGGCATAAAGCCCAAGCTGCATACCCGGGCACGACCTTCGACCCGACCCGAATGGGATGAACTCGAAGTTGCTTCCTTTGAAATCAGGCATGCCTTCACGCAAGAATCGCGACGGATTGAACTTCTCTGGCTCCTCCCACGCGCTCTTGTCGCGTCCTATAGCCCACGCGTTTATCCAGACACGTGTCCCTCTCGGAATAGAGTAGCCTGCGACGACGCTATCCTCTGCAGTCTCGTGGAGAAGGAGGGGAATTGGAGGGTGGAGCCTCAAGGTTTCTTTGACCACAAACTTGAGAAAAGTCAACTTTTCGAGATCTGATTCGTTGAATCTTCGGCCCAAGCCCACAACATCAGCTAGCTCTTGTTGGGCCTTCTGAAGGTCCATTGGGCTTCTCATGAGCTCCGCCATAATCCATTCTATCACTGATGCCACCGTCTCGGTTCCACCAAACATAACATCCTATAGAAGAAAAAGTACAAATCCCATATGTAATTAATTTTTGTTGACCATAAATATAAGGTGTAATTAATTTCGACCAAAAAATAAGGTGTACTATAATTGATACAATTTGTATTGACCAAAGTGCATTCACACTTATTCACCAAAAAAAAAAAAAGAGTGCATTCACACCGTACAAGATTTGGAGATTTTCCTTTTGACCTGCATTAAATGCTTCCCAAGGAAAATAAAAAGAAGACAAAAAATTTGGAGATATGTAGTAAAAATAAACAAATGGAGATAAATCTTTATAAAAAAAGGAAATGAATCTTGCTTTTCTATTATTATCTATTAGTATTTATATTGTTTCCATAAAATTTCTTAGTCTTTTACTCTTATTTTTGGAAATTATAATCAGAAAAGTATTTGGGGATCAGCTCTTTTAATCAATATTTTATCAACTACTACATAATTTCACCCGTCTAAAATACAAATGCAATAGTTTTATTTGCATAAAAGAGTTGGGTATATATCTCTTCTTGTAAACTAGAAGAAACACGTGGAAATTATTAATTTGTCTATAGTTATCTATCTCTACCAAATAAAGAGGATATCATGATAAAAATTAAATAATAATAATAATAATAAAATTATTAATTTACCATGATAAGAGCCTTGATGTTATCTCTAGTAAGCTTAAGAATTGACTGTGAATTTTCTGATTGAGCACTATCACCACCTTCACTAAGAAAATCCATAAGCTCATCAACCATATCTAAATCAGCCTCATTATTTTCATCCTTCTTCTTGTTGTTCTTCCTCTTCTCAACATGTTCATCAATGATCTTGTCAATAAACACATCAAGTGCTTGTCTTGCATTTGCCATTCTTTTATGAAAGCCCTGTGCATGAAGCCAACCCAACCATGGAATAAAATCCGCAATGTTAAAAGCTCCAAAAAGTTTCGAAAACTCTTGCAAAATTCCCATAAATTCCTCTTGTCCTTCGTTCAAGCTCGATCCGAACGCGGCCTGAAAAGTTATGCTCCTCGTTAGAGTGAAAATCAGCTCACCCAAGTTAATGGGTGAGCTGACATTAACCGCTACCGTCCGAACCGTACTCTCAACCTCCTCGCGTACTGAGGCCCATGACTCAGCCCGTTTGCGGCTAAACAGTTTCATAACACAAATTTTACGCATCTGCCGCCAAAACGGGCCGTAGTTAGCAAATGCCATGTCGGCCCGATCATACGTCAAGTATGAAATTGCAACATTTGCGGGCCGATTTGAGAAGGTGTGGTCCTGGGCTTGGAGAACCTCACGGGCCATTTCAGGTGTAGAAATTGCCGCTATGTGAAGAGAGCCCATTTGGAGATGGAAAATCCCACCATATTGTTGAGCGAGTTGAGCCAGGCCACGGTGAGTGAGTTGGTCCATCATTAACATGTTTCCAATGATGGGTAGGCCTTTTGGGCCCGGTGGGTATGGGAGTTTTCTGCGTTGGCGAAGCAAAATCACAATGAAAATGGAGAAAGAGAAGAAGAGAACATAGAGAGAGGTTGAAGATTGAATAGATTGCAAATTGAACTCCATGGTTGGTGGTAATGTGATATCGGTGAAAATGAATTGAGATATATAGGAAGTTATATAGTATGAAACTATGAATGAATAAATGCACTTTGACCAGTAGAATTGAGATTCTAATTAATTTAACTTTTATGGGATTACTAGGATTCAGATTTGTGTATAAAATGGCAGTGTAAGTATAAATGCTAAAATCAATACTTTTTTTTTCCATTTGAAGATTTTCTAGATTTCAAAGTGATTTTTTTTCCTTAAAAAAGTAAAAAAAGAATATTGACAAATGGTGAAGATGGAATGAAACAAGATTATTACATCACTCTTTTACTATCACTTTTATTTATCATATTTTTTTATTTTTTTCTGAAATTGATATAGTTATATTATTTATTTTAATTTTTTTTATATAAAATTAATTTTAAATTAATCCTATTAATTTCAAAATAATTTTGTTTTTTAATTCAAAAAATGATAATTAGAATGAAAGAATTCTTAGGAATAGAATTGTAAAAGGAGATTGAGGATTGAAATAGTGGAGGTTGTAGGAGGTGGCTAATATTATTTTTTAAATATTTTTAAATTTGATTTTAGAGACTAAAAGTAATCATTTTTTTTTTTTGCAATCCTCTTTATAGTATTAGAAGTATAGATAATATTTTATAATGAAAATTGTTAATAAAATGGAAATAATTTTATAAAAAATAAAATAAAATGGAAATAATACTAAGACAGATTTTTAATGATGGAAAGAATATAGTCAAATTTAATACTCCATAAAGTAAGTGATAATTAATATATACATGCATCAAGTAAATGGGAACTAAATAATGAATTGAATAACTTAAAAACTTTTTTTTTTTTTTGCATTTACTATTCAGTGCTGGCATTAATTAAAAGAAGATAGTAGTTACAAAGCGTTATATATTATGCTTTTGGATCTTTTTTATATTTGATAAGGTTAATTTTCAGACTTATAAAAAAAATTCAAATACTATCTTTATTCTTTTTAATATAAATAAAGTATATTTGTTGTAGATTTTGTTCATAGCTTTGGAATTAGTTGGAGATTTTCATCCACATTTACTCAAGACCTCTTTATTTGAACAAGGATAAGGCATGCCCTGAAACTTAGATTTCTAAAAAAAAAAAGAAATTATACCATCAAGTCCTTGACCATATAACTCAAATATAATGGTACTTGAATTTGAATATACATTCAATCATTTAATTCAACATGTTTATTTTTTAATGGAAAAATTAAAAGTTACTGAACAGTCAATTGTGCCATTAATAATTTAATATTCATACCACAATAGAAACACGAAGATAATACTTTCATGGGATAGAGGTTCTTACTTTTATTGGTCCTTTTTTGTTCAAATTTTTGGTCTAAATATTTATATTATGTCTAAAATTTTTTCCACTATACTGATTTATACAACCCAAAGGTCTGATAGAAGTCTTTGATAAATAAAGAAAAATTATTATGACAGAAAAAAAAAAAAAGAAATCCATTGTAAATAGTCCTGCCCCCACCCACCTCCACAATAAATAAACATTTTTTAGAATTAAAAAAAATCTCTTGTATTAAAACGAGAGAGAAATTAAATAAAAAGTGGCTATTTTCCATGTAGCTATTTATTTTTTGGTGTGTATATCTGTTGATAAAATCCATGTTGCAGGCTGCTGCATGCTTTAAACATTTTTATTGCGAAATTAGTATATATATTTCTTTTTTAAAAAGAAAAAAAATCATGCCATGTCTATAAAATTTATAAAAAAAATACTACTTATATATAGGACATCAAAGGTTCGACTTTTTAAAAAGTAAACCTTTTGTATATTGCATTGGAAGAAGAAAGAAATACACGACAGGAAAGAAGATTTATACTTTCATTTATAAAAAAGGAATAAAAAGAAAATACTTTTTGGATTTGATGGTGAGGCAATGCTTTACTTATTGGTAGGCATGCATAATGCAGTGTGATTGGATATTTGGATCCCAAAGCATTTTGCACGTTATATGGTTTTTGATTATGTGGAAATTTGGGTATGATCAATTGGGTGGTTTAACATGAAATAACATTTTATACAAGATATTTATCAGCTATAGTCGTATAGACTTATAGCATAGATGTTATTTGTATATCAACTTGGGTTGTTCAAGTGGTTAGTTCACTTGTCCGCTTAAGTAAGGGTCGGGAGTTCGATCCTCGTCTTGTGTATGCAGGACCTCAGATCCGCGACAGATTAGTCCTTGACTTTCCGGGCTGACGGATACCGTGGAAAATCGAAAAATAGAAAAAGTAGATGTTATATGTAACCTTAATTTGATTATAATGAAAATAATACTTTAATGTACATGCAACTAAAAGTTAGTGAAAACTTCGTTAATATATCTCAATATTTCTGATCAAAATTTGGAATCTAAAATAAATAAGATAAGTTTAAAAGTGCAATGATGATTGAGTAAGGTCGGGTGATAAAATTGCAAATAGGCTTTGTGTTTTTCATTTGGATTAATTATTACTCTAGCTAGCTCCTAAAGATTCAATAATAGTAGTCTTAGGCCTAAGCATTATTTATGATTTCCCATGTCCTAAGATGCAAGAATAGTGATCCCTTGGTCCCATGCATATATCCTATCCTATGCACCATGTTCATTGAATTGATGGCTCTTCAATCGTCATTGTCCCGCCAACAACTGCTTCACTCACATGCACGCACGCACATTTGATACAAATGGACCCTATAACCCTTGGGAACCACTTTTTTGTGGAAATAAATAAGTAAATATGTAAATATTAAAAAATTATTAGGTGTGCAGAAAGTAAAAGATTTTTTTTCTCTGCATCATTTATTGCATGACACATAATTCAAAATGTCAACTGTAATAAGAAGAAGGAAATGGGTTAAGTTTTAAATAAGGGGATAAAGTAGTTGATGTGTCATGCAATGAATGATGCAGAGCAAAAAAATCTCTTGCTCTTGATGCACCTAATAATTTATCATATATATATATATAATTTAATTTAATGCATTGACAGAGTAAAATTATTTTACACTGTCATCCGACCAAAACACTTTGTTTATATGACTTTTCAGATAATAAAAGAGAAAAAATATTATCGTAGTTAATGTATAAAATATAATTGAATGATTATGTAAAAAAATTGTATACATGATCAAGTAGAAACGAATGAGACTTATCATTTAATTCAAAAGATGATAATATTTGAGATACTAATTTTTAGATGTTAGTAATTAGAAAAGGTGATTGTTGTAGAATTACTCTTAATATAACAGCATTAGTCATGCATCAAGCGGTCACAAGTACAGCACCTACCATCCCAAGTCCCAACTACAGAGTATAAATATGATAAGTTTGAGTCCAAGTCATGAAACACGTATCAAATTCATATATGACCAAAATTGACTCACTACTTAAAAATCCACTAACAAGAAGAGTCTATTATTAGTAGTCACTAGGGCAAAAACAAGATAATAGTAATCCACGTCATCCCACTTGACCACTCCATTCCATTTGGCACTAGCACAGTTTCAGTGGTCTCAAATCAATGCCACCCAACTTTTTAAATGCTTCAATCACGCACTACCCCACCCCCTCTCCTCTCCTCTCCTCTCTGTCACACAGTAAGAAGAATCTAACACCACCGCTGAACTAGTTGAATAATTCAACCAAAAAAGCTGGTGACTTTTGAAATTGAGGCCAAATTAGAACAAAATATATATCAAAATTCCAAAAGCCCAACTTGATGAATCAGAGGCCAAGATGGCTTCAAATTTAAATTCAAATTTTCTCTTCCGTGACTCCAACTATACTATATTAGATAGATATATGAGATTAAATAATAAATCAACTGCGCTAGGTAAAATAGGACACAAACAATCAATGCCTTCCTAATAATGTCCGTTACCTGCCTAGATAGCTGACTAGCACTAAAATTCCACTATGTTACAAAAAAACGAACCGGGTTCGGGCCGGTTCGTTGACGTATACCTATTGACTAAAACTACGGCACTTTTTTTCCTCATACTCTGAAAATTCAGCAACTAGGGATCATTTGGACCCGGTCCAGACCGGGCTCTGGCCCAGACATATCCTTCCTGCGCCTCATCTCCAGCACCTTACGGTGGCTGTTCGAGTGAATGTCCCCGGAGAACGTTGGGCTGCATGCGGGCCTGTACTCTGGGAAAAGCCTGCCCGACTTGTAACGAACTCCGCATGCGTTGCAGAGTGTCTTCGGGCCTAGCGGCCCGGTCCTCCACTGCGGCGTTTTCTGCACCTGGCAATGAGTGCACCTTCGCTGAAACTGGGGCCCGAAGGCTTGGACCTCGGGCTTTCTCTTCTGCTTCTTCGCCGGAGGCTCGCCGGCGAACACAGGCGCTGCCGTGGACGACAACACGGAGGAGCACGATGACGGCGAAGAGGGAGGTGAGAGCAAGGCGGTGAAGGTCCAGAAACGACGGTTGGGCTTTCTGGTCTTGGTGGTCCTGGGCTTAGTGGAGACTTCAGAGCGAAGAGGAGGAATGTGTACTGAGCCCAGTTTGGGCTCCGGTTCGGCCCGGGCCCTCATGGGCTCGGTACGTATGGGGTACATAAGAGAGAGCTCCGGTATTGAATCGTCCACAAAGTGAGAAACCCATTCCAAGTCCGCCAAATCATCGTCCTATAAGAGAAAACCCAAACGGAATATAAATATAAATTAAACTCTAAATTAAAATTAATTTATTTCTGACATGAATGAAATGAAAAAAAAAATCAGCAAAATAATTTTAAT
Organism: Aeschynomene evenia; assembly: GCA_013621005.1. Lineage (NCBI taxonomy): Eukaryota > Viridiplantae > Streptophyta > Magnoliopsida > Fabales > Fabaceae > Aeschynomene > Aeschynomene evenia. Next base: position 32,690,505 of record CM024266.1, on the reverse strand, counting down.
TAGGGGCTAACCGGAACGGCTAACTCGCCGGCAAAAATGGAGTCAGAGTCACCGGCGCCGGTGGAATTAGAGTTTGTATCTTCTTCTGTGTGGTCCTGTGAAGATTCTGAGGAGGTTCTGTCTTTTTCATCATCTTCAAAATCTTCTTCTATTTCTTCGAAGACATCGATTCCCTTTCCGACATGTTGGAATTCGCCGTTGGAAAAATCGAAGAGGTCGTCGACGGAGAAATCTTCACCACCAACAACAACGTTGTTATTATTATTATTAGCGTTGAAACAAAGAATCTCCTCGGCGCGTGCAAGTGGTTGCTGGAAAATAAGCTCTCTCCTCAAGCTTGATTTCAACGCTTTCGCCACCACAACTTCCATTACTACACACACCGAAGAAGAAGAAGAAAATATCAACTAAATGTTTTTTTTTCTTTTTTCAAACAGTCCTAAATTTATGTTCTCCTTTGCAAAACGCGATGGTTTCTCTCTTCATTTAATAATAATAATAATATTTTTTTTACCTGATAAATTAAAAAAAAAGGCGGTGAACTGAAGACAAAGATGGGAAACCGCACAAGAGTTTCGTTTAGTTTGGAAGCACTGAATTGAATGAAATGAATGGCTTGTTCGTGGGCGAAACAGCCGCTGAGGTATTGGTTTATCTTTATCTTAACTCTTTCTTCACATTTTCGCAATTTAAATATGCCACCACTAAGTTTTTTTTTTTTTCCTTCTAAGGGAGATGCACTCATGTGCTCATGCACCAAGTGCGTGACATTTGGACATTTAGTGGGGTCTTCACTATTATTGGTGTCTTTTTTATCTTTTATTTTTTAATTTTTAGACTATGTCTTTGTAAATTCAAAATTTTATGATTTTAGGGTCAACACTGTGCGATGATTCTTAATTGAAAGATTATTAATTAATTATTCTATCACTTTGTTTGAAACTTAATCACATCTTTTTTTATTATAATTGACTTTTTAAATTATGTGGCACGTAATAAATGATGCAGAATAAATAAATCTCTTAATTTCGGTGCATCTAAAATTTCTTTTTCTTAATTTCTTATCGCTTGACCAAAACCCAAGGGGGAAAAACTGATCCGGTCCAGTCCAACATTCCAACCAGTTATTAGGAATACAAAACAAAAACGTTAAAATCAGATGCCGGTTTTGACTGTTATAATCACGCTTCACTTGCCAGAGATGGACGGCTAGGATTGACTCTGCGTGCTTAAATCACACACTAAGGCGCAAACAGTTTTCAAATTTAGGATTTCCATAACGAACTTACCCACGAAACTCCACTTGCTACGTTTTTTTCGTGTAGTGTAACTACAACTTCGCGTTTGAAATTTTCTAACAGTGGACTTTCCAGTGTTTGAAAATATAAAACAAAAGTTTTTTTTTTAAAAAAAAGAAAATAAAAAAAAACACAAAAGTTTAGGTTATAGCTAAGGATTGTTTGGCCGCGTTAATTGCGCCTCGTGATTTGCTTGGTTTTTGGATGATCCTTCCCGCTATTTTGTTTTGCTTTCTGCTAATTCTTCTCTAATGCAAGGACTGTGATGTCCACATCACATAATATTGTTGTCTATTTGGCGCGTGAAGAATTTGAAGGTTAGGTTATATGAATGATTACTGCAAAAAAAAAAGTTAGTTCTGTGTTTAAAGACTCTAAATTATGCTTTGTTTTTTAAACAATTTTAGTCTCTCTCTCTTTCTCAAATGTCGAATTTCTTTATAGCAAATAATATTATTTAATTTAATTTTATTAACAATTTTTTTTATAAAATAATACTATTTAAATTAATTAAAGTTCTCTCAAATTTTATTTTAATTCATTAAAATATTAGTATAAAATATAAATAGAGAAAGAGAGAAAATTTGAATAATAGAAGTTACAAATGATAATTACTTTTAATTTTTGTTTAATCTATTTTGAGAGACCAAAAAGTAACCAATTTTTTGGATATTCTCTTTTTAAGTAGTATAGATAATCAATAATGCTAAGTGGATAATGAAAAACCAGTCCATACAGCCAATGAGTCTATTTTAGCTGGGCTGAGTAATTATGGCCCAAAATCTCATTTATTGGCTGATTGGGCTAGTTTTGTATTGTTCATTTAGCATCACCATAGATAATATATAGAATTTAATTTCACATATAGATTAATCATTTTTATTGATGTGACAAGATATAAGTGCATATTTGATTTAAAATTTGAAAGCCAACAACTTATTTATTTTCACCCAAAAATAAAAGTATATTCGTAAATTTGTTGGCTAACATGAAGTTTGACCACTCCCAACATTAAACCAAACAATCCATAACCTAAACATTAATTGGATTATCCTCAATTAAATTATATAATTTTTTTTACAATTGCTAATTAATCATTTTAGCCCATTTACAATTCATTTTTCAGTAAATTATCTCTTTTCATATAATAAAAGGATTAATCAGTAATTAGAAAAAAAAATTCATAAAATTTGTTATATTAAGTAGGAGTAATTCTATAAATTTTATAAAAATATATTTAATAATCTCAATTTTATTGGAATCATATTATCCTTTATCATTTTTTTTTTATTATTGTTTTGATTTTATAATCTCATCAATTGTACTAGGAGATGCGAGATTGAAGTGATATGCAATGAGCAATTTTCTAAAATTCATTATCGTTATGTGCTCAAATTCAAATGTTTCTCCAATTGTTTCAATGATTGATTGCTTTTTTTTTTTCTGCAGTAATTTGTAGATGTCGTTATTCTTACTTTACCCAAGCATTAATGATTGATTTCTTCTCATCGAGTTCCTTTGTTGAGACATTTCAAAAAATTAAATCGATAGAGACATATATGGAACTTTCCCTTCCCGTAGTTTTTTTTTTTTTTTTTCAAAACACTTTTACTGCAAGTAAATCAAAATTAATCTCCTTATGATATAAATCAAAGTTTCATACTATCAGCATTGACAATATTTTACTTTTCTACTAAGCAAAATCATTTAGAAACTTTTAACCAAACACGCCTAAGTCTTTATGATGACCTATAACAGACGATGATAAATACTGTATAAATACGCCTTTGAAGACATTTTTACAGTAATATTTATGAGTTTATAGACGTAAAATCATATAATGCCTCGTAGGTAAATAAATTTAACATTTTAATTCATCATCTTAAAAATGAAACTACTTTTCATTGAAGTAGTAGTATGTGATTGGTCGTACTGAAAATATATCACAATTAAACTCAATATTTATATTATATCCACTCATTTCAACATTTAAGTAGCATTCTCTTTTTTTTTAATGAATTTTTCCTTGAATATCTGTCAGCCGGTAGATAGCTGAGGACTAATTCCTAACTCCTAAACATGGTAATCTCATTATTTTTATAACTTAATTTTTTTAATCATTTTACTCTCTATCATTTCTTTCAATTTTTTGGAAATTTATATCCAAATTAGATGTTCACATATATCTTTTTTCTTTTTAACCTGACTCTCATATGTGATGGTAAGCCGTAAGCGTTTGCAATCTGCACTCTGCATGCCACTTATCAATCTAACTTGGGTTAAAATGACTTGCTATGATATAAAATCTTATTAATAATTGTCATTCATAAAACACCAATAATGCTAATCGTACAATAGAAATACGCCCAACGTTTTGGATATTTGTGGGATGTATTTATGTTGTACGACTAACATTATTGATAAAACACTAACATAAAAGAATACCAATCTCAATCGATTTTAAATTAATCATGCGTTGGTGACACAAATTTGTATATAAGAATATCTGCCAAATTTGAATCCGATATTCCGCCAGCGCTTTAAGGAATAGTGGAATACCACATACAAGCACATGTTGATAACACTTATAAGTGGATGGTCCATATTGTTCCATATCTATATCTATATATTACACAAGAGTGACATTCTTTCATATTTCACAATTTAAATATTTTATTTGATAATAATAGCTAACATGAAGAAGAAATATGAGTTTTTCAATCAATAAAAAAAAACACATAAAAATTACATTTGATTACATATTCTCTTTTAATTTAAACATGAAAAAACCGTGTCCGATTCCCTTGTTTTTGTCAAGATTTAAGGACAACTGGTGAATGGTGACTAGCTGAGTTTCCATTAACACAAGTATTTAGTAGAGCAAAAAAAAATAAATAAATAGAGTAGAGCTATTTATATATTATTATATAGTAAAAGATATATACAAAAATTTAATTTTCATCTACTGAGTACCATTTTTTTACATAGTCATCCAATTATGTGACGATTGTGTTTTCTCTTTCCACTACCTAAAAAGTCATACAAACTGAGCGTTTTGATTGGATAACAATGTAAATCAGTGCATCAAAATTAAACTCTATATACAATGCATATATATTTACATCTAATGGTAAATAATAAAAATTTAACTACTCAATCTCATATCAAAATTCAAAGATGAAAAAATAATAGTTCACAATATACGAAAGCAGTGATATGAAAGTGGAGGAACAATATACCTGATATTAGTATATGTTCATTACACTAATTCTGTGACAATAATGATAATAATTTTATGGTATTATTATGCTTCTGCATAAAATTCATCTAATACAGATCGAACAGCTAGGGAAATCCTCACTTCATGTAAACCATCTTCCAAGAACAGGTACCCAAATGAGAATCTACTCTGAACTCTCAACTTTGAAGAAAAAGTCACCTTGAATTTCATTCTCTTTCTCTTAGAACTAAATGTAAACTTTCTTGGTTCAACCGTTACTGATACGCCAATTGAAGCAACAACACGTGCAATGTAGGTGGAATTAATTGGTCCAACATTTGTGACTGTTCTTGATACTGTCAAAGGTTGTTGGTTCAGCTCAGGAATAGTACTTATAGAAGGAAGGTTCATATTTAACAATAACTTATTAGGTGATGATTTATGGCACAATGTATTGGACTCTGTTAATAAGCTTATGGCAGAGTTATTGTATCCCATGGAACAGAGGAAACGGACATAATCAGAGTTTTCCATGTCATATATGAGACCAGGGTCTGTTACTTTGTTAGGATTAACATGACCACCACCATAGTCAAATGGATCAGCTTCTTTATGTGGTGCTCCCTCAGCTCCCAAATATTGATTGTACTCATTTTTCAGGGAAGCTTCATATAAAAAACAGAGAAGTTATTAATTACTTTGGTTATTTGCATATGAATTACATTCAAGAGGGACATGTGAATTGTGATCTTGTAGTACTATATTATTCAGTAATGTTTGATATACAACGTAAATACATCCAATTAGTATCCAACATGTGCTATACATAAAATGGAATGTGTGATATATGTATAACACATGTACGTATAGTACATATTCCATGTTATATATAACACACATTGGATACTATTTGGATGTATTTCTGTTATACTATCAACATTATTACTCTATTATGTACCTAGGAGAAGGTAGAAAAAGCACATCACCACCAATGATGGAATAAAAGAATATAAGATCTTATCGTCTTAGAGAAATTCCTAAATACTCCTTAGACTGAAAAAAAAAAAAAAAAGATACTTTATTTTTTGTTTGAATCAATATAGTTTTTCCATATATAATGGGATAAAACTCTAGGTTTTCCATTTACAAGACTCAATTCAATACTTTATATTACTCAAAGCAGCATATGTTTTGTGGACTATATTGTCTCTCATTTTTTCTTTTTCATGCAATGCAATAACTAATGTGTCAAATGATGAATAATCGAACACATTTTTTTCTTTAATCCGGAGCATCTAAGAATTTCTCATGTACGTTAGGATCTTTTACCTGTTGTGATAAGTGCAGACTTAATCGCAGCAGGGCTCCAAGTTGGATGAATAGTCTTTATAAGCGCAACGATACCAGAAACGTGAGGACATGACATTGAAGTTCCTGATTCAATCTTGAAGTTAAGATTTGATGACTTATGTTGTTTTGCATCAGATAGCAAGCTAGCAGAAGCAGGTGACCATGCTGCAAGAATATCAACCCCAGGAGCAGCAATGTCAGGCTGCACCATATATATTGATTGATAATGATAATAATAAACCATTAGATTAATTAATAATATTCTCAAAAGACAAATAAGTGATTTTCTTGATTGAAGAATGGTATGAGAACCTTAAGTACTGAAGGAGAAAGAGAACTTGCTCCTCTAGATGAGAATAATGCTACTTCTGGTGATATCTGTTGCCCCACAACAGTTCTGGTTGTGCTAAACTTGATTACAGGATTCCTGCAAAACAATGCATCATAATATGCATAATTTATTAAGGGTAATATAGCAATTAATTATTAACTTAAGACTACCAAATTATGTTAAGTTTATGTAAGGATTTTTCCTTCTTAACCGAGGTCAGCATAAAATTTGTCAGAAATCGATATAAAACTATTTTAATATCAATTATCTCCTATATCATGTATACATTTAAACTATTACTTTTTTTATGGGACCTTCAGTTACACATTATTTATTTTATTCTCTATCATTTAATTTAAATAAATATCTATAAACATCGACTTTATGAATGTCAATATAGCAATTCTCTTCTACATGTGATCCCAGCCAAATGGAAAAAAATATTATGTGCCAGAATATAATTGGAAAATTTTTTATTGTTTAAGATTCGGTACTATTTCTGGATCGAAATATTCGGGACATATTACAATGCTCATAAAAAAATTAATTTCCATGAGAAAAACAAGGAAATGAGACATAAAGAAGTTGATAAGTTAATGGAGAATTGGAGATAATTGAGAACTTATATCATGTAGTTTGTAAGATTATCACAAGTCATTTTCAATTATTAGAGAGAGAATAACAGATTCAACTGGCTGAATTTTTCTAAAGGAACAGTAACCTGACATCAGTTATTGAATTATTGAAACATAATCTCAATTTAGAGTGATGATTGATAAATGTTCCAGCAAGAGGTTACTATAATTAAAACTATAATAATATTTCCATATCAATACTCTTCTGCCGACTCTGCATAAAGAATAATAGATGTTGCTTTCAAAAAAGTACTAATAACTACTTACCTAGTTGCTGCAATGTATGATAGAATAGTAGTTGCAGTTATGAAGTCAACTTGTACACAAGGCTTATTCCATGATAAAGAAACAACATCCTTAGTTGGAAACTGAGCAAATATGAGACCAACACCTTCAACTTCTGTCACAGTTTTTATGGCAACTTCTGCTGATCTTTGTGCCCGAGACTGGAAACACAGAATCGCCTTTCCTTTAGCTAAGGTTGAATTTAAGCTTCCTGAATCGCAGCTCCTGAGCAGAAAACAAGGATTATGCATGAACTTTCACAGTGACTCATAAGTCATAACTTGGTTTCACAGATTTGTTTTTTTGGGATTTCTCTATTATCCCTGTATAGTTCAAGAGTATCGGTATCTTTCAGTAATTTGTGTTATACATGAGTCACATGTCCTACTAATTCAATTTTTTAAATTTATCTGAGTTTTTTTTTTCTGATTCTGGAGTCAGGGAAACAGTAAAAAATTGACTCTGTCAAGTGTTTGGTACGAGGGTTACAGTGATGTTTTGGAGTGACTGTTTATTGGAAGGGAGTTACTGTGTGCTGGAAGGGAGGCACAAATATGTTAGGGTGTGTTCGGAGCCAAATTTGGAGTGACTGTGATTCTGACTCCTGTGATACTGACTCCATGACTCCCTTGACTCTGACTCCAGAGTCACGGAAAACAAACGCCAACTTATAGGTACCGAACTAAAAACCTTTTTTTTTGTTTCACGTGGACAAGAAACAAATTGTTTTACCTTGCATTTTCCTCATCTGCATCAGAAGCTGCTATGTCTTCTCCAAACACAACAGAATAAAACTTGCTCAATTCTTTCCCTGTATATAAACTCTGTCCCTATATGAGGAAATAAAATATAGTTTTGTTTGTGTGCGTTTCAAATGGTTAATCTAGGAAGCACTCCAATTTCAGTTCAAGCTATAAAATTGTTCCTATCAGAAAACAGAATAGTACTACTTTACAAAAGGATAACAAAAAAAGAGCAGGTCAAAATCTCCATTTTGGGTACAAATTATGTGTTTTATAATCTAAATAACTAGTATGAAGAGTTTACTAGACTCAGACTAATCTAGTTGGAGGCAAATTGGCTCACTAAAATGTAAAACTACCCTAGTCAGTTTTCTTCGTTTACAAGACTTGAATTGCAGACCTTATTTGAGAATGCTTGTACCAAATCACTTGAACTAACCAAATGTTAGTTATACTTATACAACAAAAGTTGTTTTGTTAATGATTGGATTCTTTCAACAAAATTAAATCAACACATGGTGGAATTCAATTCGAACATATTGCCTGGAGTTCACAAAAGCACATGCTTAAGCCTAACATATGCCTAACTTGCAGAATCAGCATGAACAAAAAGAGTTGCAAAAGTACGGAAATGAATGCAACGTGGTTTCCAACTTGACATGCCAAGCATATTCTGATGAAGAGAATCCTACATTTTGATCCCTTTATATTACTAAGTATGCTTAATCTTTCAGGAAAATTGGTTTCATAACATGGTATCAGAGTCAGTCTTCTGACCAAGTGATCAAAGATTCAAACTCCGACTCTGAAAGCATAAAGACAAGGCAACAAGTACCTGTAGAGTTTGATTGTTTCCCATGACAATTGCAGATGGAAATTCTCTGTCAATGGTGCTCAACAACCCACGGAGAAGTATTTATGACAGTTTGAGGATATGGTCCAGAATTGCCACCAGAGCATACAACAGAAACCCCTTTAGCAACAGCATGGAAAGAACCAATTGCCAGAACATCCTCAACATAAGTAGGAAGTGGAGGAGAAGAGCCAAGAGACACCGAAAGAACATCGACCCCATCAAATATTGCATCATCAAATGCTGCAAGTAGATCAGCAGAGCTGCATCCTCCGGTAGACCAACAAATTTTGTAGATTGCTAACCAAGCTGATGGAGCACCACCTCTTGCTGTCCCCTTAGCTAGTCCCATGAAGCTTGCCTTCTCAACGACAGCACCGGCTGCCGTAGATGATGTGTGAGTACCGTGGCCCGACGCGTCTCGGGGAGATAAGTATTCTACACCATCACTTGTGTTTAGTTTCCCAAATTCAGCTTCATATCCTTTGATATACCACCGTGCACCAATGATTTTCCTGCCATTGCATGAAGGAAAAAGTAGTTACAATCAAAAAGTCTAAAGAAGTAAAATGTGAATTTCAGTTAGGCTAGTGTTGAATACAATATTAACTAAGAACAGATCTACATTACATAAATTCGCACTTATTTGAGTGTATAACAAATAAATTATGCAGAACAAACAATTATTTTCATATTTTGTACTGGGTTAACAGATATTGTATAGCAACCTAACTAGACAAGTTAAGATTAAACTATTAATCACAAAGGAAAAATTAACGAAATTAAAATGGCGAGAAATAAATTTAAACAACCTATTACAGTGAGAGTGATCAAAGTTCTCTCCTCCTTGGCATATTCCACGCCAACGAGGAGGAGGATTATCCATGTGCTCATCTATGAAGCTCTCAGATTCTGGCCAAATACCTACGGATATCGAAAAATAGTATAATTTCTATTCCCATTTTTTTTTTTTTCCAAATCAAAGCACATCATTCATAATTTCATATACTGAAATTCCATAACTAACCAGTATCCAGGATACCAATGATAGTGCCTCTTCCAGATTAAGCCTTGGAAAGAATACCGGTTTCTATATCAGACTTTACGTGCAAGAAATCCCAACTTCTTGTTGTGTGAAGACTAAGAATTCTATTTGGAATCACACGGACAACTCCTGGTAAATCTGCATTAAAAGCCTTCACTCTCATTTTTAATGTTTGTTTATTTATTTTTGGCCTTAGAATGGAAGCATTGAGTAATACTGTTACATAGTAGCCAAAACTGTGACATAATAATATATATATACCTGCAATGAGCTTAGCTTGAGAATGGCTTAAAACTGCTGCAAATCCAGAAAAGCCATGCTTATAGCTATACAGAATGGAATTCCTAGCAGCTATTTGCTGCAACACCAAGATAGTAAATTGTAAATACTCAACTTTAATATCAGAAACTCTTGGTGCATAATAAAAAATCAGCCAATATGTGATATGCACAATATGTGATATATATTGTGTACAATATGTAATATACGATGTGCACATATTTGTTGATTGTGCATAACATATTGGTTGTTCTGACTGTTTTTTCATTGTGTATATAACAATGTTCAAATATTATATTTTGCAGTTCTAAAACAGGTGCAAAATCTTAATCCAAACATCATTTTGTTTTCAACTATTTCCTGGAAGACAATATTAAAAGAATATGCTCAAAACGGTACTAATGGGAACAGAATCAAGTTAATTGAAAAAGAGCAAGGATTTATGTTAAAACACTGAAACCTTCCAAGAACATGTGAGAGCATGTTAAGGTGGGAGTCTTCAACAAGCTTATGCTCACTATGGCCAAGGCTTCTTTCACCCATATACACAATATGAACCTGAAAATTAAAATGCAAAATGAAAATAACCCTTTTTTCTATATGTTTGATTCAAGAGGCAGAGAAGAAGAAATCACATTGCTTGAGGCAGGGGCGACGACAAGGAAACAAGATTTTTGCAAAGCAAGAAGAAGTATCAAAGCAGCAAGAGCCATGAGGAAGAGAATGAAACCAAGAATCAAAACACTCGAAAAATCAATACCACTAATCTGAGTCTTATATAATTAGGCTTAGTACTAGTAGATAACAGGTTTTGGGGTACTCGTGATGGACTTTCTCGTGACAAATTTTCATTTGACAGAATCACTTGTAATTTCTCACCATTGATTTTAAAAGTTGGATCCAGAAAAAATAAGAGATGGTACATTATCTCTTTTATATATAAGATGATTCATTTCCGTGCAGTAGTACTGCTAGTGGGATATATATAGAACTAACCCCACTAAGAACCTGTTCCATCACGCATTTACTCCTTGGTGGGCTCAATCTTAGCTTTAGACTATATTATTATTGTTTTATCTTGGAATCTTCGTTGATAGTGTTAGTGTCTTCAACAAATATTTCAACAATAATATTTTTAATGTAAATTTACTTTCAACTTTATTTTTAATTATTATTTTTATACTACTATTTAGAAAAATGAAATATTAGCTAATATTAAGACAAGGAGAATAAAGAAATGAAGACTTTTTTAAAAAAAAGCACAAAATGGGATACATGGGAAGTGATGAAGACTTCTTTTTAAAAGAGCAAAGGGTGACATTCGAACCCCAGCCATCCAAGTAATGAAAGTAAAAATTAGCCATCTTAACTATCTCAAATATTTAACTATAGTTTTTCATACTTTAATATATAAAATTATAAACTATAATTTTCAAGGGGGGGCCACTGCCCCCCTTTGGATCCGTCCCTGGTTATAGTAATCCTCCTCTTGTGACTAACTAGAGAATCTTTACCTTCTTTCGCTTGATGCTATTAGCAGGTAAGTACTCTTACTCATATTGCAGATCTTTTGTAAAGCAGAAAGCATGACAAGAAACATTAAAGTCAATTCAAAACATGCATCCTGTAATGAATCAATTTCTATCTTAAAACTAAAAAGGATAACATACATCCATATGGATTATTATTATATGAGTTTTTGCTAACAAATATTCTTGAAATTAAAATATGAAAAGAATTAAAGTTTTGTGGTGGGTCACTTGCATGGAAAATATCAAAACATTTTTTTTAAAGATGAATATTTCTATTTTTATAACCTTAACAAGTGTCCTACTTGTTAGCAAAATCTTATATAAAAATATAATTTAATATTGTTAAATATAGGACTTGTTTGGATAAACTTTTAGAATCGATATCCGGTCTAATGGAAGAATCGAATCGGTCCAAGTATCTAACAACCAGATCACTGGTTTTCGATTTCTAATTCGAACTAGCCGGTTTGGTTAGATTAGAATTGACTAGTACTAATAGAGATTTTGATCATGAATCTGTTTTGAAAAATTAACTACAATAAAACTTGACTGAGTCATTAATTGAGGTTTATTTTGTAAGCAACTAATCAAAGCAAGGGAGGAAAAAGTTGTTGTTTTTAGTCAAAAAGAGTTTACACAGGTCATGTATTTTAGAATAAACCCCCAAACTGATCTTTGACAATTTTAGCGTCGGATAAGGTGGTCTTTGACAATCGAAAATACCCTAACTGGTCCCTGACAATGTCAAACGTCGGACATCATAAGGTCCCTAGACGGAAAAGCTAACGGTGTTAATGACAATTTTATTTTTAGATAAATTGGTCCCTAACAATTTTATTTTTAGAAAAATGAGTCCCTAATTATTTTTTAAATTCTTTTATCTTTTATCACTTTTATTTACATATTCAACTCTAAACATGCTTAAATCAAATCTATATATCTTTTATTTGAAAATTGTCACTCTTTAATACAATTATTTTAGTATATCTATAAAAAAATTTTTGATAAAGTAATAATTTTTTATTAATAATTTTAGATATCACACTTCTTAATTAACTTGTTTAAAAAAAAATAAAGTAATTTTTCATTCTTTTTATTGAAAATATTAAAACACTTACAAGATAATATATTTATTTTATTCTAAATTTTATATAACTTAAAATAGTTAGTTTTTATATTTAATATCAATTATTAGTATAAGTTTTAATATGCATAATATAAAATATGAAGATTTAACCAAATAAAATTTAATAAATGACGTTTTAGAAATAATAAAATAAATGCATTTAGAGTGGTAATAATCAAATGAGAGATATATAAAGATTTAAGAGTGCTTAAAAATATATATTATAATAAAGAAGATAAATGAAAAAATAATAATAAATTAAATTATGGACTAATTTTTTCCAACAATAAAATTGTCAGGGACCAATTTGTCCAAAAATGAAATTTTCACTAACACTGTTAACGTTTTCCGTCCAGGGACCTTATGATGTCCGACGTTTGACATTGTCAGGGACCAATTAGGGTATTTCCGATTGTCAAGGACCACCTTGTCCGATGCTAAAATTGTCAAGTACCAGTTTGGGGATTTACTCTATATTTTATTACGGTCGGCTGATTAGTGTAAATGAAGTTAAATAATCAACTATACAATTTTTTTTAACATATTTGGATTCTTAGTCAAAATTAATTTTTGCTTTAGAGTTGACTAGGAGAAGTGATAATATTTCCCCTCACAACCAATTCTAATATATTAAACTTAATTTTAACTAAATTAATTCCATAGAATCAATTTTATTCATGATAAGTTCTATATAAGAAAAACTAAACATGATATTAGACTTTCTAGTATAAAAGATATGTTTAACAATATTTTATTTTATTTTAAAAAATAGAAGATTTTGAATTAATAGAAAGAAAATGTGGAAGATAACACTCCGTCAACACAAGCATTACTGTATAAGTATATGATATGTATATCTAAGATTTACAAGTTAATCTTCTTAGAACTTTGCAGTAGTGTTTTATCTGTTTTTATCTCTCTCTCTTATCAGATAAGAATTTTCTTCAAAAGAACAGTTAAGCTTTGTATTCTTTTTTTCCTTATAGTTAAACTCTTTTTTTAAAAAAAAATATTTTAATATTGATACATGTTCTTGTCCGGTAGGTCCGACCGAGAATTAAGCCCCATTTTCAGGAATCTAAGTCCGGATCCACGGTAACAAGATAACTACACAAGAGATCAAATGTTCACTCTATAGTTCGTATTACAGTATTGAGATCAAGAGAAAAGCTTCACTTTCAAAATATAGACCGATCATCTTCTCTTTTCGTTATTGTCTTCTAATATAGAATCCATGTGTTACCCCCTTATCTAGCTCGATCGTTAACATATTTATTCCCCCACATTTTTGCTAATCTTCCATTATTCATTAAGTTAGGTAACTTTTATCAGCCGATTGAGTCGGCTCGGCTGCAGTATGAGCCGAAACTTGTGGGCCTAGTCCACTACACTACATATATCAATAATATATTATCATTTACATAAAATCTTGAGTAACACTACTTTTTCAGTAAAAAAAAACTCATTTTAACACTTTTAGCTTAAATAACACTCTTAATCATGTGTGTTTTTTTAATGGGCTGACTAATTTAGGTCAAAACTCCTATTTTTAGCTGTTTTGGCTTGTACAATTTTGTACCCCTAACAATTTAACCAAATATTAATCTAAACATAAAATATGCTTAATGTTTATACCTACTACTTACAAGTTATTGGCCATAGAAATCAAATTTGTCATACCTTCTTTTCAATAAGCATACTCTCACCTCTTTGTCTAAAATTTAGATTAGATGGTTGCCCCCTTTTAATTGTCCAAAAAATTATCCCTCCACCATTCACCCTCCTCTCTAACAACCTTACCCATGTAGTACTCCTATATCTTTGTCTTAAAAAAATTTAAATCGTTATTAATTTTGAAAATATGATAGTATCGAATTACACAAGTTAAGTTAACATTATATAAGTAATTAATAAATAAAGACTTTAGGGGTTGGGTTGGGGCGTCGTTAATTTGAAAAGCTTGTGTTGTGTGTGCACTGTGTGGCTCTCTCTCTCTCTGTGATACGAACACAACAAAAACTGTTGGTGGTGGTGGTGGTGGCAGTGCAGCGCTCTGAAACGAAGCGAATCAGAACCGATACTGTGGCTAGATTCATTCGATTCGTTCGTTCTCTGAAATGGATGCTATCAGAAAACAAGCTTCAAAGCTTCGTGAACAAGTCGCTCGCCAACAACATGTTCTCTTTCTCTCTCTCTCTCTCTCTTCTCTCTGATACTAAATCCATTTCACTATTTTTCATCAGATCCTTCTCCAATCGATTCATTTAGATCCTTTCGTTTTTATATTCGCCATCTGAAAATCATTCTCTCTCTCTATTTGCTCTGGTTTGTTGCTGTTTGTTCGGTGTGATTTTTCGTGTAGCCTCAGATAATTTCATTTCTCGCTGCTTCGCGATGTTTGCGTTTAGCTTGTGTTATGAGATTGTGATTGTTGTTCTCGTGAATATGATTACGCGGTGTTTCGGATCTACTCGAATTTCCGCGTTTGCATTGCTGAAATCAATTAAGATGTGGAAGAAATTTGAATTTTAAGCTGGTGCTGTAGCTTGCATTTTGAATCGAATTGATAGCAGATTTCAAAATCACTGAGCCTTTTGCGTATTATTCGTGCCGTTAATTGTGATTACGAAGCTTAGATTCATTTTCTTTTCCTGATTGTTCTCAATTGTTCGTAGTTTTTGCTTGCTTCGTTTTTTTGAGGTGTTAATAACTGTTATGAGTTGTTGCAATTTAGGCTGTTCTGAAACAGTGGGGATATGGAGGTTCAGATAATGTGGTTGCCGATGAGGCAGAGCTCCAGCTACATCAGAGACTTGAGAAACTTTATATATCAACTCGTGCGGGAAAGGTTCGTTGATTCATCTTCGCTAATCCTCTCGTTTCGCCTTAATTATGCATTTCGCGAAAGTGAGCACAAGGTTCAGAGTATTTAGATGGAAGCGAAATATCCTACTAATACCATATCGAATGAAATGAATTTCACTTCTATTGAGTTAACTTAGAGTTTATACACAGAGAGATGTATAATATTACTGTCTGGATAACTAATATAAGTATATAACAACTTAATAGCTTGTGAAGCTAGTCATAACTGACTATGGTAATGTAGGCTGATAAGTGATGATGGCATCTATTTGTATTTTTCAGCATTACCAAAGGGATATTGTCCGTGGTGTTGAAGGTTATATTGTTACTGGATCCAAGCAAGTTGAAATTGGTAAGTTATGATGGTTAGTTGAAGCTTTTGTAGGAGTTTATAACCATTAGGTTATAGAAAATATTGTTATTCAATTCCTATATGTATCTTATTCTTAACAGGAACAAAGTTGTCTGAAGATAGTCGGAAATACGGAGCAGAAAATACATGTACCAGTGGTAGTACATTGTCTCGAGCTGCACTAAGTTACTCACGTGCTCGTGCTCAAATGGAGAAGGAACGTGGAAACTTACTGAAAGCTCTTGGTACACAGGTAAATGTTGACTAGTCTATATGTTTGTCTGTATGTGCATGTGCGGTGATTGCTGTTGGAGTTCATCAAGCAGCTGCTTCTGATTGCTAGATTATTGGGTTCAAAATTACAGTAATAATGGTGTGGTTTTTCCACTAACTGAACTGTCCTACCAGATATGGAAGGGATTTACAGATACTTATATTATATCTATTGAATATAATGAAAAACCATTATGTAGGACTGGTGCAGGGCTAATCTTGAATTGAATATTTTGTTGAAGTTCATCTGCCTCCCTCTATTTTCAATTCTGATTCATATTGTCAATTTATCCAGTATGTATTTGCCATCTCTACCTAATAATTCGGTTACTGAAGTCCTTCTCAATGCTAATTAGGTTGCAGAGCCCTTAAGAGCTATGGTGGTGGGAGCTCCATTGGAGGATGCTCGGCATCTAGCTCAACGTTATGACAGAATGCGACAGGAAGCTGAAGCCCAGGTAGTTTAGCATTTATCTTTTGTTTCAATTGTTTAGAACTTGTTTCGGCTTTGTTTTTCATTTGTCGCCTCCTTCTACATATGGGTACATGATTCATGGGTGATTGTTTCCCTTCCCTATTTTGACTTGTAATTACTCTGTTTTTGAACCTAGACAGGCTATTGAAGTTTCTAAACGCCATGCAAGAGTAAGAGAAACACCAGGCAATGCTGACAGTGCTATGAAATTAGAAGCAGCTGAAGCAAAGCTGCACGACCTGAAGTCAAACATGGCCATATTGGGGAAGGAAGCGGCTGCAGCATTGGCTGCTGTTGAAGCACAGCAACAGAGGTTAACCCTTCAGCGCCTTATAGCTATGGTATAATTGTCTTACCTTATGATTCTGCAATTCTTCAATTTAATGAAATATTGTTCTTAGAGATGAAGAAAGTATGTAGTAACATCTACATTATATCCTATAATATCATAGAGTATCTTAACATCATGTCTTAGAATATTAAAGAGTAACTTCGATGATCCATTAAATCTGATTTTTAATATTTCCTTAGATTTCTTTTTTTATTTTGTTTCTTTATTTAATTAAGATTGGGATTCTAGTATCATTATAAACAGGGATTGTTGCTTTGTATTTGTGTCACGCCACATCACATCACATAAGAATGTATCATGTTTTCATATCAATTTTCTTTCATATAATTTGCACTATTTATTCTCTCTTTTCTTCTTTCCTTCCTAAATTCCATAATCTCAACAAATGTTTTTGAGTTATAACATATGCAATCAATTTCTGATTATGAAGGTTGAAGCAGAGCGTGCCTATCATCAGATAGTTCTTCAAATACTAGATCAGCTTGAGGGAGATGTAAGCTATCTATCACTTTGTCATTTTCCATAATTTGTCACATGGAAGTCAAAGATGCCATCTGACAGAGAGGCCATTTTCATTTGTTATAAATACATGATTATGTGCTATTGGTAAATTTAATGATAGATGATATCAGAACGACAACGAATTGAAGCCCCTCCTACTCCTAGTGTGGATCACAGCATGCCACCTCCTCCATCATATGAGGAAGCGAATGGTGTCTATGCTTCCCAGGCAAATAATGGATCAACAGATAGCATGGGTTACTTCTTAGGAGAGGTCAGTATGAGATTGTTTCTCGTACAATGCGTTACACTTCCAGATATAAAATATTGAAATACTTACGCCTTTTTCGTTTTGTACCTTTTACCTTGTTGCAGGTTATGTTTCCATACTCTGCTGTGTCTGACGTGGAGTTGAATCTATCAGTTGGAGATTATGTTGTTGTACGAAAGGTCCGTATATCGCTGAAAGTTAGTATAATTTTCAAAACTGATATAACAATAACTAAGTAAAATGCATTCATACCATTATTATGAAGCCAGAACGTGATTAAGTGTAATCATCGATTCAACACTGCATGATTGTTTTGTACTTTTGTAAACTAAATATGATATGTCGAGTCCAGCACAAGCAATTGTGTCCCAACTCAAGTAGTTGTGGTTCACCTGCCAGTGCACAGCTTAAATTCCTTCTATCTCAAACTGGTCCCGATTTTCTTTTGGCCCCAATATATATATATATATATATGGTTTTGTTGTGGTTTTTACAGGTGACAAACAACGGTTGGGCAGAGGGTGAATGCAAAGGGAAAGCAGGTTGGTTTCCATTCAGTTACATTGAAAGAAGGGAGCGGGTTCTTGCAAGCAAGGTGGCCGAAGTGTTCTAATTCTCTTCATGTTGGGTTGGTTTCTTAACCTCAGGATTTTGAATGTGTGTTTTTCGCTTTTATACTTAAGGTGGATAATGTGTTATTAGCATAGGATATAAAGTGATTATTTGTGATATAAAATACCCACTTTTTTCCCTTGTGATTGTCAAATTGTAATGTGTAAATGAATATCTTCTTGTCTTTTATTTTTTATTTTTGGTGATAACTGTCTTTTGTTATTTTAATTGCACTCACTCTGTTGTTGCTTTAATGGTTTGTTGAGCGGTTCCAGCTAACTCTAATTGCAGCTTCAAGTAGTATATGCGGTCGAAGCATGTCCTGGAAGGATAAGAAACAGTGAATAAACTAGGAGCACAATCTATTTTCAGATTTGTTTTCTACTTGTCTATCTGAAAACAAATTAATTCAGTATTGGAGAATAAATAGAGAAACATTTGAAATCAACTTTTTAGTCAACATTTTGCCAACTGTAGGATGTTATTTAAAATTCTTGTTTTTTTATTTAAAAGAGTTGGCTAAAAAGAATTGGTTGTATATCACTTTTCATATAAATACAGTTAAAAAATTGTTTTTGGTGACTTTTTAGAAAATTTTCTTTTCATTTAATTTTAAATAAATTATTTGCTTTGGTTTTATATTTTTAGACGATTTCTATTTGTATTGGTGAGTAACAAATTTGATATTTGAAAGATGTGTAAGATATTAGATTAATTCTTTAAAGACTGTCCAATTAATATTTTTTTCAAAAAAGTAAATATTTGAATTGTTTTATAAAAATGTTTTTAATAATTGATCTATACTATTATATAAAATGGGATTCTTCAAAATAACTAAATTTTGTTGTCCACTCTCATTAGATGAATGTTCTTCAAAATAAATATCTCATTAAAGTATTCGTGTTTTTAAATACAAATATAAAAATTTATTAATGATTAAATAAATAACAAATAATAATTACTTTTTACTATTTCAATATATTTATTAAATTAAAATAAAATTCAATAAAAAATAATAAAAATATAGCTCAATAACATGAAGTGGTCGATAAGACGTAAGTATAATTATCATTATATTCATAGCCATTTAAAATTTCACCAAAATGAGAAGTCATAAAGTAATTTATCCATCATCAGAATGGTTTACATCAATGTAAAGTTGTTTCTATATTATAATTAAATTCTTTTTAAAATATATTTTATTTATTTTATTTATTAGTATATTATAATTAAACTTTTTTTAAAATATATTTTATTTCTTTTATCCAGTTAATCCCATGATCATCTTCCAATCCAATTTTCAGGAACTTGATAAAATCCTTTTACTACCCACCAAAGATATAAAAAGTAAAATAATTAAGTCTTTTTATTCTCTACCAGCGACTCAACACTCGACAGACGCTGTCACTTTCTTATTTTTCTGTGAATAAAATAATATTATTTAAAACTCTCAAATTAATTAAAATTCTCTCAAATCTTATTTTAATTTATTAAAATATTAGTATAAAACATGAATAGAAAGAAAGAGAGAATTTGAATAATAGAAATTACAAATAGTAATTACTTTTAAATTTTTATTTATTCTATTTTGAAAGATAGTAACCACCTTTTTAGATTTTCTCTTTATAAATAGTAATAAATAAAAACAATATTAAGTAACAATATGTGATTTTAAACACCCAAAAAAAATTCAACTAAACCCTTGTACTATGATGATTTCTTTAAATAAATTTAACAGTCGATTAGTAACTATCAAAGCAATATAATTGTCAAAAACTAAACTTTTCTAAGTTAAATTAATGTACCATTAAGTAACCAAATTTGAAGTTCAAAATTGGAGAGTTAAAAAAGCATTAATACCTTCAGGTTACAAATTAGGATAACCATTGTCTTTGCCGTGCGCCCTAAGAAGTTCGCACACTAACTTCTGTACATTAGTACACTATTTCATACTCGTCCATCGCAAAAATAATCCCTGAAACCTAGCGTTCGAGTTATTATTATAGTGTACATTCCGGATTATGAATGAATTTTCAAGGATTGCGGTCAAAGAGCCAACGAAAAAAGAAGAAAAAAGAAAGGATTGCGGTCTAAATATCATCATTATTACATATAAAAAGAAGAAAAAAAAAACTCTCTAACCTTTTGGCTCTTTCCATCCTCCTTTTTAGTCAGTATCAAAGAGCCAACGAAATACTACTTGCAAACATATATATATAATAGTAGCAATGTGCCTTTACTATCCACCGATCCACGGAACGGTTACTACAAAAAGAAAGGAGTAAACAATTATATCATTGAGGCAATTGGTCATTTTTGTCAATTTGGTACAAACTCTACAGTATATTAGTACTTACACTAATTAGTTTTGCGTTCAGCAGAGAGATATGCAAAAACAATAGAAACCAAGATGACCAGGATGACAATCTGCAGGGGATACTTCAAGATCAGTATATTTTTAAGAATGTAGAGTTGAAAGAGAAAGAGCAAAAAAGCTTACAATTGTTGAACCATATCTCTTCTCAGTATCCACTATGTAAGATCTCCTGTTTAAATCAATGAAATGTTTGTTAGACTGTCAATGGTAAGATGATATTTTTGAAGCTACTAAGATATGTGCATGCATGCCTTTTACTTAGGAGACCAGATTCTCTGCAAGTTTTCTGTAGAGCTTCCAGCCTGTTCAATGTTTTTGTAGCACTGGGATCATTTTTGTCAACCTACAAAGGGGAATGCAGAACCCTCTTAGTAGGAAAAAGGTGAGCTTTAAAATACACGCCCTTGAAACTGAATGTACAGAAAGAGAGAAAAAAAAAGGGGCTAAAAAATATCTGCATTTTAAAATTTTGGATAAAAACTTATGGGTGATGCAGCAGTTTCAAAATTTTTATGTTTTCTCTCTTTGTGCTAAATTTCTATGTATTTGATGTTGGGTAACAACAATCTCCTGTTAAACTGTTATTGCTGGCTATACTTTTTTTCTTAATTAATGGGCACTCTTTTCTTATTTAGACTTTAGAGGTTTTTTTTTTTTTATTCCAAAAATTTACAAGCCATTATTCATTTATAGGCAATTATAAAACATATAATAGAAACATTATCAGGTGTAAAATAAACTCACGAGTAACATTTCCACTGTTGCATAGCAAACCTAATCATACTTTGTTTAGAACCATGAATGCTACGTATCATACCTTGGACCGCAACATACAAGCAAAATCAAAGAAAGCACCATAGACATCAGCCATTGTCTGTGTTCGGTCAATCACTTTGGCAGTTAGACCTATAAATTATAACCAAAATGAAGAGTAAAAAGCTTGTTGGATGATATTTTTTAAAAAATAAAATAAAAATGGGTAAAGAATAGCAATAGCAACATGGGAGGAGTGGAAACTGGAAACCATACAGATGCCTAAATAATTTACCCAGCTGCATATATGAATTCTATAACAGATTCCAAGATGTTTGTTTTAGAAGATATTCATTCTGCATAATAAAATAACCCGGGATGCAAAATGCAAAAGTTCACTATTCATAGGACTCCCACATAACTCCCCCCACCCCCTCTTTCTATTTTACACCGAATCTAGCTTTATGTTTAGCATACCTTAAACCTAAATTAAAAGGATATTAGAATTGAAATATTCGTTAGCTTACCCCGCCTCATTTTGACCACACCTCTGAAGACTTCAATGTTGTTGTAGCACAATGCAAGTGTCCCAATTGCCATTATCTGTCACACAACATGTCACATAAGCATCCAAACGGCCAGCAAAAAAGTATGAAAGTAGCTATTGCTGTATATATATTTGTTTAACATAAAATATATATTGAAAGGGAATGATACAAGATAGAAAGTAACCAGGAAACAAACTGTCTAAATGTTTGATCAAGATCCATCTAACACAAGGTGGAACCTCTAACTTGTTTTAACGTAAATGGGAGCTCAACACCTAAGACCTAAGCTACTTCTGTTTGTAGAACATTTTTACTTTTTTGATAAAAAAAAGAACTGATGTTTGCAGAACATTAGCAACCAGAAGAAAAAGATTCTTATTCTGCACAGAATTAACTAAATAAATCAGCAGGGTAAATAGCTATATATGCTGCCAATCAAAATTTAGAAAGTCAATCAATCATTGAAAGATCGGTCACATACACTATACATGAAATTGCAATTAAAATCAGTTATTCTGCTCCAAGTTTGATCATCCAATTTTCGGAAACCACCTAACCCATATAAAGGACTGTATGATGGTAATATTATCACACATCTTTTGGGGGGCATTAACTCAAGAAACTCAGAAATTTTCATATCTTTTCCGAACTCAAGTAAGAAACTGCTATTTGATTGAACTGGTATATAGTGACCAGTGACCACATCATTATAGCATAAAAACTTGCTGATAAATGTTGTAATATCATTGCAAGCCAAGAGTTATACAAGTTACGTAAGAGTTAAATCAGAATTCAGAAGTACTTAGGCAAAATAACAGAACCTGGGGAATAGCACAAAAGCGAAATATAGCCAGGTCTTTCAGTGAAGACATGTATTTTAAGCAATCTTCAGCATGCATCAGAGCATTAGTGACCATGTCATTCAAGCATTGCACTGCCTTCGTAGAGTTCTCCTCATATTTCAGGTCCTGGATAATAAATTCCAAATGGGGGTAAGAAAGAAGAAAAGCATACACAAGCAGATTAAGACACAGAAGAAAGGTAGTAATGGGTGTATAACAAAATAGTAAGACAGGAATACTGTTTTCACCATCAACCACCCAGTGATAAGAATGATGTAGATTAAAAATAAAGGACAAAGATCCTTTCATGTTACTCTTCAACATGTGTTGGCCATGTTTTGACAGAAAAATACAAACAAAAATTGATGAACCAACATAAAAAGGGTGGATGCTATTATAACAAAGTTTGACTCTTTCACAACATTGCCCTCTCATATAAGTGTGTAACATTGAAGGATCCTTATCATATAATAGAAATATAAATTCTTAAAGAGCCAAACCTCAAGTTTCTTAACATATTTACTCCAGATTTGACGAGGCCAGAACATGCGTGACTTGGGGATCTCATTGATGTCTTCTAGATAATCTCGAATGATGTTTGTTTTCTGCAATCTCAATAGGTTCTCAGCAGCAATGTAAGCAAATAATTGTCAACATGCTGTTTTTTCTTTATCATACTATCACAATACCTGCAGAAATAAGCCCATTGAATTGGAAAGGTCTTCTGAAAGCCGATCTTCTGAACCAGAGGCATGGAAAAGCTTTGATAAGCCTACCCCAACAAGTCCTGCCACATAGTAGCAATATTCATCATAGTCACTAGTAGTTTCCACCTGCACATTAGAAAAGAAATCAGTTGATTTAAATCAATATGATATTTCTATATAGGAAGTGTGGCACAAGAAAATGTTAGAATGAAGTAAACACCTTCACTAAGCCCAACATGGATTGTGAATGTGTAAACTTACGTTGACTGAAAAACTTGATAAGATTGTTCGAAGTGCAAGAGGAAAACAAACTTTATATAATCCCAATCACTCATGGAGGTTTACTATATTAACCGTAATTAAGCCAATATAACTATGCAAGTATCAAGAATAAATGCAGAACAGAAGGCATGCATGACAGACCTCCATGCAAATAAATTTGGCCATTCCAGCACCCATCATCATGGTAATCTCCTTAATGGCTTCTTGATAGCTGCAAAAGTAATTAACCAACATTTAATTGTTCATCGTAGAATGTAAAGTAATAAGACCAAACACATGCACACCTAAGAGAAGCTGCTGAAGGCAGTGAATCCACAGTCTATATAGCATCTCACAGACTCGAGAGCAGTTATTTAATTTGAAAATTATGAATACGGACAAATTACAGAACAAGACCATTCAAAAATATTTTGCTTGTAGTGCTAGCAGTATTGCTATGAGAGGTAAGATAACCAAAACTTTTATGTAGCCGCTGGTGAAAAATGTAAATGCCAAAACCTCTACAATATAAATTGGAAACAATTGACAGTACTTGTCAATCATGGACACAGAGAACAATGGTTATCCACCAATATCAATGTTATAGACAATGACGATATATAAGGTAACTACTCTGGCGATGCATGACTTTGACAACCTCTACACCAAAATCATGCAACAGGAGTAATACAAAATATTAGGGAGAAAATGAGAAACAAAACCCAAAATGCTAGTGCGGATTGGATCAAGGATAGAAATAAACAGAAACCACTGGAAAACAACAAATACAATGAAATATTAAAGTTCAAGCTATGTATTATGTGCATGGAAAAGAACTGACTTAGTTCCAAGTTCCAGAAAAGCAGTTGAAACATGGTGAAACTGGTCCATTAGAACTTTGTAGTCCTTTGTGCCACCTTGTTACATACACAAGAATTAGAAAGTAGATCAGCATCAATAAAATTTGAGGTGTAACCATAAAACCATTTTTCTGAAGATAGATTATGGTTATCACTAACAAGTTAAAGAAAAGTTCTAAGGGAAGCAATAATCAAAAGTCCAATCCAATTTCTGATATATAAAAGTTTGATGTGCTTAAACTGAATAATTACATTTGATGCAAATAACAGGTTGGAAGAAGGTTGATAGAATTATAACGGACGTTGTCTTACACAGCATGAATTTCTTTCCAACAAAAAAGGAGCAAAAAGGAAGCCGCACTTACATGAAAAGTGCCACTTGGGATCATAAATGTGAAGGTGAAAAGCTTTTAGTATTGGCAACTTGATTTCTTTTGCTATGCTGGTATCATCCTCTGACAAAAGAATAAGAAGTGTTACGAAATTTGTGTGTTTGTTTACTAACGGCCACGGAACAACACACTTTCCAAAGTAAATTTAACCAAAAGATTCAGAGCCGTTTCCAATGAAGGCCCGTTGACATTCGAATCAATCTCAACAAAACATGCTAAATATAGAATACAATCTTAATTTATAAGGAATGTCATACTTCTCCTATAGAAGGATTTGAGTCTCAAATATATGTCATTCAACAGCAACAACCGCAATACGCACAGTAGATTAGATTAATAAAGACTTAGAACAGCTTCCATAATGTAGAATAACAGAATCCAAGCATAATTTGCTTATAATTTCAAAATTAATGGTCAGATATACAACAAATCAATGCATCAATAGCCAGAAATCAGAATTCTCCAAAGCTTCCAATCACAATTCTTGCTTCATATTCATTAACAGATTAAGTAAATAACTAAATATATAAAAATAAAAAATCAAACATCGCTACATGCAGTATAACGAACATCATCATCATCACCATAAGATACGAGACGCAAAGTAAAATGAACAAGGAACGTCGCACATGAAAACCTACCAACGGTATCCAAAGCTCGAAGAACCAAATAAAATATGCAAACCTGCAAAAAAATAAAAAAATAAAAAACATAATCAGATTGGAATAACAAACACCTATATTTAAAAAAAAAAATCGGTAACAAAAAAATTCAAACAAAAACGACGATAACCGCAGAAATCAAAACCAGATTCATCGAAATTTCGAATCAAGCAAAACCGCGAAAAACGGAAGGGAACTCACGGCGTTGCGAAGGTCGGTTCCGAGCTGCTGAATGACGAGACCGAAGCTTCTAGAAACCTTGTGAAGCATTGTGTAACAGAATCCCCAATGCGGTTCGGGAGGGATCTGCTTCTCGGCATGTCTGGCTGCCATTTTCAGCTTCAGAAGCGGGTAAAAATCATCTGGATGCTTCAGAATCGCTCCCAAAGTCCCCATTCTCTCTGACCTCGCAAACGCAATTCTCTTTTCTCCGCTGGTTTTTGATTCGAACGTGCTTCTTCTGTCTCTTCTCGATTTCTTTATTTCTGTATTTATAATGCAGTTTGTTTGCGAGCGATGAATATGATGGTGATGGCTTCACTGTGGCGCGGTGTGGATCTTGAATCAGTTAAATGCGATTTTGGTTGTTTTGGAAAAAATGGATCGATTTATTTATTTATTTATATTTTGAGGTTGGAAAAATTGGTCACTGGTTTTGGACGGATATCAATATCATAGAATAGCATAGAGGCAAAGTATTGTGATTTGTGAGTGGTTACACTGCATTTTCTAGAAGGCAGTTAAAGCACGTGCAGCCAAGGTGGTCTCAATCTTATTTCGGTAATGATATTTATACAAGAAAGCTAAGCGTACTCCGCAAATACGGAGTATGTATTTGTACTCCGCAAATACATAATAAACTCACGTGCAATATTGCTATCAATCTCAGCCCACTAATTAAAATTGATTCAACCCAAAATTAATCATCAGTCACGTGTCCAGATCATTCACAAATTCTCAAATAATCATCTTTTTCAACTCATTTTATTCTTTATCATTTTTTTTATCTCTTCACAGCCTTTTGCTCATTTTTTATTTCTTCAATTCTCTACATGCACAAATCATACAATCTCATCTGCAGCTTCATTTTTTATTTCTCATTTCACGATTTCTTTCTTTTTTTCCTAGTTCTCATTTCATTTCAGTTCTTATTTTCATTCTTTTTTTTTTCACAAACTCCATTTTGCTCCCACTACTAGAAAATAGCTTTTTTTGGACGGAAATTTCGAACCAAATCTTATTCGTCCAAAATTTATTTTATATTCAGACAAATTTAGAACGAATTTTCAATTTTTTTTATGTGTCTTGTAAAACTATATTTCATTTCAATTTTGTCCGTAATTTGTACATAATTTGTTCGAAAATTGTGTGAAAAATGATCAAAATCCGTCTCAATTACGTCCAAAATTTCGTCCAAAAATGACTATTTTTTAGTAGTGTGCAATGGATGAAACTTCCATGGGGAAACTTTAATGGAGGAAAATGTTGATTTCTTTTATCAGATTGTTAGCGAAAAAATGATTGAGGTACTCGATTTTGTTTTTTATTTTTATCAGTTTCGTATTGTAGATTGATTTCTCATACTCTGAAACAGTGTTACGCTTGCTCACATAAAATGAAGTTTTTGCTCACATATTTTCTTCTTTCTACTCACATTATCACTTATACTTTGCTCACACAATATTTTCTGACACAGGTCCATAATTTCTGTTCAATTCAAAAGGGAGAGTATCCACAGAAGGGCACGCGATTAATTTCAAATGCTGATGCAAAATTATTTTATTCCAACTACACAAATAAAGATGAATTTTCTTCTAGAATACGTTCCTCCAAGAAAGATGTTGATGAAGTCGTTAAACAAAAAACATATACATGTCGCAGAGAGGATACAAGGAGTTCTGTTGACGCCACTCTAGAGAAGAACAAGCTCATATCAGCAACCAATTGCAAGGCAAGGATGATGGTCAAACTTGACAGAGATTGTTCGTAGGTTGTTACAACTTTGGAGTTGGATCACACGTATGAGTTGTCTGAAGAGAAGGTCAAATTCTTCAAGGAAAATCGACACTTGAGCATGCATATGCAAAGCAAGTTATTGACATAAATGATGAAACAGGGGTAAGGTCAAATAAAACATTTCAAACTCTGGATCATGAATTTGGTGGTTACTCTGAATTGTCATTTATTGAGAAGAATGTTCGTAAATATGTCAATAGGAACTTACATAAAATGTCATTTTTTTCTCCACACTCACACTCATTATAAATTATGTAAAATGTATAAATAAATTTTCATTATAATGTGAGCAGTGTTTGTATAATATGTGAGCAAACATGCATCATACTATAAGCAAATTATGTAAAAATGTGAGCAAACATGTATGTTATAGTGAGTAACTTGTGTGAAATGTATGAGCAAACATCCAATAAACTGTAAGCAATTTTTGTGAAATGTGTGAGCAAACATTCATTATATTGTGAGCAATTTATGTAGCGAGTAAAAAATATGTTAAAGTGTGATTGTTTTTCTCAATATTTGCGAGCAATTTATTTTATATTGTAAGCAATATGTGCTATTTTTATGATTATGAATGAAACTTGTCAGCAAGTTATGTAAAATGAGTGAAAATATTTTCACAATACTGTGAGTAACGTTTGTAAAATGTGTGAGCAACGTAAATCATAATGTGAGCAAGTTATTCAAAAAATGTGAATAAACATGTATGTTGCTGTGAGTAACTTGTGTGAAGTTTATGTGCAAACTTGTAATAAATAGTGAGGAAACATGCATTATATTGTGAGGAACAATGTGTTAATATATGAACAATATTGTGAATGAAATTGCATTACATTATGATAAAACAAAAATTGAATTGTAAAATTGTGAGTATTTTATGTAAATTGTGTGACCAATTTGGTGTTATATTATGAGTAATTTGTTATTTGGTGCTTCAACAACCTCATCGTCATAACAGTTAAAATTTATAGAAGAAACATTAACGAGACGGTGATCAAAGAAATTCTTTGATATATCAATTGAAGTAGTCATTCATATTTTTTTAAGAGAATTAAGAAATTTAAATAAATTAAAAAAATAATCAAAGGATTCTATAGAAAATAAAAAATAATTTTGATGAAAAAAATTACAAATTTAGTTATAAAAAATTAATTGAAGATTTCTATAAAAAAATAATTTTGATAGAAAATTATAAAATTAATTATAAAATAATTTTAAAAAAATAAGAAGAATAAGAAGTAGTAATATAATTAAAAAGGAGTACAAGAAAGAGGGAAAGAAATAGTAGTACAAAGAATAAAAAAAAAAAGGAATGAGCACTTCATAATGATTTAAAAACTGAGAAATAGAAGAAAGAGGAGAAAAAAAGGAGGAGTACATATGAGAGTAAGTATTCTTGGAGTACATGAAGCATTACTCATATTTATAGCTACACTTTTCTCTTACATATTTTCTTCACTTTCATTTACATATTTTTTCTACTTATTTTACTATCTTTAAATTTTGATGTGATATTACTCTACCACTTATACTTGTTTTCTTTATTATTAAATCAAAACATAGCTTATCTTAATTTGTCCTATTACATTTCAGGATCAAACTTAAAAGATCCATTTACTTATGCGTGGCTATAAAATGATATTAATAATGTAAATATTTTCCGTGGAGATAAATTTCACCCATGAGTTAGAGTCATGTTAAAATTTAAAAGTAATAAGATATCTATAATCTATAATACTATAACGAGGATTAAAAAAAGTTAGTTATTTTTTGTCTTTATATTTATTAAATGCTACTATTAATTAAACATTTAAAATATAAAGTATGTTATCGAGTTATTGTAAAACTTAAGCCTAGAGAGGCTGTGTTTACCTCATTTTATTTCTTAATTAAACTTCTCTTATGTTAATTCCATTTATAACTATGTGGTATTACATAATTAAAACACGTTTATTATGTGGTATTACATAATTAAATATCTATGGACTAATATATATTGAGAGTAGGTCAAATTTAACTTTTTTTAAAGATTTAAGTGAACTATATTCTTTTGATGCTATACAAATATATATATAAAAACTAAGAATATTTTAATTAACAAATTTTAACCGAGAAAATATCTCATCTTAATAAAACAATTTGTCAATATTTACATCAAATTTATAAAAATGAAGAGAAAAATATGACATACACTATTTTATATATCAATAATATTAATATTAAAATCTCACTTCAGAATCAAGAGAGAAAAAAAATCACATAAGAGGGTATTTCACTTAGCTATGACATGTGGAATCGTTCTCGCACTTGTCAATGAAAAATACTTTGAGAAACCAAATAATTAAAATTGAGTCTTAAATATTTATTTTTTGCAAAATTAAAATTTTAAATACTATTTAAAAGAAGTACTAAATTGTGTCTTTTCTCCTATGAATGTAATTAAGTACATGGCCCTCCCAAAGTAGGTGTAAACTAATCTAATAATAGATGGTACTATTATATGTTGATGTCGATAAGGTAGGTGCATTTAGCCCTTATTATAAATGCTACCAGAAATACTATTTTGTCATATTTTCTGTTTGTATTTCGCGCATGTAAATATATTCTCTCTAACTGATTTGTTTATGCCCGGCAGCGCGGGACGCGAGGACCATGCTGACAACGTGTCCTCTATAGTCTATACCCTAATTTTCTCAAAATTCATTTCATTAACATAAGATTTGGGAAATACCCTAATTTTCTGAATATACAAAGTAATTACAAGCATAAATGTATTTCTAGTTGTTAATTTTTTATTTTATTTAAAACCATGGTTGATGACGTAGGCTGAGTTTGGTAAAGCTGTGATTCTTGAAAAGTTGTTGGTCTCCTTTGGCTCTCAAAAAGCTGCTCTAAGAGAGTCATAATAGTACCGTTTGGTACAATTATACAAAAATTGCTCTCAATAAGCAGAAGTCATCATCATAATGTTTGGTAAAATAGTATATAGTGACTCCCAAGATATTAAAAATGACCATAATAGATATAATATTAAAAGATATTGTGTAAATGAGGGTCATTTATGTATTTTCATTTTCAGAGAGCCAAAACTGGCTCTGAAAAGCTATTTTTGATGGCTCCCAAGACCACCTCCTGCTCTCAAAATCCAGGAGCAAAAGCAGTCCAACTTTTTGATTTACCAAACGCAAAATAGGAGTTCCAGCTTTTTGAGAGCAGGAGCACCCCAACGAAAATCTTTACCAAATCAGTCATAGTACTGTGTTGATAATAAAGACAACTTAGACTAATTTATAAATTAGTGATAGACTTAACTATTCATTAGTAAATTAGTGAAAGACTTAATTACTCATAAAGACTGAAATTTCAGTCATGACTAAGATTATTAAATACAATCCTGAGTAGTTTTACCCGCAGTTGAATAAAAAGTAAAATAATTTATTCATTTTTGGTCTGCAAATTCTGTGGTTGCGTGTGCACAAATTGGCAACAATTTATTTATCCATCGAAAACGATTGACTCGTGACTGCCCTGATATATGTTCAAGTTGGGGAACACAGAACAAATATTTTAACATCCATTTACAAAGATTTAAATGAGATATTTATCATTAAAAGATGAAAAATATAGAAAAATGATATTTAATGGACACCACATCATCTTTAAATGGTGAGATAATAGATGTCTCATGTTCAAATATCATTTTTAGTTGACCAAATATGAATCATGTAGCTAGGGAAAAGAATTAAGATTTTTTATTTGTTAAAGAAGAAGGGAAAATTGTTTTCTGTAAAAAAAACTAAAGCTTATTTTGAACCATTTTTGTCTTTGAAAGAGAGATTTTTGTGTCACTAACATGCAATTACCAAACATACCCTCAATTAATATAACATAATTAAATGATTTTAGACCTATTCTTGTAATTTATTATAAAAAAATATTATTTTTTAACCAATCAAACAAAAATAGATTAATTTAGAACTAGTTTAATTGAAGTATTTAAACATCGAATAATCAATTATAAAAAAATATAGTTTCGTAAATAAATTATTATTGAAGTAAGCACGTTTTGTTTATCACAAGATTTGAATTTTCAAATATGTCCCATTATGCAAACATGATTCTTTTCAGCATTTTTATCTCTTTATTTTTTATAATGCAAGATGAATATCAGATCTCCATCCAACATTAGTCAATAATACAGGGAAATGCTATTTGTACATACAACAGTGCAATTTACCCATTTTTTATCCATTTAAAAATTGGTAACTTTTATAAAAATATTGGCAAGTTGCCAACATATTTATAAAAGTTGCCAACTTTTTGAATGGGTGGATGAGTATTTTAGTATGTACAAGTAGCATTTTCCAATAATATAAGATGTGCATTTTACATATAATAATATATGCATTATATATAGTAATGTATATGCACTATACAAGTTAATAATTGTGCATTTATCTATATTATGTGATATAATTTTCTTGATATTAATTATATATATTTTGTAATGATGTATATTTTACATGTATGTACATTATATTATACAATAATACATACATATGCATTACATACACTAAAAGTTATATACTTGTGTTAGCTAATGGTTGGGTTGTTTTACGTAAATAGGTACTTTAAAATAGTTAAATATGTATATAGGTAGTTCCAGAATTAGTTACGTGAATAGGTAGTGACTTTTACTGAATAAAAGTCGATTCAAATCGATTTTACTCTGCAAAAATGCAATTTTTTTTTACCTAAAGTCGATTTGAATCGATTTTAGCACAAAAAAAATTGCATTTTTGCATGCAAAGTCGATTTGAATCGACTTTAGTGAAAAAAATTTGCAATTTTTTTTGCAAAGTCGATTTGAATCGACTTTAGGTTAAAAAAAATTGCAAATTTGTATACAAAGTCGATTCAAATCGACTTATGTTAATTACATCTATAAATATGGACGCTCAATTCATTTTTCATACATCCAATACTCATTATAACTTCTCTCTTCTACTCAATACTCATTCTACACTTCTTTCTTCTACTAAATTTCTTACTAAAAAAATGGTTGATTGTTATTATATTTTTGTGCATCACAATTGTGATATAATAACAACAGCAAATGAGATCACGTTCACTGCAGATGATCCCCCTTGTGTTATAGTGCAAGACGGCATTAATCTGCTTCAATTGTAAAGCTTAATTCTTGAAACGCTTGATGAGGCGGCGAAACAGATTAAGAAAATGGTTTATAGAATGCCGATGAGTATGGGTCCCAACGGGCCTTTATATACTAAAGATCGCATTCGCAGTGATCGAGATGTGAATATTATGCTGAGTTATCAGATGAAGTTTCCTGAAGTGTAACATTAAGTGTTTATTGAAGTGTTATGTACTATGTATTTCTGCCGTGTCATAATTGTTCTTATTTAAGATATTTTAATTTGATGTGTTTTTTATTTTGTCATTTTCATATGCAGCCTAATCAATTAACGCGATAATAACAAGTACGGAGATAAGAGTTCACATTCAACTAAATAATCAATAATATAATGTAAAAGTATTTATACAAAACCAAAATCTCAGTCTATATTATACAAAACCAAAATCTTTGTCTATATTGTACAAAACCAAAATCTATGTCTATATTCTACAAAACCAAAATCTAAGTCTATCTACCACCACGACCTTTGCCCTTCCCTCGTCGTGGCTCCGTCCCCCCAATGCACCCTCCTGCTGCGCCCCTGGATCTGACTCTGAATCAGTATCGGGAGGGTCAACTGGATCATCAGATGAGTCCCCCTGATCGTCCGGTGAACTGACATCATCAACCGTGCGAACTGGAGGCTGTGGTGTGACCTCGCGCTGCACCTGTGATGACGAACCTTCGCCTGATCCGCGACCGAACATAATATCATGAAGCAAAGCCTGTGATCTAGGGGTCCACGAGGGCGATGAGAAGTCATCCAGGTCCAGCATCGCCATCAACCCAGGTGTGCTAATAGGCTGCTGATCAGCTAGGCCCGTCCTGAACTGTGCCTGCGGGCTCTGATCTGAACAAATGACCGAGGGGTCTGGAACCAGAGGCTGCGGAACATAGTACTGTGGCTGCGGCGCTGTAACCTCCTGCGGCGGTGTAATCTCCTGCGGAACATAGTACTGTCCCCATGAGCCCCAGGAGGAATAAAAAGGTGGCGTATGGAACTGAGACACAACATGGTCCCAAGGGCCTGTAACCTCCTGCTGCTGCTGTGGCTCAGCGTCGGTGTCTGCCTCAGTCAGAGGCTCAGTCTCTGCCTCAGTCTGTGGCTCGGTGTCAGCGTCGTTCGGTGGCTCGACCTCTGCCTCCTCCTGTGAACCGCGTCCCCGTCGCCCTCCCCGACCGCGTCCCCTGAGCCCGCGCTCTCCCCCCTGCCCCGCATCAGGAACTCCCACCTGACGAGCACTCGCTCGAGTACCTGCACGGCGTTTGGTACTTATGTTGCGCGTATCAGGGGCTCCCGATGGTCTCGGATACAATGAGGGACCAGGTGGAGCATGGAGTGGCACATCGTCATCCAAAAGATACACAAGTGCAGGGTCCTGCGGCGGTCCATCCAAACTAAGAAATCGGTGCGGAGACACACTGTACCAGTTAAAGTACTCGAATGATGGGCAGTGGTCGTAGAACAACTCGAAGCGGATGCTCCTACGTCGTCGCTCATCCCATACTCTATGCCACCGCTCGTGCTCCTTGGGCCACCATGCCTCCCTCTTGGTGCGTACATCGGCACGCTGTAGGCGATCGATGTTCATCGGCGCATACGGTATGTGCTGAGCTCCACCAAACTGCCGCACCACTCTCTCCGCATAGTGCCACTCTACAGTGGCAAAACAAATGATGCAGGTGTCAGACTGCCACAACTCTCGCTCAGCAAACACCCAGTCCGGCGTCACGGCTCTAACACGATCATCATCGTACGGCCTCCACATAAACTGTGACAAGTATTAACAAACAAAGATAAATTTCAATATAAAAAGTACAAATAAAAGTTTCAATATCATGACCATTATTCTTCCTTACCCCGTGCAATCCCATGTTGTCTAGTGTTGTCCTAAATCTGAGAAGTCGCTCCTCAAACTTCCTGGTAATGTGTCTAACGTTCTCCCACCTGTTACAATTTATAATCAGAAACCAAGGTTAGATAAAATAGCATATAATGTCAAATTTATTAGTTGGTTCATGAATTAAATCTTTACCTCGAAACAAGAGGCCACAAATCATGTCAAATTGCGCCTCCAAATAATGTCGGCAAGCGCGACCATGCCCATGACTGTTATCAGTCACGTCAAACTTTACAGCTAGGGTCAGCTCCCTGTAAAGTGTGGCCAACACGGCTGATCCCCAGCTATGTCTACCGATTTCCTTCCATTCTTCGAGCAGTGGGAGCCACCTCAAATGTACCCTGTTGCTGGACTTATCCGGCATCAAGTACCCACCAAAAATGGCCATCAGCCAAGCTCTGGTCGCTCTCTGGACCTCAATGTCAGTGGGATGGGCCTTCGCATCAAATGCGCCAACAAGACTCATCACCCACCTCAGCGTAACAGCATACCCCTTACGCTCAACTGGGGAGGGAACAGCACCTAGCAGCTCCTGGCAAAAGTCTTCAATGCTGCGTCCCAAGTGATATGTCTCAAAGTCAGTAGCACAACCACTCACCACCTTTCCATCTACACGAAGGCCTAGATGGAATGCCACATCCTGTAGGGTGATTGTGGTCTCACCATAGGGTGAGTGGAATGTGCTGGTCTCAGGCCTCCACCTCTCGACCAGTGCACTAATAAAAGCGCGATCTAACGTCCACACGGGCATCCGGACATGGCGAAACCCCACAATGTCCAAGTATGGCTCCATCAACGGGTGTGGAGGTGGTACGGCACAGAATCGTCTCGTGTCTAAAACACGAGCAGGCTGGAACAAAAAAAAAACAGTAATTAATTCCGAGACTTAATTTTTAAACATTAATAACAAACCATTTAAAATTTATTCATGCAGTTAAATCATTCAAAAATTACTTAATTAAACATTCATATGATAAGACATAGGCGTTCCTGATAAGACCTACAAAACTATTGGTTTAAATTTTGTGAAGCTGCATTAAACAGTCACACGATGATGGTAGTAAACTAATTAATATTACATTTTAGTAACTTAAGTAAAATATATAATCAAAGTGTATACATAAATAAATCTACTGTAATACTAAAATTCCTAACCACCTAAAATAATTCTAACTACACAACTAATCTACCTAACAACCTATATCTATTTTTTACTACATCTTAATTTAAGGTTACTATAACAAAATTTATTATTTCTATTATAAAACAATGAATATATTACCTGGTCTTGAATACGTGCGCCGATGTGATCAACAATGTCCATCCGGTATACATGTTCAGTCTCCATAATAAAAAAATGAGAGAGAAAGAGAGTGAATTTTAGAGAGAAAGTGAGAGTGAAATTTAGAAAAATGATGAATTGTGTATAATGATCACCCGGGACCAGTTTTTTATAGTTTTTTTCTTCTAAAGTCGATTTGAATCGAATTTGCTTAAAAATTTGCAAAAAAAATTGCACTAAAGTCGATTCAAATCGACTTTGCATGCAAAAATGCAATTTTTTTTGTGCTAAAGTCGATTATTGCATTTTTGCAGAGTAAAGTCGATTTGAATAAAAGTCACTACCTATTCACGTAACTAATTCTGGAACTACCCATATATATATTTAACTATTTTAAAGTACTTGTTTACGTAAAAAAACCTAATGGTTGACTAAACTTTTGTTGTTCAATAAATTTTTTCTATATATATATCTCACCGTTTTAAGAATGTTCTGAAAATTCCATACCCTATTGGCCCTATCCTATTTAAGTTTTTGGGGGACTCCTCCTACTCTTAGTATGGGCTCAATTTTTGTTTTGTTTTTGGGCTTAGGCCTAATTGCAAAACAGAAAACAACAATTCTTATTCTTGCACGTGATTTGAAAAACACAAAATGAGGAAAGAAAAGGCAATAAGCAATTAATTAATAATTCGACAAAGCCAAGTCAGCATTCAATAATGGAGGGAAAGCGATAAAAAAGCAAGAGAAACCCGCCAAGCAACTACTAGTTAAGTTCCCTTTTTAGTTTTTATTTCGTTCATTTCATTTTCAAATTCATTCGTTTTTTTCCCTTTTTTTTTTATTTTTCTCTTTTAAGTTTTAACGGCCATTATCAAATTCCCACTCACATTCATTCACTCCTCGTGTCACCATTACAAACCACTCCCTCTCTTCGCTTCTCCCTCCTCCTCACCCCCTTCTCCATTTTTATTCTTCTCTCTACCTTCCATTTTCCCCTTCCACACAACCCACAAAAAAAATCAAATTAAATAAAAAAAAGGCAAAAAAAATGGCACTGAAATTACTATCGTTGCATCTACCTCGCACACTTCACACACCTCCCCGCAAAAACCCAATCTTCATATCACATTCAACATTCTCAACTAATCACTCACCGCTTCTAAATAACGCTGCTCTTCCTTCTAGAACATTCCTCGCGGCATCGATACGACGTCGCATTGAGTTCGTAACGGCTCGCGTAGCTCGGGGACAAGAGCTAAGTGATGATGGCTCTGAAGAAGAAGAAGTGGAACAGAACGGTGATACGAAGGAGCTTGCGGAGCAGAGTATATGGAGTCAGGTGAAGGAGATTGTGATGTTTACTGGGCCCGCAACTGGGCTTTGGTTATGTGGGCCCCTCATGAGCCTCATGGATACTGCTGTTATTGGTCAGGGAAGCTCCATTGAGCTTGCTGCTTTAGGTATTATTATTATTATTCAATGTTGATGAATTGATCAGATTTTTTTTACAATGGGAAAATCATGTATGAAAAGAATTGGGGTATTTTTGTTTTGTTGTTGTTACTGTTTAATATTCTGCATGTGGTGGACAATAATCTTGTGGGGAATGATGTGGTGGTGATGACTGATGAGTGAGCATATTGGTCTAGTTAGTGGTGAACTTGGTTTCATAACTGATAATTAGAAATGCTTATATTAGAAATTCAGTCACCATAATAATTCAACTTTTTAAAATTATTAATCCAACTTTTAATATTATATATTAACTGAATATTTTAACAATTGGATTAATAATTTTGAAAAGTTGAATTATTGGTGGCTAATTTCATGGAATGCGTGCTATACGTACGTGTACTATACATATAAGACACATTCTATATTACGTTAGATACTAGTTAGACGTATTGTACGACAAACATTATTGGTTACAGAGTCATATTGTTTTAATTTCCCATTACAGGTCCTGCTACTGTTGTATGCGACTACATAAGCTATGTGTTCATGTTTCTCTCTGTTGCTACTTCCAACATGGTTGCTACTGCCCTTGCTAAGCAGGTTAGCTTTCTTTTCTTTTTTCTTTTGGATGGGAAATGATTGTTGAACATGTATTAGTGAACTGACAAAAGGGTTAGCTTAATTTGCAAAGTAATGTGCTATTTGAGTTTATGTATTGTAATGTTTATTGCTTAAGCTTCAGATTCAATGTGGCTGTATTTAACTATTTGGTAATGTTTTGGATGCCACTTCTCAGGACTTATGCTGCTTCTGTTGAGTACATATATTTGTGTAGGATAAAGAAGAAGTGCAGCATCACATATCTGTCTTGCTTTTTGTTGGCTTATCGTGTGGCTTAGCGATGTTCTTGTTCACAAAGTTGTTTGGTACAGCAACACTTACTGGTATTGAAAATGGACAGATTTTAACCATTTTTGCTATTCAACAGCATTCTGGATGACATGAATTCATTTATGTTGGAAAGGTAGTAAAGCCAATCCCATCACTGATGATTTTGCTGTTTATTCCTTTTTTTTTTCCTCAGCTTTTACTGGACCAAAGAATGCACATGTAGTACCTGCAGCTAATACTTATGTGCAGGTTTGTTTTCTTCCGATTAGTTACCCTTCAACTTAAATGAAGATTTCGATTCATGTTTAATAAATTCAAGGAATCATAGTAGATTTTGTTGAGCTTGTAGATTAATTTAAAATTTCTTTTTTTTTTTTCGTTCTTCACTAAATATAGCCATATAGGTTTCACAGCAACATTTTCTTTTAAAAAAGGTATACAAGCTTGCAGATAAGATTATTCTTTTCTTTTTTTCCCTTAATTCTTTATTTTTGACAATAATCAATTGAAGATATCATTTTCTGCTTGGTTTTAGATTCGAGGTTTGGCATGGCCTGCTTTACTTATTGGATGGGTTGCTCAAAGTGCAAGGTGCAAATATGCTATTCATTTTTCATGTTTGATTTTCATGTGTATCATGCATTTGAAATGAAACTATGGACTTTACACTCTAGTGTTTCCTAAATTTTTCTATAAGCTGTTTGAGCAACCTTTTTGAAGTTTCACTTACACTGACGACTGACCAAAATATTGGGTTGATCTTATCTTTGTGAGATTTTAATTAGAGTGAACTCCCAAGTTGGTCCCTGACAATTTTCGTGGTGGACAAGGTAGTCCCTGACATTGAGAAATTGACAAGTTAGTCCCTGACAATTTCAATTTTCGGACGACCGTTAGTCCCTAAACGGCTTCCGTTAATTCGAGGGACCAATATGACTTATTTATTAATTGTTAGGGACTAATAAAAGAAATTTAATAAAAATTAATCCTTTAAATTATGATATGAACATGGACTCATATTCATTCTAATTATGTATTAATTCTAAGCTATATATAACTACTCCGGTAAATATTAAGTCTCTATTTGGATGTATTATTATCAAAAAACAAATATGTTGGGTAATTTTTCAATTGAAGAACTAACAACATTTTATTACTTTGCCGTAGAAAATAATTACATGCACCATAAAATCAACTATAATTACGATTACATTTCAGTGATGTACAAATTCAACTATAAAAAATATTAGATAAATGTTTTTATGTACACCACAAAATCAGTCACCATTAGCCATCATATATAATAATTCAACATTTTAAAATTAGTAATTCAATTTTTAAAATATTGGATTAATGTCTAATAATAAAAGTTAGATTATTAGTTTCAAAATATTAAATTATTACACACATGATAACTAACTTTATGATATACATATAACATTACTACTCAAAATATTATTGTATATATGTATCAATAATAGCCCTCTTCGACTATATATATATATATATATATATTGCTAGAATCAAGTAATCAACCGTGATAGTTACCGACAAATAATTGTATGCATGTAATTATTTTCTACGTATAGCAAATGTTGTTACTTCTTCAATTAAAAAATTACCCAACATATTTGTCTTTTGATAGTAATACATCCAAATAGAGACTTAATATTTACCGAAATAGTTATATGTAGCTTGGAATTAATATATAATTATAATGAATATGAGTCAATGTACATATCATAATTTAAATGATTCATTCTTATTAAATTTCTTTTATTAGTCTCTAACAATTAATAAATAAGCCATATTGGTCCCTCGAACTAACTAAAGCCGTTTAGGGACTAACGGTTGTCCGAAAATTGAAATTGTCAGGGACTAACTT
This sequence comes from Aeschynomene evenia, assembly GCA_013621005.1. Classification (NCBI taxonomy): domain Eukaryota; kingdom Viridiplantae; phylum Streptophyta; class Magnoliopsida; order Fabales; family Fabaceae; genus Aeschynomene; species Aeschynomene evenia. The sequence continues at coordinate 32,650,075 of CM024266.1, read as the reverse complement.
GTCAATTTCTCAATGTCAGGACTAGCTTGTCCACCGCGCAGGGACCAACTTGGGGTTTACTCTTTTAATTAAAACATTTGCTTGTCAGTTTAATTTCGTCTTCATATTGACATTCTCTCTTGCAGTCTTGGTATGAAAGATTCTTGGGGACCCTTGAAGGCTTTGGCTGCAGCCACTGTTATAAATGGAATTGGTCTTGTAGTTCTGTGCCGCATTTTAGGATATGGTATTGCAGGGGCTGCATGGGCTGCAATGGCAGCACAAGTATGCTGAACAAACTCTCGATTCACATTAATTGTTTAGATAGGTTATGCCTAATTTCAGTGTACTCTAATCTGATCTGTATTCATTGCTTTTCCTCTTCTTTTTCTGGTTCAAGGTTATTGCTGCATATATGATGATTCAGAATCTAAACAACAAAGGATACAATGCGTTTACCTTATCCATTCCTTCAGGGAAAGAATTTCTGGCGATACTTAGTCTCGCTGGTCCTGTATTCATATCATTGATGTCAAAGGTTGCATCAAGCACTTTGTTATGCTGTGGCTCTTTGTTTGAAGTAGTCTAACCTTTTAAATTTACTAAAAAATTTGATGTTTAGGTGGCTTTCTATGCAACGCTTGTGTATTTTGCTACATCAATGGGTACCAATACAATGGCTGCGCACCAAGTTAGTTTACTCCTGCCTCTTATTTTGTGATTCAACTCCTTTGCTTTCTATCTGCTCATGTAGAAAAACCAAATTCTTGTCCTTTAACAACTCAACTCTTTTTTCAGGTCATGGTTCAAATCTACTGCACATGTACAGTATGGGGTGAACCTCTCTCCCAAACTGCTCAAACATTTATGCCTGGGTTGATCTATGGAGTAAATCGGAGTTTGGCGAAGGTTGGTGTTGCTCTTTCACAACATCACAGATGACAAAAGCTTACTCTTTTCCAACGATCTCCCTCCCCTCCCTTCATACATTTGGATCTTAGATCCTCTCTTCTGTGCTCAGTTTGGGAGAATCTTTCATTTTCGTTGGGAAGGGTGGTTTTATAAAATGATACACCATTCTCCCAACTATTATGATTTGCAGATTCTCTATACATTGTTTTAAGTTCAAGCTTGTGACAACCTAAGTGTGTGCCCTGAATTTTTTATACTATTAACAGGCCTGGGTGCTTCTAAGGTCTCTTGTAACCATTGGAGTTATACTTGGATTGTTGTTGGGAATTGTTGGAACATCTATTCCTTGGTTATTCCCCTATGTTTTTACATCTGATCAGATTGTCATCCATGAGGTCAGTTCTTTACTTCTTTAACTTTAGCTTAGATATATTTTCACTATCTCCTTGGTCTACATTGTTTGGCATGATAAAAAAAGTAGGAAATGCAATTTTTTTCATGAATTAGACATACTTGTAAAATTTAGTATAAGTTAGTAGTTAATTGCTGTGTTTGTGACCTACCATGCAGATGCATAAGGTGCTTATTCCATATTTTGTAGCGCTATCTGTGACGCCCGCCACTGTCAGTCTGGAGGGAACATTGCTGGTAAGTTCATGTTTAAATTTGCAGTATTTGTAGTACCTAAGATTTTGTTGGACTTGCACTGAGAATTTGACAGAAAACAAAGGGAAAATTTGCATGGGGTTTAGTTTAAGTTACTTCTCTACATAAAAAGAGGCTAATTTTTTTCTTACTTTCAAGCATTTCTCTATGCATATGTATGATGTCCTGTTATGATCATATAGTGTAGTAAGGCAACTCAATCCATCAATATAACTACTGTTTTGTAATTTTGTAACTTCAATTCATTGCATATTTCTTAATCAGGCTGGACGGGATCTAAGATTTATTAGTTTATCAACAACTTCATGCTTTTGTCTTGGTGCACTTGTGTTATCGGTAACCTCCTTTTTCTTGGTCTCATTGTCTACATAATGATATTGCTTGATCCATTTCTGCTTCACATGTAACAAACAATTGAGTTTTGTGTCAGATCTTAAGTAGTAGATATGGTTTGCAAGGGTGCTGGTTTGCCCTAGCTGGATTTCAGTGGGTAAGACTCACATCTAGAACTTTCATAGAAAGTTACAAATATTGTTTTCTTCAAATATTCTTCTGATTTGCAATTATTTTGTGATCATTAGGCTCGATTTTCGATAGCTCTTATGCGCCTTCTCTCCCCCAATAGCGTTTTATCCTCTGAAGATGTAGGCCAATATAAGCTGCAAGAGTTGAAGACTGCCTGATTCAGAAACTCAGTTCTATGTTCTTATTGTTCATGATGCAGATTTTAAGGATAGAAGCATGTTCTTGTCATATTGATCTTTCAGATGTAATATTATAAAATAGGCATATATTTCTATTCAAGAGACAGATTAGAATTATATTATTTTCATTCTTTGTTAAAACCATGCATTACAAGATCAATGTGGTTGGAGAAGGAAAACAAATGCAAGTTTGTTTTAGGCACAAACATAAATAAGAATACTTTTTTTTTACCAAATAACTCTTCTATTATTAATGATCAATAAATATATCCAAGTTTATAGGGTTATATTCGGTAAGAAGTATAAGATATGATAAAAATGTAATTATATAAAAATATAAGATAAATTTTTATGTTATATGCAAATTACCGAAAAAAAATGACTTATACTTTATCTGATCAAATTTATATTTTTTTCTATGTTAAATTTTTTAGAAATATATAAAATATATTAATTTTACATATCTAGATACAATTGATTTTTATGTTTTCATCTATAGATATTTTTATTATGTATTTATATTTAGAGTAATATTATATGTACATCATAAAATTAGTCACTATGAGTGATTATATATAATAATTCAATTTTTTAGAACTATTAATTTAATTTTTAATATTATATATTAATTTAATATTAGGTTAAATTATTGTATATGATAATTTTGTAGAATAAAAAAAGCATTTCTTGTAACTTCGACGAGTTGTATACTTGTATAGTAAAAGTAAGAAAACGAGGGTCTCTTGAAATAATAAAAAAGCTAGATAAATTATAAAATAATGTGGTAAGAGACACTTAGTAAAACCCTTTGAGAATGAAAACGAGTCTAAGAAGAATTGTTTAACTAAAAAGGAAAGTGCAATTAGGAGGAATACACTGTACTTCCTTTTCGCACTATTGTTGGAGGGACAAGACAAAGAAGAACTAAGAAGACATGGCATTAAAACTTCAACTAACTGTTCTCAACCCTCTTCCCCGCCAAAACCCTAATCTCATCTCACCACCTTCTCTTTACCATCACTTACGACGTCGTTTCATCCCACCTTCCCTTCTCAACAACACCGCTCTTCCTCCAAATCTACGCCTCACGGCTTCAAAGACTAACCGAAATGGGTTCGCTAGAACTTGTCGCGCTGTTGGAGGTGAAGAAGTCAGCGAAGGAGATGAAGAAATGGAGAGAAAGGAGCTGGTGGCGCAGAGTATTTGGGATCAGATGAAGGAGATTGTGATGTTCACTGGGCCCGCAACTGGCCTTTGGTTATGTGGGCCCCTCATGAGCCTCATTGATACTGCCGTTATTGGTCAGGGAAGCTCCATTGAGCTTGCTGCTTTAGGTACTATTAATCTATTATTATTGTTAATTGTTATTGAATAATGAATGCTCACATTTTATAATTTTCCAAATTATCATTCAGGTGCATTTGTTTCAGATTATTATGCCAAAAGGTGATTTTTTAAGAGTGTCATCATTTGCACAATGAAAAATCGGTCAATATGCAGATTTTTTGTCATAATCACTCAGTCCATAATAAACTAACTTGGAGCTTATTTTGAGCTAAAAAATTGCCAAATGGATTCATCGGATGTATTCATTGGCTGTTCTCACTGTTATTCTATTGTTCACCAAATATTATTAATTTTTCAATGATGAAAGCTAAGCTACTTGTCTCTGTTTCTACTTAAACATTGAGTAGAAGTTGATAGGAGTGGTTTGTATGAAAAATCATTTTTTTTGTTGTTGGAATGATTTGATTGAAACAATTGCATACTGATTACTTAATAATGTGCAAGTTGCAGAGTTAGCTTAATTTAAATTTCCCATGAGCAGGGCCTGCTACGGTTGTATGTGATTACATGAGTTACGTGTTCATGTTTCTGTCTGTTGCTACTTCTAATATGGTTGCTACTGCACTTGCTAAGCAGGTTAGTTTTTTTCTTTTTCTTTTTTAGTTTCCAATTTGATGCATTTATGTAAAAACCATTTAATAAGTTATCTAATTATGTAGTATTATGATATCATTAACAAAGTGTTTAATTCTTACTATTACTACCGTAAAAGTCATAACAAAGGTGATATAGTTGATAATGTAGTTTACATTCACAATGTATCAAAATTAAGCCTCTTTTTCTATATGATCAACTTTTATTTTCAAAATGATCGATGAATAGTTTTTGTTTTTTGGGGTTAAGTGATGAATACTTTGTGCACTACTAGGAAGAGGCTTTTTCACAAGTATATGTGTTTGTTGTATAGGACAGAGAAGAAGTGCAGCATCACATATCTGTGTTGCTTTTTGTTGGGTTAGCGTGTGGCCTCATGATGCTTTTGTTCACAAGGTTATTTGGTGCGGCTACACTCTCTGGTATTGAGAATGGAGTGCTTAACACTACACATTTTGGACAAGAATTATTTTCATATTAAGAAAACTTGACAATGCCAATGTAATAACTGATGAATTACTATTTATGCCTTTTTCAGCTTTTACCGGGCCAAAGAATGCACATGTAGTTCCTGCTGCTAACACTTATGTCCAGGTTTGTTTTCTCATGATTTATGTATCCCTTGATTCAAATGAAGGCTTCACTTCATCAATTTCCATTTTCTTTACTTGTAAATGTAGATGAAGGTATTATAGAATCATATTTTCACAAAAAGGATCAAAGCTTGTAAACAGCCTCTGCTCTGTTTGTTAATTACTTTTTAAAATGATATAGCTATGGTATTCTCCTTTGCTTGATTTACTATAGTGCCTTAGTTACACTGAATATGTTTTTGCTGTTAGATTCGAGGCTTGGCATGGCCTGCTTTACTTGTTGGATGGGTTGCTCAGAGTGCAAGGTGCAAAATTTCTTTTAGTTTTCATTGAGTTGTATGATTTGAATAATATGATTAGCATTGTCGTCTTAATTCAATTCTTTGTCTTGTTATTCACTTTCTTCAGTCTAGGCATGAAAGACTCATGGGGACCCTTGAAGGCTTTGGCTGCTGCTAGTGTTATAAATGGCGTCGGCGATATACTTTTGTGTACCTATTTAGGCTATGGTATTGCCGGAGCTGCGTGGGCTACAATGGCTTCGCAAGTATGCTGAACAAACTCTTGTCCATCATGATACATTAATTGTATTATATACTGATTCTCTTCGTCCCATGTTGTTTCTAGGTTGTTGCTGCTTATATGATGATTCAAACTCTAAACAACAAGGGATACAATGCATTTGCCTTCTCCATTCCTTCAGGGAAAGAACTTCTTACGATACTCGGGCTTGCTGCCCCTGTATTCGTGACAATGATGTCAAAGGTTGTATCAATTATTTTACCAGATTTGTGTTTTTTTTCTTCCCCTCTGTAGTCTAATTTTGATGTAATTTAAAGTTGTTATGTTTAGGTGGCTTTCTACTCGCTACTGATATATTTTGCTACATCAATGGGTACACATACAGTGGCTGCTCATCAGGTTAGTTTTACTCTGTTACTCCTTTTTCCCATTTTTTTGTTACTATTTCTTCCTTTGAATTGTATCTGTTACTCTTCAGGTTCTGCTCCAAACCTTCACTATGTGTACAGTATGGGGTGAACCTCTCTCCCAAACGGCTCAATCATTCATGCCTGAATTGATTTTCGGAGTAAATCGGAGTTTGCCGAAGGTTAGTTTCTGCAGATACTTCCAATGCAGTTAGATAAAATGATTTTCAGCTCTCAATCCTTTCTGAATTTTTCATATCGACAGGCCCGGTTGCTTCTAAGATCTCTTGTGATGATTGGAGCTATACTTGGATCATTGTTAGGGATTGTTGGAACATCTGTTCCTTGGTTATTCCCTTACATTTTTACACATGATCAGATGGTTATCCAGGAGGTGAGTTCTTGCATTTTTGTTTTAATTACATATTTTCAAAATATATTTTTTCTATAGGTGGAAATGCATAGATCTATATGAATCAAACCTACTTGTAGAATATAAACCAAACATAGCTGTTAAGTATTGTATTTGTGAATTGTGATCATGCAGATGCATAAGGTGCTGATTCCGTACTTGATAGCATTGGCTGTGACACCCCCTACTCACAGCCTTGAGGGAACATTGATGGTATGTTCATTTCTTTCCTCTTGGAACAGTAAACATATGGACAAAGTGAAGTTAATGAAATTGGACAATTTGTATGATATTATCCTATTATTATGGAAAATAACTAAATAACGCATAACCATGTTTTGTTGTATTATTTTATATGAAAGCTTTTACTGCTATTTGAACTTATCTTTACATATGCAGGCCGGAAGGGATCTAAAATTTATAAGTTTGTCAATGAGTGGATGCTTTTGTCTTGGTTCCCTAGTATTGATGGTAACTACCTTATGTTAATGTGCTCGTATACATAGGTATATTGCTTGACCCATTTTTTTGCCTTTAAACAAAACTCAATTTTGTGATTTCAGATCTTAAGTAGCAGATATGGTTTGCAAGGTTGTTGGTTTGCCCTTGCAGGATTCCAATGGGTAAGAGAGTATGATCTAGTGCTTCAAATAAAACAGAAAGTATTATTTTTCTGAAATATTCTGATGTGCAATTCTTTTTGTGATTCCTAGGCTCGGTTTTCAATGGCCCTTCAGCGCCTTCTTTCTCCCAATGGCATTTTATACAAGGAAGATTTAGATCAGCATATGCAGCAAAAGCTAAGTCCAGCCTAGTTTTGAAATGCGGTTTATAGATACTGTGACATTAAAATGGTATAGTGTCTGTGTACCCAAAGAAAAGAAAGAATAGGCAATTAGGCATAGTGTAAGATTAAGATTAAGCTTCTCCTTCGCTTTTCTCATTGTTATTTGATGCTGTGCAGGGAACGTAAATTACTACAGCCTCGAACTGTGTATTATGATATGAATGCTCGGAAACTGAAGAAAACTACATTAAGTTTTATATCAATTGCAACATGCTAATTAGGGTTTTACCTATGATGGTATTTAGGATGCTTAGAAGCAAAACTATTAATAGTAAAGGGTTATTGTAATCAACAAGAAGTAACACAATATGTTCATCCCTATAGAAGCCTTAAGCTTAGCTCACATGAATAGATAGATTATCTATCATTTACAAGAACATTCTTAATTCCATAATCCATAATGAGTTTTCAACCAACTCTTTTTTTCACTTGCCAACAAAATGTCCATGATCTTTAGCAACATTGATAAAAAAAAAATGAGCTTCAACATACTATTTCACCTGCTAATAATTAATTGTCCTTGATCTTGAGCATCGGAATCCATAAATGCAAAGCTTCAAGTGTTTGATGAGACTAAGCACAAGCACAAACCTCATAAAAAACCTAAAAGGTTCTTATGATTTATGACCTACTGCTTCTCAGTTTCCATGATGAAGAACCACGCCGTGATGATTTGGGTGCTAGTTCCCTACTCTGTTGTCAAGAACACAAGGAAACATAGCAAGGGTTCATCAATATCTTTGTTTAGATTTTCATTTTAAAAAGAAAGAAAAAAAAAAATAAGGGTTTAGTACACAAGACTCCTACCATGTGGGATCTGGGAAAGATAGATGTGCGCAGACTTACCTACCCGCTTTGCAAAGAGACTGATTCATTTTAAAAGAAAGTAAAATACAATAGCTTGTTTACCTGTCTGTATTTTTGTTGTCTTTTCAGAAAAAGTTGACGAACTTGTCTCTTTTTTTCTTCAGCCTTCATTTTGGTAAGACTAGGCCTGTATATAATCAGGGTTCGACCAATCTTGCCAACAGCAACAGAACCAGTTGATTCTTCCAACTGCTTCACCACATCATCTAACTCACCTGGACAACTCCTATGTATCTTAATCTGCAAATGCCATCAAATTGCGAGAATGTTTAATGTAGAATCCAAGATTTTGAACACACTTAACATCTTAGTTTTCTAGACTATCATATGAATTGTATCACATGGTTTAGTCCGTTGAATTATGACAAAAAAATAAAATAATAAATTAGTGTTACTATCTTACACCCAAGATCATTGCTACATTATATCCTACTAGTTCTATATAAAGTATAAACCCAAGACTAAGTTAATGAAAGTTTTGGTCAATTTACACAAATTGAGGGAAAACCTTATAGTTACAGCACAATATTAACATGGTAAGAGGGAATTGAAGTGAATTGATACCTTGAGAAGCTCGTTGGCTTCAAGGGTCTCAATGAAAGAGGTGGCAACATTTGAGGTAACACCAGATTTTCCCACCAACTGTGTCTTGAGCTTCTTCCCCAAACTATGAGCATAAGACACAAGCTCTTTCCTTTCCTTCACGCTGAGACTAGGAACCTCCAACTTCAACCTCTCTTCCCTTTTTCTCTCCAACGGCGAAACAGAACCTGAATCCGATTCTAAACCCATCTGGGCACTCTCAAAATCGTCCCTTTCCGATTCCAATTCATCTTCCGAAGCATCTGTTTCTTCATCGTATAGCTCCGTTTCATCGTCTTCATCATCACTATACGACTGTTCTTCATCTTCCTCTTCCAAGGAGTTTTCCGCTGAATCTCTAATAGAAGCAGCATGGGGTGGCGCGTGAGGAACAGAGATGGAAGATGAAGAAAAGGGGTTTCGGGAAGGTTGAGTAGGGTGGTGAGTGAAGGAAGAAAAGAGGGGTTTTGGATGCGGCGAAGCGTGTAGTTGTGGAAAACGCGTGGATAAGGCATTGGGAGTAGAAAGAATGAAAGGTTTGAGAAAAGAAACAAAACAAGAACAAGAAGAAGAAGAAGAAGGTGATGGTGAAGTGAGTGGTTGTGAACGAAGAAAATGGAGAAGGTGAGGTGCTTGTGAAGCCATTTTTCTGCAACTATGGTTCGGTTTCTGCAGGGTTTGCTCAAATCTTAACAGTGAACAAGGATTTTGTAATTTGCAAAGGATAATATCACACAGTTATGAATTATTATGACAATGAAAATATCAAGAAGGGTGTTTGGTCTAGTGGTATGATTCTCGCTTCGGGTGCGAGAGGTCGCGAGTTCGATTCTCGCAACACCCCTTGTTTTAAATCAAGCTTTTTATTTTAATAATATTTGTTATTATATGAATTTAATTTGCATCCACCAACCGTATACAACATTATTATTCTATTCAATTATATGCTGCTACATCAATCATGACTATATTTTCTTTCTTCATCTATCTAAAAAATCATATAAATAGAACATTTTGATTAAATAATAGTATAAAATACCTTTACACTTGTTTAAACGAAATTATACTCTTTCTTTATTCTATGTTTATTATCATATAATATTCTGCTGCACTATCTTTTCAGTTGAAAAATTGTAGCAAAGTGTTAAGTGTGTGTGAAAGGCAAATTGATATTGACGTTTGGGTGATTGCGGTGCTGAGTGTGACAGGATAAAAAGTAAACACATTGAACCAAATCTGAGTGAAGATCCTATTCAAGCCTTTTGACAATGCCAGCATAGCCACTGTATTTATAGGCATATAGAAGAGCCATAGCAATGCTAATAATCACTAAATGTATTTTTTTTAATTTAATATTTTAATCTAAAATAAGTTTAATTTTAATGTAGTATAAATTATTTTATACATATATCTAATTAACACATTTCATTATGATGCAAATATTTCAATGCACCAAATAGTATAAGAATAGTATACACAATTAGCATCTATAAATTAAATCATTCAACTAATAGTCTTTGTTAAACAGATGATTTTATGGATTAAAATGTCCCATAACATATTTAAGCCTTTTAAAACATACAAGACTTGAACAATTTTTCTCATATTTTTCTTTCCTAAACTTTTTAACAATAGTGCGGTTGAATTGAAACAATCTACTAATAAAATCCTTGAAGTTGACTCAATTTAAGGGGTAACATCTTTTGAAAGATCACGTGTACAGCTTTTAACAAATGATTTTCTACCTCTTGGAGGTGTTTGGTTGGGGTAATCTTCAAGCATTTCCGGAAATATTTCATGGAAAAGTATGGTTCTCACGTTTGGTTCGCAATTTAGACAAATATTCCCGAAAATATTGCATTTCCGAGAATCAAACATTCCCATATTTTGATTTCCACCTCCCCCATGGGTTTCTAAGATTCCTATCCTATGGGAATGTTGAGGGGGTGTTAAATGACATCAACGTCCTTATTATAATTTTAATATTACAAAATAACCAATTATTATCATACTCACCCCAAGCCTTTTGATTCATTTTTTATAATTATTAGTTTTTTATATGTGTTTATTTTTTAATTATTAGTTTTTTTATATGTTTATTTCTTAATTATTAGTTTTTTATATGAGTTTATTTGTTAATTATTAATTATTTTTCACTTTAAATAGCTAGGGGTATATTTAGAAAAACATGCAATATTTTCAGGAATGTTAATGTGAACCAAACTCATTCATGAAAAAGTTTAATAAGATTCCTGATAATTCAATGTAAAAACCAAACTCTGGAACGTGCATATTCCCGAACGTAGGCTGACGAACGTAGTACATATGGCGAAACCTATTACTACTTCTACTTTTCATTATCCCAAAACTTCAGGGGTTTAGATTTGGAGGCGTCTCAAATCACAATCACTGGTTATTAAACAATGGTCACACGAAACAATAGTCTAAGAGCCTATTTGGATAAAAATGATAGAGTTGAATTTGAATAATTAAGTTAAAAAAGAGTAAATTATTCATTTTATATTTTCTCTTCTTAAGTAAACAATAACTTTAAAAATAATTAATATAAGTAAAATCTAGACTAAACAGACCCTAAATGAATTTTGATATTTTTGTTACGTTTTAAAGAAGTTATAACAACTACATTTAATAAAGCAAAATAAAATTTAATTTCAATAACAACAAATTATAATAATAATATTTAACAAAATTACTTTTAAAAACTAAAATGATTATACAAGATATAAATCATTATAATTTATTATTTGAAAATCCAAATATTTATTAATATATAAAATTGTATTATTTTTAAATTTAAAAGTATCTAAGAAACTTTGAAAAGGACCATTAACTAAGAAAAGTATTTTGAAAAGGACCATTAACTATCAAAATCTAAAAACACAAATATATAAACTTCATTTACTTGATACACAATTTTACCTCGTACTTTTAGAAAAATATAAACTCACCCCATTAAACTAACCAAATATGTCTTTAAAAACACAAATACTTGGGGCACAACAAAAAACCAGTCAACACAGTGTGATTGTGGCCCAAATTCCTATTTATTGGCTGTTTTGATTGATTTTTTGTTGTGCCTCTAGCAATACTCCTTTAAAAAACACATAAACCCTTCTATCTCAATGCCACTGGATTTTGAAAGCAGAACATCCATAAGAGATTATTATTATTAAATAGTGAGAAATATCTCTACAGAATTGAACTTTTATTTTAAATAGTAAATCCTCAAATCACATAATGCTTTTTGTGCTTTGATAGATGAATAATGCTTTAATAGATTGTTAATGAATTTGTACATGATGTTCATCAACATGTAAATGTAGTAGTGTTGATTTTGAAAGTGTCTCCTTTAATTATAAGAAACTGCTTAAACTGTATACTCTTTATGTTCATATTAGGCTACAAACAATACTATTATCTCCCCTAAAATTGGTTCACCGAAGAAAGGTAAAGCATACAATTAAAGATAGAATGCTAAGAGATAGAGTACTGCAGAAGCTAAGATCAATAATAGACTTTAGCAACAAATAATTTGAAGAGAAAACAATCTCAAACTTTTCAAACGGCCACCTCCAGAGTTTTCAGAGGTTGAATATCCCAGTACAGTAGTCAACTCTCTTTTAATTTGCACCATTTTAGCACTACTTCGAAAGATCAAAACACCCTTTTGTTTGACCATTATACTGAATGGCTATAAAAAGGGCAAAGGAACATTTTGACCCAACAAGAGAGAAAAAAGCACAGCACAATCTCATAAAAACAACACACAAAAGCATCAGAATTTAATTAGCTGCCAATATCAGTATATAACCAGGCACTGTCCAGAGTAGAAGGAGTAGTAGTAGTAAATATCAGATATTCCAAACTTCGCAGCCAGAAAAAGAAACAGAAATATCACCAGAAATGGAAACGAAAACGACACCACAAATACTAATATACTAATAATAATAATAATATTACACAACACATGCATAGGTTATATATGATATGATATAGCTACTACTACTACCACATCCAGAAGAAGGGTGGACCCCACCACCTAACCTCAGTGACCAGGTGCCAAGCCCCACCCAACCAACCAACTATTCATCCAAATGCCTAAATAAAAAGTTCACAGCTAACTAAACTTATACATACTAACTAGCACAATACACAAACAGATCAGAACAAGCATAGAATCCTAACTTAAAGGATTATTTAAACATATAATAAGAAAAAGTTTGATAGAAGATTAGTCTTATCATAACACAAATCCCTTCCTTCAACGCCGACGCCCGAGAAGCTTTCCCACCGTCCTTGCCTCGCTTTTGGTTGCTCCATCCCTAGGTCTAGGTGGAGCAAAGAATATAGGCAGAACTTCCTCGTATTCACAGGGAAAGTTCATGCCTTCAAAGTGCCTCTGCAATTTCTCCTTCCCCTACATTGTATTGATCATACCAATATTACTATTATTAATCCAAACAAATAAATAAAGTAAGCAAATATAATTAATTAAGATTGATCTTGATCAATTTAAATGCAATACTAGTATATATAACCAATTAACATCCGATCTCTAGAAGGACTCACTGGCACACATTAATGTAGGAATATAATTAGATATACTTATTGCGAGAGTAACTTTTTTTATTTAAATGTGGTATAGTAGATAGTAGAGACTAATTATGATTAGGTCATATTTTAGATGACCATACCTGAAGGCGTGCTTTAACCACTTGGCGTCTCTTTTGGGACTGGAACAAGTCCCATCGCTGGTTTGAGGCAGTCACACTGAACTTCCACGCTGCCATAGGGCTTGTGAAGTTCACAAATGCATACCCTTTGTTTAATCCGCTTCTGCTAACCACAACCAAACAGATTAAACAAACATGAAACAATTAAAACTTATTTTTATTTATACAAAAAAATAAATACTACAATTGAAACTAGTAACATACAAAATTTATGGGGTACGTATGTAAACCTAATTACCTGAAATCGATAGGAAGATAAACGAAATCAAAAGCAAGAACAATCCACTCTTTCTTATTTTCATCACCCTTACTGTTTTCCATCGTGCAATGCTTTTCCAAATACTCCACCAGCATACTTCGGCTGCAAAAATCGCAACCCCAAAATAATTAAAGAAAATTGAAAATAATGAGAAGGAAAACGAGCATGAATCAATGCATAGTCAAGTTGATGATCACAACCAGCATAAAAAAGTACTGTCGAAACTTTCGAAAAGGAGGCTTAAAAGCCTCAAATATTTAATTTAATTAATACTACTTAAATATTAAATAAAGAACAGAGGAATAACTAATTAATTAAATTAAACTTGGAGAATGAAAAGGACATTAATACTAATTATTGAAGCAGAGAGAGAATGAGAATAATGACGTACGAGTATTTAGCGGGAATGTTTTTGATCATTACAGTAGTGTCTTCTCCATCCTCTCTTATAGGAAGAAGAAGAGGACGTTTCTTGTTATTATTAGGCCAAGCATTATTGAAGGACTCATGAACTTGACGGGAATTGTCATAGCAATACTTTTCCTTGATTCTCCAGGCTGGTGCAGCAGTATAACGATGATGAAAGTTCCTTCTTCTTCCATTAGCTCTGATGAAAACAGGTTTCTTCTTCTTCATGAGCAGCTGTTGTTGCTGCTGCTCGGAATCATTACAAGGTTCAGGGGGGAGTTGAGAAGCAGGGGTGATAGTTTTAAAAATAAGATGGTGGCTTTGGGAAAATAGTGTCGTCGGTGTGAAACAGTAGGGAGGAGGAGGAGGGAGTGGTTGAAGCATCATCCTGTGGTGAGGAAGGGTAATGGGAAAAAACTCTTGTGCATCTGGGTTAAGAAAAGTTTTTGTCTCAAGAGAAGCCATTGTTGTTAATCTTTCTTTGGGACTTCTTCTATAGTGTAGTTTCACAATCACACCATTGTTGAAGGTAGGCATATACAGTAGGATATATAGGGAGACTGTTGGTTGGCCCGATAAATAAAGGAAAATATAAAAATGATGTTACACAATCAAAATACATAAATGCAATGCTGGGGAACAACATTCTTTTAAGTAAATCCCCCCAACAAAACTTATCTAATATTTTATGGCTCAAATAAGACATTAGTCATGAGTATATTTTTATTGGGTTGGATAATTGTGGTCCAAATTTTTATTTGTTGACTATTTTAATTGATTTTTTATTGTGACTCTAGTCATGCTCATAAAAATATTTCCAATTAATATGTAAGATTTAATTTTCTTCCCATAATTTACTATTTTTTATACGGTCATTTAATCATGTGTTGTCACATTAGTCATATATAATAGGTGTTATATATAAAGATTTAATTTGCATCCACTGAAATTTTACCTTATTTTACACAATCATTTAATCATGTATTGTTACGTTAGTTATGGTTAGTTATGATTGTATTTTTTCTCTTTCTGTAAGATCATATAAACAAACCATTTTGATTGAATGATAATATAAAATACATTTATTCTTTCAGTATATCAAAATTAAATTCTATATATATTACATAATTTATGTCGTATTTACAGATATTATATGCATAACACATATTATATATTGCACATATTAAATAGAGTTTAATTGTCATCCACTAATTGTCAAGTGTTCTTTTTTAACAATAACTATTCATGAACTCTAAAAAAATCACCATTTAAAGCTTATGTGTTATATAATATAATTGACTGATAATATAAAATATATTTACATTATCAGTGTAGTGTAATTAATCTCTATTAAATAATAGTTGAAAATATTTTTATTGTATAGTACTCCCTTCGTTTTTTTTTTAATTGTCCAGTTTTAAATGCGTGCGGGTATTTAGGAAATGATTGATGTTGTATAAAAATTAACAAAATGTACGTACACTTATTTTACTAAATTACCCTTTATTATTTTTCTTGGTAAAAGAGTAAAAAAGATTAGTGAGTAGTATTAAATAGGGGTAAAAGGGGGAGAAAATAATAAATTTTGTCTTAAAATTTGAAATGGACAATTAAAAAAATACATGCATCTTTAAATTAGACAATTAAAAAAATGGAGGGAGTAATAAATATTATGGTATAAAAAATGTTGAAAAAATAGAAAAAAAAAAGTAATGAAGGAAGTAGTAATAAAGGGTAATGATTACGTGAATAGATACCAGCATTTAATGCATGGATTTGATGAAGTGTCCTTTTTTCCGTCGCATACCATCAGAAGCAGCAGCAGCAGCATTACAAAAGGAAAAAAAGAGTACCCCCAAATGTGTGCTGTACCTATGAAAACCTAGCTCAGTCTTTCGGCCTTTCCTTCTTCTGTCCAAGGCCCAAGGGCTTTCTTTGCATTAACTTCTTCAGCTTCTATGGATTATTTTCCACAGATTCTGTCTCCCTTCTCAATCTTTAGTCATCATTTTATTTCGACACAAGATAATTAAATTGAGCAAAAAACTTAAATTTTATATATTAATCTAATAAAAAATATTTTTTATACTATAAAAGTAATTATTATTTATAATAATTTAATATTTTTAAATTATTAATTCAACTTTTATTGTAATACATTAATTAAATGTTTTTAAAAATTAAATTATTATTTTTTAAATATTAAATTATTATATATAATAACTGATTTTATAGTGTACATATAAAATTATTTTAATCTAATTCATCTCCTTCTCAACTGAAATATTATCACCTTAAAATATTTGGTATTCCTTTTATAAATGTTTATATGGCAGTTTTCCACTAGTTTAATTTATAAATAAAAAAGTTTAAATTGTAATAATTTCTCATCAATTTTGATAAAATGTGTTATAACTCCTTTTTATTTGTGAATTTTACTTTAGAAACTACTAAATTTATAAAAGTGTTATATTATTTTTTTCTAAAAGTTATACTAAACTTTTATCTATCATATGTAAACAATGAATTTAGAAAAAGATCAGTGTTATATAAATAAATAAAAAACAAGGACACTCTTTAATAAGTTAAAAGTGAAAAAAGTTATAGAAAATAAAATTTTGAATGCCTTAAAATCTTTAAAATATTGAAAAAATAAAATAGAATATTTTATAGAAAAAAACTTGAAAATAACGAATAATTAAAATAAATAAATCTAAAATTTATAAGTTTTTAATATATTCAATATTATAAAAAATCCAATAAAAACCTTCATTTTTACCAGCACTCAATAGAAAAAGAAAAAAAAAAGTTTGCACCGTTTGGGTTTCGTAGGTGATGATGAAGATGAGTGTAGGAAGCAGCAGCGGCAGGGGCGTTGTTGGAAATGGACAGTGATCAACAGGAATGAGAATGACTGACTTGATGAGATGAGACAGTCACACATATCAGAACAATCAACCCTTCAGTTCAGCCTCCCACACCCAACAAGTACTTAATATACAAGTAAACAAACTTTACAACGCCACTTCATCATCACTTTTACATTCTTTTCATTTTATCCTACTTCACAAAAAACCATATTTAATTATCTATTTGTATCCTTTCATTCATTCACTATAATATAGGCCATAGGATAGTAATTTACTCACTATCAATAGAGTATTATTAAAAAGTGTATTCTCTTTTGACGGTTTACAACTACTATTTTGTTTTTTTTAATCTATTCAATTTTAGTTTAGCACACAAATTAATAATACATTTTATACTATTTAAAATTTTAAAAAATTTAAATATATTTTATAATATTATGATTACTTATTATCTTTCTTTTTAGTTATTTATTAAATTTATTATTTTTCTTATTTTAATTAAAAATATAATTGAAAAAATTAATAACAATCACCTCAAATTTTTAAATAGATAAATAAAATAATATGCATTTTTAAGTTGAACGGATAAAAATGAAAGCAATATTTTTTTTTTTTGAAAAACAATATATGCAAATGCTGCAACATCAGAGAAATTATTTCAAAATTTTGCAATTGGAATTGAAGGTTCTCTTCGTGATGCACGGCAGAAAATCTTGTCAGCATAAGTTAGAATCGATTTCCAGATAAAACTAAACCACAATTGAAAAGACTTCTATTGCTGACTCTCACTTTGGCAATAAAAAACATTCATTTATATAAGACAAAAATATGAATGATTCAAAAAGTTACCTAACCAGCTTCAAAAAAGGTTCCAAATTCAATCTGACACACACCACCCTGTTGGATTGGACCAGGTTCATTTTGTTACTCAAAAGACCAACACTCCAAAAACTTCCATTTATTTAGACATTTACATTAAAACATGAAGATATAACACAAACATAAATACATAGTATATAAATAAATAACATATTATGCCTACATAGTAATAAATCCTTATCACAAAATAATAATAATATTATTAATATTTATTATTTAGTTGATGACCCTTTATAGCCAATAATGCAGCTCCATATGCAGCCTCTGTTTGATCAGCACGAGTAACAGGCAAACCAAGAACCCTCTCTCGAATCTTTGTCCACTTGTCATTTTTGGATCCTCCACCAGCTGTGAACACTTCATCCACCTCTGTTGCTCCTAGCTCCTTTAGCAACCCATATGCTTTACCCTAAACATAACCACCACCCACAAAAACAGGAAGTGAAAAATATAAAATAATATCAAAGAAAAACAGAGCAAAGAGAATCAAACAAGTGTTTTTTTATATATATAAATATATATAAACCTCTATCCGAGCAATGGATTCCAAGATCCCATGCAAGTACTCAGCATCATCTTCTGGACGTGGGAGTAGCCTGTATAAACATGGATGAAGCTGCTTCTTTATACGTAATGGGTGTTATAAGTAATGTGTTATACATGTAGCACACATTATGTATGATATATAGCATACATTGGATACTAGTTGAATATATTTCGATTGTACAACAAGCATTATTGAACATAAAGGGATGTGATGTGATTACTATTTTACTAACCAAGGCATGCATATTTCAACATTTATTACATAAGTTATTGTGAGGCAATGATAGTCATATTACTTTTCTTAAAACAGGATCAAATGGCTAAGTTCAAATGGAAACTAAATTTCAAAGACGTGTGAAATTGATTCTACGTAGAATTGATTTAGTTAAAATTAATTTTAACAAAAAGTCTCTAGAAATGATTATAAGAGTAAAAAAATTCACTTCTTGTAGAATTAGTTCTGACTCCTAGAATTGATTTTGAAATCATAGCCAAATGTTAAACCAAACTTGTTTAAAAGCTACCAAAATCAATTTTGTATATCTAGTTAGAATCAATTCTATGATCACTCACTAGGAAACCAAACATGATATTAGTACCTTGGAGGCAAGTTTGGATCAGCCACTGGAAATCTCTCACCAGGTTTTGGAAGAGGATAGTAGTCTAGCTGAGAGGCTTGTGAGGGATTGATCTGTTCACTGAGTTTCTCTAATTGATCATCAGTGAAAATCTGTCTAAGAACTGCTCCACCAGTGTTTGAAGCACCACCAACAAGCCATTTATCGTCGAGGCGATGGCTATAAACCCCGAACCGAGAATCCTCAATTCTTGTGTTGCTCAATAGTTTTATAGCAAGTGTTGAACCCAAAGAAGTAACCTAATCAACAATTTAACAGCTTCTAATTTAATTTTAAGTATCCATGAATGTAGGTTTTCTTTCTAATAATCTTAAGTTGTCCACAACGAGATATGATAGATCATGAACATTTGTGATAAAACAAAGACGAGTTTAGTAAGAAAAAAAGAGAATTACTGCTTTTCCAGGTAGATTGGCACGAGCTGCAAGAAATGCAGCTATGCTGTCAGTTGTTCCAGTGCATACAACACAATCCTTTTCAAAACCTGAAAGGAAAAGATACACACAATACAAATCATTTTCAAATTTCAAATTTCAAATTCATAGCAGAAAAAAGATTTAAACCTGAAGCTAAAGAAACTTTGGTGCATTACAACGCAGCAACGATCACAAACAACAAAACTTATATAGATTCTCTCGTTCTCGTTGTGATTGTGATTTCATATAAGGAAAAACGTACGGAATTTATTCCTAATTTCCTCCTTTAAAGAAGCAATTGGAGTTCCTGGAGCAAGAACTGAAGGTAAAAGATGAGAATATGGTTGAGAGACCAGCCATGCTGGATATGCATCAATCTCAGGATCATAACCAACCTGTGAAACATAAAACAATGGTCAATTTTCCATCATGAACATTGTGACACAAAATGGTAGATTTTATTATATCATTACCTTCAGAGCATTATTGTAGTCTGAAACTCCAAGCTTCCCATGAAGAAGCCACAAAAGCCAATCTGCTTGGTGCAACAACAGAGCTGATTTCTTGTTTGAGCCGACATTGTTCCACCACGAGACGAGCTTACAGAGAGTGGATGATCCGGTGCAAACCGTATGGTTTGGAGGAGCAATAGATTTCACCATTGGAAGTGCATCAGGACAACTCTCATTGTAAAGTAAAGGTCTCCATATTGGTTCACCAGTGTCACTGCAATACCAGATTCATATATCTAACTTCAAAATTCACATGTAATCTTAAGTTATTCATAAATAATTAATAACACAAAACAAGATTATATATGAATAGCTGATCATCCACCTATCAACAATGATAGTAGTAGCAGAAGTGCCATCAATAGAAATGGACACAATTTGTTTGCAAAGCTCAGGCGGGACATCTTCGAGCAGCAAAAACAGTGTCTCCCTCCACGAGCGTACCCAATCATTTGATTCTCCACTCTTTCTAGACATCAGAAACAGAATTCTTAGTATTAATACCACATATCAGAATAGACTGTATAGTGATTAGTTACACAGTTAGTTTTCCGTTAAAAGCTTGTTAATGTATCAGTTACTACAAATCCTTTATATCCTGCGCACAGAACTAACACTTTTAAGTGTGAATTACACCTAACTTGTACATAAACATTCTCGCTCTAGTAACATTTACAATCACTCATTCTAACTTTTTAATTTAACTTTTACACATTATAAATCAAAATGAATGGTTATAAATGTTTCTGAAGTAGACATTAAATCTACTCTAAGACCATGTCAGAATTTCTCTTCTAATTTTGTTAAGAATACCTTGGCAGTGGCACTTGTAGCACAAGAGATATGTGTTATGGACTTATGTGACTTCAATTGCTTGAATGCAATTATGAACACTAAAGACTCCCTTTTTGATAACACAATTCAACATTCCATCCTAATATATTCTTACAACAAAAATGCTTTAGAAACCTTAAGCTAAGAAACGAATCAAAAATTGAGATTCAATATCTTGCACTTCCAATCAATCCATTCTCATTGAACACATGACATTCAGGTAGTTAAAGTAATAATAAAAGTCAAAGAACTCACAATTGCATGATCATACATGATTAAATATCTGTAAAATAAAATTTTATACTAACAGCATATCAAAACTAAATCATTTAAGAGAAAAAGATAAATTTAAAACATATATATATCAATATACCTTGTACTGAGGATACTCTCTCTTGGCCTCAGCCTGAATAGTGCCACATTTATCAATGATGGCAAACCTGGCACCAGAAGTTCCAAAGTCCAACCCCAGATAGAGCCTTTCACTTCCTCCAACACCCATTTCTGAGTTCTTCTTGTTATTATCTCCGAGAGACATAGATACTGCCATTGGTTTTCTTACCTTAGTACATAACCCATTTCCTGATAAAATAGATTCAAAAATCAAAACATCATTAGTCTCTTCAAGCATTAAGCAAAAAGGATCAGGTGGGCATCATATACTAAAAGATTACAGTACCAAAGTTTTGGATTGATGACCAAGATGTGCTTGAAATTGCTCCTATCATATTGTTCTTTGCTTTTTCTTCCCTCTATCCCCACAGATAAGGGACCTGAGGATGAACATCTCTACTCAAAAAGTTTAAAAGAAAGAAAAGGACAATTGTTTTTCTCAGTATAAAGGAAACATTAAAAACCAATATGGGCTGATAGAGGCCCATACTATACTCACTGTAGGATAATTGGGCCTGATAGTGAGCCCATTTGTAAGAATTGGCAGATATGGACCAATAAAAAGAAAATTGTTAAACGATTATGACAAAAAAAAAACAGAAAACAGATTAATAGAATCAATAATGTTTGTCGTATAACGAAAATACATCCACCAAACATTTTACGTGTGTTATATATGATATGTAATGTATGTTATACATATAGCACACATTCCATATCATATATAACACACGTTGGATATTCGTTAGACGTATTTCTGTTGTACGATAAGTCAGTAGATGAAGAAGTTTTATACCCAACAAAAAGAGGAAACCACTACATCTTTTCTAAAATTAGTATAGTTTCTTGTCCACTAACCAAATTAATCTCAATACGGCAATGCATGTATCTACTCTACATAAATGTTTGTAAAACATCTTTATTAGAAGAGATAGAACTCAATTAATTAATGCTCACCATATGTAGAGTGTTTTTTAGTTAGGGATGGTTTTATTTTTTCGTAAAATAGCATAGTCCCCCACAATCCATATTCAAAAAAGAAACGAGGGAGATACATCTAGTACTTGTCGTGTGCTTTGAATCGTGCAAGAAAGTACAATTAGGGGAGGGGGAAGGATTAAAAGAAAAGAGAACAAAATTAGAAAAATGTTATTTAAACATTAAAAAATAAATGTTTCAATTGGATATCCACTCTTAAATTCTTGGATATAATAGATAAGTATGATAAATATAAATTAACATCATATCTAATCATATAAAAGTAAAGGTCCGAACAAGAAATTCACTTTTGGACATATAAATATATTTTCCACAAAATTAGGGCATCTGTTGTGGCATGAAACCAAACAAGTACTCATATCCATCCAAAGTCCAAACATAGAAAAGATAAAATTAGGATTGGGGAACAAACATAGTCCCAAGCTATCCAAGATATATGTCCCCAGTTGCATGTGACTCGTTAGTAATTGCAATTTATATGCTTCTAAGAGGAAGAGGTGACAGCTAGTTGCTAGCATCTCGTCACAAGCATCACCCAAAAAAGAGGACCACTAGAAAAATCAAAAAGGTTTCTTCATGCATGTGCCATAAAGTTAGTAAGTAATACCATCAACATAGAGTGGAGTCAAGTGAAAACAAAATCCTTTTTTGCATTGTATATTCTTTGCTTGTACTCTTCCAAACACTGAATAAATGAATGAAGGAGAAGAGAAGGAAAAAACAAAACAAAACATCATAATTATCATGTCAACAAAAGAAAATCTCATAATATTCTTAATAACCAGTAATACGTTCAACTAATATTTAACATCTGCTCTACATAATAATAATACGTAATATGTGTTATATGTATATATACTATATATACGATATACATTACATATTATGTATAACACACATTAAATATTAATTGAACGTATTTCTGTTGTACAAACATTAGTAAGTCATCGGCCTCAACCTCCTATAGGAAAAGAGCTTAGTGCCTCTACCAAGGTATGATATAATTCTCATTTTATTCTCATCTCACTTAAATTTAGCACTAATTTAATTTGAAGTTTGAACGTTATAATCTCTTTTTAAATAGTCTTATCCATCTTAATTAGTTCAAAATCTGCTTGAAAGCTCACTAATAAAAATTGTAATCTTGTCAATATAACCACATGTGTTACCTTATTGGCTTAATGTGAGAACAATATATACTAAATATTGTTGAAATGAGTTCTCATTTAGAAGTCTTACACGTCTTTTATCTGATTAATGGGATATTCTAGGATAAAATATATAGTTACATGTCATAACAATTATGTGATAAATTGAAAGGATGAAATTTACCTAAGAAACTAGATGATTGAAAAAAATAATAATAATGTGATATATAACCAATGAGTGCATGTTTGGGAACTACTTCAAACAATTTTTTTTTTTTAAAAAAAGAAAAAAAAAGCTGTTTGAAGATAATCTATTATGTTTGGATGAATGTGCAAAATAATTTAAGCTGTTGTATTTGATAAAAAAAGCTGTTAGAATGCAAAATAAGTTAAGCTAGTATTTGAAGCTTATTTTCTAAAAAAAAGCTTTTCTATTCATATCTAATAGGAAATATCCAATCTACCCCTAAAAGTTATTAAATTCCTTCATAACTTATAAATCATTTTATACCCATTTTAGTATTTAACTATTAAAAAGCGATTATTTTTTAACAATCCAAACATCATAGATTAACTTAAAGTTACTTTTCAGCTAAATTATCCAAACATAAATTTATCCTTAAATAAGCGATTATATAAAAAAGCAATTGTATAAATAAGCGATTACTGAAATAAATTTAATTTTTCAACTTACCCAAACATACCAAATTATTTTTTTTATTAGCATCACGACAATATATATATAGTGCTATATAAGGTTTTAATTACCGATGCATGCACGGTTGTTGTTGGTTAGTTAAAACAAACCCATCTTTTAACTTTGCTTTCCTTTGAGATGACCCCATAATTACAACTTCATAATTCTTTCTCTAATTTTTAAGTCTAAGAATCGCCATCTTGATTGTGATTGATGGTCTTTTTTTAAATGTGAAAAAAATAAAATCAATCAAATTATCCAGTGCTGCTGGCAATCAACATCCTTCATCATTTCTATTCCTTATTTACCCTTTCGTCACCCTTATTCCCTTTTCATCTCATTAACTATTCGATTATTATTACAATTACAACTATAGGGAATGAATGAATGTCAAATGCCTAACATATTTATTATGTCTTATTGAAAATTTATATATAAAACAAAAATATGATTGTAAATCTTTTTCTGAAACATACATTAGACTGTGTTTGAATGTTGCATGTCAAACAAAAATAAAGAAACATGGTGACCGAGAAAAGGGGATGATATGTGTGACAAAAATATGAAAAAAAGTTATTGTCTAAGTATCATGTTTGGAAGTAAGAATATAAAAAAAATTAAAAAGATATTTTTACCCTCATAAGAAATTTATGGATGTACAAAGTTGTCAACCCATCCTTAAAATGTGATGATATAGATGTAAATATAAAATTTATAAAAAAATATTTTTGTAAAGATTGTTTCCTTTATCTATCCCGTCTATTCATCTAAACTATATGGGGGTACACATAATAATTTCTGTATTTATTAATTATTATTGATACATAACACTGTCAACACACCAACACTTATCCCTTTTGACTAATTAGTTTGTTTGAGGCAGACAAGAAAATTAAGGTATTATATTGAGAAAGGGATGAAACGAGGGGGTGATGAGAAGAATGTGACATTATTGTTGTCACTATTAATTCATTCACCGAACATTATGTATTGTTGCAACTGCCCAAGAATGTACCTATGGGGCGTGAGCACTTATAACCTTTGCAGTTTGCACATGACTATTTATTTATTTTCATTTCCACATTTAGATTATAGAATATGTAATGGCTTTTATAGCCGTGATAGTGTAATTGAGACATGAACGCGATGTTGTAACTGCATGCTTTCACCAAAAGCAGCTTCACTATGAAGTGCTAAAATATCATTAAATAGAAAAAAACAGAGAGATGGAATTTTAGGGTGCGTTTGTTTTTTTATTCTGAAATTAAAGTAAGTGAAAAATTTACTCGGTCAACTATTTGTGTGAGGGTCAGATAGGAATAAAGTTATAGTGACTTAGTGAACAAAATCATCAATTTTTTGTTCACTCCAATTTTAGAGTCAATGTGTACTGGAAGAGAAACATAAATATGAGAGAGTGTTCGGAGTCAATTTTAGATTCACTGTTACTCTGACTCCTGAAACGAAACACTGAATTCATGACTCTCTTGACTCTGACCTCAGAGTCATAGTCATTGAAAACAAACATTATCTTAAGAAACAATTTTACTATATGTACAGTAAAAAATCAACTAAAATAGTCAATATGAAAATTTAGAGTCACAATTATTCGATCCACTAATATTTCACTTTTATTATCACTCTCATATTTAGGTAACATCAAATTGAACATATTAACTATATTGACCGATTTTTTATTACTCGCCAAAATTTATTATTTAAAAAATTAGTACATATCTTTTTATACAATAACCATTATAATATTCGAATTTTGAACCGATCTCATGTAAACTATTTAAATTTCTAACCACTAAATCACTTATACTTTCAATAATCTTAACTAATTTAAGAGTTTTTTTTTTTATTATTAATACGGCCGAGAAATGGCGGGGATTAAGGAATTGTCCATCATCCCTATTTATTTCAATTTTGTCCATGATTGTATTTTTGTTTTTTTAAATAAAATTTTCATACGAAAACTAGTCAATTGTTAAAGTTAAACCAACGTAGTACTTAAATTACGTCTTTATGAATTAATGAAAAGTTTATTGATGGAAAGTTCCAGCTATCAAGGACTTTAATTTCAATCTATTAAGACATTTTAGAATAATTCAACGAACAAATATTAATACGAATTAAGCTCTTCATGAATATAAAAAGCTAAAAAAAGGTTATAATATCAGTGATGAAAGAGAGCGACAAGGGGTAAAAGTAGAAGATAAAAATCCACATCTCAGACAATGATTGCTTGTAGTTGAAATAAATTAAAAGCTGTAATCTTGTTTTACAGAACATTACTAAACATAATACAGTATATTGATAACTTAATTTGAACAAAGTTTTTTTTTAATTACTAATCAACGTTTAATTTTAGCTCTTAATGCACATGAAAAAAAGTGCACCTGGCCTCAGCAAATCACATGCATTGACATGTTTTTAATTAACGAGTGGGTAGCAACGGTAGTTGAGTTTGATTTGATCGATCTATTATATTAGAAAAATTCATACATACATCGGTCTCTGCTATGTTACGTTGTCTCCAAAAGTATTGAACCATAAACATAACACCTGGCTATGCAATACGAGAGATATGCCGCTAGGGTTCATGCTCCCATTCAAGGATATTGAATTGCAATTTACAATCTGAATAATGGAGGCAAATCATAAAGCATATCGAATTATATGATTCAAATATATAATGATTAACAATAATAATTTTGAAAACACATCTATTAACACGAATAGTAGATGTGTACCTATTTAAACGGTAGGATTTAATTTTTATCCACTGATAATATACTATTTTATTATACAGTTATTTAATTATATGCTGCAACGTCAGTCATAATTGTGTTTTTCCTCTTTTACTATCTGAAAAGTCATACAAATGCAGTGTTTTAATTGGACGATAATGTAAAATATATTTACACTATCAGTGCATCAAAATTAAACCATAATCATTATGTCTCGGGTTCGATCATTGAAATGATTTATATGAGAAAAATTTTATGACTAGAGAGAAACCTATAAAAAAAAATAATTTTCATGTTTTATAGTATAAATTTATCATTGAAGTCTTGTCTAACCTCAAAAAAAAATTAAAACAATAACTGTCTTGGATATGTTAAAATTTTTAATTATTATGTTATTAAAATTAGATAAATAAAAAAGTAGAGGGAATAATTTTATGAGAGCATACTTAAGAAATTGATCGGATGTCCACCGGAGCAACCACAGTTATTCCCGCTCAGTTTTCTGGCTTATTTATTTCAAAGCCTTTTCCACGCGCGGGCGTTTCCACTAGTTTAAAATCTCTCAACCTTCTCACCTGCCACGTCAGCTCTTCGAAAAACCAAATCAATTTATCATTTTTAAATCCCTCCCAATAAAAAAATCGAAAATCCCATTTTTTTAAAAATTAATTAAAAAAATTTAAACAGAGACCATCTCCTACTCCTACACACTCTCTCTCTCTCACTACTCTGTCATCTTCTTCTTCCTCATTCTCTTTCTCTCCCACTGAACTTTCCTTGTCTTAGAGAAGACGAAACCCACACACTCACTCTCTCTCCCTCAGAGAATAATATCCTAAAGCCTCAAAGTAGAAAAGAAAAAAGAAAGAACAAGAGAGAACTAAATGTTCTTCGCTTTTGTTTCTATGTCCATGTGAGAGTTCTGACACATGCTATTCATAGACTTATTCTTCTACTCTTCTTCTTCTTCTTCTTCCTTCTTTACTTCACATTCTGCTGGTTTCGCGTGACTCACCAACTCGGACGAGTCTACTCAACTTCTATGTCCTCACGAGCTAGGAGCAGCTCGCCATTTTCGCACCAGAAGCTCTCAACTCCTTTCTCCTCCGTTTCGTCCACTTCCTCTTCCTTCATGAACGGCAGGTTGATGCCTCGCTCTTGCTCTTCTTCCACCTCGTCGTTCTTCAACTCGGGCGCCGGACTCGGTGGTGGCCGATCCACGTCTCCGAGTCGCGGTCGCAGCGAGTCAACCTACTACGGTGAGGTATGTCATTCGCCGGTGGAGTTCGGGATGGAGGATGAGGTGATCGCGGAGCCGATGGATTCGTCAAGGTCTCGGGACAGCATCTCCGTCACGATTCGGTTCAGACCTTTGAGGTAATGCTCTAGATCTGCGAGCTAAGGTTGATCAGATCCGTTCGATGTGAAATCGAATGAATCTGCACCGTTCGATTTTTTTTAATTATTTTTTCTATTTCTGCGATCAAATTGTGATTGAGCGGTTCGATGTTGTTTGTTTTGCAGTGAAAGAGAGTACCAGAGAGGGGACGAGATCGCGTGGTATGCGGATGGTGATAAGATTGTGAGGAATGAGTATCATCCAGCTACTGCTTATGCATTTGGTATTTTTCCACTTCGATTTTCTTTTTTTATTTAATTCTGACGTTGTTTTGTGGTGAATCGAATGAGGAAAATGAGGTTTCTAGTGTGAAATTGGTGATAATTTTGCTTTTAGGGGTAGAAATTTTTGGTTGTTGATGTTAGAATGTGGATTTAATTTTTTGCGGCAGATAGAGTGTTTGGACCGCATACAATTACTGATGAGGTCTATGAAGTTGCAGCCAAACCTGTTGTGAAGGCTGCTATGGAAGGCGTTAACGGTATGAAATTTACTATATGATTACTCAAGATTATATCGCAATGTGAATGTGATGCTATAGTAATATCTGATTTGGTTTCAACCGATGCATCTAGTTGAATAAGCTAGATTGCCATTGGTCAATATATGTAGTGGTTAAGTGTTAAAGTGGTTGTTGGAGTTAGCTGAGTTTGGAAGATAACATGTAGCAAACATTGCAGGAACCGTGTTTGCCTACGGTGTGACGAGTAGTGGTAAAACACATACTATGCATGTAAGTGTCACTTTTTTCAAATCAAGACTTTCTATGGTATAATTGTCTAAATTGATGTGATCTTCTTGATTAGGATGTGCCTTATTCTCTTTTCAATATGATATGTGCAGGGAGACCAAAATTCTCCGGGTATCATACCACTGGCTATAAAAGATGTTTTCAGCATTATCCAGGATGTGAGTTTTCTCTCAAACTTAGTAAATGCTGGTTTCGTCATTGTTATTTATTGGTTATTTTTTTTTTAATTTTTAAAACAGATGTGCTTTGAAGTATCAGCAATGTCTTTTGATCTGTTACCAATACACCCTATCTCTTTCTTGCTTTCTACTTTACTTGTGATCAATTAGCCATCTGCTTGCCTAGCATATCTTCATTGACTGCTATATTTCTTTTAATTGGTACTGATGGACTATTTATGATGTTTGATTTATAATTGGTAGTTAGTAGTTACTGCTTCAACCTAGCATGATTATAGAGTTATCTTTTTTTTATTATTAAATTTATGCTATTGATACTTGCATGGAATGGCTGATTGTGTTTGCTGCAGACTCCAGGAAGAGAGTTCTTACTCCGAGTGTCATATCTGGAAATATACAACGAGGTAAATGCAGAACATTTTTTTTTTGCTCCACCATCTGTGTTCTGAACATGATTCTGTCCTTTAATTCATACTTATATGTCAGCTCCGTCTGTTATATCAGGTTATAAATGACTTGCTTGACCCAACTGGCCAAAATTTGCGTGTTAGAGAAGATGCACAGGTTTCTTACTTTATTCTTATGTTAATTGAATCTGAATCTATACTTCTCAATTCACTCTTTCTTTAGCTCAAACTTCTTCCTTTGTTCCCGATTGTCTTTCAATACATGATGATATTTTTAGTTTGCCTTTGTAATGTGGCATGACATGTACATATGGACTTCAAAGTTTGAACTAAAAAACTGTTTGTGATCATTGATGGTCATTGTTTTCGATGTTTGATTCTCATTTTTTCTATCTTCCTTTATTTTCTCCTACTATAGTAATCGTGATGACCTTCATTGTTTGAAGATTGAGTGAATTTTTTTTATAAAATTAAATCTTCTACTGCGTTTGTAGATAAAATGTTGATTTCCATGTTCAAATTTTGTGTTAAAATTTCAGTGAAGAAAAACCAATTGGTAACATTTGTTATTGGAGTAGAATCTTACATTGTTGTGTCAATTTTGAAATCTTCACTTAACTTCTTATGACTTGCTTGAGGTGTAACTCATGTTTGCTTGTAAGTTTTTCAGGGTACTTATGTGGAGGGTATAAAGGAAGAAGTTGTTTTGTCTCCTGGTCATGCACTTTCCTTTATTGCTGCAGGAGAAGGTTCATGTTGTCATATCTCCCTCCAATTGATTTTAGTTAAATAACACTAATGGCTAATTGTTGACTCAAACTTTATATTAATATGCATGCTTGATGGCAGAGCATCGTCACGTTGGGTCAAACAATTTCAACCTGTTCAGCAGTCGAAGTCACACAATATTTACCCTTGTAAGCATTTTTTGTATAGTACTAATAAAATTTGCTGTCATAGCACCCCAACTGTACGCTTGCTACAGTGTTAAACTTAAATCACAGCCTGAGGGCTTATGTTTTTTGGTGGCTAAATTGCTACATGCTGGTTTATTAATGTTTGGTTTTTGCAAAGTCAATATATTTTGGATTTCTTCCCTGGACCTCGTCTGGCCATCACTTGTTTTACAAATAACTTCTATTTTTATTAATATATTTGCAGATGATTGAAAGCAGTGCCCATGGTGATGAATATGATGGAGTGATCTTCTCTCAGCTTGTATGTGAATAACTTTTCAGATGATACCATATGTATTTATTGCTGGTTGACTATTCTTATTTTCTTTTTCTGAGCTTTCTTTGATCAGAACTTGATCGATCTTGCTGGATCTGAGAGCTCAAAAACTGAAACAACTGGAATTAGAAGAAAAGAAGGATCTTATATAAACAAAAGTCTTCTGACACTTGGAACTGTAGGTGTCTTATGTTTCCAATATTTTTATCTATGGAGAACTCTTGTTACGACATTTTGCAAAAGAAAAGATAAACATGCCTCCTGCTATATTGACTTTATGGTACAATGTGAAGGTTATAGGAAAATTGAGCGAGGGGAAAGCATCTCATGTTCCATATCGAGACTCAAAGCTTACCCGCCTCCTGCAGTCTTCACTTAGCGGGCATGGTCATGTTTCAGTGAGTTTGGATTCTGCTACACTTTCTATGGTTCAATTGTATAACTGTATTTTGGTGTCACTGCACTATTTTATTGTGTGTAACTGCTGACTCATCATTCTTCTTCATTATGCCACTTAAATAGGGCTATGGCTTGTTTTAATATCTTTGCTTTTACTCTCTTCATGCTCATGAATATACTGGAACAATGTTAAACTGTCTAGATGAGCACCATATTAACATCAACTTAACATGGATGGAAATTTCAGCTTATATGTACAGTAACTCCAGCATCCAGTAATATGGAAGAAACTCATAATACCTTGAAGTTTGCTAGCAGGGCAAAGCGAGTAGAAATATATGCCTCACGTAATAAGGTCTGCTTTAAAAATATTGGTCATCTGAAGAATCACTTGCTTATTTGCATTTATGAGATGAGATTACTCATTCACTTTTGAATTGTTTGTTAAAACAGATTATTGATGAAAAATCTCTAATCAAGAAATACCAGAGAGAAATTTCAGTCCTCAAACAAGAACTTGATCAGCTAAAGAAGGGAATGCTTATTGGTGTCAACCACGAGGAGATCATGAGCTTAAAGCAGAAGGTTTTTAGCTTTGCCTGATATATATTTCCTATTTCCATTTTTTTGCAGGACTTTTGTGATTGTTAAGCTGGACCTGCTTCTTATTGTATACTGTTATAAATAGTTGGAAGAAGGTCAAGTGAAAATGCAGTCAAGATTGGAAGAAGAGGAAGAAGCAAAGGTTGCTCTTATGAGTAGGATCCAGAGACTAACTAAGCTTATTCTGGTTTCATCAAAGAATGCTATTCCTGGATATCTAGCTGATGCTCCCAGCCACCACAGAAGTCTCTCTGTAGGCGAGGATGATGTGAGTTTCCATTGCATGGATGTGTTTTATCGTCTTTTTTATTATTCATTCTGAAATGCCTCTAACTTTAAACTCCTTATTATGAGTTGTTGCAACATTTTTGGAAGGTTAATTTTCTCTTAGTATTCTAAATCTCCATAACTGAAGTTTTATGCTGATGACTACTAGTCTTCTGCTAGGTAGTAGGTTGTGACTCTAACTATCTTGTCACCAGATTAGCATTTATAGCTCTGCCTTTAGTAGTTTATATTTTGATACATACATCATTTACGGGCTTCTCCCATTCCCTTGGATAACTTATGATTTTGTGATTAGTTGGTGTTTTGAAATATTTCAAACCCTTATTAATGAAGAGGACAAGCATTTCATCCTTGCATCTTTACTGTTTAACTGCATGTCATATCATTTACCACTATCAGAAAAACAAAGATCTCTTCCCTACAAACGAACCTTTCATGGTGTGACTCCCCTCTTCTAAAACTTGTGATTTTTCCCCCCAGAAATATGATGTCCTACGTGATGGATCACTTTTGATTGAAAGTGAGAATCAAAAAGATTTGTCTACACTGTCATCTGACCTAGCCCAAGATGTTAGACATAGAAGATCATCAAGTAGATGGAATGATGAACTCTCCCCAACTAGCAGTATAATTACAGAATCAACACAAGCTGGTGAACTGATCAGCAGAGCAAGGCTACCAGCGGTAGATTTATGTTTCCCTTCCCCTTTATCGTTATTTGTTTGACATTTGACGATATTATTTCACAGTTTGCATATAAAATGCCTCAATTTTGGGCATGTGTACATACCTTTTTGACTGCTTATTGAATTGTAGGGAGGAATGACAATCTCTGATCAGATGGATCTTCTTGTCGAGCAAGTAAAAATGCTTGCTGGAGATATTGCTTTCAGTACCAGCACTCTGAAGCGCTTGATGGAGCAGTCAGTTAATGATCCTGAAAGTTCCAAAACTCAGGTATTGTGTTCTGGCTTTTCTCAAAGTATGATACTTAGATGTGGTGAACGGCCGATGCAGTAGTCTTAATTTTCCATGTGAGAACTGAGAAATTAGAATAATGCACGGTTTGGCAGAAGTTGTATAGTACTGATCTGATGTGCATGGTCAATACCATGACAAAAATATGCTGTACCTAAACTCTATTGACTAGCTTTATGTTGCTGATTTGGATTCCTGTAAGAACTTAGAAGTTGTTTAAAGGCAATGTGAATGATTTCTCACAACAGATTGAGAATTTGGAACAAGAGATCCAAGAAAAAAGGAAGCAAATGAGGCTTTTAGAACAAAAAATAGTTGAGAGTGGTGAATCTTCAATCGCTAGCTCATCGGTGGTTGAAATGCAGCAGGTAACTATTTTGATATATATATATTTTTAATATTCTGATAGATTTGAAGATTGAGTATTTACGTAGACACTGATAAATTTGTTTATACTTCTGTTTATGTGTTTTTTTTTACGGCAGACGGTCACAATATTAATGACTCAGTATAATGAAAAGGCCTTTGAGTTGGAGGTAATTACTACATTAGCTACGCAAAGGGCATTACACCAATTTACTTCCAACGCCCACTGAGTCACCAATTTATATACACATCTCAATGTGGGATATTTTGATCGATGAATTGCACTAGTCACATCAATTATTCACTTGTATTAACTGCATATGCATTTTGAAATATCTATATACAGATAAAATCTGCAGACAACCGTGTTCTTCAAGAACAGTTAAATGACAAGGTTCATGTTTACCTTTTCGGCTATTTGCTTCCTCATCTTAAAATTATAAGATGCTGCAGAAACTGCTTATTATCATAAAGTTGCCGATGTTGACATTCTTTTATGTTTTGCATTCCATTCAGTGTTCTGAAAATAGGGAGTTGCAAGAAAAGGTGAAGTTGTTAGAGCAGAAACTTGCAACAGTTACTAGTGGTACATCGTTGGTGCCTAGTGAGCAGTGTCCCTCTGGAGAATACATTGATGAGTTGAAAAGAAAAATACAGTCCCAGGTAACAGAATTTATTGCACTTTATCTCATGTACCAAAATGACAGAAGGATTTGGTCTTAATTGTTTTGTTGGTTGACGTTTCCCTGCTTGTCAAATATACATCGCAGAAACTATAGCCAGCAATAGAATTCTTTATGTCAATTATACAGTTTTGACTTGATTGAATTTCCTAACAGACATTTTTTTTCCTTTTCAGGAGATTGAAAATGAAAAACTGATGCTAGAGCAAGTCCAGTTGTCAGAAGAAAATAGCGGGTTGCACGTGCAGAATCAGAAACTCTCTGAAGAAGCTTCTTATGCAAAAGAACTGGCCTCTGCGGCTGCTGTGGAACTGAAGAATTTGGCTGGGGAAGTGACGAAGATTTCATTGCACAATGCAAAGCTGGAAAAAGAATTGATTGCTGCCCGAGAGCTTGCCAACACTCGAGGCGCAGTTGTACCAACTGTTAATGGTGTTAATCGCAAGTACAATGATGCAAGATCTGGGAGGAAGGGGAGAGCTTCTAGCCGAGCCGGTCTGGATGAGTTTGAATCATGGAGTCTTGATGCTGAAGATCTGAAGATGGAATTGCAGGCTAGGGAACAAAGAGAGGCGGCTCTTGAGGCTGCGTTAGCTGAAAAGGAATATGTGGAAGAGGAGTACAGGAAAAAGGTTGAAGAGTCCAAGAAAAGAGAAGCTGCCTTGGAGAATGATTTGGCAAATATGTGGGTCCTTGTTGCTAAGCTAAAGAAAGAAGGTGGTTCTGTCCAAGAATCAAACATTGATAGTAAAAATGGTGATGGGATTGCACCTACGGTTGATCTCAATACTAATGACATTGAAAGTAATATTGTCCCCAAGGATCCTATTGTGGACGAGTCAAAACCAGAAAATGAAAATCCCAATGAAGAACCCCTAGTAGTTCGTCTAAAGGTTACCCACCATCATGCTATTATTTCTACCTCTCCTTATCATGGAAAATTTTTAAGTCGTCCTTGTTATGATTTGTATTATCCAATTATAAAATAATGCCATTCGAAGAGGTTCAGGTTTTGATCTGCAATTTACTATCTCAGGCACGCATGAAAGAGATGAAGGAAAAAGAACTCAAGCACCTTAGCAATGGAGATGCCAATTCCCATATATGTAAAGTATGCTTTGAATCTTCAACTGCAGCAATTCTTCTTCCATGCCGTCATTTTTGTTGTAAGTATTTTCATAACTTGTCTGAACATTTTCCATTCTCAAACTTTTGATAATTTCCCTGAGTTCACATTTGTTTTTCTGAACTAAAACATCTTTGCTTTTTCAGTGTGTAAATCATGTTCACTTGCTTGTTCGGAGTGTCCAATATGCCGCACAAATATTGCAGATAGGCTTTTTGCTTTTACATCTTGACCCTTCTAACAAAGGTCTTTTGCAATCTTTTTATGATATTTTTTGTGAGCCATAGTCAATTGCTACAATCAACAAGTGCGAATTTAAACTTTGCTTACATTTTTGCTGTCCAAATCTTTGCAGGGTTCCTTCTCATTGAGTTAATAATATATCCACGCAGTTCCCGATGCAAATTCTTTGATTAGTTTGCTTGTATGTAAAACTTGTTTAAAAGGTATATCGATATCTTCTTTTACTCTACCCCTGGAAATTGTATAATAGGGGGGAAAAAGGAGTGGGGGAAAAAGAATGTAAAATGGAAAAAGCAAAGGGTATAATCATTAATCAGCTCTGCTCAAGTACACACGCACAATGTGCGTTTGTTTTATGTATGTAATATAATTTTCCCGTTTATTTAGCTGCATGTCTTGCTACCTGATTTTATGTCTGCGTCAGTTATGTCTTCCGCTATCCATAATTATTATGTCATCACGCAGTCTTGTCTTCTGAAATATCAAAATCTTTGCTTGGGAGGATTTGACTCTGTTTTGCAGGTATAGCTCCCGAGTTCCCAGTTTGATAATTGAAGAATGATGCTATGGGACTCAGGTTATATCCATATTTACCCAAATATAATCCTTCATGTTTCTTTTGCTGAACGTTTGGTAAATGCAATCTTCTGCATGCCATTTAGGCTAGTGGAAGGAAATATGAAACTCGTTTTGGGTGATTCACTCAATTCGAAAGGGATATAGACACTCAATTCGAAAGGGATATAGACACCCTATAGTTTAATAGTTATATTACAATGATATAGACACCCTATAGTTATATTACAATGATCTAGGGATATAGACACACTCAATTCGAAATATTGTGATATTTTTACTAAGCCATTGGACTATATTTTATTTAAGTTTTATTTTCCAACTTTAGTCTCTAGGGTTCCAAATCTGTCTAAGATACAATTTAAGCCAAAGATATTCGTAATTCCGTAGAGTTAAAAATATTAAAAAGTTAAAATAAAAGGCTCATAAACATAGGCAAATATTTTGTGCGCAACAAAAAAAAATCAGTCAAAATAGTCTATACATTGTGCATAATATATATGATATAAAATGTACGATGTATATTAAATGTGGTGCACAACATATATTATATGTTAACATTATTTTTTTTGAAACATGGGATATATGTTGTACATATTATGTGATATATGGTGTGCACGACATATAATATTGAGTTTAATTATGATGTATTGAATTTTACATTGTCAGTCAATCATATCTATTGATCTGTGTGATTTTTAGTTAGTGTGTAGTTGAGTTAAAGACTTTTATTGAAATGTCAATCCATTATTGAATGTTTGGGTAAAATTATTTTACATTAATAGTGGATTAAAATTAAACTCTATAATATTTATTGTGCAATTTATATTATATACGTTTGTTATTGGTTGTTTAGATTGATTTTTTTTATAAAGATCTTTCCTTTACGCATAAGTATTTAGTCAGTTTGAAACAATGTGGTTGGACCGACCATTGAAGATTCTCTCGTGTTCATGTTTATTGTCTTTTTAGGAAAGCACTACAAAAGGTAGTGCCGTCGTGTTCATAATCATCATTAGGTTGGGTCAAACTTAATGTGGAGGCGGGTGGCGGTGACGGTGGCACGCTATTCCGATGAGTATGTTTGAAAAGTATAGATTCGACAAAGAGTTCCTCTCATGGTGTGAAAAGCATTGGGGGTTTTTCAGCGTAGTCGGTATCAACCTTTGTTATTCTCATGGCTAATTTTTTTGCATCCCCTTGTTTCGATTGGTATGGTACCGTAATATATTAATATATTTTAAGAAGGCAATGCTAGAGGCACAATAAAACACCAGCTAAAACAGCAATAAATAGGAATTTTGGTCACAATCACCCAGTTCATTAAAAATATACTCAGGATTAGAATGTTATTTGGGCTACAAAATGTTAAATGAGTTTTGTTAGTTGTTTTGGCTGAAAAATGTTGTTCCCAAACATTTGTGATTTTAAAATAATAATGTTTGTAACACAACAAAAATACATCTAATGTGTGTTATACATAATATATGTGTCATATTATGTGTATTATACATATAACACATAATATGTATTATGTATAACACAAGTTGGATACTAATTGAATGTATTTTTTGTTATATGATAAATATTATTGACGTGTTGTAGGTATTTACACAAGAATTGTTGCAGCTGTCAAATAATTTTTAGTTTTGAAGAAAATGATCCATTCAAATAACTTATTATTAATATACTATATTACTGTATTATTGATGTTCATCTCCATTCTATTTGTGACAATATTAAGAGATGAAAAAAGATTAAAAAAACAGTCTTTATTCTTTTTCAAAAGACAATGAAATCCACTTCATTTCCCCCATTCCTTCAACATTTCCCAATGTGGTCAACAATACATTTTAAATGCAACTTTATTGAAAAGTAAGTCTTTTTTAGTAAGCAAAGGTTATCATGAGCTTTTGCATTTGCACTCAGCATTAAATATGTCTTAGAAAGTTTCTAGATTAATTTCAATGTATTAGATTGAAAAATAATTTTATAATGAAGTTTAATCATGCAAAAGAAACTACTCCTTTTCTGATATACAATATAGTATAACTTTACACATATTTAATATTAATGGGCCAACTGTATGAAGAAATATCTACTACAAAATTTCAAGAAATTTTCCATCACAGTCAAGCAAGGGCATTTTCCAACCATGCACAACTGTCGGTTGTTCATGAGCATTTACTGTCAAAAACTTTAGTCATAAAGTGCTAAAAGGTATTAGCTCAATGGAATATCTTATATCAGGGAATAAAAAGCATTATATCTAGTTCGGAAGATTCGTGCTAATAAACTAAAAATAGAATAAAAAGAAATCACAAAAATATAAGGCCCATACCCTGCCATTAGATGAGAAGAAAGAAACAGATATTGCAGAGAAATAAAGAGAATTTAAATGAAAACTTATAATTGATAAAGAAAATGCAGAAAACAAAAGAAGAGAAACATTTTCCAACACATTACACAGTTGATTAACGAGATCGTTTACATTTTTTGATCAATGGAGGACTAATTGAAGGAACTGTGTAGCCATAGTATCCCCAATTCGAGTATACTTCAACAGTGTTGGCTCCTGGCATTTCCTTAACTCCAACTGAAGTAGAATCATCATTTTGATGAATATTATTACAAGTGCTAAGCTGAGGGGATCTAACTTGGGATTGTGGTGGTGACCACACTTCCAATGGAAACTCATAATCCTGAAAACAACATCACCCCATCATTAAAAAATTATATGATGAAAAATTAGAGAAATTCTTAG
Organism: Aeschynomene evenia; assembly: GCA_013621005.1. Classification (NCBI taxonomy): domain Eukaryota; kingdom Viridiplantae; phylum Streptophyta; class Magnoliopsida; order Fabales; family Fabaceae; genus Aeschynomene; species Aeschynomene evenia. The sequence goes on along the minus strand of CM024266.1, from coordinate 32,611,542 downwards.
ATATTCTTGCAGTACATTAACTTCAATTAAATATGAGTAATGTTATTTCAACATCTAAAACTGAAAATTGAGTGTCTAATTGAGATATGTCCACTTAGACATTCATTTTATAGAATGTATATGAAGTGATGATAAATGATATGTAACAAAATTTGTGCATATCAAAGAATTTCTCTGAGAAAATGAAGATCTTTTATCTCAAGTTCAGGTGCACTAAAGCAAACCTTACAGAGACCATTAGGTGGAAATGAAGCATCAAGAAGGTCTTCCATGCAGTAACCAGGTATGGTATCAATCAAGTACTCAGAAATGCTGCTTGTTGAAACTGAACCCGTGTCGTCACTAGCCATATAATAATAATTATTATTATTATTGTTTGCATTAGAATGAGATGTTCTTGCTTCAGGGCTAGCAGTAGTGGCTCTATCAGAAGACAATGATGTTGGGTCTGAAGAAGATGATGAAGAAGAAGAATCACAGAGCTTTACACCTGTGAGAAGAAACCTATTATGTTTCTGGGTGTGTTCGTTGACTCCATGGATAGAAAGGTCACATTCTCTGCAAAGTATTGCTCTGTCTTCTCGGCAAAATATGTATGCACGCCTCTCCTGCAACATAAATAATATTATTTTTGCTAATTCATACATTAATTTAACACTAATGCTATGTGTACAATGAAAATTGTACAATATTTATACAACAATCATATTTATCACTGGATTATAATATGGATTTACAAACTAATACAATCAAACAGTGAATATGATTGTTATTATATAAGTATTGTACAATTTTCATTATACGCATATCATTCGTCCTTTTAATTTAATTAGATATACCACAAGTAGAAAGCATATATAGTATTCTAAATTACTAAATCAATCATATAAAAATCTTACATGTATGACTTTTATAGTAATTGATGTAAGATTTAAATATATTTTGATTACATGTCCAGCATGGTTTTAATTAAATTGCCATTGTGGTTGTGCTGCAATTAAAAAATGCTGTCAACACTTAAATTTAAAACCATGATGACAAAACATAATAATAATTAAACAATAAAGCTATTGATAATTAAATGTAAAGGTGCATTATAATGTGATACAAGCTAAGAAAGAGAGAGAGAGATAGTACTTGGCAGATATCACAAAGAGGTGAGTCATTGGAGTTGGGGTGATGCAGAGAGAAGCGTGTGTGTTTGCCAGCAAGCTTGTTGGCATGGTGTATTGTACGATCACAAGCATGGCATAGTGCAGCTTCATCAGCAGGACACAACACTGAGGCCTCCATTTTGTGACACACATCACATTGGATCTTCATTATCTCTCTCTCTCTCTTTCTATTCTCTCTGTTTTATTTTTTTACTCTGTTTGTTGTTGAATTTGCTTCTTTATTTTGATTCGGTATCTGTGAGAGAAAATTAAAAAAAGAAGGAAAAGGGAGTATTGGGTTATGAAGGGAAAAGGGGTTGATATGAGGACAAAGGAATTATGGGCGTGTGTTTAGGATGGTCCTGCAGAGAGATAGAAGTGCAAACACAGCTAAGGTCAGGACTGAGTAAATTGACTTTGTTTCTGAGAGAGAAAAGAAAACTCTGGATGGTGATGAAGAATGAATGCCATATATAGCTATAATAATAATAATATTATTGTTATTATTATGTCTGTCATTCCATGTGGATTTCTCTTTCTTTGAGTAAAGAGGGGGGAGGCAACAAGCAAGTTGGCCATTTAGGGGCTTTTATTATTTTTCCCTCCTTTGCCAAAAGCTAAGCTCTTACAATCATTGTGTGAGTGAGTGTCTGAACTTGGAGGATGGCATATATACATATAAATGCATTAATCTGATTTTCCTTTGATTGATCTCAATTTGGCTTATTACAGTGTTAGTAATCACCATGGCAACTCATGCACTTAGCACTTAGGAGAGAGAGAGAAATAGATTGGTGCTGATTCAGTTGTGAGCTTTTGGAGACGGAAGCAAAGCTTAAACAAAAAAAATTATTATATGCACCTAGAGCACGAGATTCATTTTTTTTTGTACCATTCATCGCATTATAATTTAAAACATCAATGGTAGTGGAAAGAAAAAAATTGACTTCTAAACGAGAAGACATTGTCAAAATATACCTGATAATGAGTAAATAAATTTCTGCCTCTTCTCTCAAGCTTCAATTCCTTCTTATAGCCTCGTGTGTTTACATGTTATCTCTCAAACATATTCTATAATAATTACATTGTTACAAAAGAAAAATAAAGCTATGAAATTTCAGAGTGTAAAATTATTAGTGAATATTATTTAAAAACTTAACATTTTAAAAATGATTTTTTATATGATATTAGAGTATTCTACTATTCTTAATCTAGTGGTTAAGACTTAAAATCTACACCCATTTAAAAAGAAAATAAAAATAATTAAAATTTTGCACAAAGTTAAGTAATAATTAAGGGTGCTACATGTATACCATAAAATCAGTCATTATCTGCCACCTTGTGTAATAATCAAACATTTTGAAACCAATAATCCAACTTTTATTAATCCAACATTTTTAAAAGTTGGATTACTAGTTTCAAAATATTGGATTATCACACATGGTGGCTGATGGTGGTTGATTTTATGGTGAACACAAATCATTTATCAATAACTAATAATAAGTGAAGTTTTCACTTTATTCAATTATTAAATATGATGAATAAATATTATAAATGAAAATTATTATCACATTCAATCATAAAAATGTTAAAACATGTCTTGAAAATAATATTGTTTATTTGACATACTATATATACGTGTAAAAGAATTATAATCACATATTTTTATTTATAGGATTTAATTTTGATAGATTGTTATTGTCACAATATTTTACATGTGTATGCAATCAAAATAATTTATTATGATAAATTTTCATGTAGCGAAATAAAAAATCCACTAATATAATTTGTGTGATGTTAACGGTGTAAAATCTTAAATTTTTTACACTATAATACAAACTAAATTCTTATTTATATAACTAAAGAATGGATAATCGATCAGATTAAGATAAAAATAGATAATATAACTTCTCATGTATATTCCTTATAAAATGATTTTTTTAGACAATAATGTTCTTATATAGATAATATAGAATATATGTGTGTGTACATCTATAAAATATATATGATTCCAACTACATTATATTATTTTTTCTTTTTTAATTTCTTGTGCCCGATTTGTATATAGAGAAGGAAAAAGTGTGCCTAGCTAGCATGACATGTGAGAATGCAAAACTGAGAGGCCTTTTGGCCAAACAAGAAGGCATAGCCAGAGAATTGCAACAATAAGATGTCTCTCTAGAAGAATTCCATAATATGAATTTGAAAAATATCTTCTATATCTTTCGATCATATATAATATTTGAAATATGTATTGGAAATTTTCTAACCTAATTAAGGCTCACACGTTTTTTTTTTTTCTTGATCTAGTGTATAACATATATTCTAAACCAATACCATCAATTGTTGTGATATTGCACCATACCTCATAAAGGTCGTCCTTTAATTTGTCAATATAAAGAAATAATATGTTATTGTCAAAATATCCGGTTCCCCACTCTTACACTCTTCTAGTTTTTTCTTAAAATAATAATAAAAAAGGTTTGTATTATTATTGCCCAAATTAAAACTCTACAAGCTATTGTCTATATTTGCAACGGTTAAAACTTTTCAATATTATTGCACTTGTAACGAAATATTATTTGGTCTTATTTTCTTTTTATTTTTTAAGTTATAGTATTTGAAGTTTAATACACTTTAACTAATAAGAGTTTCTTTGTTTAACTTAAAATACACGTGTGGATGCCCATTTAGAAGAATCAAGTTTCTCTTTTCTTTTATAAAAAGTGCATCAAAATGTACAATAAATTATACAGAATCTCATCCAAACAGACTTTAACTCGTTTGTTTTGAGTCTCACGTAATTATCATATAGATTTCTTCACTACAATTTTTTTATGTACAAAATTCAAACCGAAGCTTTAGCCTAAAAAGTACTGTACTGCTTAAATTATCAGTAAATTTCATTTTATTATGTAATAATATACATTTCATGACTTTATTATAATTAGATTTTTGAATTTGTGCCTCTCTTCTTATTAGTCTTACAGCCAATCATAGCGTTCAAAATGTCGTCACTCTCTTGAATAAATTAATTTGATTTATTTGAATGTCAATGAAATTTTGAGTCGTGAGACACCAAAAAGTTGCTGCTTTTGTTATAGTTGTCATAAATATAGATTTAATTCTCGAGTGTGATAATGTGGTGGGTGGTGTTTATGAAGCTTCCCATTAGAATGAAGACATATATTTATCAATAATGACAGTTATATATATATATAATTTCACATATTTTGTATATTTATTTATTATCTTTAAATTGTAATATAATTAGAATTTAATTTTTATCTACCGACAATCATAGAAATATAATATTTTGATTGAATAATAATATAAAATAATTTTACACTGTCAGTGTATCAAAATTAAACTAATATAATTATCTTTCAATATTAATTTTTTTTATTTTCCATCATTAGATAATAAAATATATAAGTTATTCGTGAATAATTAGCACTCTTCCATATTTATTAAGTTCGATGAGATGAATCATGAATTTAATTGTGTAGAACATCACTAGCAAGATAAAAATATAAATGTAGTAAAGATAAAATATAAAATCTTAATATAATATTTAAATTAATATATAAGATAATAAATGAGAATAATTATTATCATCTGTCAGTGTAAATTTACTTTACACGTTCAACCAATAGATTAATGACACATCATTCATTTTATTTGACTTTTTAAAATTTAAAATTGTCATCATGTGATAATGGACCACGTGACATGTTTTCATTGCATGACAGTGTAAAACTGACCGTGAGAATTAAACCCATAATAAATTTCATATTATTCTAATCAATTTTGTGTCATTATTGTCCCAACTTTTAAAAATACAAGAAAAATATTAAATTTTTCGTTTGAGACATGATATTTTGTACTTTTCGTATCACTAAATATTTTTAAAGCGACAAATATTATAGTGCTTCTTGTAGTGATCAATATGCCTTTCTTTGGGTTTTGATTATTTCAACCCTTTTTTTTTGTCGTGGCTTTCTTTCTTCCATTTGAAATTTCAAAACCAAATTATAAAAACGTGGTTGTTGAAGACACTTTGTTCTTCTCGTTCGTGATTCAATCATATGAATAATTGACTAAGTGGACGAACATAATTAATTAAACTAAGCAAAATAGTGGAAAGTGCACGAAAAAGAAAGTGGGGAAAAGAGATTATTGAAGTCGGCGAAACTAAACGACAGAAAATGCTTTTTTGAGACTGGATTCGGATTATCTATCTATTTTTGAGAATCTCTGCAACAAGATATTGTACATGATGTGCTAGTTGTCAGCATAAAAATGGTAAATACAAGATAAGAAATTAAAGGAACATTGTACTTATGCCCAATTTAAATCTTAGGTTCAATTTATAGACAAATAACAATAAGTATAAAAAAGTTTAATAGTATTATATTATTTTGGGAAATGCTTGGGGCATAACAAAAGATCACTTAAAACAGCCAATAAATAATACACAACATATATAATATAAAATGCACAATGTATATCACATGTAATGCACAACATATTTCACCTATTGTGCACAACATATATCACATGTTGTAACATTATCTTTCTTTATAATATGTGATATATGTTGTGCACATCATGTAATATATGTCGTGCACAATATGTAATATTTGTTGTGCAATTTATATTATACATGTTGCGCATAACTTGTTGGCTATGTTGGCTGATTTTTTGTTGTGCCCCTAGCAATACTCTATTATTTTTATACTGTCATTCAATCATAATTTAATATGTATATAAAAGTGAGCAATTTTTTAAAATTTATAGAATATTTAATAATAAAATAGAATACATAAAAAAAATTTATTAACTGATTGTCAGTTAATACCAATTATTTTCTATAAAAAAATTATAAATTATATTATGTAAAGCATTAGTAAACTTTTGCATATCTCATAAATAAAAAAAATTTATTTTTACGTTGATTTCATATATAATAAAATTATACGATAATTTCTATCAGACGTAAACATATTCAAATACTTGAATTTTTATTAAAAGAAAGACTCCCATCAACTTTTTCTATACCTAAGTTTTATTTATGCATCTTAATTATCTAAAAGGTTAGAATCCAGGATGATTGATTGTTATTATTATAATGTATTATTGTTAATTTTCTTATATTTTATGTTATCCTATATTATACTATGTGATTTTATTTTTAACATTAATAATAATAAATTGGCATATGATCGAAAAGTGAACAAGATAAATTTCATCAGAGAGCAGCATATGGATTATACGCAATTTGGTTAGGTGTAGCAATAAACACAAGAAGGTAGGGAGAGGACACACAAATAAATAAAACTTCATAGCTACTTTCGCATTCAATGTGAACTGGAAAGGAGTAAGAGCCAGAATCCCTAAAATGAGTGCCAAGAGATATTTGATAACTCCATTTTATTTATATATATATATCTTATTTATGTTGGTAAGATAATATAAAATATAGTATAGTTGATAAGGTTTTCATAGCCAGAAGCTTCTTGGCCATATTCTATTTGCTCTGCGAGTTGCATATTTCATGGCTATATAAAAGTATATATAAATAAATAAATATATGGAACCTTTAATGTAATAGGGGGAGTTTGGGGACCTAATAGCCTGGCCCTATAAATAATAAATAATATCATGATCCCAATATTCACGTTCATATATTGTCCTTTCCACTTCTTTTTCGTACGATTGACCCCCTTTCCCAAATATCAATAATACCTATATTTTGGCTTTTTTTTATATTCTCATTTTTTTAGTGTTTTTTTGGTAATAACGTATATTTAGGCTTTTGGGCTATGAACCGAACATAAAGGGCCACAGATTTTGAAGTTAAGATCCTAAAGATTAATTGTTGTATTGGGCTCTGAATTTTTCATTTTATAAACCATAGTCCCATTCTATAATAGCAATCCTTGGGACACAAAATATCAATAAGCTCCAATTTTTATGTCATTCTTTACAAGACACTAATTGGACCTTAAAACTAATTCTAAACCCTTTTATATCAACCTAAAAAGGCCCAAAGTCATGTCCAAAAATTTATTTTATGAAATAAAAAAATGGAAACTCATGTGTACAATGAAAAACTATAACAATTACATGTAATATAAGAGTGATGTTAAATTCACAATAAAAAATCAGCCAAACTAGCCAATAAATAAGATTTTGGGTCACAATCACTCAACCCATTACAATTTTAATAATTATTTGGGCTCAAATCAAAATCAAAATGAACTCATTATATACATTGATTGGTTTTTCATTATCCATATAACATTATTGATAATATAATGTACATATTATGTATTAATTTTACAAATTCTTTTATTGCTTGTTAACACATGTAGATGTAGCTGCTGATAAAAGAATTACATAGAAAAGTAAAAGGAAAAAATGGAAAAATTTGGACAGCGATTGTAATAATCATCTATGGTTAAGATATGGATGCGTAACTGAAATTCTCTCTAAATCGATGATTAGTGGGTAAATCATATTACGTGAGACTTGCGGGGATGGTCTTAACGCACTTTGCACTTCAGCAAATCAAATAAAACGAATTTGTAACACTTCACTGCGCCATCGAACAAATTCATCAAATTCCATTTCTCTCTCTCTCTCTCTCTATTGAGCTTTTTGTTCGAAAATTTACAGATCTCATCTGAAAAGAGTACTGAATATTCTCTCTCCATATATACAATTTTGTTTCTGTATCTATATATAAGCTCAGCTGTGTCGGTGAGCTTGATTCTGAATGCGTTGATTTCTTCGTTTTGGTCAGATCTGAGGTAAATTCTCTTATAACCGCATTGTTTTCAAAGATCAATGCAGTAATAATTTCAATGTATTTAGATTCGATTTCTCTTTCGAATTAGTCTGAATCCGTTTGGGGAAAAAAGTTTATTCCTATGCTGATTTCTACATTCCGAGATTCCGTTGTGATACAAAACCTAACGTTTTTATTGTGCGTGATTATCTGAAGTGTTGTTGTTTTGGCACGGGATCAGAATTGAGCTTATTGTTTGTTTTTTTTTAATCGTTGTTGGAAATTGTGAAGTTTCTGATTATTATTGTATTTTTGGATTGGATCGTTACGGAGTTTATAGTGGTTCGTGATTGAGGAGGGGGAAGAAGAAGATGCTGACAAAGTTCGAGACAAAGAGTAACAGAGTTAAAGGGCTTAGTTTCCATAGCAAGAGGCCATGGATCCTTGCGAGTCTCCACAGTGGGGTGATCCAGCTGTGGGACTACCGTATGGGGACCCTCATTGACAGATTCGACGAGCATGATGGCCCCGTCAGAGGCGTCCATTTCCACAATTCTCAGCCTCTCTTTGTCTCCGGAGGTAACCCCTTTCATTCATTTCTATCTATTTGATCTTCTAGTTACAGTTGTCTTGTTTGTGAAATTCCTCTCTCTTTTTGTTGCTTAATGCTTTGATCCATTAATTGTTGATGCTATTTTGTTGCTATTATCCTTTGTTGGCTTGCATACATCTAAATTGAGGGCACTTGCTGATTGCAAAAGCTGAGTTATGTTGTACTCAACTAAACTCTACCAGGATCCACTAAAGATTTTTAACTAGGTTTTTGGTTTCGTGTGTCGTTTGATTCATGTAATTGATCCCATCTAGTGTGGGGCAGGGCAAAGTTGATCTGTTGTGTTGGTTTGTGTGTGTAAAAAGTAGTTTACTGTCCAGATTTACGATACTAAAACAAATGGAATCAAATAGAATGGGCATGTACTATGTTAGCATTATTGTGTGTGTGGTGGATTAAATTCATCATTCATGTGTCCTGCAATAGAATGATTTGTTTCATGAATAAAAAATATTTAAAGCTTCCAGTATATGTGCTAAACCTATTATCTCTTCATCTTTGTTCTTTGCATGTCCCTGAGTGGTGCACAAAGCTTATACCCTGAGAAGTAAGGACAGGGAATATCCTTTATATGCTTTCAAGATTTGTTTTGACTGTATTTTGTTTGAAAAGGTCAACATTTTATTTTGGTTTAGTTGAGATACACTGGATCTGGAAATTTGTATGTAATCTGGTTTTTCCGAACATAGTAGTGCTGCATGACATCTTGTGCAAGTGGTTGGCTTTTTATGTGATTTTCCAACAGTTAGATTTGTTACTTGAGAGGGGAGATTTTGATGTGTTATGTACATTAACCAAAAATGTTATTGTTGCATGCGGAAAAAGGGGGAAGGGGAGGTTACTTCATCAAGTTTTCTGTTTATTGAATAGTAGTTTTTTCTTTCTTTCTCGGGACAGGGGATGACTACAAGATCAAGGTTTGGAACTACAAGATGCATAGATGTTTATTCACACTGCTAGGACACCTTGACTATATTCGCACAGTGCAATTTCATCATGAGAACCCATGGATTGTGAGTGCCAGTGATGATCAGACCATTCGCGTCTGGAATTGGCAGTCACGTACATGTATATCTGTTTTAACTGGGCACAATCATTATGTTATGTGTGCTTCATTCCATCCAAAAGAGGATATTGTTGTGTCAGCCTCCCTGGATCAGACTGTTCGTGTTTGGGATATTGGTTCTCTCAAAAGGAAGGCTGGGCCTCCTTCAGATGATATACTGCGATTGAGTCAGATGAATACGGATCTTTTTGGTGGTGTTGATGCAGTTGTTAAGTACGTGTTGGAAGGTCATGACAGAGGTGTTAACTGGGCTGCTTTTCATCCTACACTGCCTCTCATTATCTCAGGAGCTGATGACCGACAAGTGAAACTTTGGAGGATGAATGGTAAAAATGAAACCTAGCTTTGTTACTTTATGTTGTCCTGAATAACAAATAACTGATAATATCCTCAGTTCCCATTTTGTATTCTAAAGTTAAGCTGACTATGCTTTCATATTATAAACATAAACATAAGCATTTTTTGGAGGAGCATACTTGTATTGTTGGCGCAAAGGTCTTTCATAATATACATTTCTTTTTTCTGTTACCTTTTCCATTATTTGGTTAACCAAAAAGAGTAGTAGTATTTGAAGTAATCTTCATTATGTCACTGATCAAATTTTATTTCTGTTATCAGACACTAAGGCATGGGAAGTGGATACTTTGAGAGGGCACATGAATAATGTCTCATGTGTTATGTTCCATGCCAAACAGGACATCATTGTGTCAAATTCTGAGGATAAAAGTATTCGAGTATGGGATGCAACAAAGCGGACTGGAATTCAAACCTTCCGCAGAGAGCATGATCGATTTTGGATTCTTGCAACACATCCTGAAATGAATCTGTTGGCTGCCGGTCATGACAGTGGCATGATTGTCTTTAAGCTGGAGAGAGAAAGGCCGGCTTTTTCTGTAGTGTGATCTTTGTTCTATGCAAAAGACCGGTTTTTGCGTTTCTATGAGTTCTCAACACAGAAAGAGACACAAGTTCTTACAATTCGTAGACCAGGTTCCTTAACTCTGAATCAAAGCCCAAAGACACTTTCCTATAGCCCAAGTGAAAATGCAGTTCTTCTATGTTCAGATGTGGAGGGTGGGTCGTATGAGTTGTATTGCCTATCCAAGGATGGCCCAATTTTTGGCAGGGGTGATACGCAAGAGCCAAAGAAAGGTCTTGGAGGATCAGCAGTCTTTGTGGCTCGGAATAGGTTTGCCGTGCTTGACAAAGGCAGCAACCAAGTCCTAGTAAAGAATTTGAAGAATGAGGTTGTTAAAAGAGTGCCTTCCATTGCCACTGATGCTATATTTTATGCTGGAACTGGCAATTTGTTATGTAGATCTGAGGATAGAGTTTTTATATTTGACCTTCAGCAGAGGCTCATCCTTGGTGATCTTCAAACCCCTTTTATCAAGTATGTTGTTTGGTCTAATGACATGGAAAGTGTTGCTTTGCTCAGCAAACATGCCATTGTCATTGCTAGCAAGAAGCTTGTTCACCAATGCACCCTTCATGAGACAATCCGTGTAAAAAGTGGGGCCTGGGATGACAATGGCATTTTTATTTATACAACATTGAATCATATCAAGTACTGCCTTCCTAATGGAGATAGTGGGATAATTAAGACACTGGATGTCCCGATTTATATCACAAAGGTTGTTGGAAACACCATCTTCTGCTTGGATCGGGATGGGAAAAACAGAGCTATAGTTATTGATGCAACAGAGTATATCTTTAAGCTCTCTCTTTTGAAGAAAAGATATGACCATGTCATGAACATGATAAAGAACTCCCAGCTTTGTGGGCAGGCTGTGATTGCGTACCTACAGCAGAAAGGTTTTCCTGAAGTTGCCCTCCATTTTGTGAAAGATGAGAGAATTCGATTCAATTTGGCTTTAGAGAGTGGGAACATTCAAATTGCAGTTGCCTCAGCCACTGCAATTGATGAGAAAGATCACTGGTACCGTCTAGGGGTAGAAGCTCTTCGCCAAGGTAATGCTGGTATAGTGGAGTATGCTTATCAGAGGACCAAAAATTTTGAGAGGTTGTCTTTCCTTTATCTCATTACTGGTAATGTGGAGAAACTTTCAAAGATGTTGAAAATTGCTGAAGTCAAGAATGATGTGATGGGCCAGTTTCACAATGCCTTGTATATGGGTGATATCCGAGAGCGTGTTAAGATCTTGGAGAATGTGGCCATTTGCCTCTTGCTTACATCACTGCTAAAACCCATGGGGCTACATGATGTTGCTGAGAGGCTTGCGGCTGAACTGGGGGATATGTTCCATCTTTGCCTGAAGGAAAAAACCCATCTCTCTTGATGCCATCCATCACCTGTAATGTGTGCTGGCGATTGGCCCCTTCTCAGGGTCATGCGAGGAATTTTTGATGGTGGGTTCAACAATACAGATCGCGATGGCAGGTGAAGAAGAATATGAGGCTGCCGATGGTGATTGGGGCGAGGAGCTTGACATGGTTGATGTGGATGGCTTACAAAATGGAGATGTTGCTGCAATTTTGGATGGAGAGGTGGCTGAGAGGATGATGGAGAGGTGGATGGGAGCTGGAAGATCTAGATGCCGCCTGAAGCCGACACTCCAAAAGCTTCTATCGGTACTCATTCTTCAGTTTTTGTGGCCCAACGCCTGGGATGCCAGTTAGCCAAATATGGATTCAGAAATCATCTCTTGCAGCTGATCATGCAGCTGCTGGTATTTTGATACTGCGATGAGATTACTGAACAGACAACTCGGAATAAAAAACTTCGCCGCATTGAAATCCATTTTCCTTGATCTTCACACTAGCAGTCACTCTTATCTGCGTGCCTTTTCATCTGCCCTGTTATATCACTTGCTATTGAAAGGGTTGGACCGAGTCATCTAGTCGAATGTGAGGGGCCACGCACTTCCTTACAAATTGTCTCTATTGGATGAAAAGCTCAAAGCTGGTTATAAGTCGACTACTGCTGGGAATTCACCGAGGGTCTTCGTACATTTGTCAATATTCTTCATTATCCCTTGATTGTCGTCGAATCAAGGAGGGAAGTGGATGAAGTGAAGGAGTTAATTGTCATTGTGAAGGAGTATTTCTGGGTCTGCAGATGGAACTGAAAAGAAGGGAAATTAAGGACGACCCGGCTCGCCAGCAGGAGCTCGCAGCATATTTCACCCACTGCAATCTTCAGACCCCTCACTTGAGGCTAGCTTTGCTGAATGCAATGACGGTCTGCTACAAGGCTAAGAACCTCGCCACCGCCGCTAACTTTGCCCGGAGGCTACTTGAGACCAACCCCACCAATGAAAACCAAGCTAAGACGGCAAGGCAAGTGCTGACTGCTGCAGAGAGGAATATGACAGATGCTACACCGTTGAACTATGATTTCAGAAACCCGTTTGTGATTTGCGGTGCGACTTATGTGCCCATTTATCGTGGACAGAAAGATGTTTCTTGCCCGTATTGCACTTCTCGATTCGTGCCGAGCCAGGAGGGGCAGCTATGCACTGTGTGTGAGCTTTCAGTGGTAGGGGCTGATGCTTCTGGATTGCTATGTTCTCCTTCCCAGATACGCTGATTGAATTGCTAAGTTTCAGGTCAATTTTCAAAAGCAGATAATACTTAATAGTTCTCTATTGTTCAATTAATATAATTCCCTGTAGAAGCTAAAAAAATATTGTTGTTTCTGAGCTAGTTTCTTCGTGCATCTCTGTTCTTATTTTTCTATGGTTTCCCTTTTTTATTTCTTTTTGCCTCTTTACTTAATGCTAGTAAGTGTTCCTACACACAAAGTATATGTTTGGATGACAGTTGATGTGTACATGTGACGGTGTTTGAAATATGGCGAATTGGCGATGTATTTAGTGCTGTGTTTTTAAACAAAACTTTTTTATCGGGCTATAGTTAAAAGCAGGGGCAGCCTTGAATTTTATGTTCCTTCTGAAAGAAACTAAAGATATTTTTTTTCTTTAAAAGACCTTGATAGTGGTAGTAAGAATAATTAATTTGATCAATAAATAAAAAATCTATAGCAAATAAAAATTTAAAAGAAGTCGTTGTATTCTCCTTTTGTTAGAATAAATCACATAGTTGCAACTTTTAATGAGTCTTTACCAATTATTTTTTTTCTTCAATGTGGGTGAGGTCACTAGCAATTTTTTACTCAATAGAAAAAAATTCAAAACTCCATTGCACATTTTGCAGTAGATTGTCAAGTAGAGATCATATATTTTGTGTTCCTTAGCCTAATAAAAATTAATTATTGACAAACACAAAGGACCATTGACCATTCTTTGAAAAAGATTTTGTTGAGAGGTTTTTTTTTTCTTGTACATATAAAGTTGTAATGCTCTATTATTCTTGCATATTTAAAATTTCAAATAGACCTCCCTTTATTCAAATGCATAGATGATAATTTCATTTTTCAAGTCAAACTTATATCTTTATATTTATACTCTTAGTAAAAAAAAAAAATTAAAATCTAAATTTACTTTTTCTCCTTTTTACCTTAATCTACTTCAACATTCTAAAATACTAAATTATTTATCAGCATCCATTCAACAAAATACCAAATAATTACTCCCATTCCATTAAGCATTAGAAGGGAGCACTAGATAACTATCCACAGTCATTATTTAAATACCTTCTCATAATCTTATCTAATTTAGTAAAGGTATATTTAACTTTTAGTTATGTTCTTGTAAAGATAAAAAACTTTAGATGCAATAACATTTAAGAGCATACATTATACTTTGATGTCCAAAAATAAAAAGAACTTTGGAATTTTTTTATATCTAAGACTGACTTCTTTTATCGACCTAAAAAAATCCAAAATTATGTCTAAAAACTGTATTTTATTAAATAAAAAAATGGAAACTCAATGTATACAATAAAAAACTAAGAAAAAAACTACAAAAATTACACATACCGAATATAATATAACATACATATTACTATATATTAATTTTAATTTTTTTTATTTCTTGTTAACACATGTAGCTGCTGATAATAATTAGAAAAATAAAAGAAAAAAAATGGAAAAATTGGACAGTGATTGTAATGATATCATATGGTTGAGATTTGGATGCGTAATGAGAATGAAAGGGTTGTGACTGGTGAGTACTCACAGTCTCTCTCCCGCCATTGAAGTGAGTAACTATATTATCTGCTGTTACTCTCTCTTTCTTTCTCTCTCAGCTTTCAGAATCAGAATGAGCGCGTTTTCTGTCTCCGCTTCCTTTTCTCCTTTTCGTATTCCACTTCCACAGGTCTTTCTTTCTTTCTTTCAATTACATATATATATATATATATATATATATATATATATATATATATCTTTACTGATTAATTTGTTGTTTTATGTAATTTCAGATCCAATATTGCGAATTCGGCATTCTCTGTAAGCAGAGTTTCAGTTTGAGGAGCTCGCCGTTTCCTTTGAGATTGAAAACGAGGAGGTAATATAACCAAATTACTCTCGCTTGTTATTATTATTACTTTATTATTCTTGAATTTTTAATTCTAATGTTAGAAATTAGATGAAGCTATGAAAACTCAACAATAGTGATTTAGTGAAGTGGCGTGTTTGGATCTAAAATAGAAAAACAGGGGAACTTTCATATGTGCAGCCAATCAAGAAGCCGAGGAAGCTTTTAAGAAGACTGTGGAAATTGATAGGCTTATAGATATGCTCAGAGAAGCTAATCCTCACCAAGTAACTTTACTATCTTTTGCCTTTCCATGCTGTTTTAATTTTTCCCCCTTTTGCAATTAGTTTTTAACCACATTTTGTAGCAGGTATGTATGTTTCATGATGTTGGGAATCAAATTTTGTGTTAATTGATATTGTTTCCATTTTGTTTAACAGCTTCAGAAAATTGTTCTTGAAAACATCCTTGCTTTTAATCCAAGCTTTTGGATACGACTCGCAGCAAGGTCTGATTCTTGCAAGTCTGAGGATGACAAAGTATACACTCTTAGTCTTAAATTCCTGTGAATGTTTCATTGTTAAATATCTGTGTTGTTCTTTTCTTACACTAAATGTTTTTTTTTCTTTGTTTGTTTGCTGTTGGCATTCAGAAAGATTATGAAGAATTGGCTACAACTGTTATGAGTGTGGTTGATCACGTGGTTCATAAGACTAATGTAGCCCTCCCACTTCAATCTGCTCACATGGTTTAAAGGTGGCTTGGTTTTCTATAGTGTGCTTTTTGGCGATAATCTTGTTGTTATGTTCATGCTTTGCAGGAAAAGATAGAGTCTTCTACAGATGTTCTGAAGGGTGTATTAAAACCAGTGGTTGATGATGAAGGGGAGATTCACTGGCCTCCTAGAGATCCTCAGGCACTCATATTGATGGAAAAGGTTTGTTCTATTAATTATTGTAGTGAGAATGGTCTGTTTTATTGGAGGGGTTTTGAGTTCTTCTATATTTTTAGATTAAACTGTATTTTTGCTCTTCCAATATATAGTGTGGAGATGAAAGTTACATGAATTGTGACATTTTGTCAACAATAAGTTTACATTTCATAGTATTTGTTTTTTCTTTTCACCTCAATCACCATGAACTGTATTGTGCATAAGATCTCCTGAGGGTCTATGGTTCATCTTTAGGTTTTATGAAAAAATGAATTTGATGAGAGTAAGACATGAATAGACCAAATGACTAACAACAATTGCTATTCATCTTCTGTAATACGAGCTTTATTGATTCGAGCACCATAAAATTATTTGTGATGTAAAGAATGATAAATTGTCTGCCGAATCTTTGCTATTTACATTTTTAACTCTTTGTTCTTTTCTCACTGACGACAACTCATTTTGGTAAGCTACTCTCACTGCTAGTGGGTTGATTTGTTTTCACTACAACATGTATCTTATATCAGCATATCCTATTTATCTATTTAAAGTTAAAGTCCTAATAATTAGGAAATAAATCAAAGGGAACAAGAGGGACAGCTGGATGAAGGTTTCCTTTCTGAAGTGAATGCACAACTACGACAAGTGAGTCTGTTTTTCACTGTTACTAGCTTACTGCATTTTTCTGTATCTAACAATAGTCTTCAATTTTCAGTGGCCATCATATAGTTACAGAAATTTTGTCTTGTATTTGTATTATCCTTTGTGTGGTGTCAGCAGTTTGTATCTTTTTATGGCTTATTAATTTGGACAGCGAGTTACTTGCAACAGTTTTTGTCTTGTATGTATTCACTTTTGGAGATTTGTTATAGCTGAGATTTCTAATTAGCTTCTAGTTCTAGTAGTATATTCTTGGGATGTTGCATAAATGCTGCATTTTACTGTCTCATGAGTATGATATATATGATACACATTTTTCCCCTTTCTATCGAATTATCCTTGATATTCACTCAATCAAGAGTCAATAATGTGTCTTGGATTTAATGTGCAGGCAAAGGAAGATGGTGATAAGCCTGGGCTTGAGGCAATGTTACAGAAGGTTTTGCAACTTTATGCTTCAACTGTTCTCTCAAGGCGAACTTATGCCATGAAAGGCAAGTTTGTAGTTGGTGTACCCTATAAATGGAATTCATGTCTAAGGAGTGGATTTTAGTTTGCTTGTGGAATCATGAGACTAATTGTGTAATATAATATATTCACTTCGTTTAAGTGGGGAAAATTTGGGAACTGGGAAAGTAAACTTGACCAAATTAAGTGAGTTGCAGGGATTTTCATCATATTTTTAATTTTTTTGATCTGGAAGATTTGTGTATTATTCTTGCAGGGAAGGATGTCTTGAAGGATGAACAATTCCTTGAAACCATTATCCAAGGTATCTTTACCATTCTAGTGTTATGTCTCAGAAAAACATCTAGTTTGTAATTTTGTTACAATAATTTTATAACTGGTTCTTGAGAAAGAATCTCCAAAGTTGTTACACAGCTCCCATTAACCAGTTTCTGGTTCCTTGCAGCTCCTGAAGAGGAATGGAACAATATCTTGCTCAAAGGATTGACAGTTGGTGCCGGCGATATTTCACCAGAGGAGCTCGATGCTGTCTTGAAGAAACGAATTGAGCGCACTTTGATCAGAACTGTGAGGCAAAACCATGCTTAGAAATTTTGTTGCTGTTTCGTTCTTTAATGTATTGTATCATCTTCTTATGTTTCTTCTTTTATTTGTGATTGCCAACTGCTGAAAAACAAAGGAGGGAGGTTCTTACCAACAGCGGATTCTGACCGAATACCTGAAAGGCATTGAAACCAGAGCAGAGGAGATTGTTAAAGTCCTTCAGGGGAAAGTATAATAGTATTTCTTCACACCTCGAAATGGGCTTGGCAATTGAATATCATAAGCCATAGCAATGTTCTGCATGATGTTTGACTTGGAATCACCATTTGCAGAGAAGATGAAGCTCTCCAGAGTCCAGAAGTTTAGAGGATCAAGAGTGTCTCTGATTCGAGGTTTAGGATTCAGGATTTAGGAATGTAGATATCTGAATCTGGCCTTGTTATTCCTCATGTAATTATAATGCTTATTCATTAACATATGGATATAGACCTACAATGAGTTAATTGTTTTGAGCCAATTGCAATTCCTATAAATTTTTTATACAACTGAGTACTTTATAGAGCCAGCTTTGGTTTGAATTGAATATATTTTGGGTTGACAATAATGTCTTAGTTTAGTTAACCTCGGATCTGTCACTTTTGCAGATCTATTACCATAGGTGATACATAATTATTGTCAAAATGTGTGAAGAATACATTTTATTTTATTTTATTTGTGGTTTATACACAAGGCTTTTGGTACTGTAAAATAATCAATATCCTATCACAAATATTTGTGTAATATCACAATTTCTTCTAATCAAAGTAATACATCCCTAGTTCTGATTTATTTGTTTTCTCCCCCTTTTTGGTATGATTGCACCATTGTAAACGATCATTTTAGTTTGCACCAAACTTGCTTAAAAATTAAGCCAAAAACTAACCACCGTCTCACCGCCCCAAATCACACTAGATCAAGGATTGAGGGATTTGTTTCACTCTTAGTTAATAGCTACTATTCGAGCAGCATGTATATTTATTTAATTTTATTGCTAGCCTCTAATTACTCTAACGCACCAAAAATAAAAAATAAATAAATAAAAATGCACCATAATTACAATTAGTGTAATTGAAATTTTCTGTAAATCGATGATTAGTGGGTTAATCATATTATGTGAGACTTACGGGGATGGTCTTAACGCACTTCCCACTGCAGCAAATCAAATAAAACGAATTCGTAACACTTCACTGCGCCATTTCTCTCTCTCTCTCTCTCTCTCTCTCTCTCTCTCGCTCTCGCTCTCGCTCTTTCTCTCTCTCTCTATTGAGTTTTTGGTTCGAAAATTTACAGATCTCATCTGAAAAGAGAACTGAATATTCAATCTCCATATATACAATTTTGTTTGTGTATATATATATATAAGCTCAGCTGTGTCGGTGAGCTTGATTCTGAATGCGTTGATTTCATCGTTTTGATCAGATCTGAGGTAAATTCTCTGTATAACTGCATTGTTTTCAAAGATCAATTCAGTAATAGTTTCAATGCATTTGGATTCGATTTCTCTTTCGAATTAGTCTGAATCCGTTTGCGGAAAAAAAGTTTATTCCTATGCTGATTTCTACATTCCGAGATTCCGTTGTGATACAAAACCAAACGCTTTTATTGTGTATGATTATCTGAAGTGTTATTGTTTTGGCACGGGATCAGAATTGAGCTTTTTTTTTTTTTTTGAATCGTTGTTGGAAATTTTGAAGTTTCTGATTATTTTTGTATTTTTGGATTGGATCGTTACGGAGTTTATAGTGGTTCGTGATTGAGGAGGGGGAAGAAGAAGATGCTGACAAAGTTCGAGACAAAGAGTAACAGAGTTAAAGGGCTTAGTTTCCATAGCAAGAGGCCATGGATCCTTGCGAGTCTCCACAGTGGGGTGATCCAGCTGTGGGACTACCGTATGGGGACCCTCATTGACAGATTCGACGAGCATGATGGCCCCGTCAGAGGCGTCCATTTCCACAATTCTCAGCCTCTCTTTGTCTCCGGAGGTAACCCCTTTCATTCATTTCTACGTAATTGATTTGCTAGTTACAGTTGTCTTTCTTTTTGTTGCTTAATGTTTTGATCCATTAATTCTTGATGCTATTTTGTTGCTGTTATCCTTTGTTGGCTTGCATATATCTAAATTGAGGGCACTTGCTGATTGCGAAAGCTTAGTTATGTTGTACTCAACTAAACTCTAGTAGGATCCACTTAAGATTTTTAACTAGGTATTTGGTTTATGTGTGTCGTTTGATTCATGTAATAGATCCCATCCAGTCAGGCAGGGCATAGTTGATGCTATTTTGTTGGTTTGTGTGTGTAAAAAGTAGTTTACTGTCCAGATCTACGATACTAAAACAAATGGAATCAAATAGAACGGGCATGTAATATGTTAGAATTATTGTGTGTGGTGGATTAAATTCATCGTTCATGTGTCCCGCAATAGAATGATTTGTTTCATGAATAAAATATTTAAAACTTCCAGTATATGTGCTCAACCTATTATCTCTTCATCTTTGTTCTGTGCATGTCCCTGAGTGGTGCACAGAGCTTATACCCTGAGAAGTAAGGACAGGGAATATCCTTTATATGCTTTCAAGATTTGTTTTGACTGTATTTTGTTTTAAAATGTGAACATTTTATTTTGGTTTAGTTGAGATACATAGGATCTGGAATTTGTATATAATCTGGATTTTTGAACTTAGTAGTGCTGCATGACATCTTCTGCAAGTGGTTGGATTTTGATATGATTTTCCAACAGTTAGATTTGTTACTTGAGAGGGGAGATTTTGATGTGTTATGTACATTAACCAAAAAAATTATTGTTGCATGCGGAAAAAGAGGGAAGGGGAGATTACTTCATCAAGTTTTCTGCGTATTGAATAGTAGTTTTTTCTTTTTCTTTTTCTCGGGACAGGGGATGACTACAAGATCAAAGTTTGGAACTACAAGTTGCATAGATGTTTGTTCACACTGCTAGGACACCTTGAC
The DNA here is from genome assembly GCA_013621005.1 of Aeschynomene evenia. Classification (NCBI taxonomy): domain Eukaryota; kingdom Viridiplantae; phylum Streptophyta; class Magnoliopsida; order Fabales; family Fabaceae; genus Aeschynomene; species Aeschynomene evenia. Next base: position 32,590,909 of record CM024266.1, on the reverse strand, counting down.
TATATTCGCACAGTGCAATTTCATCATGAGAACCCATGGATTGTAAGTGCCAGTGATGATCAGACCATTCGCATCTGGAATTGGCAGTCGCGTACATGTATATCTGTTTTAACTGGGCACAATCATTATGTTATGTGTGCTTCATTCCATCCAAAAGAGGATATTGTTGTGTCAGCCTCCCTGGATCAGACTGTTCGTGTTTGGGATATTGGTTCTCTCAAAAGGAAGGCTGGGCCTCCTTCAGATGATATATTGCGATTGAGTCAGATGAATACGGATCTTTTTGGTGGTGTTGATGCAGTTGTTAAGTACGTGTTGGAAGGTCATGACAGAGGTGTTAACTGGGCTGCTTTTCATCCTACACTGCCTCTCATTGTCTCAGGAGCTGATGACCGACAAGTGAAACTTTGGAGGATGAATGGTAAAAATGAAACCTAGCTTTTTACTTTATGCTGTCCTGAATTACAAATAACTGATAATATCCTCAGTTCCATTTTGCATTCTAATGTTGAGCTGACTTTGCTTTCATACATAGTCTTGATACTATTCTTATTATTATAATTAATGAATTATGAATATAAACAAAAGCACTTTTTGGAGGAGCTTACTAGCATTGTTGGCGGAAAGGTGTTTCATAAAATACATTTCTTGTTTCTGTTAACTTCTCTATTATTTGGTTAACCAGGAAGAGAAGTATATTTGAAATAATCTTCATTATGTCAATAATCATATTTTATTTCTGTTTTCAGACACTAAGGCATGGGAAGTGGATACTTTGAGAGGGCACATGAATAATGTCTCATGTGTTATGTTCCATGCCAAACAGGACATCATTGTGTCAAATTCTGAGGATAAAAGTATTCGAGTATGGGATGCAACAAAGCGGACTGGAATTCAAACCTTCCGCAGAGAGCATGATCGATTTTGGATTCTTGCAACACATCCTGAAATGAATCTGTTGGCTGCCGGTCATGACAGTGGCATGATTGTCTTTAAGCTGGAGAGAGAAAGGCCGGCTTTTTCTGTTAGTGGTGACTCTTTGTTCTATGCAAAAGACCGGTTTTTGCGTTTCTATGAGTTCTCAACACAGAAAGAGACACAAGTTCTTACAATTCGTAGACCAGGTTCCTTAACTCTGAATCAAAGTCCAAAGACACTTTCCTATAGCCCAAGTGAAAATGCAGTTCTTCTCTGTTCAGATGTGGAGGGTGGGTCGTACGAGTTGTATTGCCTGTCCAAGGATGGCCCGAGTTTTGGGAGGGGTGATACGCAAGAGCCAAAGAAAGGTCTTGGAGGATCAGCAGTCTTTGTGGCTCGGAATAGGTTTGCCGTGCTTGACAAAGGCAGCAACCAAGTCCAAGTAAAGAATTTGAAGAATGAGGTCGTAAAAAAGAGTGCCCTTCCAATTGCCACTGATGCTATATTTTATGCTGGAACTGGCAACTTGTTATGTAGATCAGAGGATAGAGTTTTTATATTTGACCTTCAGCAGAGGCTCATCCTTGGTGATCTTCAGACCCCTTTTATCAAGTATGTTGCCTGGTCTAATGATATGGAAAGTGTTGCTTTGCTCAGCAAACATTCCATCGTCATTGCTAGCAAGAAGCTTGTTCACCAATGCACCCTCCATGAGACAATCCGTGTAAAAAGTGGGGCCTGGGATGACAATGGCATTTTCATCTATACAACATTGAATCATATCAAGTACTGCCTTCCTAATGGAGATAGTGGGATAATTAAGACACTGGATGTCCCGATTTATATCACAAAGGTTGTTGGAAACACCATCTTCTGCTTGGATCGGGATGGGAAAAACAGAGCTATAGTTATTGATGCAACAGAGTATATCTTTAAGCTCTCTCTTTTGAAGAAAAGATATGACCATGTCATGAACATGATAAAGAACTCCCAGCTTTGTGGGCAGGCTGTGATTGCGTACCTACAGCAGAAAGGTTTTCCTGAAGTTGCCCTCCATTTTGTGAAAGATGAGAGAATTCGGTTCAATTTGGCTTTAGAGAGTGGGAACATTCAAATTGCAGTTGCCTCAGCCACTGCAATTGATGAGAAAGATCACTGGTACCGTCTAGGGGTAGAAGCTCTTCGCCAAGGTAATGCTGGTATAGTGGAGTATGCTTATCAGAGGACCAAAAATTTTGAGAGGTTGTCTTTCCTTTATCTCATTACTGGTAATGTGGAGAAACTTTCAAAGATGTTGAAAATTGCTGAAGTCAAGAATGATGTGATGGGCCAGTTTCACAATGCCTTGTATATGGGTGATATCCGAGAGCGTGTTAAGATCTTGGAGAATGTGGGCCATTTGCCTCTTGCTTACATCACTGCTAAAACCCATGGGCTACATGATGTTGCTGAGAGGCTTGCGGCTGAACTGGGGGATAATGTTCCATCTTTGCCTGAAGGAAAAACACCATCTCTCTTGATGCCTCCATCACCTGTAATGTGTGCTGGCGATTGGCCCCTTCTCAGGGTCATGCGAGGAATTTTTGATGGTGGGTTCAACAATACAGATCGCGATGCAGGTGAAGAAGAATATGAGGCTGCCGATGGTGATTGGGGCGAGGAGCTTGACATGGTTGATGTGGATGGCTTACAAAATGGAGATGTTGCTGCAATTTTGGATGGAGAGGTGGCTGAAGAGGATGATGGAGAGGGTGGATGGGAGCTGGAAGATCTAGAGCTGCCGCCTGAAGCCGACACTCCAAAAGCTTCTATCGGTACTCATTCTTCAGTTTTTGTGGCCCCAACGCCTGGGATGCCAGTTAGCCAAATATGGATTCAGAAATCATCTCTTGCAGCTGATCATGCAGCTGCTGGTAATTTTGATACTGCGATGAGATTACTGAACAGACAACTCGGAATAAAAAACTTCGCCGCATTGAAATCCATTTTCCTTGATCTTCACACTAGCAGTCACTCTTATCTGCGTGCCTTTTCATCTGCCCCTGTTATATCACTTGCTATTGAAAGGGGTTGGACCGAGTCATCTAGTCCGAATGTGAGGGGCCCACCGGCACTTCCTTACAAATTGTCTCTATTGGATGAAAAGCTCAAAGCTGGTTATAAGTCGACTACTGCTGGGAAATTCACCGAGGGTCTTCGTACATTTGTCAATATTCTTCATTCAATCCCTTTGATTGTCGTCGAATCAAGGAGGGAAGTGGATGAAGTGAAGGAGTTAATTGTCATTGTGAAGGAGTATGTTCTGGGTCTGCAGATGGAACTGAAAAGAAGGGAAATTAAGGACGACCCGGCTCGCCAGCAGGAGCTCGCAGCATATTTCACCCACTGCAATCTTCAGACCCCTCACTTGAGGCTAGCTTTGCTGAATGCAATGACGGTCTGCTACAAGGCTAAGAACCTTGCCACCGCTGCTAACTTCGCCCGGAGGCTACTTGAGACCAACCCCACCAATGAAAACCAAGCTAAGACGGCAAGGCAAGTGCTGACTGCTGCAGAGAGGAATATGACAGATGCTACACCGTTGAACTATGATTTCAGAAACCCGTTTGTGATTTGCGGTGCGACTTATGTGCCCATTTATCGTGGACAGAAAGATGTTTCTTGCCCGTATTGCACTTCTCGATTCGTGCCGAGCCAGGAGGGGCAGCTATGCACTGTGTGTGAGCTTTCAGTGGTAGGGGCTGATGCTTCTGGATTGCTATGTTCTCCTTCCCAGATACGCTGATTGAATTGCTAAGTTTCAGGTCAATTTTCAAAAGCAGATACTAGTTCTCTATTGTTCAATCAATATAATTTCCTGTAGAAGCTAAAAAAATATTGTTGTTTCTGAGTAAGTCTCTTCGTGTATCTCTTTTCTTATTTTTCTATGTTTTCCCTTTTCTAATTCTTTTTGCCTCTTTACTGAATATAAGAGGACGGTGAGGTGAGGGGGAAAAAAGCATATCAATATATTGACATGTGAAGTTTTCATGTATTCTGTTGAATTAATTTTATTAGGTTGAGTTGGAAATTGAAACATTTTGAGGCCTTAATAAAACTCTTACATACATATCTTCATGATTACTACTTTTTTTCTGCTTAGTATAAAACCATTCTCTTTACATATTCTTTGCATTTGAGGCACTGCCATTGCTGTCTTCAATTCTTAAAGGAGTATTTTAAATTTCTTTTTCTGAATTCGGATTTGCTGAAGTTATTGCAATATAGTATTTTCCAATATGTTCTTCTTTTAAGTGATGTCATAGATTAAAGACGTAGTACGTATAAGCTTTATCATAATCTCATTGATGTCGTACCTAAGAAGATGTAAAATAGAATATTTGCTCCGTTGTTTCAACCAATTACACTATTTTTATATATTTAAAAAATCTATTTTAAGTATTGTAATAATTTTTCTCCCCTGCAAGAGAAAGATTAAAAAAGTATCTCCTTTGGACGTATAAATATATAACAATGGTGCATAATAAATATAATATAATATGTACATCATGTATTATATATTGTGCATAATATATATTATATGATATGCACAATATACATCATATATTGTAAAAAAGATAATATTATAATATATAATATATATTACACGTGATATATAATGCGCATATTATATTATATATGTTGTGCACATGTTAAATATTTTAACCGACTTATTAGACAGTAAATATTTACCATATGTTATAATAACTCGAATATATATACATAAAAATTTAATTTCTTTATTTATTTTATAAAACATCATTTCAATTGTACCACACACATTATATCATACACATATGGTGCACTTCTTCATATAATTTCAAATTTTATTCTTCGAGTTTTTTGTTTTTTTCCTTTCTACCCTAAAAAAATTCAAACTTTTAAATTTCCAAATTCATAAATAAATCAGTTCAGAAAACGTTGGCGGTCTGGGATCAGAAGAGCACTTGTAACTTGGGCGCAAAGCATATACCCGTACAGACCTATATATGATTTACACGTGGCGGTTTTATATTGGATGAACCACGTGAGTGAATAAAATGCCGTCACGTTATTCCACGTTGACACGTAACCGTGCTTCACAAGCAAGCAACGCAACTTTTTTTTTTTTCTTTTTCTTTTTCTTTTTATTATATAGTCACAGCACAATCACACAATCACAAACCAACCCAACCAACCCCAGTTAAGTTATTAGAACCCAAATCCCAAAAGAAAAAATCTAAGAAAGAAAGAAGCTTTTGTTGTGAATTGTGATAGCCATGGAAAACCAATCATCATCATCATCCTCTTCGATGAAGATGCAGTTCCTTCTCCTCGAGCAAGTTCAATTCTTGAAGGTGAAAGACGAAACCCTTTTGCAGTGGGAACTCGTCGATCTGGTCGATGCTGAAGAAGAAGAAGAAGAAGGAGAATGGGAAAAAAGTGGTGATGAAGTTGATAATATTGATGGGTTTGGTTATAGGGATTCTTCATCCGTTTCTTCACCCAACGATGACTCAATTGAAGAAGGAATTGTCAATTTTCTTCCTCGTATTGATGTGGGAGTCCGTATTGTCGATGATCATGTGGATGATGCAGATGGGTTTGATGATCATGATGGTGATGATGATGGGTATGATTTGGATGATGAGCTTATTCCTTGGGATATTGGGAACAAGTTTGGGAGGCAGAGGATGAGGAAATTGGGGAAAAGGGCATTTTCGAAAATGCACAATTCAAAGAGGAACCCTTATTTGTTCACTAGGCCTGGCTGTGTACGTGGCAAACATGGTCTTGGGCTCAAGCACACTTACTAATTAAACTCATCATTAGTGTTTACTAATGATAATTAGCCAGGTAAATCTGCTAATTAGGTTAGTTAGCTAGTTAGTTAGTTTAACTAGTATTATTAGATTTGGTTGAACCCTAGTGTAATTTGTATTTGGAATTTGGATATGTGGATTGATGGTACCAACATCATCATTAGGATATATGACTCTGTTGAATTTCTTTTTATGTGGATATCATTTGCTGAATGTATATCTCAATGTTAGCTTTTGTATATTTTGTGAAATTTAGTATCAAAAATGAAAATTGTGAAATTTTTATTTTGGGTAAATATCTTTTGCTCTGGCGAAAGCAAATGGTTGGTATTTGATTGTGATTATACAGAAATCTGAATTTCCTTGATTGGTGATTTGGGATCAAGCATTATAATCCATGGTCCCAAAAATGGTTGTTATAATCTGTTTTGTTAGAATTGATTTCGGGGATAATTGATTTTGTTAAATTTGACTTTGATATAAAATGATTTATTGTTTGGAAGCGAAACCAAACATCTTTAAAATCCAGGGGAATTAATTCTCATCTTTGCAATCGATTCTCTTCGCCTATTAACGATAATCCCTTAACATGTTTGGTTCTGAGTTTGTAGAATTAATTTTGGATCAAAATTCAATTCTACAATTATACTATGATGAAAAACCAACATCATATTTAATTACCAAAATCAATTTTATACTTGCAAAATCGATTACGGAGCACACAACTTGACACACTATTAGTGTGTATTTGCTATATATATATACTTAGATATAATGTTGGTTTTCAAGTCATTTATCAATTGATAAGGACATGAGATCTATTCCTTGTCAAATTGATAGATGATTTATGAATCCACACATTGTCTTATGGCTAATTAACATAACTCAATACCCAAATAGGCTCACCCTAAGTTGAGACGGGGGGATTGAGGAAGTTTGGAATAGAGACACAAGAACCTATTTTGTTTTGTTTTTTTTTTTATTAAAAAAATTTAGATTAGGATCAGAGCAGACCAACAATCTCAGCGTAGATTTACAGTAAAATTTACAGATTATTTATCAAGAACCCTTTTTTTTGTACGGAGTGTAATGATGCATGAATTGTTTTTTCTCTTCAATATCAAAATCATTTTATTTTATTTAAAGCCATAATATAGCATACCCTTTTATAAACTTTTTTTTTTTTTGGCCGAAAGCTATCTTCTTACACTACCCTTAATTAATTTAAGATGTTGATACTATGCAAGAAGAAGAAAGTATCTTTGTTTGGTTTACTATGTCCACACTCCATTGGTTGCCAATTAAAAGTAAAATGTGAATTTAATATTGGCTTCTCCTCAAAATTTTATAAAAATGTTAGTCTTGTAACATCTAATTATATATAAAATATTATCAACTAGGGGAGCATGTGATCCCAAAAGTGCTAACAAAAGATGCATTACAAGTCAATTATTGTTGGCGTTGCTTATTATATTGCTGTAAACATCTCAAACATTAAGGGCTGTTTGGTTATCATTTTAATTTTTTGTTTTTTCTGTTTTTAAAATTTTGTGAAGAAAATACTGAAAATAGAGAAAAGGAGATTTTATTATTTTCTCTGTTTTCAGTATTTCCTGTACAAAATTTTGAAAACAGAGAAAACAGAAAATAAAAATGAAAACGGTAACCAAAAAGTCTCTTGTATTTCCACCAAAATTTTCTCTTAACTAATTCTCTTGGTAACTTCATTAACCTCGAATGCAAAAATTATATTCAAGGCTCGAGAATCGCGGCTTTTATATTGTTCCCTTGATATATGGTGGAATATAAGATGCATAACTATGTTGCCTTAAATTTGTTGAAATTCATTGCAATCTCTCTAATCGTAAAAATATAGTTAAAGTGTTCATAAACTTATAAAATTATTATATCCATCTCACTTATTCAATATAATTTACCTTAAATTTTAAGTTATTCTACTTTTGAGAAAATGCTCCAATTTCAGTAACATTAATATCATAAAATAATCCCAGTTACGATGTCAACAATAAAGAAAACCAATACCATGGGATGGTGATTCTATAAAGGGACAATGACTTAAAATTGAGGCCGAATACATAACTGAAATTTTCAAGCTTAAATTGATTTGTAGTTTCACATATGAAAAAACTCCCTGTAAGCAGAAAGTACCCAAAAAAATTGAAAGAAACAACTATATATTCATCTTTTTTTTTCTGTATGATGGGTCCTAGTCTTAATTAATTAACAAGTTGTTAGACAAAAAGGAAGTAAAATCTGCAGCTATTAAAGAGAGGGTATAAAAACCTATAGAGTTTACTATAGTTAAAGCTTCATTTTTTTTTTTGACTGAAATAGTGTGTGAATATTTTGAAAGAAAAATGAGAGGCTGACCTATTTATAGGCCTAAATGGCTAAATCCCTTTTATTTCGGATTTTTTTAGTATTATTTCCCATAATGTCGTTATTTAAATGTTTAATATTGAACTTACTAAATTATAAGATCTATAACACATTTGGTAGTTAGTTATATATATTTTTAATTATCTAGTTAAATATTCAATTATTTATTGATAGTAATTTCAGAGAAAGTCTTATAGTTAGAGGTTTACAGTCTTACAAGAGCTTTAAATTCGAAAGAAATTATGGTTACCAAGAATAATTACAAAATATTAGACATCTTGATTGTAACTCACTTTTACTATAATGTTTGTCGTACAACTGAAATACGTTTAACTAGTATTCAACGTGTGTTATATATAAGACATAATGTGTTCTATACATACGTGTACTATATATATAGCACACATTACGTCTTATGTATAACACACATTGAATGTTCGTTGGACGTATTTCTGTTGTACAACAAGCATGATTGAATATTAAGAATATCATAACTAGTTTATTTATTTCTTATTAGTTAGCACTGAGCACCTTTTCCAAAATAGATTCATAATACTTGTAACATACAAGCAACTTGTAAATCAAGTTTAGGAATGTGTCCTGGTTAAGTGTACTTAGCTTTGTCACTAAAATATGACTTCGTTCTTCACATCAGAGTAGAATGAATGAATATGATGTTCTGCTTTATTATGTATGTGGTGGTAATTAAACATAGGTCAAAGCCTAAAGTCATCAACTTGGTCTGCAAAGCGAGTGAAAGGACGAATCAAAATTCAAAAACACATACAAAACCAAGTTGCTTTGTCAAATTAATTCTTTTTACTTTAACTTCCATGTCTTTTTTTAATTATAGTACCATACCATTGATAAAGAGAAGATGCAAATTAAATTAAATTAAATTATATTATATTTGAGACAATGATCAATCAAGATCCATGTATTATATACGAGTTCCGTTCTTTCATTCTTAAAGATGTATGTTACTCCTAGCTAGAAGAGACATTGAAAATGAGAAATGATAGACGTACATCAGATTTTTATCCATCAAGCATTCATCCGATATTATTTCAATTGACGGTTGAGAGATGTGTGTAAGTTTTTTAGTTTTTATTTAAAATGGTGGGCCCAAAATAGCATAATATGATTGATGGATGATTGATAGATCTATATATTGATGTACATGTAGTACTATTGATTTAAAATTGTTCTAAAAACAACTGCTACTTCTTTGTGTACAATTTCGAGCTAGACTTTGAAATGTACATTAATAAATTATTAATATAGTATGCCAAATTAATTATTCCATTAATTATAATATTTTTGTTTTTTATTTGTCCAATTTTAAATTTATGCATATATGAATTAAAGAACTAAGTAAGAAAATCAATTTTAGAACAGTTTAAATATATTTTAAAATTTATTATTATCCGAACCAGAAATTAATTGTTGAGAATCACCATTTAACCATAAACTCAAGCAAATGGGTATGCTTGTATTATTACGAACATATATATACGATCCCTTCCCTCATATTCTAACTTGTCTCTCTTTTGTACTACCCTTCATTTTTTAAAAAATTTAAAAAATAATTGGTAGCTAATGGTTCATACTGTTGTGGGTTTTACTACTTCAACCTAGAATTGATTCTCTATGCTATTATGGATGCTAATTAAGCTTTATTTGCCGCATGGCGTAACTAAATTTATATATTTTCTTTATCTTTAGTGCTTATAAATACCACTACATATATAGAAAAAGAAAAAACCATTGCTTGAATTTCTTCTATACATACACACACTACTCCCCAGTGAGAGATAGTACTACTAGCTAAGCTAGACTAGTGAAAATATATATATATATAAATAAATAGATATATAAGGTGGTTGTAATAATATATAATTATGATGATGGCGAGTAGTGTAGAAGGGCAAGAAAGAGATGATGAGGAATTAGTACTAGTTAAGAGTAGTAGTAATAATTATTCATCAAAGTGTGAAGATTGTGGGAACCAAGCGAAGAAGGATTGTGGATACTCAAGATGCAGAACTTGTTGCAAGAATAAGGGGTTTCAGTGCCAAACCCACATCAGAAGCACTTGGATCCCTGTTGATAGAAGGCGCCAGCGATCACCACTCATGGTCATGGATCCATCATCTCATCCCACTACTACTTATTCTAATCATCACCACCTTCTTCAAGGAGATGATCATAATAATGATATCATCCATAATATTATCCCTAAAAGGCACAAGCACAACCCATTTTCAGGTATTTTTTCCCTCCATATATATATTAACCGAGCCCTAACTAATTATTACTCTTTAATTTTGTTCACTGCGCCACTGTCTGAAGAATAATCAAACCTAAAAATTTAAATTATTAGATTAAAATTTATTTAATCATAAATAGAAAACATTGAACATGTCTATTTTATTCAACTTTAGGAACAACATTTTTTCAGTCAACAAAGCTTATTTAACATTTTATGGTCCGAATTACATTTTAATCATAAGTATATTTTCAATGGGCCGAGTAATTATGGTCAAAATATCTATTTGTTGGCTGTTTTGACTGATTTTTTTGTGTGCCTTTAACAATGCTCTTTATTTTATCTTCCGGCTAAATTTTAACATGGTTTCAAAATTATTGTATCTTTTCTTTTTTCTATTTGCATATTTTTCACAATTACTATTTACTAGATTAATCATTCCTAGAATTTGCAAAAAAATTTAAAAAGGTATCCATCCATCAAAATTAAAAGGTTAGAAATGATGTCATCATATGATTTTTCTTCTAGTAGCAAAATAATGCTCAATCTCTATTTTTTCCCTCTCTAATATAGTAATTATAGTAATAGCATATATATATATATATATATATATATATATATGTATTTTATAGTTGGTAAAACACATAATATATGAAATTATATTATTATTATTATGTATTATGTATTATAGAGGAGATGGAGTTTCCAGCAGCAATGAGTTCGGTGGCAATATTCAGCTGTGTTCGGGTGCGGTCAATGGATGATTCGGTCAATGAAATTGCCTATCAAACATCTGTGAATATTGGAGGACACATATTTAGTGGTCTTCTCTATGATCAAGGCCCTGCAGATAATAATAATAATAATAATGAACAACAAAAAAGCTTCAATAATAATAATAATAATAATCATAGGCATAGATCAGGTGAAGGCTCCAAAACACACACTCCTCCTCTTGTTCATCATCATCAACAACAACACAATCTGAATCTTATGATGATGAGTACTTCTGATGCAATCCATGTTCGTCATAATGATGCTGCAACTTTCTCTTCACTGCCTCCACCTACCACTACTGCTCATGAACAATTTTTTCCTTTACCTAATTCCTTTAGGTCTGGCATGCAATATTTTTAGTACCCATGATGTTAATTAACCTTACAATGCGTTCGATACTATAAAACAATTTTTTTTTTCAAAATCTTATAAATTGTTTTCTAAAATCAAACGCATTTGTAATTGGTTTAATTCTTTTTGGGTAGTAAAAGAAATGTCACAATGCATTTAGCCGTACACGATAGGATTATGAGATGGAATTGATAGATAGCATTGAAATTATTAAATAATACTTACTGGTTAATTTTTCAGCTTAGCTACTTCTTCGGATAGTTTTATTATTGTTCATCAAGTAGATAGTTAGAACCAACCTAGAGATAGCAAAATAAAGGAGGGGACATATTCATTAATAAATGAAGACTAGCACATTGTTTTGGTTGAAGTTCCAATGACTCAATTTATTACATTATTATATTTAATTTGTTACCTATATATATATGCATGTAGTATGCCCCTATATGTAGGGTTTAATTTGGTGTTTTGCCTTATTGTTGCTTTTGTTGTTGTGATTCTTCGCTTTTTTTTATGTTAGTTAATCATAATGTTCCTACTTCAAACAGTCCCTTTTGTCGCCATGCTGCTATACTTTGCCTGCTTGAAGCTAATTAAGTTGGGACAAGTTACAACAAATTTTAATCTCTTAAATAATGCTCCTCTATTTAGCAATATATATATAGGGTTTTGCCAAATAAGGGTACTCTCAATACTAAAATAAATAAATTTTTAAAATTTTAAAGAAATTATTATAGATCTGTTATATAGAAAATATTAAAATACATGATATATATATATATATATATATATATATATATATATATATATATATATAGGAGGAACAAGCACTATAGTTACATGATAAACAAACATAACTAATCAATGGAGATAATATGCTGTTTGGCAAGCTAATAGGACGCGCTTTTGTTTGTTTAATGGCAGCTGATAGAATAGAAGGTAGTTCTTTTTTGTTTCCAATATGTGTTTTCTACTACTATGAGATAGTTATTTAAATAATAAAAAATTATTGTTTGATTATTAACATTTATATAGTCTGAATGTTAATACTAGAAAAAATAAAATACCTGTTTATATTTTTAGTAATAACTAATAAAGTGGTTTTAAAAAAAAAAAGTTACGTTGATCTTGATACATTTGATCACTAACTACTCTTATATTATGTATAACAATAACGATCAGATTCTAATAGCATTTTGCAATGATTATAGAAGCTCTTACAACATATTATATATAAAAATCATATTTCAAAACGTTTAAATTGATGGATAATTTTTTATATATATAATACAAACCTAGATATATAATAGAGTTCATGAATTGTAACACGAGTACATACGCAGAGAAACCAGAGAAAATGAAAAGTTGAAAACAGAAAATGAAAAATGGTAATCAAACAATATGAGTCATGGCATCTGTTTGCAAGTGTATATATATGGACACATTAACACTAAGGACTAACAAATATCTTCACACAGTAATTAACCCTAAACAATTAACATTTTATATATGAATTTAATTTTAATATAATTACAGTTATCCAATTAAAATATTCCATTATTATGATTTCTTAAGTGGTGAATGATTGAATAAGTTATTATAGTTTATCCGAATTTATCCGTGTTAATGTATTATTGATAAGCACTATTTTTTTTTGTAATCTGTTGATGAACACTACTAATGTATAGAAATCAAATTATTTATATTTTATTAATGTTAGTAAAGTAATATGAACCAAGTGCGCTCAAACTTTTATGGAAAAAAGAGGCAGTCACACACACTACTAGCTATTAAAGGAATTGATTGATACTCTCATCCATCATGGTACACAAACCTGGTTGAAGAAGAATATATCCTTTACACATACATATACTATTTTTATAGAGAAGAATGTTGTGGATATAATGAAAATTATATAATGTTTGTATAATAATTATATTTATCGTTAAATTGTATTAGTTTGTAAATTTATATTACAATTTAATGATAAATATAATTATTATACAAATATTATACAATTTTCATTGTAAAGATAGTATCAGTGAATATATGTATATATACTTGATATTGCACCACGTACCAAACTAAGTATAATGCAATGTATATATGCACTATTCTAGCTATCTGGAACCAATTCGGTGCATCCACGTGGATTCTCCCCCACAAACACAACTTCTCTATGACTTGCTAATTCTGGTCATCATATTTTCCTATTTTGTGATACTCAATAAAATATTTACAAATGGAGGATATATATGTATGTATTTAGTATTTAATTAATTAATTAATCAATCAATCAATCATGTTTATATATAAAAAGGAATGTAGAATGATGGATCGGAGTCACAGTTTCTTTAATTTAAAGCCGGTAAGCAAGTAGGGAATTTCATTAAGATATATATATATATATATATATTTTTGGCAAAGCTTTTCATCAGTTAAGAAAATAAAGAGCATTTTTAACAAAATGTGATCAAAGTTTAAACTCTTATTCTGATAACATTTTTATGGGCACAATCTTAGGTTAGTAAACTTCGAGTATAGGAAATATAATTGGATGATAAATTTTTTAGGTTTGCTGGAGTTCTCTTGTTGAATTCATTTTAATCGCAACAGGAAAATCTTTTTTGAGGTGTTAAATGATTAATATAATCAGAATATATATATTATTGCTTTGATATATAAGAATAACACCTCTTAAAACTTTATCAATATCATAAATATAACATGGGTTTAATTATATATTCCGTCTTCTTTTCCATCAGCACGTACAAATAAATAATCGTTTTGTTGTTTCTACGCTCCAATTTTTAGATGTAAATAATGTTTTGACTTGAAGTCTTTCAGTTAATATTTAGCTGGATGTCATGAGAATACACACACATCAACATATATATTGCTCATTTGATTCTTGTCCATAAAACTAATAATAATAATAATATATTATGTTTAAAGTAGCATGGTGAGTAAAGTATACTTTGATGCTTTACTTAATCTAATTAACCGGCCACTAGATGCTGATTTAATCATAACAAATATTATATTATGTGAAATGTCATTGTCATCAGAAAGAAGCTTAAAGCCATTAACCAAAGCATGTTTTTAAAAATCAATGAACATTACTTTGTGGCACTTAAAGGAATGATATATGGCCTCTTGATCAAAAAAAGATTTTTGAAAATGTACTACACGGGATACTTAACTAAAGTGACTAAGTTACATTTTAACTCTTATTCCAATCATCATGTTCTCCTACCATCTTCTTTAATGTTGTCACCCTTTACAATTTTAGATCCTTCCAATTACATGATCTAACCTTCTAATAATTAAGTAGTTAATATAAGACCTAAACATATTTTTATGGATTTTGATTCGATATACAGGAAAATATAGGATATCAATATCCAACAGATGTATATCTCAAGTAGTGATTGATATATAGATAAAATTAATTTAAATATTTTAAATTTATATGACTGGTAACCTGTTGGGCAAGTAATCTTCAAAAATTAATTTAATTTATGTAGATACTCTTTAATTTTATTAATTTAAGAAAAAAATTCAATCAATGACTTGCAGCCAAAGAGAACACTTTGAGAGAGAGGAAGAAGATGGACGATCGGGAATAAGGCGCGTTCAAGAAGGTTGTGACCGCGACAACCGTGCTCTGTACCGAATTATATTTACTTTAACATATATTAATAGGTTAAACACACAATTGAGTATCGGTACCCAACAAAAATATTGTGTACGGAATAAATACCCTATTTTTAAATGATAAATATAAATAAGTTAATTTTTGTTCTTTTGGGTTGGGTTGAGTTGTGTTTCCGTATCCATTATTAACTGGTCCACGTTAACCTCTAACTAGTTCCTACGGAATGGGCCTTAAACCAGGCCCAAAACCGTAATAGGCCCATGAAGCCCAAGTGTTATGGCGGGAAAACGGGGCTCTTTAGCGCGCCATATCTTGGTTCTTGCCGCTTTCATCCAGACCCCAACTCAGAAATCAACTACTCTCACACACACACGCTCACTCACTTTCTTCCTCTGCTGCGTACTCTTCTCAGTTATCACAAATCACCAACAAAGCCATGGCTTCCGATTCTTTCAACAACGGTTCACACCTCTTTTCTCCTTTTTCTGGTTTCCATTTTTTCGGTTTTCATTGATTCCTAATTTTTCTCAATTTTGTTTTTGTTTTCAGGTCCTTCATCGCCCGATGATTCCCTTTCCAGCCCAATCGGCAACACCTTCTCCTCCCCCGGCGATGCTGCCCGCCGGAGGCGTCATCGCCGCTCCACCACGCCCTCTGGGTTCGGTACCCCGCCGGCTCACCGCTCTCGATTCGCCACCGACGCTACTCCTACTCCTTCGCGCTCCCGGCATAGATCCGGCGGCGGTGGCGGCGGTGTCCCCGCCACTCCGACCTCCACCGATGACATTCCGGCGTCGTCTGAAGGTGGTGACGGCTACGACATGGAAGACCCAAGGCCTACCTTCGTTTGGGGAACTAACATTAGCGTCGAAGACGTGAACGACGCGATTCAGAGGTTCCTTAGGGATTTCAGAGACGTTTCGTCACAGAATGAAGATGACTTGTTGCACACCGAAGGGAAGTACGAGAAGCTGATCAAACAGGTTTGTTACAACTATTCAATAGCTTGTTAGAATTGTTAATTCAGTTGCTACTGGTTAGTTATGTGGTTTGAAAGCTAGTTATAATTACTGTATAATCTCCTTATAGGTGATTGAATTTGAAGGAGATTCTCTGGATGTTGATGCGCGTGACGTGTTCGATCACGACCCTGATTTGTACACGAAGATGGTTAGGTACCCACTTGAGGTGCTTGCGATCTTTGATTTGGTTCTGATGAATATGGTTAGCAGGATTAAACCTATGTTTGAGAAGCATATACAGACTCGGATTTTCAATCTCAAATCCTCTACTTCAATGAGGAATTTGAACCCTTCTGGTGAGTTTTGAGTGCGAATTCCCCTTATTACTAAAATTTCTATGTATTGATTCAAGGAATTGGATTGATATGGAGATGTTTTTTCTTAGATGTTGAGAGGATGGTGTCGATGAAGGGTATGATTATACGGTGTAGCTCAGTCATACCAGAAATAAGGGAAGCTATATTTAGGTGTCTTGTGTGTGGATTCTGCACTGACCCTGTTGCTGTAGAGAGAGGTAATTCCATGGGAACATATATGCCTATTCATCTTGCGAGTTATCAGTGTCATTTTTGCATCGTTAGGTTTTTTACTGGCTGTTGTGCATTTTAGGACGAATTACTGAACCTACTATATGCTCGAGGGAGGAGTGTCAGTCCAGGAACTCCATGACACTGGTTCACAACCGATGCAGGTAACACATGCATATTCCTTATTTTTAGAAGAAAGATATATTTCAAGTTGATTGTTCTGGGATTGGAGAGCTTGGTCATTTTTCTGTTTGATCTTGACTACTGGAAAAGTGTGCATGATATTGAAGGAGCTAGGTTTTGAAGCAAGCTTCCTTTGATTCTCTCTTTAATCTTACACTTAAAAGTTATGAGCTTTGACCGGAAACAATGAAATTGCAATTAACTATTATTTTCTCTAAAATCAGGTTTACTGATAAGCAAATTGTGAGGCTCCAGGAGACACCTGATGAGATACCTGAAGGAGGGACACCTCACACAGTCAGCTTGCTGATGCATGACAAGCTGGTGGATTGTGGAAAGCCAGGTGATAGAGTTGAGGTGAGACCATGCTTTGACATACTTTGTGACAATGAAAATGTCCATATGGTTGCCAATCATCCCATGAACTGTTCTATAAGAAAAAAGCTCATAAAAATTGATTTCTTGTTCGATAGGTGACTGGTATTTATAGGGCTATGAGTGTTAGGGTTGGACCAACTCAGAGAACTGTTAAATCATTGTTCAAGGTTCGCACTATGTTCTTCAATCACATTTACATTTAGAGCTGCATCCTCATGTTTTGTCTTGTCTAATTGATGTCTTTGTTATGTCCCCTTCATGTTGTAGACTTATATTGACTGTCTTCACATAAAGAAGACTGACAAGTCAAGGATGCTAGTAGAGGATGCTATGGAGGTTGATAATGGCTCAGGCAGAAATGCGGAAGAAGTTCTTTTCAATGAAGAAAAGGTATAGCACTCACTTTCTATGAAACCCACCTACTGCTTGCTTTGTCTACTTGCTAATCTGCATGCTTGCGTGGGACACAGGTTGCTCAACTGAAGGAGCTCTCAAAACAGCCAGATATATATGAAAGATTGACAAAGTCATTAGCACCAAACATCTGGGAGCTAGATGATGTGAAGAAAGGTCTTCTTTGTCAGGTTGCACATCTTTCTAGCTATGCATTTTCATTGTGTTTTACTGGTTTTCTGAGGATACTAATATATATTTTATTGCAGCTGTTTGGTGGCAATGCTTTGAAGTTGGCATCTGGTGCTAGCTTCCGTGGTGATATAAATATTCTTCTTGTTGGTGATCCTGGTACGAGCAAGTCTCAACTTCTTCAATACATTCACAAACTATCTCCCCGGGGCATATACACCAGCGGAAGGGGGAGTTCTGCTGTTGGATTGACGGCTTACGTGACCAAGGACCCTGAAACAGGGGAAACTGTAAGGGCCATTTTGTACATTAATATTGTTTAGTCCTCTGCACTGTAAACATAGTGGAGCCTAAATATTTTTGCTTAATTTTCAGGTTCTTGAGAGTGGTGCCTTAGTTTTGAGTGACCGAGGTATTTGCTGTATAGATGAATTTGACAAAATGTCTGACAGCGCAAGGAGCATGTTACATGAGGTTGATTTCATTCCTTGTTTATATAGTGTTTGCTAAGGAAGCATTTTTGTAGTCAAATCTATCTATTCTTTTTCCAGAAGCCAGTATGGTTAGAAATATATGCTCATATACTATGACCGTATTTGCTAGAGCATCAACTATGTACTTTCAAATGACCAATGTAGTAGTTGTCTACTTGTCTGTGTTTATTCCAGGTGATGGAACAACAAACTGTTTCAATAGCAAAGGCGGGTATTATTGCTTCCCTCAATGCCAGGACTTCAGTGTTGGCTTGTGCTAATCCGAGTGGGTCACGATACAATCCTCGTTTGTCTGTCATTGATAACATACACCTTCCTCCCACTCTTCTGTCCAGGTTAGGTTCTATACATAAGATATGACAACTAGATTTTGGGCCTCGCAGCATGTTTATGCAATTTTCAATACCTTGGAAACTTCATACGATCATCTGGGTTGTACTTAAGCCTTGCTGCTGTAATTTTTATGATTCATTGTTAAGCAAAAGGGGTATGAATTAAGTCATTGAATTGTTTATCCATCCTCTGCCAACCATGGCGTAAGTAGTTGCCATAAGTTGAGTTATTTGTGCTTTTTCAGGTTCGATTTAATTTACTTGATTCTTGACAAGGCTGATGAACAGACTGACCGACGACTTGCCAAACATATTGTTTCGTTACACTTTGATAATCCTGAGGTATGGTAAATTCTTGCAATCATCTCATCAA
The DNA here is from genome assembly GCA_013621005.1 of Aeschynomene evenia. Lineage (NCBI taxonomy): Eukaryota > Viridiplantae > Streptophyta > Magnoliopsida > Fabales > Fabaceae > Aeschynomene > Aeschynomene evenia. The sequence goes on along the minus strand of CM024266.1, from coordinate 32,571,801 downwards.
ACGTTAAGATCCAAACTTCTGTGCTTCTATTTATTTGTAGTGTTCTGAGTCTGTACTTGCAGAGCTTGGAGCAAGATGTGCTCGACCTATCTACATTAACTGATTATGTAAGCTATGCTCGAAAGCACATACACCCTCAGCTGTCTGATGAAGCTGCTGAAGAATTAACTAGAGGTTATGTTGAAATAAGAAAAAGAGGAAATTTCCCCGGGAGCAGCAAAAAGGTGAAACTTTTTGCTTCTTTTAAAATGTTTTTATTCTCTTAATATTTACCTATTGGTTGCAATTCACTTGTCACTCTTTTCTACTCTATTGCTCGATTTCTCAGCAATCAGTTTATATCACTACATCACCAAGTGTGCGGCAATGACTTAATTATGAGTTTCCCATTTTCCACACATTTAAGGATGATATGGCATGATAGGTCACACTATATGTGTATAATTAGTATCGATCTCTCTGATGTGAATCGAGAATTAATTCCTGGTATTGAAATTATGCTGGTATGTTTTACATGTTTCTCTACTGTGTATGTTAATCTTCCCAATCAATTTAAACAGGTGATAACAGCAACACCAAGGCAAATTGAGAGTCTGATACGCCTTAGTGAAGCATTGGCTCGGATTCGCTTCTCAGAATGGGTTAGTTAAGCTTGCTTAGTTTCTTTCTGATGTGCATATATGGAATAGCATGCAGAATTATTAAATAACCTGATCCACACAGGTCGAAAAGCATGATGTAATGGAGGCATTCCGGCTTCTTGAAGTTGCAATGCAACAGTCTGCAACGGATCACTCTACTGGTACCTTTCTGCTTTCAAAACCAGCCCGATTCTCTTTCTAAAATGGATCAAAATGGGTTAACTTTTCTTTTTCTGTGTCTTTTATGTATCCACCAGGAACAATTGACATGGATCTTATTACTACCGGAGTTTCGGCAAGTGAAAGGATGAGACGAGAGAGTCTGCTACAAGCAACCCGCAACATAATCATGGAGAAGTTGCAAATTGGGGGACCATCCATGCGGTTATTGGAGGTATGCTGTCTGTCTTAGTAGTACTTACTCCATGTGGAATTAGTATGTAGATTTTGATTAAATGATTAATTAATCTCATGTTTTGTTTGCCATGACGTTCTTCTTTACATGTTCAATTGATTTTTGTAGTTATTGGAAGAGTTGAAGAATCAGAACACAAGCAGTGAAATTCATCTCAATGATGTAAGCGTGCCTTCCTACCCTTTATGCGTGGTTCTCTTTTTGTTAAGACTTAAGATTGTCTCTCTCTGATGACAAGTGAACTCACTCATGGGCTAAACCAATGTTATTGCAGCTAAGGAATGCAGTTTCTAGTCTCGCTAGCGAAGGATTTGTTACCATGCACGGTGACAGCGTAAAGAGATCATGATATTATGTTTATGAGGCACAGCATCGCTGTTCCGTCGTGTTCTTTCTTGTTGACGTGGTTCCTTTGGTAATCACAAGCACAATATTGACGCTATCTCTGCATTAATTAATTGTAACCTTTTTAGCTAGTACTACTACTGTTTTGTATTTGGTGCTAATAGTATATTATAGGCGGCTTATTATTATTATTATTATTATTATTATGGTGTCCTGTAAATGTAATTTTGTTTGGTTAATTTCTTTTGTAATTGAACATGCATGTCTTTCTTAGTTAAACAAGTGCCCTAGCTTAAAAAAAATATTACTACTAATCAGTGGCAGTGGCTCTGGTTCTAAGAATTTGAAACAGCAGAGTATCATTATTTGAGTATTTTGTTTGATTACAGAAATGAATACTCTCTTCTACTTCATAATGCTGTGCAGCATCAAATACTAGTAATTCTAGCTGCATATTCCGCAACTAGAGGAAAATAATCATGTCTCACTGACAGGAAAAGGACATACTTCATATTCATAATGATGCCGCGCTGCGAGTGCCTATGCAGTTTCGTTTTCCGTGACATACCGCAATTTCGTTTTGTAACTTACTAGTACTACAGTAATACTAGTTAGTAGTATAATGATAAAAAATGAATTTAATTACCGTCTCCGAAGCTCGTGGTAGGATAAGAGAATTCTAAATAGTTTAAGGATCGGATAGAAACTTATGACTTTTTTTAATTTTTTATAAGTTATTGAATGAATGTTTGAATTAATTTTTATATAATTTTTAACTTTTTAAAAAGTTATTTTAAGTGCTTATTGAAATATTTAACTTCTTTAAAAAGTCTTTGCACAACTTTTTAAAATAACCACTACAAACTAAAATAAGCATTTATGTTATTTTACTTCCAAATACAAAATAACTTTTTCAAAAGTTACTTAATATTAAAATTCTTATTAAAAAGTTTTTTTTTATGAGGACTTAATTAAGCTCTTTATCCAAATTGGTCCTAAATTTGATTGTATAAACCGGCAATTTAAATTTTAAATTAAAAATTAGGTGAATTAGTTGGTAGTCACGTGCTATGAACAGGTCTGTTGATTATAAATGTCACGAAATATTATTTTTTTTAACGAAAAGAGTTTAATATTGATTCCTTTCCAATGTAACACACTTTTGTATTTATATTAGTGTTGCATTGTCCATTAAGAATTTACTTAGCTATAGAACATAGCAATGATAATATTTAAATGAATGAGATTGATTTTACTGTATTTCAACTATTTTGCAATATCATTCAATTGTATATTAGACATTATTAAAGATGATTAATATACAAAACTCTCATACAATAGCACATAAATTATGTAACAGTGTAAAACTTTTATATTGATAGATTATTAAATTTTTCATTTTATTCTGCTTTTAAAATATTTAATTTATATATGGAAAGGATTAACTCATAATATAATGAAAAAGGTATCATAATAGATTTATAACTAATTTAAATAAATAAAAAATGAAAAATACGATTTTATTCCAACTTTATGAGCAATATCAAGTATTTAAGTGGAATATCATTCATTTCCCTTATTTTGCTATACCACACACACATATATTATCAAAATAAATTATTATTATTATTATTGTGAAGAAAAAACATTACAATTAATCAATTATTGTGACGAGTAGTTAACATGATTTGTCTGTGTTCGGTCCATTTCTTTCTCATGTGCTAGTCCCTGTACAAGGCCTCCCATATCAATTATTATTATTTTTTTGATAAAAATTATAAGAGTAAAGGACAAATTCGTCTCTATCAATTTTTGTGGTGGACACATAGATTCCTAATAAAAATAAATAGTAATATTGTCCCTAATCAATACAAATGTTAGACTTATAGGTCTCTCAGATACTTTCACCGTTTGACTCATAAGTCCCTAACCAATACAACCAAGGGACCTATGAGTCTAATATTTATATTGGTTAGGGACAATTTTATTATTTATTTTGATTAGGAACCTATATGTTCATGACAAAAATCGATAGGGATTTATTTGTCTTTTACTCAAATTATAAATTATTATTGTACCGTTTGGTAGTAAAATGATTTTCCCCTAAAAAGTAAAAACGCTATGCCGTGTTAAATTTGGTGCCACAGTCAGGTAATTAAGGGGATTTTTTCCCCATTTAAATACATAAAATACATTAATTCTATAAACAAGCAAAGAGACACATTAATTCCAACGATGTCCTGTTTTTAGGTTTCTTAGGAAAAATCGTAGGGATCCTACGATTTCACCTGAAATGAACTGAAATCGTAGGACCCCTACGATTTCAGGCTGAATTGGCTTGAAATCGTAGGGGTCCTACGATTTCAGTTCATTTCAGGTGAAATCGTGGGACTCCTATGATTTCCCTTATAAATGTGTTTATAAAAAAGACCATCCCCGGCCATTACTTGATATAGAACCATGGCTGAAAATTCACATTATGCACTCATACATCACCAAGGATCAATTGAAACTAATAGTCGGGGTAGTGTAATTTTCAAATCACTGTAGTTCCCGATGGCACAAGAAAATTTCGGAGTTACGTCACCGTTTCATATTGCACGGAAATTAGCGGCTGTGGTTAGTTATTTTTAATTTATATGTTAATAATAATATGCTTTAGTGATTATTAATTTAACTGTTAATAGTAACATTATGTTTTAGTTATATTAACTATTATAATTTAACTATTAATAATTTATGCTTTAGTTTATTAATTTAATTTAACTATTAATAATTTATTTTTAGTGATTATTAACTTAATTTAACTGTTAATAGTAATAATATGTTTTAGTTATATTAACTGTTAATAAAATAATTCTTTAGTTTTTTTAAATTTAGTTTAGGGTTTAGGGTTTAGCGGTTAATAATATGCTTTACTTATTATTAATTGAATTTAATTGTTAATAATATATAATATGCTTTAGTAATTATTAATTTAATTTAATAATTAAATTTTCTTGTGCCATCGGGAACTACAGTGATTTGAAAATTACATTACCCCGACTATTAGTTTCAATTGATCCTTGGTGATGTATGAGTGCATAATGTGAATTTTCAGTCATGGTTCTATATCAAGTAATGGCCGGGGATGGTCTTTTTTATAAACACATTTATAAGGGAAATCGTAGGAGTCCCACGATTTCACCTGAAATGAACTGAAATCGTAGGACCCCTACGATTTCAAGCCAATTCAAACTGACAGTTCATTTCAGGTGAAATCGTAAGATCCCTACGATTTTCCCTAAGAAACCTAAAAACAGGACATCGTTGGAATTAATGTGTCTCTTTGCTTGTTTGTAGAATTAATGTATTTTATGTATTTAAATGGGGAAAAAATCCTAATTAAGAGAAGTAATGTTTGTATATTCAAAATGAATTTAGATAAAATGGTGGATTGAACATGAATTGAAATAAATGAATTACAATAATAACTTATGCTATATATGATATGAGATATGTGTTATTTGAATATCACATGCACGTATATCACACATCATATATGTTTATCATATCATATATAGCTCATATTGAATATTTGATAGACGTATTTCTAATACACAACAAATATTATTGAATAAATTATATATTTTATGATTAAGACATTGAAATGTAATAGACGTTAAAATAATATTATTGAGTAAATAATGATGGAAAAAGTGAAAATTATGTCCAAGTTAAAAAAAAAATCAGGAGTTTAACAAGGAAAGGAACGTGTTGGAAGCTTAGCTGATGAGATTATAGAGAGAGAGAGTCTCTCTCAGGTTTGCGTTGCACAGTTGTGACAGAGATCGATCGATCGGTCCCTTGATCCTCTTGCTCTTGTCTCGAAAATTCTGTGAACCAATCAATCGCAGTTGCACTCACTCTCACACTCACGCAATGGGGGAGGTGGCGCGTGGCGGCGGTTGTTGCCCTCCGATGGATCTGTTCCGCTCTGAGCCGATGCAGCTCGTTCAGCTCATCATTCCTATGGAATCCGCTCATCTCACCGTCTCCTATCTCGGTGACCTTGGCCTCCTTCAGTTCAAAGATGTCAGTTCCCTCCCTCTCTCTCAATCAATCATTCAATTGATTCTCTCTTTACTTCGTCTTCTTCTTCCATAAACCCTCGCTCACTCGCGATCATTGCCGTGTCGAATTTTCTCTCTCTCGTTACTATTAGCTAGGTTCAACTTTTGTGTCTGTTTGGTACTAGTTTCGATTGCTGTGTTGATATGATTTCTCTGCTTATTGATCTGGTTTAGCTGGAAATCTTGTTGAGATGGAGTGCGTTGTGCACCGTCCTACTTAATTGGCGTGTTTCTGAGTTGATGCCTTAACTGATTATTTGTCGTGTGTGTGAATTTAGATCAATCAGTTGATTTCAGCATGTTACTGAGCTTCTCAAGGTTTTGGTCATTTAGTAGCGAAAGTAGGTTTTTATGTACAGCGTTTTGACGTTATGATTTCAAGCAACTGGAATTATGTGATCGATCGTAGTTTTTACAATTCTAACTTTTCATTGTTTGGATTTCGGTTTATTTGTGTTTGTGATCGAGGTAGAAGTTGTTATGTATCAATCAGTTAAGCAAGTCTGTTTCCTTGTTTCTCTAAATTGAAGCTGGATGATGTGCTGCTAATGTGTTGTTCTTTATGTTAATTTTCAGCTCAATGCGGAGAAGAGCCCTTTTCAGCGGACTTATGCAAATCAGGTGCGTTTGATTTTTTTGCTTTCATTAGCCACTGCCTTTTAGATTTGGATATAATGCTCTGTTTGCGGTGAATTGGGATGGTAATTGCTGGCTTTGTCTGCACTACCAGCCCTCTAGCTTTCAATTAATTTTGCAAAATTTTATCATATCGTTTTGATCATGGACCAACGTATCCTCCATGGGAACAAAATGGCAGCTTTTGTTGCATATATGGATAGTATGGTTAACATGTGATTTGTATCTCTTGTTGCATATAAGGATCCTCTTTGGTTCAACAGTGGTTTGGCTTCTAGTTGGTGTGAAGTGCGTGATGTTTTTTCCCAAAGGGGTTTCCCTGATGGATATATTGAGGGATTGCGTAGCTTGTCTATGTTTTCCTTTTTCTTTGTTTTATGTTTTATTCTTACATTAAGGAGGGTTTGTTGTCTTCCAAACTTACTGTATTTTCTTCTTTGTTTCATTGAATTTTTCATTTTTATTAAAAATGAATTATTAATAGTATTCTTTGGATTTGTTTGGGATAAATATTGGTGCTTATGAAGATAAAAAGATGCGGAGAGATGGCTCGTAAATTGCATTTCTTCAAGGAGCAAATGTCGAAGGCAGGTGTTTTACCAACTACTTCCACATCACAGGTTGATGTGAATATTGATGACCTTGAGGTAAGTGAATGTGTTTGTTGACAAGGTTGTTTTGCCCTTTTTTCCCTTTTATTGTATAAGTTAACCCTTGCTATGTCTTGTATTAGGTAAAACTTACCGAAATTGAATCAGAGTTAACTGAGATGAATGCGAATGGTGAAAAGCTGCAACGCTCTTACAATGAGCTTGTAGAGTATAAGCTCGTTCTGCAGAAGGTGCCGTTAGTTTTTGGCTTAACTGAGCTATTTTGTTTATTTTATTCAACAATCTTGTATTACTTTAATTTTATACATAGAAATTTAGATGAATAAATCTTAAAATATGACAAGACAATCAGTAAATATCTATTCCCCTTTTCAGGCTGGTGAGTTTTTCCAGTCAGCTCAAAGTCGTGCCATAGAGCAGCAGAGTGAATATGAATCGCGCCAGTTGAGTGGTGAATCTATGGAAACACCTTTGTTACAGGACCGAGTAGATTTCTTACCTGCTCTTGTGTAACTTTATTTTTCTCATGTTATGTTGACAATTGCATTTTTATTAATGAATCGGTTACTGTTCTTTGTTTTGTTGCAAAGGAATTGATGGGTGATTCAGGAAAGCAAGTTAAGTTGGGGTTTTTAGCTGGCCTTGTTCCCAGGGAAAAATCCATGGCATTTGAGAGAATTTTATTTCGTGCTACTAGAGGCAATGTGTTTTTGAGGCAGGCTGTTGTTGAGGATCCTGTCACAGATCCCGTTTCTGGAGAAAAGGTCTTACTTTTCTCCCATTTACATAAAATCCATGAGATTATGACTTGCACTGCTGCTGACTATTGTTAATGTTCTTATATTGTTGCTTTTGTTATTGCTAATAGATGGATCACATTGATTGTGCTTAGGTGTGTTAGTCTGGATCCATCCAATGATTATTTTATTGACTTTGTATTCCTGTTGCTGTCATGCATGACTAGAGTTCCGTTGCTTGGTCAAACTAGTTTGGTTGAACATGGCAACATGGAGTTTGGACTATCCCTCCTTCATATCACAGCTTGCATTTCCCTACTAAACTATGATATAAATTATAAAAGTTTCTTTGTTAATCTTAATAGTTGAGTATCTTTTGAGGTGTGATTAGGAGGTGAAGTTCTTCAACTGTATTTTATCTTTGTTTTCCAGCTCCATCTTTGAACCCATGTGTTGTGCCGGTTAGTATGAATAATTGAAACTAGAGGTGATTGTTGATCTAATCTCCAGTTTTCATACAAAGGCTGGCTATATGCTTCTTTGTATTAAATTTTAAATATTTGTGGCACCAAACCTACAAATCTATGATTAATATCGAACATATAATAAATGAGGTTCTGTATTTTTTTGTTGAAACACCTATTTTTTCCTATTGTGATGTAATATGTATCATTTTGATGACTTATCTTCTTTGACCTGTAGACGGAGAAAAATGTGTTTATTGTCTTCTATGCTGGTGAAAAAGCAAAAGCTAAGATTCTGAAGATATGTGATGCCTTTGGTGCAAATCGCTACCCTTTTGCTGAGGAACTTGGAAAGCAAGCACAAATGATTACAGAGGTTTGCATCTTTGGTTCTTACACTTCATTGAGGATATCCTAAAACAATTTGATAGGCTTATTTGCATTTTAGTTGCCGGACTGAGACATATGATGTACAGCGTTCATTTACCTTAGATGGTTTTCTGTTGCTCAATTACATTAAAATATACCCTTGTAGCAGTTTACAGTGGCCCTAGAGTATCCAAGAGATGATATGATGGCTTAATTTCTACATTGTTCTGAGATGTCTGCCTAAACCATCAGTCACTGAGTCATCATGTCTACAATTACCATAAAGTGGTTAAGAATATTTTTCTCAAAGATGTCTTTCATAACCGTGATTACAGCGAGTGTTGAGTAGACGAGTATTTGTAATGTGTTGTTGGTTTTGGACTTTTGGTATTATTAGAGCTGATTTTTTATGTTCAGACACAAGCATTTTACTAGAATTTAAATGTTAGACACAGCAATTCACCGTGGATTGGTGATGTAACTTGATATTCTTCCTTCATGCTTGCACTGCCCTGTCTTTACATTCCTCCATTCTTACATATAAACATAAATTATTGAAGAACGAAATTAATCCATATTATTGCTTTCATATAGGATATTGTTTTCATTATGTTTAACAATGACATTCTTCTACCAGAGCTGTTTCCTTGCCTGTTTAATTACAATTTATAAGAGGACTGTTATTTGTTTGTGCAAATTATTAGGTAAGTTTCAATTTTATTGCTTCATGTCTAAACAAATTTAACAAATTCACTCACCTGCAGGTTTCTGGAAGACTTTCAGAGTTGAAGACCACTATAGATGCTGGATTGCTGCACCGAGGAAACTTGCTAAAGACTATTGGAGCTCAATTTGAGCTATGGAACCTTTTGGTACGTCAAAAATTAAGCTTAACCGTTTTATTTTTTATGCATGTAATGAATGTGACCAATTACACTTCCTTTATCTTGTTTTTGGTTGAGTGTCAAAGTTCATACTCAAGTGTACGGAGTATTTTCTTCTGTTGGTGCTAATGGTTCAGTTAATTCTCTTGATAATATTTCTCTCAACTCGTGAAGGTGAGGAAGGAAAAATCTATTTACCATACCCTGAACATGCTAAGCCTTGATGTGACAAAAAAATGTCTTGTGGCTGAAGGGTGGAGCCCTATTTTTGCAACAAAGCAGGTAAGTTTTCCTTTCTAATGATTATTTTGTGTGGCCAGAGATAATACTTACTTTGGGTTACTTCAAAATTGATTTCATAGAAAATGTTAACTCAATTTTTCAGATCCAAGATGCACTAGAGCGGGCAGCAATTGACTCTAACTCTCAAGTTGGTGCCATTTTCCAAGTTTTGCATACGAGGGAGTCACCACCTACCTATTTTCGCACAAACAAGTTTACTTCTTCATTTCAAGGAATCATTGATTCATATGGGTGAGTACCATGCTAATTTCTTGTTTCCCATATCCCTTTATTTTGGTTGTCTATTGTGTTGGGAGAGGGATACTTTTGGATGATATAAGAAAATAACTGAAACTCACATAAGTTTTTGCATGGTCATCACAGCTTTATAATATTCTTGCTCTGTAAATATAATATACCATTATAGTGTGAAATGTCGATCCACGTCATAAGATTCGACGAAGTTTTAAATTGGCTGTCGAAGGCCTAACACAACCCTCCTTTTTTTCCGGGCTTGGGACAGACTAACATTATAGTGTTGATTCATAAAAATAATGATATTTATAGTTGCAGGTCATGATCATGGGTTTGAACTTCTCATTCTAGAGAGTAACAATGTGGGACCCTTACAATATATTGCAAATGTGGATTATCTCACTTAGCTAATTTTTGTTTTACACATAGTTGCCAGGAGTATGTCATCTCCAATTTGAGGTTCATTTTGACTAGATTCTGGATCCATTGTCCAAAATATTTGATTGATTTTTTATAAATTGTTGGATCAAACACTAACCACTAGGTCAAAAGCTTTAGTTGCTAGCTACTAGCTAGGGTGGAGTTTTATTTTCTTAAAGTATTTCAGAACCACATCAAACTTAAGGGTTTGCACCCATGATAGGCACTATAAGTTGGGATGTTAAACCCATTGAATCCTAGGGATGACACTATCCAAATAAAACCAACAATATCCCCTTAATAGTTTAAGGATTTGATTCCATTTTTGTTTTCATGTTTATTTTTTAATGATATCTTAACACTTTGGGTTTTATACTAATATTCCAGGGTTGCTAAGTATCAAGAGGCAAATCCTACTGTGTACACCGTTGTTACCTTTCCTTTTCTTTTTGCCGTGATGTTTGGTGATTGGGGGCATGGAATATGTTTGCTACTGGCTTCTCTGTATTTCATATTCAGGGAGAAGAAACTTTCTAGTCAGGTAACCTTTTACATTGCCCAGATAATTATTCCTTCGGAAAAAGTACTAAAAGGCAATATTTATATTTTCAAAGGAGAAATTAAATATATTACTCCACCTTTGTGAAAAATGTCTAATTATATGTCTTGTGCTAGGCATGGTGAGTAGATATGGCTAAATGCAGAAACATATCTAGGCCTCATAAGTAATTACTGTTGGTATTTTGACAGGGTCAGAATCCTTTGTGAATTAGTGAAAACCTTTGATTATCTAGTTTTATTAAGAGCACTCTATTTTTAGTGTAAAAGGACCAGAAGTTTGTTATTAGGCAGAAGGTAGGCTTCTCCTTCCCTAATGGAGGTGATTTCAATTGCTAGTGCCTGGTGTAGAGGACTTTATCAGCAAAGCCTACTGACACATTTGACTGCTATTTCTTTTTGCTATTAACCTGATGATGACAATTCATTAAAATTTGATGTACAGTGAAAATGTTTCAGACTTTCATTACACTTTGCCATTAATTTCTGCTTAGTGATGTGCATTCTTTATGTTCCTCGCAGACAAATATATTTCAAACTTTTTTATTTATCTTTAAAAATGAGTCTACTAATGTGAAATATCTGGGAAAAAAACAGAAGCTTGATGACATCACAGAGATGACTTTTGGAGGCCGTTATGTTATTTTTTTGATGTCGCTCTTCTCAATCTACACTGGTTTGATCTATAATGAGTTCTTTTCTGTCCCCTTTGAACTCTTTGGCCCCTCCGCATATGCATGTCGTGACCTTTCTTGCAGGTAAACTGAATCCTTTAGTTCATAACATTTAACTTTGTGTTCTATGGTTTTAGAAATTTACTGACCATCTTTTATGATCTATTCTTTGTCATCTTATCTTGCAGTGAGGCTACAACAGTGGGCCTGATAAAAGTGCGTCCCACTTACCCATTTGGAGTGGATCCTGTATGGCATGGTACACGAAGTGAATTACCATTCTTAAACTCATTGAAAATGAAAATGTCAATCCTTCTTGGGGTTGCTCAAATGAACCTCGGAATCATAATGAGCTATTGCAATGCGATATTCTTTCGGAACAGGGTTAATGTATGGTATGTCAATTTTAATATGTATTTGCACAGTAACATTTATTTGGGGTTTTGAAGTTGAGTCCTATGCTGTCTTGAACAATTCTTTGTATCCTCAATCAAAACACTGAATTTTTTTCTCATTATGAACTTGCTCATTAGTTTAAATTTAATGCAATTTTGTTATTTCAATTTATTACTGTTTCAGGTTCCAATTTATTCCCCAAATGATATTTCTCAACAGTCTGTTTGGCTACCTATCCCTTCTTATTATTTTGAAGTGGTGCACTGGTTCTCAAGCTGATTTGTACCATGTAATGATCTATATGTTCTTGAGCCCAGCAGATGATCTGGGTGAGAACCAACTCTTTGTTGGTCAGAAAACTGTGCAGGTTGTTTAGCCTCCAAACCCCCTTCTCTCCAAAACTGTTTTGTAATATGTTGCTGCATATGAATAACACTTACATGCTTTGTTCTGTTCCTACCAGATTGTGCTTTTGCTTCTGGCTCTTGTCTCTGTGCCCTGGATGCTGCTCCCAAAACCTTTTATTTTGAAGAAGCAACACCAAGCTGTATGCTGCCTTTTGCACCTAAAAGCTCTCTCTTGTTCATAGAACTTTTACCTTTTTCCTGGTTCTAATAACAATGTTATTTCAGAGGCACGGGGCTGAATCCTATACACCACTTGAAACCACGGAGGAGAGCTTGCAAGTGGAGTCAAATCATGATTCTCATGGTCATGAAGAATTTGAGTTCAGTGAAGTCTTTGTGCATCAACTCATACACACCATAGAATTTGTACTTGGAGCAGTCTCTAATACAGCTTCTTACCTTCGTCTATGGGCTCTTAGGTATGTCTCCATGAGCTAAGTTCTTTTGTTTTTGAAAATAATTGTACATCACTACCCTATGGCCTAGCTATGCACCCTATGGCTGGTAAGTGGGGCCACTTTCCTATTCCAATAATAATGCTCTACTTGTACAAGTGATACAAGGTTGGATCTTCACATAATGCACGTATTGCTTATCTACTCATGCTCGACTTATATGTGTGTTATGGTGTTGCATTTTCTGAAGTTTTCTTCCTTTTTTTCTGTACAGTCTTGCCCATTCAGAGTTATCAAGTGTTTTCTACGAGAAGGTTCTGCTTATGGCATGGGGGTATGTACTTTATGAATTTCTTTTCCATGTTCTTGTGACCAATAATGTGGATTGTGTGGGATAGGTCATGAGTCTTGAACATTCAACACATGATGAAACAAGAATAGAAGAATCTCAATATCTCTCTGTTAAAACGCTTTCTGGATGTATGAAATAATATATGTACTAGATGTACTAAACTCATGAGGATCATTGGTTCTTGACTTCTTGTTGCTTGCCACTTTTCCTCTACAATGAATTCAACTATGGTTTATCCTTACAACTAACACATATAATGACTGGGAATCGCTCTGCATGATGTTACAGGTACAATAATGTGATTATCCTGATAGTGGGCCTCATCGTCTTCATTTTCGCAACCGTCGGAGTGTTACTCGTCATGGAAACTCTGAGTGCCTTCTTGCATGCTTTGCGTCTTCACTGGGTGGAGTTCCAAAACAAGTTTTACGAGGGCGATGGTTACAAGTTCTTCCCTTTCTCGTTTGAATTGCTAGATGAGGAGGAGGATTGATGGTTTAAAATCACAGGTAATAAGAAGAACGTGAGAGTTATATTGCTTTGGACCTGTATTGATTCTTTCATTTGCTATGACAAGTTAGTGATTGGTAAATGCGGCATTGTAAATGGTGGGAATCCTGGGAGCTTTTTCATCCAACACCATTCCATATCTTTGTTTATTTATATGCCATTGAGGGGAATAAATTATCCCCATTAGGGGGGGAGTAACTTTGGATGAGCTTGGCAGGCGTGGTGGCTGTAATAATTATATGATAACTTAATATTTGATCGCTTTATTTTTTACATTCCCGAAATTAGCCTTATATCGACATCTTAATTTGCATTATATGGAAAATTAGTGGTATTTAAGGTGAGTTTGCCTTCAACATTTCTCCCCTTATGTGGCATTATGAATACTCTTTTTGTAAAAATTGTACCATGATAATATTGGAGTGGAGTGAATTACCTACTAGAATATATGAACATAGTTTGGATGAGTGTTATAAGTTACACTGGTTTGCAATACCTCCCTAGATCTTCCTCACCATTTGTGAGCAGTAATTCTTCCAAATCCACATTTACTCACCCTAGCTAGAGTCATCATTTACGCCTGATTACCGTTTTTATATAAATCTCACTTTCGGTTTCTTAACTTTCTTATACTGGTTTTTATCTTCCTTGACAAGTAACAGTTTCTTAAGTGACAAGCTGAGTTTCCTTTTATGCTATTGGGTTATCCTTTTTATATTATTTTCATAAATTAAGCTATAGATCATTTCCTTTTTATCTGTAAGCTAAAATGTGTAGTTTAATTACGAGATACAATTTGCTTCCGAATACTGGATAGTTCGTGAGAAAATTACTGAAAATCAGTCAACCAAATACATTACTCCATGTATTAGATGATAATTTATCTCACTTACAAAGACAAAAAGATGATAATTGATCTGAATTTTTAAATTTGCTACATGAACAACTCAGTTCAACAACTTTCAAAGTAACGCATAATACCCCCTTCCTATTTTTCATAAAAATATTCTAGATGCTGTCTTTTGCGGGTTGCATAGGGTTAAATACTTTCTTGCACCGCTCTAAAATCGGGGCAATAATAGATGGGAAAGATAAACAGCAAATATTATGGTCTTATGTACAGAAAACTGACTAGCTTAATTACTAACTAATGAGCAGCAGTAGTATGAACAGCAGCCACAGTGGAAACCATGGAGTCCACTCCACAGATATTTCGTCCCCTGCAAATCTTGTAGTATCCATTTTCTCCCCAGTTCTCTCCCCATGAATTCTTAATGATCCAATATGGCTTCTCCTTCATCCGAATCGGAGCATACCCACCCGAACCATAACCCACCAGTAATACCCCATGATCCTGCCTCTTTGAACATACGTATGGGCATGATACTCCACCAACATATGTCTGCATAAATACTGCATTGATAGCCACTGCATTTTTTGCCCCAAAGATACAAGATATTAGCCATCGTTGAATTGATGATTTGATGATGAAGTAAATAAAAATTGATCTAAAAGAAAAGAACTAAGTATTAATACTGACCTGCAAGTGGGCCATTTTTCACAAGATTCGCAGCAATCTGGTCTTCATCAAGTGAAACAAAGCTGAAGTTTGCTACTGATGCTGCAATCTTTGTCTTGTCAAATTTGCAGGTCCCACGATCGGTACCTGAATAAGGATAATCTTCCTCTCTCATGACCCCACCGGACTTAAGGATGTATTCAAAAGCACTGTTCATCAATCCACCATTGCACCCAGAGTCGCATGAACCTTTTTCTTCTGGATCACACTGCACAAAGAAGCTTATCCAATTTAGAGACAAACAAGCAAGAAAAAATCACTTTGGAAACAAGTAAAAGACACTATGGTAGTAAGGTAGCTGAGAAGTTCTTGGGTACATTGAGAGTAAAATCCATTTGAGTGGGGAGGGAGGGGATGAATTTTTAAATATGAATATAGGATAGTTAACGTGTCAAAATACAAATGGTGCGGAGCAAATAATACAACAAAAACCACAGCTAGCAATAACAATACATTCATCATCTCAATGATTAATCTTGATGTGCTAAATGCTACCAAGTTTTCCATGATCATTCATTCCCACAATATAAGATATGCATCAAATTAAACAACCTATTAGAAATTCTCCACACAACAATTGCATCTTAATAAGGAGATTAAGAAAGTACAATCACAAATGTTACAACTCTAGGGTTGTAACAACAAACCTCGTGATCACAATCAACAAGCTGTTGTTCACTGAGACTGACAAGCTCCCCAGTAGCGAGGAAATGAGCACCTTCCAACGCCCCTGTTGTGCTGAAGCTCCAACAAGATCCGCACGAGCCCTATTTTTCCCACACATTCGAAGATTAACATACACCAAATGCTCAAATTAGTCCTCTACATATTATGTAGATATCAAGATATTCCATCGAGATTTTCTTTTAATACTAATTTTATTTTTCATGATACAAAATAACCTTCTGCTTAATAACTAAATCAATGTCTAAATAGTAAATAGTAAAGAAACATTGAGAACAAAATCAAAACAAATATTAAAAATAATAATAGATTTGTTAAAAAGAAAATAAGAAACCTGATTTTTGACAGAGGTAACAGCTCCGTGATCTCTCCAATCAAAATCAGATGGAAGATTATCAGTTGGCAAGATCGGAGCCTTATTCGCATCAGAAGGCAACCTCACTCCTCTCAGTCCCAAAACACTCTCCCTGAACTCCTCCTCCGTCATGTCCGAGAATCGCGTCACGCCGTGAACCGCCGAAGGGTCAAGGATCTGGTGGTGCTTAGCACGACGCATGTTAGCCTTGAACACCTCGAACCTGTAATCGTGCTCCTCCTTGCTAGAATACGCCTTCCCGAACCTCCGCTTGAAAACAGAGAAGTGGTGCTCCGCTCCCAAGTGAGCTTCGCCGTCGCCGTCGCCATCTACCACCTGCCGGATTAACGGATCATCACCGTCGGCAGCGGCGGTTTCCGGCGAGAAGTGTGAAACAAAGAAGAGGGAGAAGATAAGGAAGAGAATGCGTGTTCGATTCATAGTAATTACTGAAAGAAAGAAAAAAAAGGCGTTATGCGAGTAGCGAAACGAGACAATGCATTCACAATTTTGGAGTGAATTGAAGAGTTTATATAAAAAAAAAGGCACAGACGAAGCCGTGAAGGTACTGCTATGGTGATGCGGTTGCAGCTGATAAAAAATTCAAAAGGCTATTACTTACTTTGGAGTGAAGTAAGGAATAACTTCCCTATTTGTTTGTGCTGTGTTCATGTGTTGTGTTGTGTTGCGTTGCCTTGTGCACTTGAATGGTAGTTGGTTACGGAGTAGTTGAATTTCGTAATCTTTTTTTTTTGTTTGTATTTTAGTGGGCTCAAGAATGGGCCCAATAAGGAACTTGACAAGTCTAGTAATTTATTATGGACTCTGAATTGAAGTTTTATGGGCCCTAAAATCTTCCTTCTAGCTATCCCAATTCCCAAATCTCTCCCTTGTCACTCAATTCACTATCGCCGTTCTCTTGTTCGATTCTTGAGTGCTCTTTGCAAAGAACCGCACCGCTACGTCATCTCCACCACGCACATCACGTCGCCGGCGGTCTCCCCTGAGCTCGCTCATCGCCTCTGGTTGCTGCTGCTAGTCGCGCATCGCCTCGGTCTCCCTTCTGTCTCCACTCAACCGCGCCACCGCCTCTGGTTGCTGCTGTTGGTTCATCAAGGTGATAAGGTGAGTTTTTTTTTTTTTTTCAAATCAGATTATAAAATTGAGAAAAATTGATTATCATTTTCATATAAGTTTGATTATCATTGTCTTTCTTTTTTTCTAAAAGCTGCATTTTTTCTTTTTTCAAATGCATGCTTAATTCTTTTTCTTGGTTGTCTATTCCATGCCTTTTTTTTTTTCTGATAATAAAAGGTTGTTTCTTTGCCTCGCTATTTTGATCTGGAAGAGTTATGCTTTTTGAATTTCTTTGTTGTTCTGCTCATGGCTGTTTTAAGAATTAAGGGCACTGGTAAATTGGATTTACAGAGAGATTTTAGAACCCTCGCAACATGTTAGAGATATACAAAACCGGTTCGATTCTCAGGTCGAGTTTTACACCCTTGTCACTCACCGTCGCCATTCTCTTGTTCGATTCTTGAGTGCTCTTTGCAAATAACTACATCATCTCCACCACGCACATCCATCCACTTCTCGTCCCTTTGATTTGTGGGTTTTGTTTTCTGTTGCGTTTGTGACTGTGGCTTCTAACTTCTATGATTTCTTCTTATTCCATCATTTTGGTTTTGAGTTCGACTTTTTTCCCCTCCTTTTTGTTGTTGTTATTGGTATTTAGATTTTTTCAATTAATGATCTCTGTTTCAATTAATATTAAATGTTTGTGTTGTTAGTGTTACTATTAGCCGATTATTATATGGCATGGTACATGGAACCAATTATTCTGATCGTTTATCTCCATTGTAGATGGAGGGTAGGTTTGCTGAAGAACTTTATGCTGAAAGTTTGCAACTTTCAAAATTAGAATTAAGACCGAGTGGTGTTGATGATCAACAAGATAAGTTGCACGGTAAGTTTCAGTATTGGATAGTTGGTATGGAAACTCCATTACTAAATGCATTCAAATGGCTTAGCTTATTCAATTCAGTTATGACTTCTTTTTGTCACTGCATTTTTTTTGTTTATAAATGTTCCTCTGAATTTTGACATAATGAATCACACTCTGGAAGTGCTAGTGTTGTATAAACTACTCAAATTGGTTTTCTAGCTTATGTAGCACCAAAGTTATTTTGTTGTGAGAAACCTTCAAGTGTGTGTTCCTTGTACTAAGGTGTATATGTATCTAAGCTATTTTTCTAATTAAGAATTATGTTTTTAGACTGTGATGGTGATGATTTGAGTCAAGATGGTTCATTGTGGGATGATTCTGATGACAAGTTGGATAACTCATCAGATCTGAACAGGGAGTGGCAGAGGAGGCATGACGAATTCCACACGGTATTTTGACAATTCTTGAATTCAAGTGTCTATATTTATGTCCTAATTTCTCATCTCTTGTAAAATAATTAGCTGTTCATGTTCATTCTCCATGATCATACCTTAGATCGGCTATCGAGAAGGTCTTTTAACGGGAAAGGAAGCTTCAGCACAGGACGGGTTCAATGTCGGTTTTAAACAATCAGTCCTTGCTGGTTATAGCTGGGGTGCTGTAAGAGGTGTTACCAGGTAGATGATGAGAGAGGACATGAGTTTTTTTTTAATCATATTTGACTTCAATTTTGTTTCTGGCTCACTAATATACTTTGCGAATTCTCTTTTCCACTATTTTGCATCATGTGAAGTGCATTCGCATTTCTTCCGGATGAATTAAAAGAGAAGTTGGTTGGAACACAAGAAAAGCGCAATGAATTCCAGGCACTGTATGAATCAGTGCATTCTTTGTCAACAACAGATGCCCTTAGACTGTATAATGAAGACATCAAAGCTAAAGAAGCTTCAGAACAGAGCGAAAATGTAGAGGCGACCGCCAACACGGCAAGTTTGCAGGAACAAACTTCACATGTCTCTCAGCTGAGAATTTATCATGGACAACTTGAATCTGTGATTCATGAATTTCCAGCCATTGACATTCATTTACCCGAATTTGAGTAGATTTTGTTCTGCCCTGTGTGTAGAACAGTTTAGACTAGAATGATATGAGCTCCTTGTGAAAAAGTATCTTCCATGTGAAAGGTTGTAAAATTCATTATATATTTTGTAGAATTAAATGTAGGTTTTTTGGTTCCTAAGCTCATGATGGTAACATTAAAGTCGTATGTTAAAGAAGATGCTCAATAAATGGAGAAAGAGCACATTAGTTCCCATATACAAGAATAAGGGGATATACAAAAATGTGGGAACTATAAAGGGATTAAGCTCATGAGTCATACAATGAAGATATTTCTATGGGAAAGAGTGTTAGAAAGAAGGTTGAGAAAGGAGACTCAGGTATCAGAGAATCAATTTGATTTTATGCCGGGTAGATCTATTATGGAAGCTATTTACTTGGTAAGGAGGATGATGGAAAGACATCATAACAAACAAAGAGATTTACATATGGTTTTCATTGACTTGGAGAAGGTGTATGATAGGGTACCAAGGGAGGTTCTATGGAAGGTCTTAAAAAGAAAGGTGTAAGAGTAGCCTATATTCGAGCAATTAAGGACATGTATGATGGTGCTACGACTAGCGTGAGGACTCAAGGTGGGCTTACGGAACTTATCCAAGAACTAGTGTCGCGATGCATGTTTCTTTGCCGATGATATAGTCCTTATAGTTGAATCAAGGGAAGAAATTAACAGGAAATTGGAAAAGTGGAGACAAGCTTTGGAAGTACATGGTCTGCGCATAAGTTCTAATGAGATAGAATACATTTATTGTAAGTTCAGCAAGCAGGGAGAATACTCAGATATAGAAGTGAAGATAAGAGAAAATGTTATATATCAGGTTAAGAGTTTTAAATACCTTGGTTACATCGTCTAGGATAACGGAGAGATAGACGAAGATATCAACCATAGGATTCAATCTGGACGGATGAAATGGAGAAGTGCCTCGAGTTTTATCACAGAGCTATCAGACCCGCTATGTTATACGAGACAGAGTGTTGGGCAATAAATGGCCAACATGAACATATAGTTAGCATAGCGGAGATGAGGATGCTCCGGTGAATAAGCGGTGACGTGAGAAAAGGCAAGATAAGGAATGAAAGCATACGAGAGAAATTTGGAGTAGTCTCAATAATTAATAAGATGGTGGAATCTCGCCTTAGATGGTATGACCATGTGGAAAGAAGATCAGGAGAACATCCAGTCAAGAGAGTGGATCAGATAAGAGATGACACGATAACTTGGGGTAGAGAGAAATAAAAAAAGACTATAAAAGGGGTTATCGAGGAAGATTTGAGAGTTAATGACCTAAATTCTAACATTATTTATTATAGAGCGCAATGACATTGTTTGATCTATATAGCCGATCACACATAGTGTGATAAGACTTGTTGTTGTTGTTGGTGTTGATTCTATATTTGTACACAACAACTTAGTCTACAAAGATCAACTAATCGAGTTTTATCAAAAACTTTGATTTTTTTTTGGCTAGGAGACCTCGAAATAGTTTCTTTTATTCTTGTAATCATTCATTTAACACCACCATTTAGTAGTTGATTTTTTGTTATTCATGGTCACGAAGATAAAAGAATAATAAAAAAAGAGAACTATAGAAAGAACATATCAATTAGCTATGTATCTGCATGATACAAACAGATAAGAGTAAACCAAACATATTTGGAGCATGAGTGCCCCTTATTATAACATAAAAAGTACTAGAGCATCAAACACAACTTAGGAAAGTAACCTCCAAAGTACACTGAACAATCTTGTGAAACAGAATGCCACAGGTCCCTCCCTTAATCCTATCCTGCAAGCTGAATTGTCTCCATAATGTAATACCTTTGCAGATTATTCCATATTGGCTTTTCCTTGTTCTCTTACTCCTATGGCAGATCAACAAAGAAAATAATAATTTAACTTGGTCTCCGTTATAATTACTAACCTTTTGTAAATAACCTTTCAAATGGTGAAAACAATTTTTAATAAATTATGATAAAGGGAAAGTCTGAGAATAATGAGCCTTTTCTTTTTTACCTGAGTGAGCAGCACACATCAGCTACAAGCTTGAATAGGTCTTGTATGAGCAAAGGGTGAATTGCTTCTCATATGGCTTTCACATTTAGGTATTGGCATTACTGTTTCAAAGGCTTCAACTAGCAATGCCACCTTCCTTTTCCTAGCTGGAGCAAGTTGTGTGACAGCTTGTCTGAGTGCAAAATCAAGCATCCATTCCTCAGCATTTTTTCTTCCATCCATCGTTTGATGCTTCAGGTTGATCTGTTCTGGTTCTGACTCAGGAACCAATAGCAGGAACTTCGGTTTTCGTGGGTTGATCCTTCTCATTTCCTCATCATCTTGCACCGGTCTCTTGCGCTTAGTTGTCCTTTGCCAACTCTTACTTGTGTTCTTCTGATACTCACAACCTTTGCAGCCTGTGCTTCGGAGCTTACTAGCTTTACATTGATCTCCATCAGATGAGTGAACTTGATTCTCCGGGCGAATCCTCTCATCGTTGTTCTCTAGGCTTGTTTTGCTTTCTTTGTGGTTCTCATCAACCTCCAAAGTTTCACTCATCTTATAGCCTTGACTAGTATTCTCAACCATCTCTTCATCAAGTACCTTTGTTTTGGTACAACCAGCATCATCATCCACATGTTTTTTAGTTTCTCCATCGCTATCTTCTGCCTTTATGAGATGCTGAAGTACTTCCTCTGTTGAAGGTGATTGATCAAAACTTATGCCATTGGACAGGTGATCGATTTCTTGAGTCTCAAACTCCATGCTTTCACTTGCACCTTCTAGGACAGACTCAGTGCTATGTGGTTGTGCGTCAAAACAAATGTATTCTTCTCCATCGGCTTCTTGGAGTGCTTCTTCAACCAGAATATCTGCATCATGGCTGCTATGGATGTCATCTGACCACTTCACAGACACATTGCACGAACTCTCTAATAAGGACTCGAAGTTTGAGTCAGTCTCCTCTGCAAAAACCAAAGAATCTATTTCCCCTTCATGTTCCAATGAACAAATTTGCTCCTCATACTCCATATCAGTTTCTTTGTGATCAGAACCATCTAATTCAATATTCTCCATATGTCCCTCAAGATTAATCTCGCACTTAGGGAGAGCGCGACTCACGAATGGATTATTAACTTGCTCGACAACTCCATCCTCTTCTGCTGCTATGCAATTCTCATCAGTTGAAAACTCGGTATCGTCTTGATCTTCAAGGTCTTCAGCAGATTCAGACTTTACCATGGCATGCACTCCATCATTTCCCTTAACATATATTTCAATTAAAAAATCAGCACCAATTTCTTTTTCCGAGGGACTAATTTTTGGATTACCTCCATCAGCTTCATCATGTGCATGTTCCAAGACATTCTGCTCAATATCAATGTCCTTTGTATCACAAGGCATCTTCAATCTTAGAGGAGCCAGAGGTTCCAGCTTCATACTTCCCTGTGTCTTCAAAAGACGCCTCTTCGCCGACACAAAGCTCTTCAATGGAGGCAATGGTGCATGATGATGACCATTGAGAGAACAATATCTATATGGACAAACATTCATGACTGAAGTTCCCTCAGATTCAGTTCCCCCATGATTAAGCATGAGGTATGCAGGGAACTTAGAATCTTTCAAAGTTGAAGAACATGTGTGTCTCACTGGTGCTGCAGTGGATTTTCTAGGACAGGTTCTAGAAGCCTTGACCCTAAGACCTCTGGTTAATGTTCTCACTAAATTCAAACTAGATGATGATCTTGTCAAAGACTTTGCTGGTTTTTTACAAGAAACAAAGCTAGCTTTTGAACTAACAGAACATTTTTGTTGTAGATTCTTTCCAGAATTAGTATTCTGAAAACTCACCGGGAAAATCTCCTTTTTTGCATCTGAACTTCTGGTTGGCCTCATATAATTTGGTGAATTATCTGTTATTGCTCCAACCAAAGGCTTGTTCTTATTATGAAGAGGTTCTGATTGAAGAGCCTCAACATTAGAAAGCTTAATTAGCCTTGATTTCTTCATTTTCTTGTTCCTTGCAATTCCTTTGTTTTTTCCATCTTGGTTCTGAGAAGAATTTAGCTTCATGTTTTCCAAGCTCTTGCCACATGTAACATGATTAGCTTGGATACCAATCTTGATGCTGAGAACCTTTCTTTGAACCATATTCAGAAGAATACATATCACTTTTCTCCTTTGCTTTGCTTTGTTCTTTGGAGTTCAAGCACAAGAAGAAAAGAAGAAACCTCCTTCTTGTGCTTCTGTTTCCCTCATAAGGAATTTTTCACATTGCAAAGGAAAAACATGAAGGATTGAAAGCCAAACAACCAGAGAGATTCTTCCTTTTTCATGGTTTGGTTTTCTTTCTTTGCAGCAGGGTTTTTTCCTTCTTCTTGAGTGTTCTCAATTTTTTGTTTTTATGCTGATGATGATGATGATGATGAAATTTGAATAAGGCTGACACATGTGTTTGATGCTGTGTCTTGTAGGGATCTTTCCTTTATGAGCATTTTCTGAATTGAATTATTAGTGTATTTTGTAACATGGGAAGTTTCCATTGGCTAGTGACTTTGTTTCTTATATTTTATTATCAGAGGGTATTCCCAATTGATAATACTAATTCAATGATTAATTCTTTTGAGACAGGAGTTCTGATAAAAAGGTAAATTTATAGTCACTAGACATCTATATATAGTTATATACTACTAGAAATCGAATTGCTAATTAGATACTTAAGGAATCTAATTAGTAGTAATGATGTTAGGTATTGTAGTTTGTATTTCTAATATTTAAAGCATAAAAATTGGTGATGATAAATAGTTCCCTAACTTATACATTTCAAAATGACAAAATTACCCTCACTTAGGTTTTGGATAAGGCAAAACCTTGAGGCTTCTTCTAGGTGACAGATGGAGATGTCATGCATTGTCCACTTGCTTTGGACAACTTTGGATTAATGGTAATTAAGTTCTAACCTCAATGAGTTTAATGGAATTGTGGTTCCATGGAGGGTTTGTTTTGTCTTTTTACTTAGGATAATAGTAGTTGGAACTTGGGAGTTTATAGGTAGCGAAGTTACCTCACTAAAATAACTTAATGCTGAAAGATTTCAGTTTGGATGGTTTTTCCTTATCAATTAGTCTTTTTCAATTTTGACACAAATGTTAAATTTAAAAATATAAAATTATACTGAAACTATGATCTTTCCATGCCAACGAACAATTTTGTTCCATTAGTAATTTCTTCCCCTAGCTGTTTGTGAGATCCCAGCGATCAAAACAATGGATTGAATATGCTGTAGATGAATATTGTTATGTCAAATTTTTTTAATTACTATCAGAGTTTATTTATGATGCACTTACTATCAGCCAATCACATCCATTGATTTGTGAGACTTTTTAGTTAGTGGGTGGTTGAGTTAAATATTTTTGCTGATGTGTCAATTTATGATTGGATGTATGGGTAAAATTACTTTATACTAACTTACTAACTGTGAATTGAAATTAAACTCTTATTATTATCAAATCTTTCAATAAAAAAATTGTGATGTTAGGAAACTACACAGATAAAATGCTTGCTAAGAATGATTGATATATTATTAACTCTTTTACGATATGTCGACATTGCTTGATGAATTCAAATTCTCACATAGATAGTATCCTCAAGTTTAGAATATTTCTTCACTAATTACATTTGTTCGTAGAAAAGACTTGCTAACAGCCGTTTATATAATTGTAATTAACATGAATTATTATCACTTAATAATAAATAAAAATAAATAACAACGTTTTTTTTGTAATTTTAATTGCTTTTTTTATCCAATGCCAAAATTTGTACGTTTATTTAAGAACCGGCAGGGTGCGTGAAAGATGTGGCGCTTTGTGGAGTCAGGAAGACAAGTCTGTGGGCTGTGGTTGGCGCAGTTGGGCTGCTTGTGGGCCATATCATGGGCTGCTTGTGGGCCTTGGGCCCATATCTGTATACGCTCCTATCAATCTCATCCACGGTTTCAAAATTAAATGAGACTGTTGTCAACGTCAACAAGTTCAATGAGTTAGGCTTATAGCTTTCATATTTCATTGAAAAAAATCATGCAATTTCGTATTTTGAAATATAGTTTTCTACTTTATTAAAAAATTGAGTACTATGAGTTTAATTGTGATCATAGTAGAGAATTGTTTTATATTATAAAGCCTATAGTCTTCTATTTTATCTTCTATTATTTTATAAAAAAAAATTGTTTAATTGCAAGCCTATAGTCTTCTATTTTATCTTCTATAAAGTATATATTATATAATTTTTTGCTTTATCTTATATAAAAAATTGTGTAATTTCATATTGCAAATTATATATAATCTTTAGAAATTGCATACCAATAAATTTATAAGTGTATAGTCTATAGTTTTATACTATATCAAAAATAAAATCGTGTAAAGACTATATTTTAAAATATAGGATTACACATTTTTTGTATACAATATGAAATCAAAGAGTATATTTTGAAATACGAAATTATATGTTTTTTTGTTGTCTTATAAAATAAAGATTATAAACTTTAAAATGTTGAATCACATGAATTTTTCACATATAGTAGAAATTGAATGATATATATTTTAAAATGTGAGATTTCATAGTTTTTTTGTTGTCTCATAAAATAAAGACTATAACCTTTAAAATATTGAATCACATTAATTTTTCACATATAGTAGAAATTGAAGGCTATAGGCTTTAAATTGTGAGATTTCACTAATTTTTCTAGAAATATTATAAAACAAAGACTATAGCCTATAGACTTCAAATTATGCAATTTCCTGTTTTTTTACATATATTAGAAATTGAAGGCTATAGGCTTTAAAATGTGAGATTTTACTAATTTTACTAGAAACACCATAAAACAAAGCCTATAGACTTCAAATTATGTAATTTTATAATTTTTTTTACATATAGTAGAAATTGAAGGTTATAGGCTTTAAAATATGATATTTCAATAATTTTTCTAGAAACACTATAAAACAAAGACTATAGACTTCAAATTATGTAATTTTCTGATTTTTCTACATATAGTAGAAATTGAAGTCTATAGGCTTTAAAATGTGAGATTTCAAAAATTTTCCCACAAACACCATAAAACAAAGGCTATAGACTTCAAATTATGTAATTTCTTGATTTTTTTACATATAGTAGAAATTGAAGACTACAGGTTTTAAAATATGAGATTTCATTAATTTTCCTAGAAACACCATAAAACAAAGGCTATAGATTTCAAATTATGTAATTTCATAATTTTTTTACATATATTAGAAATTGAAAGCTATAGGCTTTAAAATATAAGATTTCACTAATTTTCCTAGAAACACCATAAAACAAAGGCTATAGACTTCATATTATGTAATTTCATGATTTTTTTTACATATACTAGAAATTGAAGGCTATAGGCTTTAAAATATGAGATTTCACTAATTTTCCCAGAAACAACATAAAACAAAACAATAGACTTCAAATTATGTCATTTCATGATTTTTTTCACATATAGTAGAAATTGAAGGCTATAGGCTTTAAAATTTGAGATTTCACTAATTATTCCACAAACACCATAAAACAAAGGCTATTGACTTCAAATTATGTAATTTCTTAATTTTTTTTACGTATAGTAGAAATTGAAGACTACAGATTTTAAAATATGAGATTTCACTAATTTTCTCAGAAACACCATAAAACAAAGGCTATAGACTTCAAATTATGTAATTTCATGACTTTTTTACATATTGTAGAAATATATGGCTATAGGCTTTAAAATGTGAGATTTCTCTAATTATTCCAGAAACACCATAAAACAAAAGCTATAGGCTTCAAATTATGTAATTTCATGCTTTAAAATGTGAGATTTTACTAATTTTCCCAGAAACACCATAAAAAAGGCTATAGACTTCAAATTTTGTAATTTCATAATTTTTTTTACATATATTAGAAATTGAAGGCTATAGGCTTTCAAATGTGAGATTTCACGAATTTTCCTAGAAACACCATAAAATAAAGGCTATAGACTTCATATTATGTAATTTCATGATTTTTTTTTACATATTCTAGAAATTGAAGGCTATAGGCTTTAAAATTTGAATTTTTACTAATTTTCCCACAAACATATAAAACAAAGGCTATAGACTTCGAATTATGTAATTTCATGATCTTTTTAGGTATAGTAGAAATTGAAGGCGACTTCAAAATGTGAGATTTCACTAATTTTCCTAGAAACATTATAAAACAAAGGATATAGACTTCAAATTCTGTAATTTCCTGATTTTTTTTACATATATTAGAAATTGAAGGCTATAGGCTTTTAAATGTGAGATTTCACTAATTTTCCTAGAAACATTATAAAACAAAGGCTATAGACTTCAATATTGTAATTTCCTGATTTGTTTTACATATATTAGAAATTGAAGGCTATAGGCTTTAAAATGTGAGATTTCAGTAATTTTCCTTGAAACACCATAAAACAAAGCAATAGACTTCAAATTATGTAATTTCATGATTTTTTTTACATATAGTAGAAATTGAAGGCTATAGGCTTTAAAATTTGAGATTTCACTAACTATTTCAGAAACACCATAAAACAAAGGCTATAGACTTCAAATTATGTAGTTTCATGATTTTTTTACATGTAGAAATTGAAGGCTATAGGCTTTAAAATGTGAGATTTCATTAATTTTTCCAGAAACACCACAAAACAAAGACTATAGACTTTAAATTAAGTAATTTCGTAATTTTTAACATATAGTAGAAATTGAAGGCTATAGACATTAAAATATGAGATTTCACTAATTTTCCTAGAAAAACCATAAAACAAAGGCTACTGACTTCAAATTATGTAATTTAATGATTTTTTTTCATATAGTAGAAATTGAAAGCTATATGCTTTAAAATGTGAGATTTCACTAATTTTTCTAGAAATACTATAAAACAAAGGTTATAGACTTCAAATTATGTAATTACTTGATTTTTTTTACATATAGTAGGAATTGAAGACTATAGGCTTTAAAATATGAGATTTCACTAATTTCCCCATAAACACCAGAAAACAAAGGTTATAGACTTCAAATTATGTAATTTCTTGATTTTTTTTACATATAGTAGGAATTGAAGGCTATAGACTTTAAAATATGAGATTTCACTAATTTTCGCAGAAACACCATAAAACAAAGGCTATAGACTTCAAATTATGTATTTCATGATTTTTTTACATATAGTAGAAATTAACGCTATAGGCTTTAAAATGTGAGATTTCACTAATTTTTCTAGAAACACTATAAAACAAAGGTTATAGACTTCAAATTATGTAATTTCTTGATTTTTTTTACATATAGTAGGAATTGAAGACTATAGGCTTTAAAATATGAGATTTCACTAATTTTCCCAGAAACACCATAAAATAAAGGCTATAGACTTCAAATTTTGTAATTTTATGATTTTTTTTACATATAGTAGAAATTGAAGGCTATAGGCTTTAAAACGTGAGATTTTACTAATTTTCCCAGAAACACCATAAAACAAAGGCTATAGACTTTAAATTATGTAATTTCATAATTTTTTTTATATATATTAGAAATTGAAGGCTATAGACTTTAAAATATGAGATTTCACTAATTTTCCCAGAAACACCATAAAACAAAGGCTATAGACTTCAAATTATGTAATTTCATGATCTTTTTACATATAGTAGAAATTGAATGCTATAGGCTTTAAAATGTGAGATTTCACTAATTTTTCGAGAAACACTATAAAATAAAGGTTATAGACTTCAAATTATGTAATTTCTTGATTTTTTTTACATATAGTAGGAATTGAAGACTATAAGATTTAAAATATGAGATTTCACTAATTGTCCCAGAAACACCATAAAACAAAGGCTATAGACTTCAAATTATGTATTTCATGATTTTTTTACATATAGTAGAAATTGAACGCTATAGGCTTTAAAATGTGAGATTTTACTAATTTTTCTAGAAGCACTATAAAACAAACGTTATAGACTTCAAATTATGTAATTTCTTTATTTTTTTTACATATAGTAGGAATTGAAGACTATAGGGTTTAAAATATTAGATTTCACTAATTTCCCCAGAAACACCATAAAACAAAGGCTATAGACTTCAAATTATGTAATCTCATGACTTTTTTACATATAGTAGAAATTGAGGGCTATAGGCTTTAAAACTCGAGATTTTACTAATTTTCCCAGAAATACCATAAAACAAAGGCTATAGACTTCAAATTATGTAATTTCATAATTTTTTTACATATATTAGAAATTGAAGGCTATAGGCTTTAAAATGTGAGATTTCACTAATTTTCCCAGAAACACCATAAAACAAAGGCTATAGATTTCAAATTATGTAATTTCTTGATTTTTCTACATATATTAGAAATTGAAGGCTATATGCTTTAAAATGTGAGATTTCACTAATTTTCCTAGAAACATCATAAAACAAACGCTATAGACTTCAAATTATGTAATTTCATGATTTTTTTACATATAGTAGAAATTGAAGGCTATAGGCTTTAAAATTTGAATTTTTACTAATTTTCCCAGAAACATTATAAAACTAAGACTATAGACTTCAAATTATGTAATTTAATGATCTTTTTAGATATAGTAGAAATTAAAGGCTATAGGCTTCAAAATGTGAGATTTCACTAATTTTCCTAGAAACATTATAAAACAAAGGATATAGACTTCAAATTCTGTAATTTCCTTATTTTTTTACATATATTAGAAATTGAAGGCTATAAGCTTTAAAATGTGAGATTTTACTAATTTTCCCAGAAACACCATAAAACAAAGGTTTTAGACTTCAAATTATATAATTTCATAATTTTTTTTACATATATTAAAAATTGAAGGCTATAGGCTTTAAAATGTGAGATTTCACTAATTTCCCTAGAAACATTATAAAACAAAGGCTATAGACTTCAATATTGTATTTTCCTGATTTTTTTACATATATTAGAAATTGAAGGCTATAAGCTTTAAAATGTGAGATTTCACTAATTTTTCTAGAAACACTATAAAACAAAGGTTATAGACTTCAAATTATGTAATTTATTGATTTTTTTTACATATAGTAGGAATTGAAGACTATAGGCTTTAAAATATGAGATTTCACTAATTTTCCCAGAAACACCTTAAAACAAAGCCTATAAACTTCAAATTATGTAATTTCATGATTTTTTTACATATAGTAGAAATTGAAGGCTATAGGCTTTAAAACGTGAGGTTTTACTAATTTTCCCAGAAACACCATAAAACAAAGGCTATAGACTTCAAATTATGTAATTTCATAATATTTTTACATATATTAGAAATTGAAGGCTATAGGCTTTAAAATGTGAGATTTCACTAATTTTCCTAAAAATATCATAAAACAAAGGCTATAGACTTCAAATTATGTAATTTCCTGATTTTTTTACATATATTAGAAATTGAAGGCTATAGGCTTTAAAATGTGATATTTCACTAATTTTCCCAGAAACACTATAAAACAAAGACTATAGACTTCAAATTATGTAATTTCATAATTTTTTTACATATATTAGAAATTGAAGGCTATAGGCTTTAAAATGTGAGATTTCACTAATTTTCCCAGAAACACCATAAAACAAATGCTATAGACTTCAAATTATGTAATTTCATGATCTTTTTACATATAGTAGAAATTGAAGACTATAGGCTTTAAAATATGAGATTTCACAAATTTTCCCAGAAACACCATAAAACAAAGGCTATAAACTTCAAATTATGTAATTTCATGATTTTTTTACATATAGTATAAATTGAAGGCTATATGCTTTAAACTGTGAGATTTTAATAATTTTCCCATAAACACCATAAAACAAAGGCTATAGACTTTAAAATATTGAATCACCTTAATTTTTAAGATATAATAGAAATTGAAAGGTATATACTTCAAAATGTGAGATTTTACAATTTTTTGGTTGCATTATAAAATAAAGACTATAGGCTTTAAAATATTATACCACATGGAACTTTCATATATAATAGAAATTGTAGGCTATATACTTTAAAATATGATATTTCAAAGTTTTTTGTTGTCTTGTAAAATAAAGACTATAGACTTTAAAATATTGAATCACATGAAAATTTCACATATACTAAAAATTGAAGGCTATATACTTTAAAATTTGAGATTGAAGAGTTTTTTTTATTGTCTTATAAAATGAAGACTATAGATTTTAAAATATTGAATCACGTGAACTTTTCACAAATAGTAGAAATTGAAGGCTATATAGTTTAAATGTGAGATTTTACAGTTTATTTTTTTGTCTTATAAAATAATGACTATAGATTTTAAAATATTGAATCATATTAATTTTTCAAATATAGTAAAAATTGAAGGTTATATACTTTAAATTATGAGATTTCACCAATTTCTTTGTTGTATTATAAAATAAAGATCATAGTCTATAAATTATTGACTCACATTAATTTTTCACATATAGTAGAAATTGAAGGTTATATACTTCAAAATGTGATATTTCACAATTTTTTGATTGCATTATATAATAAAGACTATACACTTTAAAATATTGAATCATATGAATTTTTCACATATAGTGGAAATTGAAGTCTATATACTTTAAATTGTGAAATTTCATCAATTTCTTTGTTGTATTATAAAATAAAGACTATAACCTTTAAATTATTGAATCATATGAATTTTTCACATATAGTAGAAATTAAAGACTATACACTTCAAAATGTGAGATTTTACAATTTTTTTATTGCATTATAAAATAAAGACTATAAGCTTTAAAATATTTAATCACATGTATTTTTCACATATAGTAGAAATTGAATGCTCTATACTTTAAAATGTGAGATTTCACAATTTTTTTTATTGTCTTGTGAAATAAAGATTATAGCTTTAAAATATTAAATCATATGAACTTTTCATATATAATAGACATTGAAGGCTATATACTTTAAAATGTGAGATTTAACAATTTTTTGATTGCATTATAAAATATAGACTATAGACTTTAAAATATTGAATCATATGAATTTTTCATATATAGTTGAAATTAAAGGCTATATACTTTAAACTTAGACATTATATATTTTAAAAAGTACATCAAATAATTTTTTAATAGAATATTAAATAATAAAAAATACTTTATTATAACAAAAAGTACATCAAACATTCATTTAATATTCATCTCCATAATTGGATCGTAAGAGTTTCAATATAAGAGTATATCCATATTAAACCTCAATTATAATTATAAATATCGGACAACTTTTTGTTGTATACCGGAATATAAAACTAAAGATTACTTCAAAATTTGAAATATGAGATTTAATATCAAATCCCCTGCCACCTCTAGCTTACAAGGATCACTGAATCGAAAACTCGATATATTTTGCTCACGCGTTAGTATCCAAATTGAATTTAAGTTTAAATAAATATAATGTATTTTTATCTTTTTATATGATAGTGCATATTATTATATCACCTTCCCAATAAACTAAACAAAATTAGGTGATAATCATGGGACCAAACACATTTAACTTTTAGTGGGTAGGACTTAATTATAGACATAGTATATGCTAAATTTCTAAACAACAGACAACTCCTTTTTCTTTTTGTCATTTTCTCTCAATTAAAAATGTTGTCTTGCCAATTTAATCTCTTGAACTAAGAGATCTAACAATTTTCTCAAGGGATGAGGAGGCAAAAAAATACCTCCCCAATTCTAACATTTACAATGCAATGCTGTACCTATACCTATACAACAGTAGTTGTAGAGATTATTTGTCTATTAAAGTTGAATGAGGTTGAACAAACAATAGGGAGATCTATATTCTCTTTTGCAGAACAATAAGTAGTACAACAAAAATAGGAGAAACAAGAAAGAGAATATACAGAAAAACCTGATTCATAGCATTTTCTTGACCATCATCTTCTTGTGAGTAGTTGGATTTACCTTCTACAAATGCATCAAAATAATTCTGGTAGCCTGTGTTCTTTAAATAAAATGGTGATCCTGTAGTCACCTTCATCATTTCCATAGCCTGCAAGAATTTATAATCCACCATATATGAAAAACAAGTATGAAAACATTGCTAATACTACTACATGGACACATAATAGATTAGACATTAGAGTGCATCATTTTGCAGAAAGACAAGAAACCATGCCAACAGTTATAAATTGCCTGCCCGAAATTACCTGAAAGCTGTACATGAATTGTTGTGCTCTCTTGCTTACTTTAGGATTTGGGTGAGATCGAAGCTTCTCATACATATTTCGAGCCTCGTTGGACCTGCAATGATCAAGATATGTTTGGAAATCGTGAATCACTAAACACTAAACAGACACTGAAAAATAATAAGCGCCTTCACTTTAAAAATCAAGAGGAGGCTGCATCTGTTTCTAAATGGAGTCCTAGTTGAAGCAAATTCACACAAACTTGATTTGGAATCTAAATAGTCTATCAAGAATGCGCTGGCTGCTGGGCATGCCGAAGAAAAACTATGCAATTAATGTTCAAGAGATAGCGTCGGATTCCATGGACATTTAAATATGTCATAGTTTATGAACATACCTATTGAGGGAGTCTTGACAAATTGACCACTGCAAAGCTGCTAAACCGTGGAGCTCGCTCTGCACAGACATGATCAATCTCATGCATATATTCCTCCAAATAAAATTTTTCCCTAGTTTCCCTGCTAGAGTATATGTCATTAAATTTAAAAGTTCATAAACTAGATACTTATATCATGCTCATTAAAACTTAAAGTAGAAAAACAGAATGCCCCTAGAAGGTCCTTTTGGTTTTAAGAAGAAAGCTTCATCTCATTCCATTGGTCCCTATGCACACCTTCCGGGTTCCGAATGAAAATTATTAATATTTGCATTTCTTTCCAGAATAGTCAACTAAGTCAAGTAGTTTGAATTGAAACGTTTACCTGGAAGGGTAACTTATCCATAACCTTTTCATAACATGGCAATGCCTCCTTCAGTTTTCCAGAATTCATTAACATGTCACCATCCTTCAATATCTATAAATATCATGTGCAATTTAGAAAATGATAATATGCTGGCATTACTAAGAAACAGATAAACAACTAAACAAAAGACGAATACTAAATCAAATTAGGAAGACAACACACAAACAAATTGTCTGAGATGACATACCACTAGATATGCTTACCTCCTCACACTCGGATTTTAACTTTGGATCAATAATTAGACCAGTTTTCTTCTTGTATGCAGCAAGAAGTTGCTTCGTGCGCGCTTCTTTCGCGGCCTTTTCTTCTTCGGTCTCTAGGACCTCTCCCGGACGAATAACTCTTCCACCACCAAACTAAAAAAGCCAAAAACAAAAACAAATGCAAGGGCAAATAAGAAAATGTTGGAGTCTAAAATGATTAAAGAGTTGCTTCATTTGGTAATCATCATTCTGAAAGAAAAAAAACAGAATTCAATTACTGTTTTTGAGATATTGCTAGGCCTAGGAAAAACACCCCATGTAGAAACTTTAGGCTTGTAAAATTCAGACTCATCTTCCTTAGGTTGCTCCTCCTCAGGTTTTGAATCAGTTTCAGCATCAAACTTGCTTGTGTCTCCGACAATCAGCTCCACCTCCGGCAAGTCACCACCGGAGAATGAATCCGAAATAGGAACCAGTCCACGTGGCACTCCCCTAGTGGCCTTCTTATCACCAAAATCAAGCCCCACAAAATCAATCCTTGAAACTGAAAGTTCCCCCTTCTTACCACCACCACCACCACCACTACCACCATCCATAACAACTTTCCCTCCCTGCAATCCTAAAACGAATTCAAATACCTAAATTTTAGCATGAATTACATATAGAAATTAAAATATATATATACACATACTACTACCTGGATTTGTTTTAGTTTCAGGATCCAGAATCCCTTGATTCTGCTTGTACTTTTTGGCCTTCTCCATTGCAATCTTCACAGAAACTGGCAAATCCTTCTCCACACCACCTGCCTCATCATCATCATCATCAACAACAACGATTTCCTTCTTGATAACCTTACTTTGAGCAGAGCTTTGGTCAGTTAAACCCGTAGTGGAGTTCAATTTGGCGGATTCTTTATACGCTTTGGCCTTGCTAAACGTGAGCTTCACGGGATCAACTGGGCCCGTTTGGGCTTCAGAAGATTCGGCATTGTCAGGGCCCACAGCACAGAAACAGGGCTTGATGGCGGGCTTAACCGATAGTGTTGTTGATGAAGCAAGGCCCGTGTTTGCGTGAACGGGCTTCGCTGGGGACACGATTCGCAGCGAAGGGAACCATGAAGCCATTATTAGGATTGAAGCCAGACAGGGAGGGAAGCAGAGAATCAATCACAACATATATGCGACGCCGTTTTGACTTGCAGCTGCAGTGTGCAATGGAAGTACCATAGCATAGCAATTTGGTGCAAGGAAAAATTAAAAATAGAAAATGAACATTATTTATTTTCTGTTTATTATTTTTTTCAGTCAACAATTATTTTCTGGTTGGTACTCCAGTTAAGTCATTGGTTTTGGATAAGGCAGCAATAACTAACGGTGGTCAGTGGTCACTAATTTCATTTTTTTATATGAATGAAGTCTTGAGAATAAAAATATGATAGGATCTGACCATACAAAAGATACACCCAGCCCAGCCCGATTGTTAACAAGAGCCTCACTTTGAAGTGTATTTTTTTTTTATGCCGGTACCTAGAATAATTATATGATTTGATGAGATATTGTCGCCAACGTGACTTTTTCACGTATAATAGAAATTAAAAGGCTATATACTTTAAAATGTGAGATTTCACAATTTTTTGGTTGCATTATAAAATAAAGATTATATGCTTTAAAATATTGAATCACATGAATTTTTCACATATAGTAGAAATTTAAGGCTATATACTTTAAAATGTGAGATTTCACAATTTTTTTAGTTGTCTTATAAAATAAAAATTATTAACTTTAAAATATTGAATCACAATAATCTTTCACATATAGTAAAAATTGAAGACTATATACTTCAAAATATGTGATTTTATGATTTTTTGGTTGCATTATAAAATAAAGACTATAGGCTTTAAAATATTGAATGACATGAATTTTTCACATATAATAGAATTTGAAGGCTATATACTTTAAAATGTGAGAATGAAGAGTTTTTTAGGTTTGTCTTATAAAATAAAGACTGTAGACTTTAAAATATTGAATCACATGAATATTTCACAAATAGTAGAAATTGAAATATATATAGTTTAAAAATGTGAGATTTAAAAAAAAATTATTATCTTATAAAATAAAGACTATAGACTTTAAAATATTGAATCACATTAATTTTTCATAAATAGTAAAAATTAAAGGCTATATACTGTAAATTGAGAGATTTAACAAATTTCTTTGTTGTATTATAAAATAAAGACTATAACCTTTAAAATATTAAATCACATCAATTTTTCACATATAGCAGAAATTGAAGACTATATACTATAAAATGTGAGATTTTACAATTGTTTGGTTGCATTATAAAATAAAGACTATAGGCTTGAAAATATTGAATCACATGATTTTTTCACATATAGTAAAAATTGAAGGCTATATACTTCAAAATGTGAGATTTCACAATTATTTGGCTGCATTATAAAATAAAGACTATAGGCTTTAAAAAATTGAAAAACATTAATTTTTCACATATAGTAGAAATTTAAGGCTATATACGTACTTTAAATTGTGAGATTTTACAATTTTTTTTTGTTGTCTTATAAAATAAAGACAATATATAGCCTTTAAAATATTGAATCACAAATTGTAGAAATTGAAGGCTATATACTTCAAAATATGAGATTTCACAATTTTTTGGTTGCATTATAAAATAAAGACTATAGACTTTAAAATATTGAATCACATGAATTTTTCACATATAGTAGAAATTGAAGGTTATATACTTTAAAATATGAGATTTTCATAATTTTTTAGATTGTTTTATAAAATAAAGACTAAAGGCTTTAAAATATAAAATCACTTGAATTTTTCACTTATAGTAGAAATTGAAGATTGTATACTTTAAAATATGATATTTCACAAATTTTTTTTTGTCTTATAAAATAAAGACTATAGAATTTAAAATATTGAATCACATAAATTTTTCACATATAGTAGAAATTAAAAATTCTATAATTAAAAATATGAGATTTTATAATTTTTTAATTAAATTATAAAATAAAAACTATAAAATTTTAAAATATTGAATCATATAAATTTTTTACCTATACACTGGAGAGTATAAAGACTTGATTTTAAAAGGTATTGCTGATCGATGAGAGTATCAACAACGAGTTTTGTTGCATAAGATTGGTATTGCTTTACGCTTCACACATATTCGAATTCAGCTTCTATCTTTTGTGAATGAGACATACATATTTATTTATTTATTTTATATTTAAAAAAATGCTTTATTCGCCTGCTCTATATTGTGTGATTCGCATTTGCATTCCCATTGGTTTTCATAGTCTTTGGACTTTGGAAACTAAGAAATTTGCATTTGATTCCACATATATATTCTTCTACATTTTCAAGATGTACAATTATATTGGGGTAGTATTTGGTAGCAAGAGATATTACAATGAAGGACAAAACTTTTCATAAATTGCATACTTTTTTTCTACAAAATTTCTTACATAACAACTGGAAAAAAAAAACCCTTCACTTGACAACATCCATGCAAAAATGCAAACCTATTTTACACATTTGATTGAATAGTACACATTAATTCGATTTGTATACATAATATTATTATTTGCACAATTTTTTTCTCATTTCAAAATAATAGTCATTTTATTATTTTTAAAATATATTAAAAAGTTAATACATTCAAAAACATTTTAAAAAATGACTATTATTATAAAATGAAGAGAGTAATTTATTTATCAATAATATTTGTTGTACAATAAAAATACATTCAATTAGCATCCAACGTGTCCTATATACAATACGTAATGTGTGTTATATGTATAATACGCTATGTATAGCACACATTACGTATTATATATAGCACACATTGAATACTAGTTAGATGTATTTATGTTATACAATAAATATTATTAATTTATTTATTTATAAAATGATGAATTAATTGAATAATTCATCGATCTAGAGATTAATTAGGTTGTGATGAGTAGTAGATGGAGGAGGATTTGTGAGCATATGAACAACTTCCCTCATGGTAGGCCTAGCGTGGCCAATATCTTTGACACACATCATAGCAATGTTGAACATGTGTATGACGCTGTTCAAAGGGTACCCATTGAGCCTCGTGTCCACCACTGCCAAAACTGATGCTGCATCGGACGGCTGAGATAGCTCCAGCGTGGTGTCTTTGACCCATCGAACGATGTCAACCCCATCCCCGAATTCACCCACTGGCTTTCGCCCTACTATCAGCTCCAACAGCACCACCCCGAAGCTGTACACGTCGCTTTTCTCGTCCACTTTTAGTGTATATGCATACTCTGTGTATATATATGTACACGTGTAATATAATGAGAAAACACGTCATCACTCAATAATTAATGGAAAATTTCAAAGACATGCATGCTGTCTAATGTCAACGGGACTAATAATTTTAGTGCTGGACTTTGTAGCTTCATCATCAAGAGATTTGTCGTATCTTTTTTATACAAATACTAAAAGTAATATCATATTTATATCAGTAATCAATGGTTCAACATAAAAATCATATTTCAACACTTAAGTAGGAATCAACCACTCATGACATGTAAGAGGAGTGAGTGATAATACTATCAAAATACCTTTGTATTAAGCTTAGATAATAATATGAGAAATGATCTGTGTATACTATAAAATCAGTCATCATCAACTACTATGTATAATAATCTAACATTTTGAAATTAGTAATACAACTTTTATTATTATATATTAATTCAACATTTTTAAAAGTTATTTGATTACTAGTTTTAAAATGTCACATAATGACTGATAATTACTGATTTTATAATGTACATGTATCATTACTCTAATAATAATATAGCTAGTTATTTCATAGAAACTATGATATCCTTTTAGGATAGCTTAATTCATTGAATATGTATTGTAATTCTAATGAACAATAGATGTGCACACTTACTATTACTAACGACAAAAACTAGAGTGAATTGTACATCTACTTACCCTATAGGTTGTTCACTGCATGTTAATTTAGTCATCACGTAAAAGAATCTGTTCAAATAACTAATGCAACTATATATTATTGTTTATGTGGCTAGCCCATATGATAAACTTGATGGTAAATCATGAAAATCAGTAATGATCTATATCTAACTATTATTACTTGATGGAAGGAGAAAATGGAACCTGGAGCAATGTAGCCGTAGGAGCCAGCGATATTGGACATGGAGTGAGATACTCCAGGGTCGTGCAAGATCTTAGCGAGTCCAAAATCGGCAACATGAGCCTCAAAATCAGCATCAAGCAATATATTATTGGACTTGACATCCCTATGAATGATCAAGGGGGAGCAATCATGGTGCAAGTAACACAACCCTTTGGCCGCCTCCACCGCTATCCTATACCTCATCTCCCACGTCAAGTGCCCTCCCTTCGCCCCATGAAGCCACTCCCCCAAGCTCCCATTAGGCATATACTCATACAGCAACAGATTCGTGTCCTTATTCGAAACGTACCCGAGAAGCCTCATTATGTTCCTGTGCCTTATTCTTCCCACCGTCTCTATCTCCGCCCTGAACCCGTAATCGTTCCTTCCGCTCATCCCTTGTCCTACCAACCGTTTGACCGCGATGTCCGTTCCGTTTGGCATGGTCCCGCGGTACACGATCCCTGCTCCTCCTTTCCCTATTATGTTCTCTTCCTTCAAGCACTCCACCACCTCCTCTGCCTTCATCTCCATCTTCTGAAACGCTGTTAGTTTCCACGCCATTGACCTTTCTTGCTTCCTTTTCCTCATCATGTATACGGTTACGAGCACTAGGAGCACGGCGGTTGCGAGCGCAATCACTGAGATAACAAATTTTGCTGATTTCGAGCTCAGAGGGTTGCGGTTGTTCTTGTTCATGGTGTCGTATGGGTACACCAAGGAAGGGCAAGTGCGCTGGTGAGGGAAGCAGAGGTTAGGGTTCCCTGAAAACGACTTGTCGTTGAAGACTAAGAACTGCCCACCGCTGGGGACTCTTCCGATGAAGTTGTTGTATGAGAGATCGAGGGTTGTGAGGCTGGTCATGAAGCGAATCTCGTCCGGGACAAGCCCTGATATGTCGTTCCTTGAGAGATTCAATATGCTTAGATCTTTGAGGTTTTTTATTCCCTTTGGAACCTCGCCGATCAGCATGTTCCGGCTGAGATCCACCGCTGTCAGCGAGACACAATGAGTCAGTTCGGCTGGTATTTCACCGGTGAGGTTGTTGCCGCTTATGTTGACTTTAGTCAACAGCGGCAAATCAAACAGCTCACCGGGGATCTCGCCTTCAAACTGATTCGCGTCTAGTGACAGCGTCTGCAGGCTCTTGAGGTTCCTCAAAGCCGGGGGTAACCTCCCGGTGAGCCTGTTATTGGAGAGCGTTAGGATCCCGAGAGAATCGCCGGAAATCTCGGGAGGTAGCTGGCCGTTAAGACGGTTATTCCCTAGCTCCATGATTGCGACAGCTGGCAGATTAAAAATACCAGAAGGAACAGGCCCTTCTAAGAAATTATCACCTACTCGTATCTTCTGAAGCGATTTGCATTCGCCTATTCCATCGGGAATCGGACCATCGAAGAAGTTATCGGTGATGATGAACGTTAGCAACCTTCCTCCTTTGCAGAGATCTTTAGGGATTTTTCCAGTGAGGTGATTCTTGGTGACATCGAAGTATTTGAGCTTCCCGTTCTGGCCTAGGTTCGGGGGAAGCACGTAGGAGAAGTTGTTCTCCCAAACCTGAACCGTCTCGAGGTTCGGTAAGTCCCCAACGAACGCAGGGATTGTGCCACGTAGCTTGTTCTGGAAGAAATTGATGAGCGTGAGGTTCGTGAGCTTCGCGAAACTCTCGGGAATCTCGCCGGTGAGTTCGTTGATGGATAGGTCCAACGATTTCAAGCTCGTCATGGCTGAGAGCTGAGAAGGAATCGTTCCGGTTAGGTTGTTCATTTGCAAGAAAAGCGTGTGCAAGTTAGTTAACGCGGCGAGAGTAATAGGAATCTCACCGCTCAAGTTGCAACTAGCAAGATCAAGCAGTTGCAACGACTCTATTGAACCAAGCTCTTGAGGAATTCCACCTTCGTAGGCATTGTTGTAACCGAGATAGAGTTCCTTCAGCGTCTTCAGCTTCACCAAGCTCTTTGGAATCTTCCCCGATAAGCTGTTCGTTGCTAGGTTCAAATACTCCAACCTCTGAAACTGTGAGTAACTCTCCGGTATCTCGCCGGAGAAGTAGTTTCCGGCGAGACGGAGGTACTTTAGGTTCTCCAGGTTCACGACTTCCTGCGGCAACGATCCGTTGAAGTTGTTGTCGTAGACGTCGAGGACTTGGAGTTGTTTCATTCCGAGAGTGATGTCGCCGGGGAAGTTTCCGCCGAAGGCGTTGTGAGAGATGTTGAGGATGTTGAGGTTTGTGAGGTTTCCGATCTCCGTTGGGAGAGATCCGGTGAGATTGTCCTGTGCGATGGTGAGACTCTGGAGCTTGTCTAAGAGTCCGATCTCCGGCGGAAGGGTTCCGAAGAGAGGGAGAAAGGAGACGTTGAGAGCTACGACGCGGAGATTGTCGGCGTCGCAGGTGACGCCGGAGAAGGAACAGTGTGCGGAGAGGGAGGTGGAGAATTGCCAGTCGTGAAGTGCGTCTTTTTCGGATTTCTCAGTCTTCATTGCTTGCTTCAGCTTCAGCAGCACATCGAGGTCGTTGCTCAATATTGAATTGCAACACAGTAGCCAAATGCAAATGAAGCAGAAACTCAGCACAGATTTTCTCATTCTCTGATGGATGATTCTCACTCACTCACTCAATCGTGTGTTGATCATATGATAAGATGCCTATGGTAAGGTACGCATTTATTTGGTTTCCTGAACTTCGAACCACATGCACACTATACTTATATATATTATACCATATGGATATTATAATGTATATATATATATAGATGGTGCTATATGTATGTATGTATGTATACATTACTGTATCTATT
Source organism: Aeschynomene evenia (assembly GCA_013621005.1). Lineage (NCBI taxonomy): Eukaryota > Viridiplantae > Streptophyta > Magnoliopsida > Fabales > Fabaceae > Aeschynomene > Aeschynomene evenia. Next base: position 32,529,439 of record CM024266.1, on the reverse strand, counting down.
TATCGTATAGTGGTATTGTATGCTATTCTATTTGTGTATGATGAGATGAAAAAGATCCGTTTAAAGTGTGGGTGCCAAGAATATGAAAAAGGAAAGAATTATTAATAAGCATCCATTTATTAATTTTTTTCGAATCGCCACCTGATCCACTAAGTTTGTGAATTGTGATACATTTCAAGTATATAATTCAGCTTCAAGAATATTGAATACCAATAAAAATGTTCTAAAGCATCTCTTGATTCCACTGGTGGGTTTCCTACAGGTCTTTGTTTGATTGGGGATGGAGTTCTTGTTATTTAATTATATATGTATAATTATATTACTAAAATTATTTCAAACTATTTCGAAAGTAGCTTTATTCATTAATTCGATTCGAGGAATTTGATGGAGCAGTAGAAATTCATTGTTATTGATTAAGTGTCGAGTATTTGATTGTTGTTTAATGATGTGTCTTTAAAACTAATGATGAATTAATTACACTTCATTTTTCTGCTAAAATATGCAAACAATTGGATGTATAATGTGAAACTAATTTTATTATTATTTTATGTTGGATAGATATGGTTGATCCCTAAAAGTTTCTCATGAGAAGATTTGGGTAGAGAGTTAGACTGAAAGAGGAGTGTGGTTTGATTGATGAAGTTATGTGATTGGTTAACAAATGATGGCGTATCTATGCCACTTGTTTAATTAAGTCGCACTCGTGGACTTAGTAGCTTTTATGAAGACAAAGATGCAATCTCTTTATAGATTAATTATAACCATTATTAAAGGAGTCTTAATTAAGCTTTCAATAGCTAGCTAGCCTCACTTTAGAATGAAACAAAAGTACTTGTTTAATTTTACATGTTCCATATAGAATCAAATTATAAAATAATAAATAAATAAACAAATAAAAAGGTTGTTATTACGTGGAAAGCCTTAGCTTGCTGCTATGCTTGGGTATATTATTACTGAGATAGTTTAATTTCATCAGAACCGTAGAGGAGTTGTTGCCCATTAAAAAGAAAAAGCATCTATTCTCTGTTTTCAAGTTCTTTCAACGCTCATCCACTACATATATATTGCACATAGAATCCTATTCTGTTTTCAGTGTGTCATTAAAGGATTTTAAAATTCAATTATTTTTATTTTTATTTTGACATCAGAATGAATTGTGTTTAGTATACTATCGTTTTTTTTTAATTTGACTATAATATATAACGTTTTAAATTTTAATTTATACGAATTAATATATAGATTGTAAAAATAGTTATATTAATTTAAAATTTGCACAACTGACACAAACATATATACCAAATAAGTCCTTGCATTGAGTTGAGTGTATTGAAGAAGAATCAGTTATTCTGTTTACACGAATATTGCTAAAAGAAAGTGTAAAATTAAAAGACAACTTTTTTTTTTCTTTTCCTTTTCTTTTAAGGCTTAAAAAAAACTGTTAGAATGTCTAAGATTCTATCTAAGAGAGCAATGGTTCTAGAATTAATGGATGCATGGTGGTATTGGTTGATTCAATTCAACAAAAGTTTGATAGTTTATGGGAAATTGGAGGGAGTGGTAAAGGGATTTGTGTGGTAAATGATTCTCAAAAGAGAAAGAAATAATGTTGACATTTGTCAACCCCTGCAATGATAGTGACACCCAGTTAGTGTCTTTGTGGTGTGGAGAGTGCCCCCATTAAAATCTCTTACTATTGGCTCTTTTGTCTTCTTCCTCATTTCAATGGCAGACACTTTCTATTTTCTTTCGGAAATCATTTTTCTTGCTCTATTTATTGTCTCACTCACTTGAGATAATAGAATTTTATTGGACGACATATAACATTGTGTAGGAAAGTGAACCAAAAAATTCTGTATGCTCTTACAACACAATTCAATATAATGTGTATCACAAAATTAGTCCCTAGATTATATTTTAATTGAAATATATAACTCTCAAGATTTCTAAAACATGCTGTAAGACTATACATAAATTTATCAATGGAATATTATATTAACTCTCATTATTTTACTGTTAATTTTTGTTATTACTAAACTCTCGAGTTAAATACTATTAAATGGAGTTAACTCTTTTGAGTATTTAAAGTAATTGAAAAAAATCAGGTTAATTCACATAAATTTGATTATAAATTAACGAGTTTACTCGAATAAACATACCTTGAACATATATTTGTATGGGTTTCTATTCATAAATATAAACTAATTATTTTTTTCAAAAATCATTATTGTCTATTAATCGCAAGTGTATTAGTTTAACTATGCTAGTATATATGTATGCTAGTTAAAATGCGAATGATGATATTTGGGCATCAATTCAAAGGTTGAGGAGATAAATAAATAAGTAGGAACCGCTCATCAAATTTAATGATATAAGTATAAAAAATGAATGTTGAAGTGAGATTATTGTTAAAATTTTGAGTGCGTATATATAGTTTTTTTATTTGTCCTTTTCTTTTTTTTTGGTTTAACTAGTGGAGAATTCTTCTTCCATGTGCCAAGTTGTGGCACATAATAATTACCCAACACTAGATAGGTATATGTTTTCTTTCTCTATGATAATTTTGAGGACTTGACTCGTGCACTATGTGTGTGTGTGTATGTTGACATGGTGGAAATTAAACACTTCTAAAGTGTGAGACATGTTTATTGTGGCATTTGACCATTATACACCACTAATAGCACAACACGAGCACTCTTTATGATTAGAATAATTATTTAACATCCATAATGAATTATTCAAATAAATAATCAAACATTTGAGTCCAAGTTACGAGTTGCTTGTTACTTTACCTGCTTCCTTGCGGGTGATATATAATACTTGGTGTCATCTTTCAGTTACAAACACATCAGGTTAAGGTCAAAGGATTGTGCTTCACGCTCGATCAAGAAAAATACCAACTACTCCTCCTGCTCAATTTAAACATTAAAAATTATTAATATAAGTATCATCAAGACAATTGATTTTAATATAAAATGATCGTTAAAGACACTTACATATTTTTATATACAGTTATTAAACATCAAAAACACTTGAAAAAAGTTAATAAATGAAATTTTTTGGAGCTTTCTCGCATAATTCAAACTATTTGAATGTTTTCTTCCCATTGTAATGAAGACAGTTGACTGATCACGATCAAGGTAGAACATCATCATCGAAGAAAGATTTAAACCTACAGTTAAGGAATATACAATCTTATCCAAAACACTTAAATTAAAGTAGTTGGGTTGATTGTGTAACTATTCGGAATAGGACGAGAATTATTAATATAAGATCAATCAATAAGCAAAACATTATTCATACATATCTATTTTGATTGATGTAACATACCAATTTCATTATTGGTTTGGTACAAACATTATTATTTTTATTTTATTCTTTCCATCTTAATGACACTAAACCCTCCACCACTACTTCCATTGCCATGATAACATCTATCTCCTACGACCTTTTCTAGAGTAAGAAAGCAAAGTCATTTCCATTAAGTAGGTATCCGTATATATTCGTAGTCCATATATATGTGTAAAGGAAATCATATAATAATTATAAAATAAATGGTGCAAGAATTTTGCTGTTAAATGTGCTGCAGCAATTGATGTATGAAACAGTTAACGAGTATAGTTGATGATGAAGAAAGCAGAAATCGAATCATTTCCACTAATGCCATAGATTGCAAGTTACTTGTTGGGTCTTCAATTAGCATCCAACACTCATCAGACAATAAAGACAAAAGATTAAAAACAAAATAAAATTTAGGATTTTAGAAAACTAAATAGAACCTCTAACTAAATTTGATCATACATACAACTATAGTGTAAGCATTGCACACATTACAACTTATATATAGCACATGTTGAATACTAGTGGTACATATTTTTATTTTGCAACAAACATTATTACTTACATTAATTAACCATGGCTAAATATTTAAGGAACCAACTAGCTGCTATTAGTGTTAGACGTCGTGATTAAAAATTTTTAAGTTATATATTGCTCAATAAAATAAATGCACGTTAAAAATATAGTCAAGCCAATAATGCTCAAGTAACAGTGGAAACAAAAATAGCATTATAACGGGCCATCTAAAAAACTTCCATTCACAAACATGATTGCATCAAAATATCGACCAAAGTCCAGAATAGCAAAACTTGTCCCATTAATCAATAATTAGGATGTAAAACTAAAAATAGCTTAAACCTGCATGAAAATAAGCAAAATTTGTACCGAATAAGCTACAGAGTTGCCAGAGGTATACAAAAATGGTTGTAGGTGATCACCAGACTAATTAGAAACATCATCATCACCATTTTAGTCCTCACTCTTCTTCTTTTTCCCTTTCTTTTTGGTTGGCATTTCAGCTGATTCTTCTTGCTCTGCATGTTTTTTCCTCTTTTTCTTCTTTTCACCTGCATCTACATCATTGTCTCCATTCTGCACCTCAGCATTCTCAGCAGAATCCTTTCTTTTCTTCTTCTTCTCTTTCTTCACTTCCTGTTCTGCTTCCTCACCAGCTTCACCATCCTCTTCAATTTTCTCCTCCTTTTTCTTCTTTTCTTTCTTCTCCTTCTTTTCCTTCTTTTTATCAGTGACAGGAGGTTGCTCTGTATCTTCGTCCATGGCAGAATCAGCCACTTTGCCAATAACTGAATCAGCTGAAGGATTGTATGTCTACAAAGAGATGAAGAATCAGCACAGGAGCAAAAATAAGATCAAAACTTATAGAAATATGAAAATGCAAGCAACATACCTTAGCCGGGGTTATCAATCCACCAGCTGCCTTCTTTCGATCCTTGTCATATGCTTCTATCTTTGGTTTCCCTTTAGCTGAACCAGCAAAACGACCTAACTCTTTGCCTTCAAGGTTTCTCAATCGTGCTTCAAGCTGCACAAAAAACCCTGTAAGGGAAATCTGAAAGGAAATAACCGGGGAAATAACTAAAAGTGTATAACATGTACCTTGGCTCTGTTCTCCAACCCCATAGTGTTATCTTGGCCATCTCCAAGAGCATCACACCTGATTGCCAAAGCTGTCTTTGCAGCAAGTGACCGAGAAATTTTCCCCTTTAATTTGGGAGCTGCCTGACCAATCAATGATGCATGGTAAATAAGACCATACTTGGGAGTAGAATGCTTAGTCTTCAGTGCCCTAAATAGAGCCTTCTCAGCACCAAGAATCTGGACAGTACTACCAGGCTGCTTTGCAAGATTTAATAAGCTACCACCATGGGCAATGAGGCGAGCACCAACAAGCTCCCCGACCATAGCAGTCAAATTTGGTGCAATTGTGTTCATCCTACTTTTCAGATAATCATAGAGTTGTGCTCTGTACTCTGAAAGAGACAAAACCTGGTCACAGAGTTCTCTGATATTTGCCAAATCAAGCTCACCTATTTCAGTTCCCATAGATATCACAGATGCCTCCTTCAGTTCTGCCTCAACTTCCTCTGGCAAAATCTGTAATAGTTTTTATGAAGGGAACATATTAGATCATAGTGAATTCAAACACATAAAACTTTATATCATCTGCCTCAAGAAAGATAATAAATTCAGAAAACAATAATTTTATTATTGGGCAAAGATATCCAACTAATCATTCTGGTATAGATTAGTGAACAATAAAAGCCATCTATACCTCAGAGAAATCAAGACTTGCAGCATTAACACGATCACCCATCAACTTGACTGCCCTTGCATATTGGATGTTATCCTGTATAATTTTAGTGAGCTCTGGAAAATGCCAACCATACCATTCGCGAACCCTCATGGCATATGTATTCAACTCTTTGTCAAGATCATCAAGTAAACCAATAGCCTGGACAATCATGGTATCCACCTAAGAAAACAACTCAAAGTCAGTAAAAACTATTCATATATAGAAGGAAACTTATCGGGCAAAAAAAGCAATGTACCAATTGAATCAGTCAATTTTGATTACAAAATTAAATCAGGAGAAATTTGGTATTTTAAAATAAGAACAATTAATAATTACACAATTTATTATATGATTTGTTTGCTTCAACTCAAAAGAAGAACCATGAATTGTTTGAGCCCTTACACTACTTCATAAGTTTTAGGTAATTCAAAAGCACTAGAAAGAACAGATTTGAACCCCACCCTAACAATCAGTACATCCAGAAAAATATTGAATATAGGTTTCATAAGGCAAATGATAGGTTCACACACGCAATGTCTGGAATAATATCATATCTTGATTTTTATCAATCAATAAAAAAAAATTATGAATATGAATTTCTTAATGAATACATGAGTATTACATGGACATCCACAAGTAATGCTTACATGGTACCAAGAAATGTTATCGGGAAAAACTAACAAATAGAACAATGACAATGATGAAGTGATCAAAGCTATATATATATATATATATATATATATATATATTCGAAGTCGACAAAACACACACCTTCTCAGCACTAAACTTGAGCTTGTATCTGGATAAGCTATGAGATAAACCAAGGCTCATAGGGGCCATGTCTTGTACAGCGAGACCAGATATGAGTTCATTTAACTGATTTCTAACACCTCTCATCAACTCCATAACAGCATTGTTGTGAACACAATCAATTTGCTGCAAGATAACAAAAGCCACAAATTTAGCTACAAAATGAGTAAAAAACAAACAGTCATCATAAGTTATTAGGGAGAACTTCAATTACACACCAATTTCTCCTTGATCAAATTCCCAAGCTTAGAATCAGAGACAGCCAATGTCTCATTTTCACAATGAGCACGGAGGAACTTGCGCAGACCCTTGCTAGCTTTTCCATCAATCAACAAAGTAGCTGCCTCCAGAGCCTCGGACGTATTCTCAAACTTAGAAAAAGCCTTCAACTTGACCACCTAATTTGGTACAAATAAGGGTTAGAACAACACTTTATTTTTCTATTCGAAACTTAATGTTTGGGAGTTTGGAGGGGAGGGGAGGGGAAGGTCTTGGAGGAAAAGATAGGGGAAGGGAAGGGAGGAGCTTGGAGGAGATAACCTCCCCTTGTTTGTGAGTTTTAAAAACCCTCAAATTGGGGGAACTTGAAAATGAGGAGTATGGGGGGTTTTGGAGAGTTTAAAAAAACCCTCAAACACCTATCCTCCCCATCAATGCAACTCACAAACACAACCAAATCCCTCAAAGTCTTTTCCTCTCCTCCCCTCCCCTCCAAAACCCAACTCACAAACACACCCTAAAGAAACAATATACACAAAAATACAATAATTGACCAAAGCTTCCACATTATCATAAACAAAAAAACACACAATTTTAAAAGACAGAGAGAGAACCTGTCTAGCAGAGTCCACACTTGAAAAGTCTTTCCACAAGTCCTGTACAAAGAATCACATTTGAAAAAAAAACAAGATTAAAGTTAAAGAACATGCAGAGAAATTTTCTAACAAATCATAATCATTAAAAATATGGCATTTGTTAAGGTGATTCTAACATATGAAAAAAGGGTTTACCTCAACTTTGGAAAGCTTGCCTTCGTCGAGGACCTTAAAGAGGGCAAAACCCGCAGGGGTTTCAAAAAGCACAAGCATTTTTGTGACCTAAAAACGAAGCTGAAACTGAATGATGATAGTTGAGGCGCAAAGAGAGAAAACCCAAGATTATGGAGCTTGATCTCGAGCTAGGGTTTTAGAGCATAAACCCTAGAGTTGAAGAGACAATGTACTATGAACTGAAAGAGGCGGCACCGAAACCTCGTTTTTATTTTCACCTTTGCGACGCGATTCTTATAGCCCAGACCCAACCCAATTCACAAATATTTAACGGGTCGGGTCGATTTATCGTATTTTGGATCGGAAACCTGTATGGGCTTTTACTTTCGCATTATTCAACATGGCCCAATAGAGTCCTTATGATATTTTGTTTTCTAAAGATATGATTAATACCCAATAAATGTGTAAATAATTATGCTGACCAAAAAAATGTGTATATAATTACAAAGAATAAAGCTTTTTTAAATTTTTTAAAGAAAAGGGTACCTTGAAATTTTCATTTGTTATTTAGGATATTGATTGATTTATTGATTTCTATTTTTCTTTGTTTTTTTCACATTTCAAAGTATTTAATTGAAAGATTATAGTTCGGTTATTCTATTAATTAGCTATTCATTTAATTTAAGTAAGTTGTGGGATGCTTTGTCCCTTGTTTGAAATATTTAAAATCATATATTAACAATATAGGACGTATTAGAGGCAGAGAAAATTTTTTTTTTAAGAAGACGAATATTGTGGATCGTATGGTTTTGATTCAAAATTATTTGATGAGTAATAGAGAAACAAGAAACAGTAAGGATCGTTGTACAACAAAAATACATTCAACTAGTATCTCACATGTGTTCTATATATCATACGTAATATGTGCTATATCAAAAAGGCTTACTACGCTGTGATGAACCATTTAAAAAATATCAAGATTCAAAATTATGCCAAGGTTGGAATGTTCTACCTTATTATTCTCCCCGAGAAAAAAGAATCTAACAGAAACATTTGTATTATTATTCCACTAGTCTAAACTTGTTTTAAACAAGAACAAAGTAAGACATACAACACTTAACCTTTAATTAGAGCAAAATGGAAAGAAAAAAAAAGTAAATAACAAAAAATTAAAACTAGTATCATTTGCTTTGATCAAAGTTCATAGAATGTGCCATTGCTAACTCATATTGCACTGTGTTGTTCATGCTAACAGGCGCTTCCGAATCTGCAATGGAACAAACAAGCAATTAATTAACTGTTATAACCTTTTTACAACAAGGCTTAATTTTGGTAATTAGTGTTGAAAATGATGGAATGAGTGCAAAATATGAACAACATATATTATATAACATGCCTCGGGTAGTTTCTGGCGGAAAATAACATCCAACCGTGCATCGAGCGTGTTCTCCAACACTATCTTCCCATCCTCTGAGGCCAATACTACTCCTCCCGAGCTTCATTTCAAACAATTAGCCACACAAAAGTCATTTCATGCACCAATAAGAGTTACATCATTTGTACAATTTATGTCGCATGACACGCTGACTCATCAATTGTAAAACCAATAATGTTTGTCCTACAACAGAAATACGTCCAACGAATATCCACCGCATGTGCTATACTAAGATGTAATGTATGCTATATATATAGTACACATACATATAGCACACATTACGTCTTATGTATAGCACACGTTGGATACTCGTTGGACGTATTTCTGTTGTACGACAAACATTACTGTTGTAAAACTCATTCAAGTAGACTTTACAATTGTTCGACACAGTCCCCCATTATTATTATTATTTGAATTTTTGAGTCAATTTGTTAGGATACCACATCTAAAATATGACACAAAACTATCATATACATTTCCTCTATGAATATATCCCATCTTGATGAAAAATGTAGTATCCAAATCTGAGAAGCAAACATACCCATCAATACTGCTAAATAACAAGAGATAGAGATAATAAAAGTAGGAAGTAATAAGTATCAGCAAAGTTAAGAGGAGATACCAAAATGGTTCATGGGTATCAACAGCACCATTTTTAGGAGGTGGTGGGAGGTAAACACGATCATCAAGGGTAATCTTAGGGGGTTGTACATTGGCTTTCTGTGAGTATTCTCTTTTGGCTTCCTCAATCAATGACTCAACTAGTTTCTTATCACCCTCTCTGCATCGTATTAGCACTGATGGTTCCCTTAGGCGAAGTAAACCCTACAACACTTGCAAGAAATCAATAGTTTGTAGGAAAAAAATAAATGAATGGACATGAATGCTTTGGTCTGTTTCAAAATATAATGAATTTGATAAATAGTGTTAGGTATTGTTTGATAGCAAGGGATCATTGACACAAATACAAGACAGCAGAAATAGAGACAAAAAGACGGTAGGGACAGAGACAAAGACACAAATACTCAAATAAGAAAACAATATTGGAAGAATTTGTTGTCTCAGTGTCTTATCTCCGTTGTCTCTGCTTTATAAATGTCTCTAAAACCAATCAACTCGGTTCATTGATGATTGAATAGTTCTTCTCTGAGTCTAGTTAGACTTGGTTTGATAGTGTTGTGACGAATCACAATACCTGAATCATCATGTCTTTGAGGAGTTTCCTGTATGCTTTCTTATCATTTGAGAGATTCAAAAGGGCCTTCTTAGCAGTATCCTTCATTGAATTTACTGCCTCATCTTGTGCTTTGAGTACTCTAATTCTTGCTGCATTCAGCTGCGTCGAGTATTCACTGCCTCATACAATTCCAAAATCCATAATCAATCAATTCAAATAACAAGTTTCATCAAAGATTTATTAGTAACTTAGTAGTCTAAAATTTCTAAGGGCAATGTTAATCTTTACAGTATTTATGTAATTGTGACTAAGGTCTAAGAAAACAGAACAATAAACTCACATCTTTCTTCGGACATCAATTTGTTTGGCTTTTCTCTCATACTCTTGTTTAATCTTTTTCTTTTCAGCCTCAAGTAGCTGCAGTTTCTCAATATTGAATTCCTATAATGGATCAAGGTAATGAATCAGATTCATTGCATTGATATTACTGAAACAGAATACTAAGCAAAAATGCAGCAATGTAGCATAAAATGTTCAAAATATGAATATATATATATATATATATATATATATATATATATATATATATATGTTTCATTGAAGAAATTAATTAACCTCTTCAGCAGCAAGAGTTATTTCATTAGCTTTCTCTTCAGCCTCTTGTCGGATGAACCTAATCATCTGCTGGATCTGCTTTGACACATCTGCATCCTTCATCTTTTCTTTTCTCTTCTCTTGTTCTCTGACAGAACCTAAATATTAATCTTCTTGATAATATTTCTCAGAAGAAAAAGGATAGAAAAGAGAGAAAAGAAGTGCTATCTTCTCCAAACACAGTTGTTGGAATGGAATTGCAACTATATTAATAATTAATAATATATGTGTAATAATTGTAAATAAAAACTATGGAAATTTTAGGATTAAGAGAGTGAAAAACACAGAGCTAATGATTAACCTTCATCCACTGGTTTAGTCAGCTGCGACATATAAGGGATTGGACTTGAACAAATCTATCCTATTTTTGGAATATTGAAAAAGCAAAACAAGGATAAAATAGATTAAAGACAAAAAAACAAAAGTAAGTGTTTTTAACTCTAGATCCACTTTTTCACAAAACTATGATCACATTTTGTTGTATCTTTTCTTCTTACATGAGTTGCTACATCAGCATTTCTTCTATTAATGATCCATAGAAATAGGGTCACTTTTTATGAGCCCAAGAATTTAACTACCAATAGCAATACAAAATTCAAGAAAGTGATAATCAACCTTGACAATGTCACATAAAAGCTTTATTACCTCCCCTTTATAATAAGAATAATTACATATATACCATCATGGAACTTTGAGGTTCATATAGAATAGGATAAAAATACACACATGTACACCAAAGAAGATATAAACGAATAGAAAACAAAAACAAAAATCACTACCATGATGAAATCTACTATGGAGAGAACAAAAACCATTGTTTCAGAAATAACTTGATTGAACTTGCAGGAGCTCCAACTCTGCCAAAACTTTTGCAACAGTTGACTTCAATCTAGAATCACAAGTCTGAGCCAGATCAATAAGAAAAACCTGAGCTGATGCTCCATATTTTACTCTGTACTCTTGGACCTTGAATATTCTCTCCAACATCCACAGTGCTTTTTCTTGAACCTTCACATCACCTGCTTCTAGAACTTTAACAATAGCTTGTACACCTGAGTTTTTGGCTAAGCAATCGACACCGCCTTCCCATATTTCATCTTGCAAGAGAGTTGAGAGGGCACTCAGTGCCGCCTCAACTGCTTCCCACTCCTTATCTTCAAGTATCTTGATGAGTGGCGAAACAGCGCCTGCCTTGACAAGACAAAATGTGGTGTTCACAAAGCAATAGCCATCATGAACTTCACAATATGCATTCACTGAGGGGTTAATACACAACCACCTTGACTTCCTAGACCTCCTTAGAGACAGAGAATTCTGTGACAGTTGAGCCAATGCAGTCGCGGCTCTAAATTTCGTGATTGCTGAGCCGCTTGAGAGCAGTTTTACAAGCAAAGGAATCACCCCATGTTCAGCTGAAAAAAGCTGTAGTTTCTTGTCAGTGGAATTTGTGAACCGGATCAGAACACACGCAACACTTTCAGCTAAGATACTTGTTGTGGTTGTGCTACTTCCTGTGCCTGAATCCATAATGGATATTAAAATAGGCAACAAATTTTCCTTCTTGAGCACATCGGTCACCTTTTTATCACTAACAGGAAGATTACTCAGTATGCCGACAGCAGCAGCTTTTTCACTATCTGATGTTGATGATGAGACAATATTAACAATGTTAATAAGATGAGCTTCATCAAGATGTTCACTCAACTCATCTGTAAGATCTTTGGAGAGAGTATAGAGCAAACAAAGGGCTTTGCTTCTTATTTGAGTGTTAGTTTCCTTCAGAAAGGGTAATATTAGCTGAAGTGCACCTTTTTCCTTCATTTTTCTTCTCACTTTGGATGCGCGAGGATGCGCAGCGATGCTGTTTAGAGCTTCTAACAGATGACCTTGAATTACCGGGCTGCAAAGGTTCAAGAGTGAGAGCATCTGCTGAGCCACATCTTGATTGACAAGAATGGATTCTGACTGAGCAATTCTTGCTAGAATAGCAGATGCCGGCTCCCGAAGAGTCATGAGCACAGATGTTACTGAGAAAAGAAGCTGCAGTAGAGATCCTGCAATTCCAGATCTGATCAAGAGTTGCACGTTGTCCGTCACGCTAGAAAGGTTTTGCAATGCATTTAGAGCAGATAACTTGGACTCAAGTTTTCCTGTATGAAACATGTTGACAAGGGGCTCAATCGCCCCGTCTTTTCCGAGCGAAAGTTTGCTGTGATCAGTAAGCACCAACCTAGAAAGTGCTGTTGCCATAAGGATCTTGTTCATGTCAGAGCCTGCAATAACATGATTTGAAATTTTCAGGTCATCAAATTACTCAAGTCCTAACTTACATCTTGCCTTAAAACTACATGTATAACAAACTAAAGATTAATGAAACTGATCTTTATCAAACGGATTGTTGATTGTTGGTTAGAATTGTGGATTGGCAAGGCTAAGATAAGGCCAAAGTAAAATTGAGCTGGGGCATTTGATAAAGGGCTTAGTTATTATTTTTATTTAAATTTGCAACCTTATTAGTGTGAATTTCTTCATGTGTCAGTTTCAGTTATGAATTTTTCTGCATTACCTTTCTTCAAATACTGCACTAATGGCTTAAAGTAACCAGCCTCAGCCATATGAAGTGCATTTTGAGTATTACTAGACAATAAATCCAACAACTTGGCTGCGTCTTGCGAAGCGACAGAGTCGCTTTCATTAAGGATAGAAACTAACATAACAATACACCCTTGAATTCTTCCGATCTGTCGTCGAACTGCAGGAAGATCAGAGAGCTCTAGCAACAGCCCCACAGCTTCCCTCCTCTCATCCGCATCCCTTGTAAGAGACTTCACAACTGCTGATAAAAACTCAGTATCTGTCATCTTCTCCTGCACAGCACTATTACATAACATAAGATGACTAACAACAATAAGTACAGTGATTTTTGCTCAAAATTGTCACCTAATGTGCAGGATTTTACCTTTGTCTTATCGTTTCGCAAAGCAATACTTCGTAGCAACTGAATAATTGTCAGCCTATTGTCTGCCTTAGATGAACATAAACGATTGAAAAGAACAGCAACAACGGCTTCCTCATTAACCAAACAACTATCCAGTTCATCATCCTGGATGAATTTCTTTAGTCTCAAAAGTGCAACTGCAAACTCTTCATCATTACCATTCTTAAGTTGAAGAACAACATCTTCAATAGTAACATTAAGTATTTCCTCTTCAATTTCAATTTCCCCTCCAATGGTTACATCATTGACAAACTCTGATGATATGGGACTTGAAGCTATGCTCATATTCCCAACAAACCTTGCATTCATAAACTCTTTTTGCAATGTACCAATCTCCTCTTTAAAATCTGTGGACACTTCAAGGCTCGCCACGAGGATTAGGCCTAAAGATCGACCGATATCGTGTGTTATGTCCTCAATTTGTTTGATGGGGTCTTTCCAATTGTTGCTTTTTGTCAAAGCTTTAGCGCGGCTTAGGGCAACCTTAAGAGACTCCAATGATTTTCTAATGGAAGGTTTGTCCATGATTGTGCCTTTGTCCCTCAAATCATTGAAAATTGGTACCAATTTCTCAACCAACATGGCAAACTCAGTAAAAGCATCTATCTCAATTTCAGTGTTCTTATCAAAGTAAGCAATAACCTCATCTGCTAGAACTACTAGCTCTGACATGAATTCAGAAAAATTTATCTTTTCCATCATCATCATATCTATCAAAAAAAAAAAATACTGAAATTTTTTAATAGAGAAAATAATAATCAGTCACACAAGAAATCAAAACAAACCATAATTGAGAAACATCAGATTATTAACTGATGATGAAATCAATAGAAACAGAATCTAGAAAGAAACAGAGAAGGAAAGTGAAGTGAACCTGATGAGAAATGACTGAGAAAACAGAGAGGCACTATAAAACTGTTGAGCTTAGACCTCACATGTTTGAAAGATGAGAACTTTTTCTGAAATCCAAGGCAAGAAGCGAAGAATAAGACCACCCCACTTGTTACTTTTTCTTGTTTATTCTTAGTATTGGTTTTGATCCAAAAGGGTAAAACAAGGGGTTGAAAATTTGAAGTTTGGAATATAGCAAGAACAAGTCATTTTCAGATAGGCACTGCCAATTAAATTTATGGGGTTGTATTCTATTAAGTGTTCTTCCTCATGGACTTTCACGGTAAAATAAAATAAAATAAAATCAATGAAAAATAATTGAATGAATGATGGAGGAAAATAAAAAAGACCAAGTCAAAATAAAGTACCAAATATGTCACTTTGTCTTCTTTCATACTTCCATTTGCTTTTGTTTATATTTTCTTGAGCATTTTCCCATTACTTCCTGCTGCATTGGAAGCTTTTCATCTATACCAATTTCCAATAAAAAAAATTCTCCTTTTTTATAATAATAAATATTTTGGATTTGAATGAGCAAAGGGAATTGCTGAGTCAATCCTTGCCCCACCTGACTCCATCATATCATAGATCGGCCATAGACGGCAACTTCCCACATGAAGTGTTCTTTATATTTGTATGCATCACATTCCTTTCTGACATCTATATTTAGCTAGCATCTTTGATTTAATTTGCACCAATTCTTCCTTGAGTGTTATGTATTGATTTACAAAAAATTGTAATGGGAGCAAGAGTTCTCTTAATCTAAATAATTGTAAGAGAAATGATTTATGTATATTAAAAAGAAGTTATTATCAGTCACTATATGCAATAGTCAAATATTTTAATATTATTAATATTATAAATTAATCTAGTATTTTTAAAATTTGTATTAATAATTTCAAAATGTTGGATTATTACATATTGTGACTGATTTTGTAGTGAAAACGTAGCGTTATTCTAATTTTAATTATCATATTGATCAAATAACTTATATAAGATCTAGATTCTTATCAAATAAACTTATATGAAATTTAGATAAGATATGAACCTAAAAAATATTTTACTCTTGGCTTTTTCAAGAATTTCTCATATATTTATTTATTGATCGGATTCTTACTTTGAGCTGAAAAAAAATGATTTTACAATAAAGATATATATCTTTTATGTGGGAAGATAGGAGGATATATGATAAGAAATTTATTGGTAATCTTCTGAATGAGAAATATGCAAGTGGCACTAGTCACTTTCAATATAAAGCCAAAAGCCCAACACGATCTATGTAAGCACCAAACATTTATCAGTTGGGCCCAAAGGTAAAACAAAAGCCCTAAGTCCTGGCCCATGTATAACTAGTCTGGGAAAGCCCATAGTCTAGAAATAGTTTTTAAGGCCCTCATATCAAAAAAAGAAAAAGTTTTTAAGGCCCAAAATTGAAAGATTAATAATCACTTGGGGAAAAAAAAACATAGTAAAATTAAGGTTTGGTCTGAGAAAATGGTGATTTTAGACAGAGACATTAGTACACAATTATCCTTGATGCCTAATTTTGGCCATTGCTGCTACCAAGAAAACGCATATGAGAAAAACTTCTCAAAAAAGTTATTTTAACATCTAAAAAAAGGTATCTAATTGAAATATGTATTCTGTTATTATTATATCTGATATTAATCTGCACTTATTTATCACATTCAATAATGATAAAATGAGTGTCTCAGTTTTACATTTACTTCTAGATATTGAAATAATATTTGCTCAAAAACTTTTGGTCCTGAATAATGCATGACCAATTAATGGTATGTTTGGTTTAATGTTTAGAAGACTCAACTTACTTATTTTCAATTAAAAAGAAAAAGAATTTGACAAGCTCCTTTTTGGCTAGTTCCAACACTAATCCAAGCAAGACATAATGAGATGCTACAAAGTCAAGATATAGTGAAAAAGTAAATAACTGTGAGAAAAACATATGACATGAAAAAAAATGAAAAATCATTGGTGATTTAATAGAAAAAAAATATGGTAACATCACTTATAACATGCACTAAAAAATAGTAATATCTATGAGTTAGATATTACTCAATTTTTCAGTGCATGTACTAACCTGTAAAATCAGTTCGAATATACAAGAGATAGCAGAGGAGTATGTAGTGCAGAACATAACACACAAAAACAGGGGCAAGTGGATCCTTTGTATTCCTTTTTCCAAGAGTACTACCACAACACACTACACCTTAATTTTATCTAATCTAATTTTATTTTCCTAGTAAAGTATACATGTGAGACTCTTGTTAAGATCGAAATCCCAAACTTTAAACACCACATTTCCCTAATAGGAACTGAACTGAACCCACTTGGGTTTCCATTCTCACTAATAAATTAAAGAGTTAGGGACTATATACCTTCATCTCTTCAATTTACTTTGTGACAATGCCAAGTTTTCCACATTTGTACCCCCATTACCATTACATTGCACTATATATATGCACCCACTCTTTACTTTATTGATCACCAATTACACCAAAATGCTTTATTTCAGCCCTCTTTCCTGAGTTAGGACAGTGAAACATCACAATTTCTACGACCCTTTATTATGCAATGCAATGTGTCAATTAAGAGATTAGATTACAATAACAATAATGACATAGTTTTTTTCCCCCATAGATTTAGGTGAATTCGACAATGGTCTACTCATCAAAATTTGGACATTGCCCCCAGATTTAATAAGTGCTCACGAATGTATCTACACATCGCCTATAAAAAAAACAATAATGTTTGACGTACAACAGAAATACATCCAACTTGTATCCAATGTATGCTATCCATGTTACAGGATGTGTGCTATACGTATATGTGATATACGTATAACACACATCCTGTAACATGGATAGCACACATTGAATACAAGTTGGACATATTTATGTTATACGTCAAGCATTACTGAAAAAAAAATCTCATTTGTAACTTGAATGACTTAAACCTGCGTTTTTATCCAATAAACTACGAGTCTTTACCGCATATTAAAACCCTTGTCGTTGGCAATTATATATAGAGTTGATAGCCAAAGTAATTTTTGTCCCAAGATAACTTAGCTACCTCTTAGAAGTTAGTTTCCTTCTGTATTATAATATCATGGTGTGCCCTACAGTGACTTGGTGATGAAGCAATTTATTGTTCTTCCTTTTTCTTACCAAACACAAGCTGTGTCCTTAAATCACTATGGGACATCAAATTTGAGAAACTCACAAGAGAAGGTATTAAGTTATTGATAATGTTTTTTAACACTTAATAGAAGCCTAATGACCATTATGAGGGATGTATATATGCAATGTGATACCAAATTCACCATATATCTCTCATATTTATGAGTCATATGAGTTCATATACCAATAATGTTTGTCGTACAATAGAAATACGTCCAACAAGTATCCAATGTGTATTATACATAAGACGTAATGTGTGTTGTACGTACATGTGCTATACATATAGCGCACATTACGTCTGATGTATAACACACGTTAAATGCTCATTAGACGTATTTTTGTTGTACGACAAGCATTATTGATTCATATTCTAGTCCAATAGCATAATAATTATTTCATATGTGACTTCATTGGTTTCTAGCTATGAATTTTGAATTTTTCTGAATTATTTTTCATGTCACTTTGCCTAGGGAAATATAATTTGGTTCTAGTTGAAATAAAAAGTGCATTATGATAATGGCCCAAGTGACCCATGTCATTGACAATTTTGATATAGAAAACAATTGCACGAACCAAATGCAGCTACCCCTTGGTCTGCCCCCAAAATTTATGGTCCCCTCTCCAAACTTCAATCATGCCAAAATCCAGATGTTAATTTGATTTTATGTCATCACTTATATCACTAAGATTTCATTTAACTTATATATCATACATTGCTTGTAGCTTACACCTTTTACCAAAAAAGAGTTTAGACTTCATAAATTATTATATAGGCGTAAGTCTTTTCATTTGATCCATTATTTTTTTTCTCCTTTTCACCCTATTGATTATTGTCTTTTTTTTTTATTTTATAAACTTCCTCTTCTAAAGATTAATTATTATTGTCGACGGTTGATATCATGAACAATTAAAAGATTTTTACTTTACTGTGAAGTAGAGTCTTAAAATTACATCCTCGGTTGCAATTATGTCTACATACAGCCGGCGAACCGAGGTCTGCAAATCATTAAAAATAAAAAAAATAAACTATTGAACCCTTTCACTTTCATGTAATTGAATTTGTGCCGCAACCCTAGTTTAAGAAATAGACAAATTCATGGTCACTCATGCTAATTGCACCACCATATAACATACTTGAATTAGATCCCTCCCCATTAAAAAAGAATCTCATACTAGACAAATTCAGAGTTAGGACAACTACTTTTTTATCAAAGCATGTGAACCATTCAACATGGTTGGCCACATGCTCTCTCTCTCTCTATTCCTCCCTTTGCCATAAATAAATGTCCTAAAACTAAGTTTGCTAACATGCAAATATTGAAGTCCAAAAAGAAGAAGCCATCATGGAAGATTTCATCACCCCTTTGTCCCCTCTTGTCACATGTTGGACCTATATGCACATATATATAAATATAATAATATAATATATATAACCTCCATACTAACTTTTTCTTCTAGACGCAGGAGATCATAATAATTCAGAATACCAAAAATACACCGACTTTCACCTTTTTTTGTCTATAAAATTCATCAATTCAATGCTTTTTCTTCGCTTGTGTTCTTTAGTACTTCTTGTCATAATAAAATTTTCTCTCTTAAAAATTTCATAATTTTATTTCACGATTATTTTATACTTAATAGGTCTTATTGCACGAAAATATCTCTTTTATATTTGAAGTATGAATAATGTACATATTCACTTAATCTTATATTTGAATTTAATTATTTTTTAAAAAAGAATGAGGACAACAATGATCATCAAACTTTAGACCTCAATTATATACATAGGGTTTCGGTTTCACCTTCTTTTTCATATATATATATATATATATATATGGAATAATGCTAAATGTACATTGTAAAATCAATTATCATTAGTTATTATATATAATAATTAAATTTTTTGAAATTATTAATTAAAATTTTGAAAATATTAAATTAATGTATAATATTAAAAATTTGATTTATTTCATATGATAATTGATAATGACTGATTTTATTATGAAAAAAAAAATATTTATCATATATATTTGTGTCAATATATACCGGCTTAGACTCATTATGATAATTGTGTACTCCCTCTATTCCAAAATATTAGTCTTTTAAGATTTTTACACGTAGATTAAGAAATTCAATAAATATTCTTAATTTTATAAAATGATATATTAAAATGACTAAACTACCTAAAGTATTAATGAGAAAGAAAGATGATTAGTGGTCTCTTAGAGTAATATTCAAGAAAGAAAGAGAAATGATACTAGGGGTATAATAGGTATGAAAAAATTAAATTAGCATTGAAAGTTGAAAATGATCATTATTGTGAAATTTTTTTCTCCCTAAAACGACTAATATTTTGGAACGGGAGGGAGTACTTAATTAGTCCAATATTGTATGTGTGGGAATCTAATTGGGGGTACTATTTTAACTTGAAAACGAAGAATCAGTGCCAATAGTTTTTCACCAGGCATTGTAACCAAAGTCTCTGTAAGCTTCTAGATGGGAATAAATAAATAAACAAAATAAAGTGACAAAAAGATAACTTATCTTGTATTTTAATTTTCACCTTGTATATAGTGCTTTCTTCTTTCCTCATTATAAAAATGATGATTCCAAATGCTAGATGCTGGAATATTTGTGAACTATAGTAAACTTTAGAAATTAATTGATTGAAATATAAAATATTATTATTTTGGAAGAATTTTTATGACTGTAGTTTTCACTTGGTTTAATTTTCCTTACAGCAGTTTTCCACTCCCAAATTTGCCTATGGTGCCTTATAGCATCACAAAAAGATATAATATATATAGAGAGTTTAATTTAATGCATTGACGGTGTAAAGATATTTTATATTGTCATCCAATCAAAATATTTCGTTTGTATGATTTTTTAGGTAGTATGAGAGAAAAAACACACAATCATAACTGATGTGAGAGTACATGATTGAATAACTTTGTAAAAAAATTATACACTATGAATGAATTAAAAATTAAATTTATATGTATATATAGATAATAGTCTTTGCTTTCATCTGATTCCCACCCAAAAAAAAATGTCCATTCTTTTTAATTTTCCTTTATTTTATGTTGAGAATTATTCTTTCCATTTTGAAGAGTAGGAATATGAGTTTTTAACCGAAGAAATGAAAAAGATGTAAGGATACTCACCAAATTAAAAAAAGATCCATGGATAAGAACTAAAGTATATAATTTTCTATATTTGGAACAATTATTCTATACTATATATAATAATAATGATTTATAGTTGTAGATAATTCCAAACAACCAATACATGCAACTGTTTACAGTTTCAATATATATTCCTTTTTGAAAGTTTGGAATTTATTCTCCAAAATTTTGTTATGAACCCTCCAATGGAAATATATGCCAATCCATGCATGCAATAATAATAACAATGGGTCCCTTTGTGCATATATCTTAAGCTTCTTGCTCTTACAACTTTATTGACATTATGGGACTGAATAAAAGAAGAACTGAGAGATCTCATGAAGTTTCCTCTTTAATCTCACATCACTATTTCTTCCTTCAATTTGAACCCCACTTGAAAAAATCATTTTATTTTTTACTTTATATATATATACTTATATATCAAGTGGATGAGTTTATTTTCTCTTTTTACAAACTATTGTGGATAAATGGAATTGACTTATCTATTCTTTTTTTTTTTCACTCTTATTCTGCACACTAATATTTGCATATCTATAGAAGATCAAAACAACGATATCTCCTCATAATTGCACTTTATTCTGCATACCAGTATTTATATGCAATTCATTATTTTGTATTTTTTTTCTCGCGAGATTTAATTTGTTCACTGCCCCCATAGAATTCAAAAGTACTGGTGGTACCTTTCATATACTTAATTAATGTCATAATTTAACTATTGATTTGATAAATTTTAAATTAGTGAGCAAGACATATGACTCACTTTTATGTAAAGAGAAATGGCCGGTAAACACTAATAATGTAAAAACAGTTAAATCAGTCAATAAATATATTTAAACATTTTGACCAAAAAATGTCTTTTAGAAGAAGTTAAATTTTAATGGGTTAAGTAATTGTATTCTAAAATTCTCATATTAATTAATTTTAACTGATTTTTCATTATTCAAATAGCTACACTCATAAATAAATTAAAATCATTATTAAAAAGTAGTGATTTCTCTAAATTTTATGGAATACTAAGAAATTTTCATATTTTTCTTATTTATTTTATTATCATTGTATTATATAAGAGCATTGCTAGAGACACAACAAAAAACCAGTCAAAACAGCCAACAAATAGGAATATGAGTCACAATTACCAGCCCATTAAAAATATGCTCATGATTGAAAATATTATTTGGGTCATAAAGTGTTAAATGGACTTTATTGCCTGTTTTAACTAATTTTTTATTATGCACCAAACATTTGTGTTTAAATATATATTCAAACAATTATTTTATATACAACCAAATTCTGTAAAACTTACCAACACTAAGTTGGTGCAGCAGTGTAAGACCGCTAGATTACTTTGAGTCGCGAGTTCGAGTTCTTAAAAATAATGAAAAAATTGTATTAAAAAAGATAATCACGACTCATAAACTCTAAATCAGATTAGTCTGATCCCAGTAATAATATAGGGGCCGGATATCAATGGTAAAAATGAAAAGAAACAAAATTTTATAAAACTTGTATATACATAACAATGGGTGGATTGTGTGCTCTTTATATGGCGGCCACTGATCAGATGAGTGATCACTAGTGCATATAGTCAATCTAAGGAGGCTACTTGTTTTCTTCAACTTGGTTGGTTGGTGCAATATATATGTTGTTATCCATTTCTAACATTTATTTGGATATGCCTTATCATCATATACCATATAAATAATATGTTACTTGTAGATTATAGATCGATGATTTATGAATATATATATATAATGAAAAATATAATATCACCAATATAATGAATCAAATTACTTAACTAATACATTTTATTCAGTGCTATTTGCTGATTTAGTCATCACTTTTTATAAGGCTGACTTACACATATACTCACACATATATAAGTGATGCTATTTGAAATCTAGATGGACTTAATTGCAATCTAGTGAGTTTCAACCTATTTTATTTAACATATTTATTAATAAAATCACATTGAATTATATTTCACATGATCTTAATTATAGTCTCAAACCATGCGAGTACAATTGGCATGAAAAGAAAAGTTACTTTATGTTAATATAGACAACCATAATTGTTCATGTATATAATATGAAATCATTTAACCTAAAACCTTGATATTACTTACAAGACACTCTTAATAATATTATTGCATATATTTTCTCTAATTAATTAGCACCATTTCATTTTTTTATGATTTCTTTTATTAATTTGAGATTCTCAATTATCCCGTTTCTTTCTTTCCTACTGTTTAACAATGTGTCTTGGTTTGCAATTTGTATGTATTTGTAATTATTAAATATATCTTTGTATTGTTTGGGCGTATAAGGCTAATCCAATGGCCTAATTAGTCATTTCAAATTAAACAGCATATGCTTTATTTTGTGGTGCTCCTCTCGTCTATCTATTGCAAAGTTGTGAATGGTTTGACAACACAATATTAATGGACAATATTTATTATTCCCTAATCAAGTATCGGTTTCTATAAAAAAAAAAAATAAATTTTATGTTAATTATTCGACCTATTGGAGTGCCCTTTATAGGATAGTGAAGACTGAAGAGTACGTAGTCATTATGTTCAATGGTAAATATCAATAATGCTCTATGTACAATAGAAATATGTTCAATTTGTATTCAACGTGTGTTATTCATGTTACAGGATGTGTGTTATATGTATAGCACATATACGTATAGCACACATCATGTAACATAAATAACACACGTTGAATATAAGTTGAGATATGCTACGCGTACACTCCAAATCAGCCACCAATCAGCCACTGTGACTAAAATACGTATTTTGTATAATTTAACTTTAAAACATCTACTTGCACATTTGAAAGAGTGAAACTCACGCGCCTGAATAATTCAACATAATTTTAGGAGTGACTAAATAAATACCACAATCCAACATAAATAAAGACCACAATTTAACATAAATGAAGACCACAATTTAACATAAATAAAGACCACAATCCAACATAAATAAAAGACCACAATCCAACATAAATAAAGACTACAATCCAACATAAATAAAGACCACAATCCAACATAAATAAAGATCATTTTTCATTTCATTACACATACACATGTTCTCATAACCATCCTTATTCATTCATTCTAAGCCTCGTGGTGGTGAAAGTGGCAGAGAAGGTGGTGGTGTAGATTTGAACTTCGGAACACCACAATCCAACATAATAAAGATCATAATCCAACATAAATAAAGACCACAATCCAACATCCAAGAGGGTGAATATGGACACAAAAAAAAATCAGATTTAATATATGCTTTCATGTTGTCTCATGCTCTATTTGATCCTCCAACATAATAAAGACCACAATCCAACATAAATAAAGAGACCACAATCCAACATAATAAAGACCACAATCAAATATAAATAAAGACCATAATCCAACATAAATAAAGACCACAATCCAACATAAATAAAGATCACAATCCAACATAAATAAAGATCACAATCCAACATAAATAAAGAACACAATCCAACATAATAAAGACCACAATTCAACATAAATAAATATCACAATCCAACATCCTAGAGGGTGAATATGGACACACAAAAAAATTCAGATTTAATATATAATTTTATGTTGTGACATGCTTTGTTTGATCCTCCAACATAATAAAGACAACAATCCAACATAAATAAAGACCACAATCCAACATAATAAAGACCACAATCCAACATAAATAAAGACCACAATTTAACATAAATAAAGATCATAATTTAACATAAATAAAGACCACAATCCAACATAAATAAATATCACAATCCAACATATTAAAGACCACAATCCAACATAATAAAGACCACAATCTCAACATATTTTTAACTATAATGCAACAAAGACAGAGTCTTCTGTGTGCGTGGGAAATTACAGAGTTATTCTGTTTTTCGTGTGTTTGTTTCTCTTATTTATATGCAAGAGAGTTGAAAAGTCAAGAATTAGTTATTTTGTTAACTTATTAATGCAATCAAGAAAATAGAAATTTCATCATATATAAAAGTCATTATTTCTCACATGCTCTGTTTTTTCTTTCACCACCATGGAAGCAGAAACAGAAGCATTTAGTTTCGGGAATGAGAAGGCACATGAAGTGTCATGTGACCCTCTTGATAGTTATGGGGTTCTTGAAGGAGCTTAAAATGAACAAGCGAGTGGGCGGAGAAAATTAAAATGAACATGCGAGTGGGTAAAAATAATCTTACTTTTGAATTTATACGCTAATATATACGTATTTTGTATAAAATACATTGGTGGCTGATTTGCAGTGTACAATAATCATTTTTCATATAAGTTGAACGTATTTATGTTATACGTCAAATATTATCGGATAAATATACAATCATGAACTGAAAAAGAAAAACAAAACAATCTTTATTAATTAATGGTTAGTCTTTAAATAAAAAGAGGATTAATTAGTTGATAGAGTAAGTTGCGTAGGTGTCCACGAGACCATAATTTTTAAATATCTTTTGGTATGTGACTAATTAAACATTGACAACTCTCGAGTCGACCATTTACATTGTTTTGTTTTTTAGGAAGAAAAATGTGGCGTTCCAAGACAAATATAGTGATAGAAAACTTAGAAAAGAAACCCTTAATTATTGTGTTTTGTTTTGTCTTCTTTGTTTAATAAAAAAGTGCAAAATATGTTGGAATCTTAAGAAAACTTGAGCCTCAATTTTTTAATTATCATAACAAAATAATAATAATAATAATAACATTTGAGATTGCGGTTTGCCATATTACGTTCCTTACCTTTTTTCATTTAAAACGTCAACATAAAATTATCAATTTTTTAAAATTGACTATTATTATTGCGAAGGTCAAATTAAGTAAAGGTAAAATAGAAAAGGAAAAAGAAAGTTATATACAAATTTCTTTTTTTACTTATGTATGCGTACTTATTTCCACATTTTTCATGCAAAAATCAAAAGCTAATTTCCTTGCGTATTAAAGTACTTTATGACTACATACATTCCACTAATCTCATAAAAAATTTATTAAAAGGTGTTTATTTGTTCAAGTACATAATACTTTTGACTAAATTATTTTTTATTTTAAAAAATATATATCGAGAATTTAATATTTAGCTGTGTTATAAACTTAATTATACTAGTACCTTTTTTTCTTCCATGCCTTGAATTAAAACGACGTCGTAACTAGCTAGAAGATGGCGTGCTTAATTTTTCTTTCTTAGGCATCAATTCTAATCTCAAGGATTAGCAGCCTTTGCTATTGCATGAATATAGCAATTAAATAATTAAAAAGTCAAGTCATTTTTTTTAAGCGACTTAGTTCAATTAATTACTAATACTATATATACGATTCAAATAAACTTAAGCCATTTGAGTACACATACACTATTAAATGTGTTTTTTTTTATCATGTTCCACACTATTAAATGTCATATCTGATTTTTGAGTACTAATTTCTTAACATTTGTTCCATTTGATAGCAAAAATAATGGATTCAATCAATAGGATTAATCAAGCAAAGTCCAAAAGGAGCTTGAGTAATTTAATTACAAAATGAATAATTAATGCTATACACATATACACATCATATTGATGTATTTCAAGTGTGATGAGTAATATATCACATTGATTAATAATATACTAAGATATCTATATAAGTTGGGAGACATGTAAAACCAAACCATTGTCTTTAAGATTTTATGTTCGAATATAACTCGACTTTAACACATACTTTTATCGACATACAAATAAGTTTAACATTTTTTTAATTATAATAAGATCTACTTCATGTTTTACAATTTACATTTCCTAATTTTGTTGCGCTACCCCAATATAATGTAATTTGATAATGTTCCTTTAATTTTATATATTGCTCTTCCCAAAACCTTTCATATGACTAAATCACATGGTTAATGTCACTTGGGCATTAATTTAATGACATGCATTAAGGTAAAATTAAAGTAATTGAGATCAATTTGCATGTCCATGTAATTAGCACTTTAATTTGCTCTGAAAAACTTTGTTCATTGCACGTGCAAGCTTGTACTTTGTACCAATATATAACCGCACCCAAATATGAATCTTTTTTTCATCAAAGAAACAAGTATCTTCACATTACTACTTTTCCAAGAACTTGGTCGATCTATAGCAACTTTATTTAACCCCAACTTATTGTAAGCTTTTTTTTTTACACTTTAATTTCAGTATTATTTTGTTATTGGGTAGTCACTTTTATAAAAATGGTAGATCCTCTTTTTGTTGTCCCTATTGGCTCCCCTCTATTATTATTATTAAACTATATATGATCTTTAGTGTTTCCTCAAGAAAACCAAAACAAAATGAAGAAGAAAAATCATTGAGATGAAAAAAATGTCTTCACTTGAAAAATTAATAAACTTATATGATGGCTTGTTCTGTATTGGAGCCAGACATAGAGGAGACACACACTAGCAGAAGGGGTTTGTGTATTTTTCCAATTTAAAGGAAATAATGAATGAATTGAATTACCTAATTTCATTAATGATTGAAAATTGGAAACCACTATTATGAGGAGAAAAGCAACCGAGGGTGGGGTGTGGGGGTGCTATGGCCCTACACTCTCCTCCACTTGTCTTTTTCTTTTGCTGGTCGATTTTGGACTTTTCCTTTCAATTCAGATGCATATATACTTACTGGCAAATATTTGTTATATAATAATAATATATTTGACTAATATTTAATATATATCATACATTATAAATAAAATAAGTGATATACATTATATTATATATTTTAATGATGACATACATATATAATATATTTTTTATGTGTTATTTCTTATTTTTATTCCTCAGATTCACATATATATAATTATATATATAATACAATTACATATGATATAATGTTATGTATAATAAATATTAAATAATTATTCTTATTGTACATATCCTATTACTGTATACGTATTTATGTGTATGTCCTTGGGTATGGTACTACTACTACATGAGCCTCTAGTTGACAATACCAGGTACATATATATATATCTTTTGGATCTCTTTGAAATCTTAAATATGTTTGCAAGCATACTAGCTAGTCTTGACACAGTAATAAGATTGATATTATATGTATTGTAAATCATAAAAACAATATTTTTATCATGTGGGGTAAAGTTGTAAATATCATTAATATTTTAAATTAAATATTATTTTGACTTTTTGATACATTTGAATATCTATGAATTTAAATTTAGTTAAATCAGATACATTAAAATTCAAATGTGTCAATCCTTTATTTAAGCCGTAATGAAAAGAATGTACAAGATAAAAATATAGAAATGGTAAAGATAAAAATTTAAATATATAAAATTTAAATTATTGTTGTTACTAAATAAATAGTACTATTTCTTTTCATCCAATAATCATCAACTTCTTCATTTAAGACTAGTGGAAAATTTGCTTAAGCACTAGCTAGCACAGAGACATGGTCTAGTTTCTGGTACCTACCAGTAGTAGTGGGAACAAATTGCATTAGTTTAGTAGAAAACACAAAGAAAATTAGTCAAAATAATATACCACAATACTAAGATCAGAGAGATATACACATGCATCTAAACCCATTGATTGGAGGAATGCTTGATAAATCATCTAAATCCAAGTTTAAGGGAATATATTAATATCTATATAGAATTCAATTCTTGTCCACTTCCACAATAATCATTCATTCATACAGCAACTAGCAGAATTACCTACCATCCTCATCAGTTTAGTAAAAAAGACACATGATTTCAGTATATATAGCAGTACACATTATAGAGATCATTCAAATTGTACATTAAAAAAATGAAAGTAAAAGATGAAGAGGGTGAAAATTGAAATACATATATGGAGAACATTGTCAATATTATAATAATAATAATATAAGGAGGAGGATGACAACAATAATAGTGGCTCATGCCTCATTTTCATACTAGTGTCTCTGAAGTGAACACAGGCCCCATTTACAGAACCATATAGCAGCAATAGCACCAAACAACAACCTTACCAGCTTTATGATACACATTCATTATTCCTTACACAAATAGAACCTTATCATCATCACTATCACCACCCCTGACCTGATATAATAGTGATTACAATTTCTCAACAGACTCAAAAAAGACAAGCAAAAAAGAGAAATCAACAATACCCCTCAATTCAATAGAGATCTATCTATCTCATCACATATCATCTATCTCAGTATTGCAACATGTCTGGTGAGGCCATAATAGGCTGATTAAGATATGCCATATTCAAAGGGTTGAAGAAGCTGTTGTTACTGTTATTGATTGATGGTTCAATGAATGATGATGAACCAAAAAGATGACCAGAGTTGTTTGCATTCAAGAAATCAATGATCTCATTCAGTGAGTCCAATCTTCTGCTAAGCTCCTCAACCTGTGCCCTCAGAACAGAGTTCTCTGCCTCAACACTCAGGTAATTCTGTGTTGTGATGTTAACACTTGTGAGAATCTGCTGATTCTCCTTCCTCAGCTGAGAAACCTGAGAAACAAGATCATCAAGGTGCTTCTGCTTCCTCATCCTTGACCTCCTTGCAGATTCACGGTTTGATATCATTCTTTTCCTCTTCCTCTGATCCATCAGAGCCTGCAAGTCCTCCTCAGACCCAGAGTTCTGAAGCACAGATGAACCTGAAGATGTTCCACTTGAGGAAGCCATGTGAATATATGATGATTATGATGATATGAGACAATACTGATTAATCAAAACTTCAAAACACAGAGAGATATTGCAATGACCCTTTTTTTTTCAAATCAAAACACAAAAAAAAAAAAAAGACTGACACTTTTGCAGGACCCAGACACAAGATTAAAACTTTTTTTTTCAGGAAAATATTATTGCAGATGATAATAATAATAATATGGTGGACTCTTGATATTTTTATTGTAGACTTTAATAATCAGAAACTATGGGGAAAAGGGGTTGAAAAATCATGAAACGTAGTAGAGCCAGTAGAGGAATGCAACAGAGAAAGATTGAACAAGATGGGTCCTGCGTCTCACAGTGGAATTGATCATACACCCAGAAAGGAAGATCTCACTGAGAATCGGATACATGAATATCAAACATCAACAACAAGATGTTGGACATTTAATTTCAACCTAAAAATCACTAATACTTCGCAAGAAAAAAAAACCAACAAAAAAGTGGTTTTTTTTGTGTGTGTGTGTGTGTTTTTCTTTTTCCAATAGAATCAAACTAAAAACTCCGACCCAACATGAAAAAGTTTCGAACTTTGAGGTTACTAGGGAGTATTTGAGGTGTGAGGATTAGAAAGGTGTGGTTTTTATATGTGGGTAAGGTCAAGGAAAGGGATTAGAAATTGAACATAATAAGAGTGAAGAACATGTGGAAGGAAAAGCTTGGTGCAGAGCAAGAACACTCACGGACCATAAGATTATATGACAAAATATCTTAAAAAAATGTGATGGGAAAGGAAGAGAAGGTGAAGGAGGAGGAGGAGGAGGAGAAGGTGGAAGGGGATTCTTAGTGCTTCAAGCGAGGAATTTATAGAACTAAAAAAGCTAAAAACCAAGTTGGTGAAAATAATAATAATAATATAATAATAAAAATAAATGAATAAAATTCTCTGTTATTATATCAAATCCAAAACCAGAAACAGAGCATCAAAGCAGAGTAGTAGTAAAGCCACCCACTAACGATTGAGTTACTGTTACTGATCTAGAATATAGAATAAATTAAAAAGTGATTTGTACATAAGAGGTGATAAATTTGAAATCTTGTGTTGTTGATAAGATTCTCTTGTTTCTTTGGTACATGCATTATATATTTTGATTAACTTACTATAATTCTACAAATTTTTTAATTTTAAAATTTAAGTGTTTTTCTAGGAAAAATATCTAAACAATAAGCATTTTTCCTAATATGGAGATCACAATCTTTGTTTTACATAATTAGAGAAGGAATGTGTTTGGTAATAGAGATAAGATCGATAAGACGGCAAATATATATCGAAATATAAATTTTATCTTTATTTATATATATAGATTTTTTAATTAACAACGAGGTATTTATTCATATAGATTGTGTTTAGTCTAGTATACAAAATATGATAAGATAAAATAAAATAATTATATATTTACTTATAATTCAACCTAATGGGTTGATCGGCTCTGTCCTATCACAAGTTTGATAGAAAAACAGGACCACAGATTGACCTATCTTGAAAAAAGTGAGTTGTATACCTTAACATGCCTTGTCAAAATTAAATGGATTGTTGCACCAATCGGACGAGTCTAATCTGTTTTGTCACCACAAATATTCTTTGTAAAAACACATTAAATTAAAAATATTATAAATTAAAAATTATTAAAGTATATCATCATACTATCATAGTAAAATTATTCATATGTATAAAATTAATTGTACAATAAATTTATGAAATTAAATATTATGGTTCAATTTAAACTTTTTTATATATATTTTTAATATTTTGTTTATTCTCATGTATTACAAGGGTGATACACTAGTATAGAATAAATTAAAAAGTGATTTGTACATAAGAGGTGATAAATTTGAAATCTTGAGTTGTTGATAAGATTCTTTGTTTCTTTTGGTACATGCATGATATATTTTGATTAACTTACTGTAATTCTATAAATTTTTTCTGTTTAAAATTTTTCTTAAAAAATATCTAAACAATAAGCATTTTTCCTAATATGGAAGATTCTCTTATTTCTTTGGTACATGCATGATATATTTTGATTAACTTACTATAATTCTATAAATTTTTATATTTAAAATTTAAATACTTTTCTTAAAAAAATATCTAAACAATAAGCATTTTTCCTAATTTGGAGATCACATTCTTTGTTTTACATAATTAAATAAAGAATGTGTTTGATAATAGGGATAAGATCGATAAGACGATAAATATATATTAAGATATTAAAATTTATCTATTATTTATAAATACATATTGTGTTTAGTCTAGTATATAAAATATGATAAGATAAGATAAAAATACAGAGAAAATAAATTCAGAAACATAAACATATAAAGTTTTTATATCATAATTAGAGTAGTGTAAAATGAGTAATTTATATTTGTGATAAATTTTCCTAACTTTAAATATATAACTTAAAATCTCTATAATTAAAAGTCATATGTTCAATTATTATTGCATCACAACTCAAGTTTTTAAGAGAGAAAATAATCTAATAAAGCACTTGATAACCAAGTTAAAAGAGCTTTTTTTTTCTTAATAGCAAATTTTAGTTTAAGTTAATGAAGAGATTGGAGGAAGGTGACAAGTGAAAACATAGGAAGGGGAAGGGACTATGAGAGAAGACACCACAATGGTCCAGATACAGCTGGGAGCCAACAATCAAATAGAAAAATAAAATTTAAAAAAAAAGTTTCATTAACATTTGAAAATAGTAATATTTATTGTACAATAAAAATACATATAACTAGTATCTGATATATGTTATGTATCATTCGTAATATATGTTATACATAATATTTTTTAGGTATGTCACATAGCACATGTTAGATACTAATTAAATGTATTTTTGTTATACAATAATCATTATTGTATTTGAAAATACTTCCAAAAGCAGTATCACACTCTCACTCTCACAGAAATTGTTTGTGCATAGAACTCTTAGCAAAGGTTAAGAGTGCTAAGTCATTTGCTCTATCAATCTTTTTCACTTGTCCCCCACACAGTTAGTGAAAAAGGCTTCTATGTTCCTCTGAAAAGACACGATATATATATTTGTGTTCTGTTGCAAGAATTAAATGTCTCCTTTATGAAATCTCGTTCTCAAATTCAGATTAGATTTTTTTTTATTAGTATTGATTGAAATTGATTTATGTAGCCAATATTGAAGTAACATTTGGTGGTTCATATTAGCTACTATTAGATAGGAGAGGGTTATACGCTTGGATTACGATTTTCTGCAATTTTTCTAGCATTTCTTTTAAACTATTGTAAATGGTGTTGATCCTTAAAACTATATTAATATAATTTTTAATAAAAAAAATGATAATTATAATTTTATGATTTTTAAAATGTAATTTATCAAAACTAACTAAATTAGCTGGATTTTTATTTTAGAATTGCAAGGGATTTCATACACTTAATGGTGCATTTTATTTTTGTAGTTTTAGTTAGGAATAAAGTTTATATTGATAATTCCAAATGAATAACCATCACCGGTTTTCTCATTACTATTATTAAATATTTCAATTAGTCACACATTTTCCTTGTGCTAGATTCAATGAATCAACCAATTTGTTTTCTTTTAGAGTAATATATAGAAAATTTTAATTGACTATTAATCTTTTGTTCACAGTTATCACTTTTTTTTATGATGATAACCCTTAAAATAGATTATCGTCATACAATAAGGAACGCTTTTTTTTAATTAAAAAGTGTGATTTTATGTAGAGTAATTATTATGTTGCAAAATATGACCCTTAAAAAGAAGATAATATATAAAATATGTCAGCATCGTTGGTTTTTAAATTACAATATAAGACAAAAGGAATGGTACTTAAAAGTTAAAAACCATTATTAAGTTTACAATGTTTTGGAAGTATTTTTTTTCAATTGAACTATTTTCTTCCTAGATTTAATTTTCATTTACTGTATCATCTTTTAAAACAGTTATTCAATTATGTGCTGTCACGTCAGTCATGATTATGTTTTCTTCCTTCTATTATCTAAAAAATTATAAAAACGAAATATTTTGATTAGACGACATTATCAGTACATCAAAATTAAACTCTTCCCACTATATTGCTAGTAATTTATATGATTTTAGTTGGCGGAAAACAATTATATGAATTATATTTTTTTGTCAACTTATAAAATTTTTCGTTGTTGACGGACTATATGGCAAATACATGACGCACGCAAAAAGCCTCTGTTTGCTCAATTTTTTTTGTCACCGCAATAGTTACAAGTGGAAGGCGGCGAAACCCGCTGTATCCGACGGCGCGTAAGAGCACGCGCCAACCCCGCACGCAAGATCATATAAATATCATGGTTTCAGAATTGCTGCGCGTGACAGTTCCGGCACTGCTCGCTGTGGTCATACATAGTGGCGAATCTGGTAGCAAAGTGTCGCTGTCAGCCACGTGCAAGAGGACGCGCGTAAGCTTCACCGACGGTGCTGGGGGAGAGAGTGTCTGTAACGCGCGACCAGTGTGATGAGTAGTGGGAGGGATTAACGTTGTTGTGACACGAGTCACTTTTTGGAGTTTACAAAATGAGAGTGTAATAATTTTTAATGTTGGGATGGGATGTAGTCTCGATTGGAGTGGCCTACCAATTACTGTAAATCTCACTTTTCGGAAGAATAAAACAATAATGTTTATTAAATAATATAAATACATCTCACTAATATATAATTTATGCTACAGTAATATTATGATATATATCACATAATATACATATTACATTTTACATGTAACATATATTGTATATAGATATGTTGGATTGTTCTTGAATTGTATTTCTATTATTAGACGAACATTATAAAATAATAAAAACTTGAATTTAAGTTTTCATAAATAATTTTTTTAAACAATCATTAAATGATGCGCTATCACATCAATCATAATAATATTTTATCTCTCTTACTATTTAAAAAATTATATAAACAAAATATTTAAATTTAATAAAAATATAAAATATTGTCCGTTTATTAAAATTAAAATTTAAAACTTTTCAATATTGAGTGACTAGTTTTTTTTATTTTACTTTAAATAATAATAAGGTTTAAAACATGATATGGAAAAAAAAACTCTGCTAATCTCAGTTGGAAATGGGGACCAGAATCTTGGGCTTTATCATTGAAACACTGCATTCCCAATATTGACCTTTTTCGCTTCATTCTACAATGTTGCGTGCTAAATTAATGAGCCCATACATACGACTAGTGCTAATATAAAGTCAGATTCACGATAAATTTTACATATGACAATATATCAACCATTCAAGATATAATTAAGAGTTATAATTATAATAATATTATAAAACTTTTAATTGATATATTATCACGTGTAGGATTCACCATAATAAATTCGAGTCTATATTATTATTTTCCCATACAAATGGTACCTATGTCTTAGGATATTTTACAACAATTTAATTTATATAAATTTGTTAGGGGTGAGGGAATTTAATATTTGAGAAGATCTAAACTAAAGAGTTAAATACTATGTCTGAATCTAAAATTTTAAACAATGAGTTCAAGGGTTTTATGATGTAAAATATATCGATCTCACTTGCTTCAGCGTTAACCAATACTTTTGAGAAATGATAGGGAGTCAATCAATTTAGCCAACTTACCTATAATTGACTCTCATTTATGGATGCATCTTTCTCAATCATGGATAAATTAATTATTGAATCACTTTAAATCATTTCTCAATACTTTTTTATGTTAATATTGTATTAAAATTTAATTCTTATTTTAATCATTATAATATTTGTTAAAATTTGATGAAATCATTTTACTCTTTTTTAGTTTTAATAAAATTTGCTTAAGATATTTTTAAATCTAAAAGTTATTATATGGACTTTTATTAAAACTGATATTAACGCCTTCTGAAAAATGCAACTAATAAAGAATATCAATATTATTTGAATAAATAAAGAAAAATCTAGTCAAAAGTGTTGGTATTCTATATTTTGATATTAAAATTTACTAACCATCCAATGGTTGTTCAATAAGAAAACGATTAAAGTAATGTTTATATTAAAAATTTGAGTTTTTATATATTTTTTTATCAATGAGATTCTTTACAAGGTTTTAAACTGAATACACTTTTTAGTATTGACCTTATTAATTATTTATTCTTTTTATTTTATTTTGTTCTCTCTCTATTGTCCTCTTACAATATATACGTGTGTATTAACAAAATTATATGTTGAAAGGATATCAAAATGTAATTATCCTTGATTTTGAAGAATAGTTTGAAAGCACTACATGAATTATCACAAATGCTTGGGACACAATGAAAACCAGCCAAAACAGTCAACAAAGTTCATTTAACACCTTATGGCCCAAATAACATTTTTAATCATGAATATTTTTTTAATGGGTTTGGTGATTATGACCCAAATTCCTATTTGTTAACTGTTTTGGCTGATTTTTTATTGTGCCTCTAGCTATGCTGATGAATTATTGGTTACCTATATGTTAAATCACGTCCTTTTAATAAGTGTATGATCATACTAGAGAACTTCATCTCACGTGTACATACAACAGGATAGTCTGGAACAAATAAAAAAGCTTTGATTAATAGTTGTGATGATGTTTCTTTCTTTCTTTCTTTCCATCTTCTTTTTTCTTGACGCTACTTCTTATTTCTTTTTCCTTTTAACGATGATGTTACTTAACATGTAAAAGGGATTTGTTTCTGTGCTTCGAATATTCTAGATAGATTAAATACCAATAATATTTATCGTACAACAAAAATACGTTAAACGAGTATCCAATATATGCTGTACATAAGACGTAATGTGTGTTATATGTATGTGTGCTATACATATCGCACACATTATGTCTTAATTATATATAACACACGTTAAATGTTTGTTAGACGTATTTCTGTTGTACATCATGCATTATTGATTAAATACTACCTTGTCATGCATGCTCAACATATATAAGTAAAAGAAAGTAGTCGCCCCAATCAATCTAGTATATATTATAAAACATGTTAACATATGAATTTCGAAGGTTATAATCATCCAGTTATAGTTATAACTGCATATATCTGAGGTATTTTAGGTAATTAATTTCCCATATTTATTTATTTTTTTGGGTCAATACTAAACACCATGAGCATCGTAGCTTAATGAATATAATATATATGACCCAACATTTTGGCTGCGAAGAGTCAAATACACACAATAAAATTATTTTGCATACTTCTTTTTGTTACGTTGACCCAACAAAAAATGTAAAGAGAATAATTTAATTGATATAATTGCAATAAAAGTGATTAAGTATAATTTCACCTGTTGGAATATCATGTAAAGAGAATAATTTATGTAATTTAATTGGATAATAATGTAACAACGGATTAACCCTCTTAAAGTTGTGGTAAATCGAAGTTTCTACATGGCTATGGTATTTTATATATTACTAATATTATGTGTACAATGAAAATTGTATAATACTTATACAACAATTATATCTACTGTTGAATTATAATATGAATTTACAAAATAATGCAATCCAACAGTAAATATAATTGTTATACAAATATTGTACACTTTTTATTATACAATACATAACATTCCTCTTTTACATATTTACTTCTCAGACTTCTTGTATATATACTCAACAATTTAAGCAAACATAAATTAAGGTACCGGTTAGAAAGAAATGTATGCAAATTGAATTTGAAACTTTTCCCCATGTTATAGGAGCGTGACAATAAAATTGTGATGCTGAAATATTAATTATGTCATAGACTGTTATACATAAGCAATAATGCTACATGTACAACAGAAATACGTCCAACTTGTATCCAACGTGTGCTATCCATGTTACCGGATGTGTGCTATATGTATAGCACCTATACGTATAGCACACATCCGGTAACATGGATAACACACGTTGGATACAAGTTGGACGTATTTCTGTTATACGTCAAACATTATTGTATATATAAGTAGTGTTGTTTCAACATTTAAGAGTAAGTGTCTAGTTGAGACAATTCATTTCATTATTATTCGATATGATAAAAAAAGTATGCTAAGAAAAGAGTTTAATTTTGATGCACTGAGAGTGTAAAAATATTTTACACTGTCGTCCAATTAAAACATTCCGTTTGTATGACTTTTTAGGTAGTGGGAGAGAGAAAACACAATCACGGTTGACGTGGCAGTACATGATTGGAAAATTGTGTAAAAAAGTTTTATACTGTCAGTGGAGAAAAATTAAATCTCTAAAAAAAAAAGTTATAAAATTCAATAAAAATGAAATAATAATTTGATTGTATATATTACCATATTCTCTGTTGAAAAAACAATAACTAGTAACAAGAACTTATTTTATCATGAAAATTGGAAGACCGTAAAATTTGCTTAAGCTTAACATTGGAGCACTATGGAGCGTGACCATATATATCATCATTGTCAATTACATAGAAATTGTCACTTTATTGAAAAATTGTGCACACAATATCTGTGTTTGGATTTGGTGTATTTGTATTAAATTACAAAAAATATACTATTTCATCATGTCAACAATTTGCTACTGCATGCAACTACCTAAACCCATATATACAATCTCATGATCGTGATGATGAATTCTACTATCATCCCCATTCGATGTTCCCCAAATATTTTGACTTAAAAAAAGGATAATGCTATATTGATATCTAAGGTTAAATATTTATGGGATATTTACTGAGACTAATGATAAATGAGGATAGTTCAAAAGTTGAAGTGGAGATGATATAAAAAATTAATAATAAAAAATTAAATATCAACACGATATACGAAATAATAAATATAAAAATAGTATTTTTTTCGTTAAAAACGTATGTTGTTGCATGCCTTCATCAAAAGTGTGCACATTACATATGTGTATACATGGGTGGTTGCAGTAGATTAGAAAGTGAAATATATTATTATTGAATTGGACCCTATCTATTCTAAAATATGCATATTTCTCTTTAATTTCTTTTCTATTCATAGTAGTATTTATTATTAAATATTATCTAATCTATCAATGACTTGTAGACATCTCGAAGAGTGAGACAATTAATTCAGAATTTTAAATATTTATATGCTCAAAATGAGGAGCAAACTCTTGATATTTAATTAGGAAAATATGAATTTAACTACTCAACTAGACTCGCTGAATTATGTGTGACGTACTACTCATGATATTTACTATAAATATAATGTTCACTTTCAACGTGCATAATAACTTTTAATTAACAAAATGGAATCTGAGTAGATGGTTAATGAAAATCTATGTCATTAGAGGCTTAAAATCAATGATAATCATATTTTTAATAAGGAAAACAAAAATGAACTTACTTTGGCTGATCAAGTAAAAGGAATATGAAGATATTGGCTGTACAGTCAGTCATCATAGAAGACTAATTATTGGAACTGTTATTGCATCATTTTCTTGTAAAGTTTAGATCACTAACAAGAATTTATGCACACAAAGAATGAATCAAAGCTCAAAAGTAAATTAAAGAAAATAGTTATGCATGCTGATCACGATATATACGTTTAGTTTAATTTGATGTGTAAATTAAATTTCACAATCTTATAATACTATTACATGTGAAGATATTATGATCAAAAGACAAAATAAATGAATAAATAAAACTCAAATTGAAGAAAGTGGAAGCACAATCATAACACTGCAGTATGAGTATCTTTGTGGAAACTTAGTTATATCTTATATAGAAGTAAATTTTGAAGAAATAATTTATGAATAAATTATTTTATATTAAAATATATAATAATCAAATTATTTATTTAAAATTCTGAAAAATAAATTTTAATAAATTAGATATTTTAAATTCTTAAAAAAATATTAAAATGACTTATTGAAAAGTGATAAATTACATTATTAAAAAAAATGTGAATCGGCCAATATATATATTGCTGGCTATGACTTGTGAGAATTAGAAAACTGACCATGCATGAAATTCAAGTCAAACGTTGACTTTTTAGGTTAGAAACTAAAGAATATATATAGAATAGATCAAGGACCACAAAGCTAATGAGTGTGATTGCAACTAAGCTAGTAGGATTGGACTTTAAAGTTCAAGCTTTAAACCATTCTCGCATATCTATATATTTAGTAAAATAATAGTACTAATTAAAATGTTTAAATGTGTGATGTGCCTTTAAAAATGTATATTTAGGCCTAGTCTAAAATTACTTTACTAATTATAATTAAATTTTATTAATATTTAGTTTTAAAATTAAATAAAATGTGTACTAGTTCTCCTAAAAATTATAATGCATAGGAATTAATGATTAAATTCGAAATATATAAACCACGTAGGTTAATTTTAGCATAAGTGGTAGATACTTGAACTGCTTAAGTATCATGTTCTGGGTTCGGTCCTTGGGTCAGTATATATACAAAAAACCTTGTGATATCCGCAGGAGCTAGGATTAGTCATCATTTATCGGCTAACGGATTCACGAGAGGAGAAACCGATAAAAAAAAATTCGAAATATATAGTAGATTCTTTTTAATACCAACCAATAAGTACCAAGATGAAGAGCTATACACAGACAAAATACATGTTGACATTATAAAATATCACTACGAGCACTAGAAATTAAACTGAAGTTTAGTTAGAAGAATAAGAACAAAAGTGTGATTGTATGTGAAGATATAATTTTTATCATCAATGCTACATGTACAACCAGGGTGACCAACCAAAGAGCCAACTAATAAATACTATTTATATATATAATGTATAATTAATATAATATAATAAATAGTATTTATTACATAACTAATCATTTAATTTTCCTAAAAAATTTTCATTCTAATTAAAAAAATATTCTCTTTTAATTATAGATATCACATAAAAGAGTAATACACATATCATATTGAAGGTTGATACACATACATACCAAATAAAATGTATTACATTTACCAAAATAAAAGTTAATACATGTACCATATAAATGGGTAATACACGTAACAAATGAGTGATTACACATATTGAATAGAGGGTATTACACATACTGAATAAAGGATATTACACATACCGAGTAAAGGAAATTACACATATCTAATAAAGGTTATTACATATACCAAATAAAGAATATTATACATAGCGGGTAAAAAGTATTACACATACCGAATAAAGAGTATTACACATACCCAATAAAGTGTATTACACGTACCAAGTAAAAAGTATTACACATATCAAATAAAGGGTACACATACTAAATAAAAGGTATTACTAATACCAAACGAACACATTACAAGTAATTTGCACATATTGTAAAATTCTTTCAGATACTTATTTGAAAACATTATAATCAAATAAATCTCCGTATTTTGATCATTGTTGTCATTGTGATCAGGTTGTGTGTTACATGTCTCCATCAATAATAGCATGGAACGATAATAAACGAGATAGGATCACACCAATTACACATGTACATATTATACAAAAAATGATACACATATCAAAATAAGAGTTGATACACATTTTAAATAAAAGAATTTGGCACATTCATCATTGAAATCTAAGCAAAATCAAAGATTGAAAAATTTTGTCCAAATAATTAATTACAAATTGTCAGTTATGATATGATATTAAATTATATTTTTATGTGATTTTTTTAACCTAGTATTAATTGAGTTGGCTCTAGTTGGCAAAGTCTAGTTGTACCTCTAGACTTTTCCAATTTTTATATATTTCCATAATTGAAATAGAGTAAAAACAAATTAAACGATATAGATTTGTCAAATCATTTCCACTGGTTATGAGTTGAAATGATTAGAAAGTTTTATTGAAGATTCATCAACTTGATACTTTGTATAATATAATAAGACAACGCTTGTCTCGTTTTGCCCTCAAGTGTGGAAAGGAGTTCGGCTACGTGAACCTTTAATGACCTTAATTTGCCTACCTAGCCAGATAAGATGCTAATTTATTATTTGTCGTATAGCAGAAATATGTCCAACTAATATACAACGTG
This sequence comes from Aeschynomene evenia, assembly GCA_013621005.1. Lineage (NCBI taxonomy): Eukaryota > Viridiplantae > Streptophyta > Magnoliopsida > Fabales > Fabaceae > Aeschynomene > Aeschynomene evenia. The sequence continues at coordinate 32,487,730 of CM024266.1, read as the reverse complement.
TGTTATACATGAGACGTAATGTGTGCTACATGTATAGCACATATACGTGTAGCATACATTACGTCTTTATATATAATACACGTTAGATACTAGTTTGACGTATTTATGTTGTACGATAAATATTATTGAATTTATTATTATTGTGTGTGTGATTTTTTTTATTTCTTTAATTTTTTGTCTTCCCTATCTAACATGCATGAAAGTTTAATTTGGCAGAAAATAATAAGGCGAAAACGACTTTTTTTTTCATTCTTTATTTGGAAGATTTGGAGATTTGAGGGTTTGACCTTACCTTTATTTGAAAGTTTTTTGATAGATTATAGATAGATAAAATATGAAATAGAGGATCGTTTATGAAATTCATATTCAGTTCGAGTATCGTCAGATAAATATTTAACTTAAATTTTTAATCACATTGATAAATAAGGCAAACAAATATCACAATGTAATTCAATAATTAAAAAAAAAAAACTTCTCAATCGATATGGGAATAAAGCTATACACAGTACTTCTGATTCAATTATGTCGACTTCAAGATTTGATCTCTTGTTATTTGGATAATTGAGGAACCTAGAATCCCTTCACCAAATCAAATCATAATTGGTAATTTGATTTTTCTTTAGTCACCCTATTTTTTTTTCCCTTAAATTTTTGGTCACAATACTGTTGGTTTCAACTGCACCAAAAATTGTAGGGACTAAATCCAAATTATTCACTTTTGACGGAGCCCAAACCGATAAAGTATAAACAAACTCACAGAAACAGAGCATTTTGTTTTTGGTCTTATGAAACAGGGCATGTATGTTTTGGGTCTGAGGAAACAGAGCATTTGTTTATTTATTTTGTGCTAGCGTTGCTGTAGCTTCTTCTCTCAGCCCAATTGTTGAAAGAAACAGAGCTCCGAACGGAAATTACCCTATTATTTGTCGGGCTTCAGACAAAAACAAAAATGGTCAGTCAGCTATATAAAAAATGAAAAAGTATATATCAACACAAAAAAAAATTACATTTGACCAAAAAAATAAAATTGGAAAACACTTCTTATACTAGAAATCAACTGAAATTGACACAAGTAATGAATGACTTATTATTCTTTAAGTAAAGTATTGAATTCGAGTTTTATAGATGAAACCGTAGCCAACAAAAACAAATGTACTAGAAAATGGTTACAATTATGCATGTCAAATATCTAATTATTTCGAATTGTTCCGCATAAATAATTCTTAATGGATTTAAATTATGCATAAATAATTCTTAATGAATTAAAATTATCACATTAGTGATGATACTTGACTTAGTCATCTAGTATTTAAAATATTAATATAAATTAAGGATTATGATTGGAAGATCATGTAAAATATTTTTAAATTCTCAATATATATTAAAATTAAATTCATTCATATTATATATATATATATATATATATATATATATATATATATATATATATATATATATATATATATATATATATATATACTTGTGCATTGAAAAGAAAACAAAATTGACAGTACAATTTCACAAACAATGTGTTTGGAATTTTGAATATTTTTACATATTTGAGTGAGAGAATAACTGATTAGCACAATGCAGAAGGCAGCAGTAGTTAAATGTTGTGGGAATTGATGGTGACAGATCAAATGTTGAAGTATACATGCATGGCACTATAATATATATAAAACAGTTGAAATAGACTTTACATTGAGACAAGTGGACCACACTATGTATGTATATGCTGCTGGTTGAGATAATATTTCATTTCATTCCATTAATTGATCACCTAATTCACCAAGTTTGACCAAATTAAAGATATATATATATAGGATTGCTTTAAATTTTTGCATGCTAATTTATGGATCGTGTTTTACAGGCATATGGACAAAGTTACATTATATTTGACCACTGACCAATTATTTATTGCTTTTGCTTTTACGTCTAAAACAAGTTTATGCATTCTTCTATCACGGTTTGGTGAACCATTCATTCCAGGGCATTGAAATTTCACTTAATAATACATGTGGTAGCATATAAATTTTAGTTTTAAAATTTTGGATAATAACACTTTTTCAGTAAAAAAAAAGTCTATTTTACACTTTTAATCTAAATAATATTTTTAATTATATGTATTTTTTTAATAAATTGAGTGATTTAGATTTAAATTCATATTTTTAATTGTTTTGGCAGGTACAATTTTGTGTCCTAGTCAAATGAAAGTATAATGCAACACGGTGACAAGTTAAAAATCATGAAAAGGATATGTTTCTTCTTACAAACATTAATGTATGTCTGAAACCTTCAACTATTACTATTTTTTATTCAAAGAATTAATACAAATATATACTTAATAATAAAACATGACACCTCTTCCACTCATCATTTCAGCATAAAACATGTTCTGGCACCAATTTTTATTGCTCATGTTTTTAGGGGCCATGAGAAAGAGACACCATCAAAGAAAACATTATAATCCAGGACGGTGTAATGTTATAATAATTATCAACAATTATAAAGTAGTGCTTTGCTGAGTTAAGGAATAGTTGAGACATGCATGATCTCACGCGGGAGTAGAACCAATAATTGCTATTTTTTTTTTGTTAAAGAAAATAGAAATAGGAGAAGCACAAGAGAAAAAGGTTGCAAGTTGCTTGGTTGTAACCAATTAAAAACTAAATTGTCATGACAAAGAGAGGTTAACCATAATTAATCCCATTTTGCGAATTACTTGATAAATAATGAAAATACAGTCAAATCAGTCAATAAACTTATTTGATAATCTTTTGACAAAAAAACTATCTTTAAGAAATTAATTTTCAGTGGACTTAATAATTATAACTCAAAATTTTTATATTTATTGATTTTGAATGGAATTTTATCATGCAAATATCTGATTTTTAATTCGTTTTTTCTTGTTTAATAAGGAAAAACGAGAGCAAGCAATTAATGGGATTCTTATAACATGCTCAAGAAGTTATTGCTTATATTAATATTAATATTAATTAAATATGTTTAACATAATAATAGTTGCAGAAGTTAAAAAGCGAGAAACAAATAGCACATGCAATTTTAATGGGTAAAAGAAAAGGGTTATTATGGGTCCAATTGCGGAAGTTTCATAAGGATTTTGCCCTTCTTTTCGGCGATGATTTAGCTTTTCATTTTTTAAATATTATTTTGTTATTTTCCTCTTCTTTTAATAAAGATGACCCTGCTTTTATTTGACTCAATCCTAAATTTTCTCAATTATCATCAAAACAATATTAAAAAAAATCTAAGAAATAAAGTGATAATAGTAGAGTTTGAAATACTCCCAAAATCAAGAATTATTCATTGAATTGTAGCTCATATCATGATTCCACCTTAAGGAAACATAAATGATATATGTACAATAAAAATAGTATAATACTTGTACAATATTTATATTCATCGTTGAATATATGAGTTTGGATAGAAAATTGGATCTATATTACAATTTAATGATAGATATAAAAATGTTATACAAGTATTATACAATTTTTATTATACATATAACATTTTTCTATCGGTAAATAGTATAGTAAATAATAGATAATCCTCTTGTCAAAGAACAGATAACAGATTTCATTTTAATAATATTTCTTTAATATTTTTCCTAAAATAATAAAAAACTATGGTCAATAAAGAATAAAGTATATAGAAGGTAGTGAAAATAATGCAGATTAGCACATATAGCTGACCAAATCATTGTGCCTAAACCCTATTGGCTCTCTTATTTCGGTTCCCAATAAAAAAAACCTACTACTCTTCTCTCTCCACTGCCACGTGTCAGTCACGCTCTTACTTTCTCTGTAGCTATCTCCAACTTTAAACCGGCTATTACTCCTAAGTCCTAGTATCAAATTTAAAGCAATAACTAATTATTATTATTTCACCTAACATTTAATTATATAACTAATTAGCACTAACTACTATAATTTATAGCCGAGATTATTGAAATCCATCTATGGTGGTACTGCTATATTCTCTCACCAACGCTTCAGAGAGAAAGTGAAACGTTATATTCTTTCTTTGTCTTGGATTGTGGAACATTCTCTGGTTTCAGCTGCAGCAGAAGCCACCACGCGCGTGTACGGAATCGATTTCTTGTCTTCTTCTCTGTCGTCTTGGCGGTGGCTTCTACTGTGATCCTGCTCATAAATCTCTCTTCTTCTTCTTCTTCTTGTTCCGGAATTGTTAGGGTTTTGTGAGGGAGAAAACGGTGAAGGTGGGTTTTGCTGCTACGACATTGATTCAACGCTGGATGTTATTGTGAGCTTGTAACAGCCGCAATGTCTGGTCCACTCGATCGTTTCGCCAGACCATGTCAGTTTCCCTTTTTACTCATTCTTTCCTCTTTTTATTTTTTTCTTTTTGTTTGTTTTTGAAATTCTAGGGTTTTAATTATTGGTGATTGTTTTTTAAGGGGAATGGGAAAAGTTGAAAGCTTTGGGGTTGTGAGAGTTTGAATCATGTAGAATTCAGCTCAACCTGACAAATTAGAGAGTGTGGGGCTTTTGTTTGTTTTTATTAACACTAGATATATGAAAATGCCGTTACTTCAGTGGTTCCTCCACAATAAAAAAAAATTGATTTTTTGGTGAGATTTTTCAGTTAATTTCTTAATTCTACTAGGAAATGCAAAATTTTGTTTCTTTACAAAATATTCTTTTGGCTTTTTGTGAAAAAAAGAATGTTCCTTGACCTAATTTTAACAAGTTTAGCTCGTACCAGAAAATTGGAATATTTGCTGAGTTAACCATGCAGAGTCAGGACCTTGAAATTTCTTTTGATATATTTATTTGTATGTTTTGATTTTGCCAGGCTTTGAGGGTTTTTCTGGTAGTGATGAGAAGAAGGAAAGGAGATCTGATTTTGAGAACTCTGAGGATGAAAGGAGAACAAGGATCGGGTCTCTAAAAAAGAAGGCGCTCAATGCATCTTCAAAGTTCAAGCATTCTTTAAAGAAGAAGAGCAGCAGGAGAAAGAGTGACGGTCGGGTTAGCTCAGTTTCCATTGAGGATGTGAGGGATTATGAGGAGCTGCAGGCTGTAGATGCATTTCGGCAGTCGTTGATCATGGACGAATTGCTTCCCGAAAAACATGATGATTACCATATGATGTTAAGGTGCTCTAGCTTGTTGTTGGATTACTTTTATGATTGTGGCTTGATCAACAAACAGTCTTATACCTAGTTTCTTAATTTACATGCACATCACAGGTTTCTGAAAGCAAGGAAATTTGATATTGAAAAAGCAAAGCATATGTGGGCTGATATGCTGCAATGGAGGAAGGAGTTTGGCACTGACACTATTATGGAGGTAAATGTAGATGGAATCTTGATATATTTTGTTCACATGGCTTCTGCCAACTTAGATATATATGATTGTAACGCAACGTTGTGGATTGCTTTGCCTCTGGATCGTATGTGCTTAGTTGTTTCATTTTTTCATCAGGATTTTGAGTTCAAAGAGTTTAACGACGTTATAAGGTATTATCCACATGGCTATCATGGTGTTGATAAGGAGGGAAGACCTGTTTACATTGAAAGACTTGGAAAAGTTGATCCAAACAAAATCATGCAAACTACAACTATGGATAGATATGTAAAGTACCACGTACAGGAGTTTGAGAAAGCTTTTGCGATAAAGTTTACTGCTTGCACTATTGCTGCCAAAAGGCACATAGATTCAAGCACCACAATCTTAGATGTTCAAGGCGTGGTATGTTGCCATTAGTTATTCCACAGTGCATTGCATGTGAATTCTGTTTGAACACCAAAAACTAATGTTATAATGTTAACTTCTAGGGCCTCAAGAACTTTACGAAGTCTGCCCGGGAACTTATTATGCGATTACAGAAGATTGATAGTGACAATTATCCTGAGGTGAGTATTTTAATTTCATCAGTTATTGAAGAATTTAAATTAAATATTAATACATACCCAGTCTCAGTGATTAACGAGTAACGACCAAGTTTTTCTTTTATTTACAATACAGACTCTCTTCCAAATGTTTATCATAAATGCTGGCCCTGGATTTAGACTGCTGTGGAATACTATCAAGTCTTTTCTTGATCCCAAGACAACTTCAAAGATTCATGTATGTATAAGTGGAAATGCGTTATTCTAGCTGTTTATTTAATGATGGTTTATGGCTGCTGACGTTGCTTGATGCTTCTTTCGAAACGTTACTTAGGTTTTAGGAAACAAGTACCAAGGCAAATTGCTTGAAATAATTGATGCCAGGTACTTATTGGTCCTGTTTCTTAAATGTTTTTATTTTTCCATACGTCAGGGATTTTTTTTTATATTTCTTTGTATGACCAAAGTGTTTTACTTTTTAATTTTATCTGCTGATTGCATTTCCCTATAAAATGCCTAATATTTTTGTCTATTTAATGAAGTGAATTGCCAGAATTTCTGGGAGGTACCTGTACTTGTGCAGATCAGGGAGGTTGCCTCAGATCGGATAAAGGACCCTGGAAAAACCCTGAAATATTGAAGGTTATCTGCTTGGTGTTACATACCTTTTGATAGGTTAAATGAGTGTTGCACAAGACAATATAAATCTTGCTATATGCTAACGGTTAATTGCATGTGGACTTTGTGCAGATGATTCTCAATGGTGAAACACGGGGGACAAGGCAGATAGTAAAAGTTCTAAACAGTGAAGGGAAGGTTATTGCATATGCCAAACCACGGTACCCAATGGTAATTCATTCCATCAATTCATTGTATTACTTAGTCCAAACTGAGTTGAGTCAAGTTTGATGCTTTTCTACCTCTTAGGGTCCTTTTTCGAAATCTGATGTTTTTGATTACGTCACTTGTTTTTTCCTTGCAGGTAAAAGGCAGTGATACATCCACAGCTGAATCAGGGTCTGAAGCTGAAGATATGGCTTCTCCAAAAGCGGGGAAAAGTTACTCACACCTTAGGTTGACCCCTGTCCGCGAGGAAGTAAGTGTTGGCCCTGTTACTTGTTTACCCCCATTATTTTCGTTAAATGATGGAAGTTTTAATTGGTTGGTTGTAGCAATTTTTGCTTGATAATACTTACTTGCCATTCTAAGTATATTGTGTTTTCATTTAGTGTAAACAAACTATTCAAAATACTTAAAAGATATAATGAGGAGGTGCAAAATATAATTTTAGTCAAGAAACCTGTTCATAGGATTTGCCATATTCTAACATGAACATTTTTTTTTTACATTTTGTTTTCTTTGTTAGGCTAAGCTAGTCGGAAAGACAACCTATGTAGGTAGTGGTAGCTTGTCTGGTTATGATGAATATGTGCCAATGGTGGACAAACCTGTTGATGCTTGCTGGAAGAAGCAAACTTCACTCCAGATGTCTCAAACTTCGAAAGGTTAATATCTTTAAGCCACTTTTTATGGTATATCATATATGTGCCCTTTATATGTATTTTCTTTGGTGCTTATCCACCAGAAATTTATAATAATGCTTTCAAAAGTAACTCTTGCACATTAAAGTTCTGAGTATTTTCTCTTGCAAATCTCACTCGAAACCTATTCCTTTTAAGCATAATAACACCAACTGTCCCCCATCCATAGTAGGACAATTGTTGGCTATAAACATATTTTGATGTCATGTGCTCAATCTTTTATCATGTGTTATAATATAAAGGATCTTCAATTTTATCATCAATTATTTCACCGAATGGACTAACCTAATCTGGAAAAAATTATTTGGAATTTCCATTGCAGGCACATCTTCCATTTCTAACACTCCGAAAAGACCTGAAGGGATACAAGCTCCGATTTGGGTAGCCCTTACTGTATTCTTTTTGAGCCTATTTACCCTCTTCCGTACGGTTGCATGCCGAGTGACCAGGAAACTTCCTGCAGTATCATCTAATGATAATCAGAGCACTTCAGAGCCAACTCTTAATACAACAAAGATGGGAGATTGTCGCTCTTCTTCACCTACCCCAGCACATACAGAGGAAAATCTCCTTTCCTCCATGATGAAAAGGTTAGGTGAGCTTGAAGAGAAGGTTGACACACTCCAGTCCAAGCCATCTGAGATGCCTAATGAGAAGGAGGAATTGCTAAATGCTGCGGTGTGCCGGGTAGATGCTTTGGAAGCAGAGTTAATTGCGACAAAAAAGGTAGGATGCTATACTTTTAATGTCATGAAGCAGAGTTAATTCTGCGTGATGAATTTATGCAGTTTCTTGTTTCCATAGCTGAGTAGCACTCTTATAATTTCACTTTGTGGATTGTGCATTAGGCTCTCTATGAAGCACTAATGAGGCAAGAAGAACTACTTGCTTACATCGATAGTCAAGAAGAAGCAAAGCTTAGGGTGAGTTTTCTCGTGTAATTGTTGAGCACAGTTAAAATCATAGATGTGCATTTTTCAAATTTCTGATAGTTCTATTTCTTTCATTTTGATGCTTGTTATTCAGAAGAAGAAATTTTGCTGGTGAGTTTTGTTGCTGAAAGACACTCTACAGGAGGGAATTTTCTCATGTGAATGGTGTTTCTAAGGCTCATATAATGTGAACTCTGAATATTGTTTTAGTTTATTGGTTTAACTTAATGAAGAATTGTTTTTTTTTAATATGTCAAAATTGAATTATTGTGTGCTTGTGGCTGCCATTCTTGGCTGTGTTTCATGTTGTTGCCTTTGTTATATGGAAAAGCCATTGGAATATTCTAATTGATTCACCACAGAATTAGTAAACCTTGTAACTTGATTTTGACTATATACAAAACAAATCCATGACTATATATATACACACACACAGTTATCAAGGAGTGGCACATTGCATTATACACATACATTACTTTAAAATTGAATATTGGACAAATTATACAGATGTGAATGCTGCTGCTATAATTGCATCCAGATGGGGCTCATGATATAGAAACGCCACCAAATTTTATAACTCCAAACTAGTCTTAAGATATTCTTGAGGTCTGACAGCAACATATACCTATCACCTTACCAGTAAAACTGCAATCACAAACCCAAGGGCTTATGTCAAAACACACAGTAATGCATGGCAAGTAAATGAATCTTAGGTGTCATCAAAGTTAAAATGACCTACCATAGATTTCTTCTTCTTCTTGTCAATGTAGTCTTCTAGCTCCACTTGTCTAGAAAAAGCATCATCAAGAGCCTAAATCCAAAAAGGGAACCAAAGGAAATTACAAAAATATCTCAGGATGGAGCGCAACGTAATCATTTGATTTATGTACTCGACCTCATATAGTAGGATAAGACTTTGTTGTTGTGCAGGATGTTATTATATGTTATTGTTAGCTTATTGAGCTCAGATTCGTATTGAATTCTTCTAAAAACTATATTGACCTCACTTAATAATACATTCATTTAGGAGAAATCGAGTGTAATTTAACTCATTTTCAAATAATGATGATGACATTGAGTGCTAATGAAAACTAGTAGTACCTTTTTGGCAAGAGCCAAGTCTTGTTCCAAGGTATTGACTCTATGTAGAGCATGATTCAACAATTCCTCCTTTTCAGGTGGCATAGCAGGTCTCATGCTAATAACTTGGACCTTCTCTTCTAGTTCAGCCATGCGATTAACCAAGGCCGTGTGATCATCAATGGAGACACTAGGTGCTTTCATCGAACGGTCATCGTTGTATTCTGGGCTGCCATAGGTGGCAACTGCAGTGATTTTCCTTGGCATGGTACTTGTCATGCGGATCATGGTAATAATTCCCATCAAAATAGACATTATTCCACCAAAGATTTGATTTCTGATCCCAATAGAAGTCTTGCAATCTGCAACATAACACAATTTATTTAGCATTTATTAAAGTCAAAGGATCTCAAAGGTGTACTCGTAAATGGTTATAAATTCCGGTCCGTAACCACAATTGTCGCCACAATATTGCTGTTGCAGAGGCCATCATATCGGTCAACAACGGTTTTTTTTTTTTTTATTTCAAATTTCACAAATCGCAGTGTAACCACGACTACAATTTAAAGATATCAGAGAAAGTTGCAAATACCTTCAGAAAGTGCAAGTTTATCACTTTGAACTGCTCCATTCCATGATTTATTAACATGCTTGTCAATCAGTGGGACAACATTACTGCCATACTGATATACACTGCATTCTTTTTCATCCTGCAAGACAAAGTAATTTAGCTTAACAAGATAAATAAAATGCATGAATAGATATCATCTTAATTTATGGACTAATACATAGAATGGGAGCAACTACTAAATGAAGAAGCACAAGAAAACTTAAATGAAGAAGCACAAGAAAACTTACTCCTTCAGCATCACTTGCTTCAGGATGCTCCATTTTTGGTAACAAATATTTTGTCTTCTCATGAACTAACTCTTTAGTCTCGACAGAATCACATTCCTTAATGTTGTAGGGAAAGTAAAAGACATCAAGTTATCAGAATTTTTTTGGGAAATCAAGATACCAAGAAGAAAGTTTGAACTATATTTTGTAAAAAGAAGTGTTGGAGACTGATTATTAATTACCTTTTGGTGTGTTGTTTCATCTGCAATTATTGTTTTCTCCTCAATCATGGATAAGATTTTGGTGTTGCATTTTCCCTCACCATTTTGAACCATCTAGTTTAATTTATCCAAAGACACAATAATTTATTATTAATAGTTTCTTAATCATCATATAACAAAAAGAAATTGAGATTATGCATTAAACTACCTTCAAGATTTCAGGGTCATTCCATGGTCCCTTATCAGAAAGCATACACCCACCTTTATCTGCACAAGTACAAGTACCACCCAAGAACTCTGGAAGTTCACTGAGAGATTACAGACACAAAATGTGTTATTTTCTAGGGTCTTACAATTCAATAAATTTAGTTAGTAATATTAGCACTTCTCAATCTTAAACTATGTCACAACAGATACCATATGAGAATGAGATAATCGAGATTATCAAACTCGAGGGTTTACCTAAGAATTCAGGTAAACTTAAATCACAAGGCTTAAACTTATGAACTCCATTGTAAAGCTTAAACTTGTGAGATCCTAGAGTTTACTTGTAAATTAGATTAGGAATTTAGGCATAAACTCTTAACTCGAAAGTTTGATAACGAATATAGTTTAGTGAAAAAGAAGTAGAGAAAAATAACCTGGCATCAATGATTTCAAGCAACTTGCTCTGGTATTTGTTACCTAGGACCTGATCAACAAATCATGAATATGTTTTCTCAATGTTACTATGTAATTGAAATTCACATTATTATTAAAATGATGATAAGTACAAGAGAAAATTACTTACATTGATTTTTGCAGTGGTCTTGGGATCAAGAAATGACTTAACAGTGTTCCACAACAACCTAAATCCAGAACCAGCATTGATGATGAACATCCGATTCAAGGTCTTGGTGGAAAGAAAACAAAAAATATCAATTAGTAAAATTCAATTAGTGTAAATTTAAGAGTTTTATATTTGAGTTAGTGACAAATGAAGCTAAATTAGTACCTCAGGATAATTCTCACCATCAATCTTCTGAAGCCTCTGGATGAGTTCCCTTGCAGATTTATTCATGCTTTTAAGACCCTATTGAAATTAATTCATGCTTTCAATCTTCAGTATTTCTTTTTCACAAAATACTAAGAATAAAATCTGAAAACTTTTTCTGAAATATACAATAGATACAAATAATCATTCCTATACTCAAATTTGAAAAAGAAGAGGAGAGTTGCATTAGGTCTTCGACAATCAACTTTAAGTTTCGTCGAATCCTATGACAAGGATCAAATACAAATCACGATAGAGCGCAGTGTCGTCGTTTGATCCAAGTAACCGACCTCATAGACTGAGATAATGCTTGTTATCGTTGTAGATGATAAAATAGAAATGAAAAGTAGTTGTTGAATGATAGATTACATACCACTCCTTGGACATCCAAGATAGTAGTGCTTTGGTCAATGTGCTTCTTTGCAGAGATAGAACAAGCAGGTAACTTAACAGCAAAGGTTCTCTCAAACTCTCTAATATGATACTTCACATATCGATCCATTGTTGTAACTTGCATTAACTTGTTTGAGTCAACTAGACCCACCCTTTCTATGTACACTGGTCTTCCTTCTTTATCAACCCCATGATGCCCTTGTGGGTAGTATTTCAAAACTTCATCTCTCTCATTGAACTCAAAATCCTAAAATGTTAGATTAAAAGAAAAAAGATTATAAGATCAATTACACCGATTCTCTTTAAAATTTAGTGAAATTTGGATAAGTTTTTCTCTATTTATCTAGACAACATTGACATCTTCCAAATATACTATTTAAAGGACGTTAGTAGAATAATTTTATATGCAAATTTTATAGATATAAGAAAAAGTAGAGTGAATTTTATTAAACTTTATGCTCAAATACTAAAATTTACCTCCATGATAGAGTCAGCACCAAAGTCCTTCCTCCATTGAAGCATTTCTGCCCACATTTGTTTTGATTTCTCCATGTCAAACTTTCTTGCTTTCAAGAATCTAGATCATCATTTAGCAAATTCATAGTGCAATTAGAAAACTGATTAAGTAGTTAACAATAAGTTTTCAAATTATACAACAAATGTTATAAATATTGCCAATTATTAGTACTAAAGTGTTACCCATTTTCTTTTATGATGTTATTAAATTGTATGAAAAAAATTAAAATAAGTGGTGATTGATGTTTCTGAAACCAATACAAATTAAATATGTTGTTCCAGGAGAATATATATAAAAATTTCTTTAATACTAGGGTGGACACCCCCAATTTTGTTTTTACATCTCATGATTTCTGTATTTTCACTAATTAAATTATCATATGATTTCGATGCATCATTTTGCACATCACATGCATAATTTTGGCACAAATTAGAGCATTATTGTTTTTGTAATGAAATGATGCTACAAAATTAGCTATATGTAGCTATTGCATAATTAACTTATAGTAAGAAGCATATCAATAATGTTTATCGTATAACATAAATACGTTCAACTAGTATCCAACGTGTGCTATACATAGTATGGAATGTGTGCTATATATGTAACACACATTCTGTATTATGTATAACACACGTTAGATACTAGTTGGACGTATTTTTGTCGTACGACAAACATTATTGGATATATATAAGTTTAAGTAATTAATTAATTACCTAAACATCATATGGTGATCATCATGTTTAGAGGGTAAGAGGTCATCAAGAAGGAGAGATTGGCGAAAATGATGAACAGCTTTCAAGTCTTCAGCATCAAGTTCATCCTCAATAACAGACATAACCCTGCTGTTCCTCCTCCCTTTCTTTGCCAATGAATTCCTAAACTTTGAAGATGCACTTATTGCTACCTTTTTCAATGACCCTAGCCTTGTTATCTTCTTATTATTTTCATCCTCTTGTTGATACTCAATTTCAACACCTTTTTTTTCCCCATGAATTGAAGAATAAATAATTAAAAAACAAGAATAGTTACTCACTGAAGTTTTTAATAACAAGACAAAATAGAAAAGAGAAAAACAAATTAAAAACAATCACATGCATATAGAACTACTTTGTGTTTTCATCTATCTAACAATTTTTATATGATTTTTTTACCTATTTGTCTGTGTATCCACCTCTGATTAAACTGACTATAATGATTAAGAAACTTCTCTAAAACCATAAATCTTTATTTGGCATAGTCAAGAGTCAAATAAATATATATTATTTACTAAATACTTAAGCAATTTAGCCTAATCATCATTTCTGGTTGACCTTGTGATTTAGTCCATAGAGCTTTATTGGAAGCAAATCTTATAATGAAGGTAGTGCAACACATTGCATTTCAATTCTTAGTATAAAGATAACAATTTATTATTTGATTAATTGTAATAATATATATATATATATATATTAGAGTACTACTTACCGAGTTTAAAAGGTCTATCTGAAGTAGGAATGGACATAGTGTCACACATGATTAATTGAATCTCATAAGCTTTACTCAAATGAGAGAGCACTTATATTCGTAAGGCATAAGAGAATCAACAAAATCACATATAACAAATGCCCACGTTTAAATCCTCTCCTACACCTTTAATTTATCCACAAACAACAAGAAACAAATTAATTAATTAGTTAATTACAACCTCAACAAACTAACCAACAATAATAAACCATTAAGCAATAAATTGATAAAGTTCATGAATCAAACATGACATATGATGAAAATTAGGACGACAAGTTATAATCAAGAGAACTGATATATAATTAACTTTTTAACTAATATTTTTTCAACTTTACGATCTTGTCTTTCCAAAACTCTTGCATTTATATTTAAATGTTGACGAAAGGAATTGATTTCAAATTGTTTCTCTTGCTTAAAGGCAAAATTAAGAAGAAGAACAAAAAGAAGAAATAAAAAAAAATGCTAGTGTAGCATGCATACCTTGTGTGTGCTTGTGAAATTAGAAATGTAGAAATTGCAAAAGCAAAAGAGAAAGGGAAAATATATGTATGACCCAAAAATATCTCTCAAAGTGAGGCCATAATAATAGTGAGTGGCCAAAACAGGGGAAGCCAGGTTGGTTCATTCTCATTTTTAGATTTTTCTGTTTTTAATTTGTTTAATTTTAATTACTTCATTCTATTAACAGAGTCCTAATTGAGATTAATATTAATTCCTATCTTTCTTTTCAACTTAATTTGTTTGCTAAGAAGGAAACTGATTTGGAGATATAGTTTTAGCGAAATGCAAGCATCTCCACTATGTAACCCAAACTATAATCAATTCATTCTATCTTCTTAACTATTTTGTTATTTTAGGTTGTCTTTCAAATTTGTATAGTTTGTTTATGGAACTTTTATTTATTTATTTATAGTATTCAGTATTTTTAACTGAGGTCTAGAATGTACATCTTGATGGACTCAGTTTAATTTTGTTTAATAATCACTTAATTTAGTCAAGTTAGATATTAATTTGTTTAAGCAACAAAACTAATTAATTAACAAACATAAATTTATTTAGTTATTATGATTGTTATTCATATATACAATTGTAGTTCTATTTATATATAACATTATTTAGTCTGCCCTTAATTTACTATTTGTCTTTACATTCATTATGATGAGCACTTCATATTTTAATATTATTTTATCCATTTTAAAATAATGGCTTTGACTTATTTTATACATTAAAAAATTAATGTATCTAGAAACAATTTAAGCTAATTCTTTATATTTCATCCTGCCTTCAAAGATCTATCATTGGAATGTACAATTTTTTTAAGGGATATTGTTGGATCTTACTATAGAATTCATTTTTGGTCAAGAACACTTCATTATTAGTTAAAATTAAATAAATTTAGATACAGATCTAATAATTTAAGAGGAGAGATAATTAATGGTAATTTAAGAAGAGATATTTGTTTCCAATTTTAAATGAATTTCATCACTTAATAGTTGGAATGTAATAATGCAACTGAATATCTTGCTTGTATGCGCTTAGCAATTGGTAGTTGACTTTAATTAATTGGCCTTTATTATAGTTGTAACGTTTATATAATCCACGTATTTAAGGTCAAAGTAATTAATAGCTAACCTAACTTTATAACTCGTAGTTTGGGGTGTTTTGTTAATTAGAGATGGATGTAAATTTACATGAATGATAATGTGATTACAAAAATAGCATTTCTCTCATAATTTATATAACATCATAGAGGCTATGCCAGATTTAATAGTAATATTAGAAGAAAAATTGAAGGCAAGTGTCCTTTTATTTCTCCTAACAATACCAGTAGGCGAATTAATAACATGCAACACATGTTTGGTTAGCCATCCCCAGTGGCAATAATTTGGTTATGAAGAAGTGAAAGTGTTAGGTTTACTCGTTTTTTACTAAAAAATGATTTAGGTAATAACATACCAACATTTAAAGTTTGATGTTTACGAAATATATGTCAAGATCAATAGTAGATAAGAAGAGTTAGAAAATTAAGGTGATAACAATATTGTAAGTTAATAATAAAAGATTGGATGTCGACACAGTCTACGAAATTGTGAATATATAGAAAGTATTTTTTAATTGAATTCATTGAAAATTATTACAAATTTTAGTCTTTACTTTTTTTCACCTGTATATCACTTTTTTAACATAATTTCTAAACATAAAATTCTTTTTAAAATAAACTATATATTATCTTTAGTTTGACAATTTAGTTTGATGTTGATTTAAAGACTATATTAATTAATTATCTTTAGATTCTTATTATTACTAATTCCCTTTTCCAATAAAAATGAAGAAAAACTAAAGTGATAAAAAAAAGGGTTGCTGTGATTCCAAGCATTAAAGCATGGGAGACCATAAGCACAAATGATGATAGTTTTTTATTGACAACTACATTGGCCTACTAGCTAGGAAGATAGTTTTAGCAATCAAAATATCAATTCATCATCTTCCCTTATAGTCTGTTTTATTTTTTCCTTTTCCTTTTTCTCACTTTGGGAGTGATAGGGACATCATGATAAAAATGATGATCAAATTTACTTGAACAATATTTATTCGTAAAATAATATATATTACTAATTCAAATAAATTTTACCCCTATTTATATTCTCAAATTAAATACATTTGGAAGAAACTTTAATTTCCATCAAACAAGTTTTTAAGGGAAGCAAAAATATAATGTTGGTGATATGATAAGGAGATATTTTTGACTAATTGTGAGCCATGTATGTGTTCTTTCTTGTTCTAAGGGCAACACATTATATTTGAAATGATGTATTATATTATGTTTCTCAATACAAAACTTTATTGTTATCATTTAACATTGTTACATCATTATTAGTGTCACTTAACTTAACATTTCAGATAAAAAAAAGTTAAATATATATTTATAAAGCTAACAACTCGTGGTGCTTTAAAACAACTATTTTTTTATCTATTAATTTTTTTTTACTAATAAGAGTAAATATCAACCTTAAAAAAATATTTTTGGAATTTATTATTAGAAAGTATGTTAAGGATGTGATTTTAAAGTTCATAAAATATTGAATATTCTTAAAAAAAACCCATGTCATTCTTTAATTTTACTTACTTTTTAATTAACATAGATTGTATTTTATGAGTATATATCTATATATTTACATGATATAACTTATAAATCTAATGATTATATATTAAATATTTTTTAGTATGACAGGTTTTTAGATGCACCAATTAAAAAGATATATAATATTTCATATATATATATACTATTCAATGTAAGCTGATTGATTACTTGTATGACTGAATAAATGTTTTTTATTGTATAAAACTTATATGATAATAGCTAATTCCTTTTAGGATTTTAGTTTTGCATAATTTGCAAGTTTGCTTGAAAGGGAGTGATTTAATATTTCGAACTAATTGTTCCTTACCCAATCCAAAGAAAAAATAAAAATAAATTAATGTGAGAATTACAGTTATGCCATGGATGATGATGATATGGACGGCCAAGATTGCATCAGGCAAAAGTTGTCTGAAAATGTAGCTACTAATACGGGTAATTAAAGGCGTTTAAGCATCAAATTAACAAGGAACAAGCAATATCCAAAGATAATTTTATTCAATATCCATAGATAATTAAATATGTTTAATTGATTATGACATACGCTTCGGATGGTTGCCACGTGGATGGCTAAAATCAAAGGAGCGGAATGAACTATGTAAAGTGATAGATGTCAAAATATTATTGGGTAACTCTGAATTTCCCGCCATAGAGGTATAGCCCTATTGTTGTGGGGCCCGCAAAAGCCTTAATGTGACGTACCTGTATATTTTGATTATAATCCCCAAAATACCCTCTGAACTGACCCCACCATATATAACTCGTCGTCTCATTAATGTACTTGACATGTAATTTATCTTTTTTTGTTCCCATTTTAAGCGTAATATATATGAATTTAATTTATATGTATTTGATATATAAATTTTTTTCATATATTCATACTATAAAATTATTATTAAAAGTTATCAATAATTATTCTTCATGAGTTAACATCTACCTCGATTTTCATTAGCTACCAATGTATAATCACTTATTAATCTCAATATATATAAAGAATTGAGAAAGGAAAACCATGTGTATTAATTTAAATTTTTTTCTTTCTATGGTGTCTATGAAATAAACTTAGAGCTTTTTTCCCCCTAAAATAAATTAGTCAAATGCTTAACCACCGGATAAATACTAATGAATAATTTTAAAAAATAGTATATTCAATTATATGTTATTGTATTAATGAATATAGTTGATTATTATATATATTATTTATAAGGTCATGAAAATAAAAATAATTTTAAAAAGTTTTACTATCGAAATCTAACTCTCATTTATTTAATAAGTCTATTTAATAACAATAACAAGGACAAATTACATTATCTTCCTTTAAATTTATTGAAATTCATATTATTTTATAAATAAAAAATCACAACAAATTTTATCAGTGTAATTTATTCTTTAAAATAAAATATAAATCTACAGTTTTCCGTATGAAAGTCAAGATAAAGTATATTATGATTGAAAATTTGGCGAAAAGTGAAGAAGAGAAAAGAAAAAGAAAAAGGAAAGAGGGGCATTTGTGGAAAAAAAGGAAGAGAAAATTGGTAGAGACTCTTACGGTAATGTATAGTAGAAAAAGAACGCAACACAATACGCTGCTACTTGGCGGCACTTCGCGTCAACTCTTCTATTTTCGATTTTCTTTCCACTTTCTCTCTCTCTTTCTTTCTTTTCGTTTTCTCTGCAAAAATCAGGATCTAAACCTCACACCTTTCACTAATCACAATCACTTTTTTTCTTTACATTCTCAAGTTTCTGAGACTCTTAGTTTCAGCTACTCTATTTTTATTTTCTTCCATTTTTTTAATTTTTATTTTAATTTTTTTTCGTCTCTTTCGGATTTTGAAGAGCAGAGAGAGTGTGTGTGTGTGTGTTCGGGGAACGTTTGACTTTAAGGTCAGTGCTCTTTCCAAAATCTCTCGTTTTTTTTTGTAAGATCCGAGAGTTTATTTGTTCGCATTTTTGGATCCTGTGATTTTTTCTGTTCAATGTGTGTTCCATCGCTTCTTCTGCATTTTTTTTTCATTTCAGAAATTTTTAGTTGATTGATTTTTTTATTTTTTTTTAATTTTCTCTATCATGTGAATCTTTTGCATGTGTTGTTCATCGGGTTCTAGATGATGTTAATGCGAATCTGTAAGCTAAGTAATTAAAATTTGTTTGCCTTGATTACTTTGATTTTGCAGTATTATGTTTGTTTAATTTAATTTATGAAGATAATTGGATTTCGAGAAGTTTCGCTTCACTAGTTTGAAACTTTGACTGGTTGGGATTTTACGTAGTCTTCAAATTATTGCAGATTGGCAAACGGGAGAGTTTTTTTTTTCAACAAAATAAATTGTTGTGAGTCTCGGTTCTATAATTTGCATGGTTTTACTTGCACATTAGCTAAACAGGTTCTTAATCCTGTGATATTTTTGCTCATAGGTAACCTCATACTGCATATCTATCTGTATCCATTTTTCATCGCATGATGTTTTTAATTTATTGCTTTGTTGGGTTCAGATTCCATTGAATTTCCAAAGGAATTCCTTGTGTTTGGGTTTTGAGTTATATTATGGCTAGTGATTCTCCTACAATCTCCAACGACAATGGCAATGGCAACCCGCAGCCTGATCCGCCGCCACGGAGGACTTACCAAGCAGTAGTGGTTGCAACCCGAGATATGGGCATTTCCAAAGATGGGAAATTGCCCTGGAACTTACCTACTGATCTCAAGTTTTTTGATGAGATCACTACTGTGACATCTGATCCCGGGAAGAAGAATGCCGTTGTAATGGGTAGAAAAACATGGGAGAGTATCCCTTCTGAGAGCAGGCCTCTCCCAGGTCGCCTCAATGTTGTTCTGACTCGCTCTGGTAGCTTTGATATTGCAACAGCAGAGAATGTTGTTATATGTGGAAGTGTGTCTTCTGCTATGGAACTGTTGGCTGAAACTCCTTACTGTCTTTCAATTGAGAAAGTATTTCTTACAGGTGGTGGCGAGATATTTAGGTAATTGAGTTAACACCCGAATTAATCCTCCAATAATATACAAAGTATCAAGTTAGTCTTCTTTAAATTTTGTATATTTGGTCCTTCAGTGGACAGCAATTTACTCCTTCAATGTATATTTTGACATCAATTTTGATCACTAAATTGATGGGTATTTTATCTTGTAAAGGATCAAATTGATGTGAATAATCTTTGAAGTACTAGTTTGATGTTCTGCGAATCTCTTGAGTCAATTCAAGCATTTACTCTGTTGGAAGCTATTTGTTTCTAATCTTCCTTTTACTTTCATTCTTTCCTTTCATATTAAGCCTTTTCTTTGTTCTGCAGGGAGGCTCTTAATGCACCTGGATGTGAAGCTGCCCACATTACAGAAATTGAGGAAAGCATTGAGTGTGACACTTTTATGCCTCAAATTGATACCTCGGTATTTCAGCCATGGTACTCATCTTTTCCTTTGGTGGAGAACAACATGCGCTATTCTTTCACCACTTATGTGCGCGTAAGGAGCTCTGCATTGGAGTCCCCGAGTCAGAATACTGATCCAAATTTTGATAATAATTCAGACACAGAAAAGTTTGAGGTCCAGAAATTTTCTTTTCTGCCTAAAATGATTTTTGATAGGCATGAGGAGTACAAGTATCTTAGGTTGGTTGAAGAAATCATTTCCAAAGGTACAATTAAGGATGATAGGACTGGGACTGGTACCTTGTCCAGATTTGGTTGCCAGGTAAAAAATTTTGATTTTGATTTTTTGAAGGGTTTGCTATCTTTAATATGCTGACTTATCTTCTATAATATAATTCCACAGATGAGGTTCAATCTGCGCCGAAGTTTTCCTCTTCTAACAACTAAGGCATGTATATATTTGGTTTTAATATGTGCCTAATATACTGTGGAAATTAATCTGTTGTTTGTGTGCTTCTTTTCTTTTGCCATTGTTTTTGAATTTTGATTTAGTAATTGCTTGAGTTTGTTCTTCGGGATGTTTATTGAAGAAGAGGAATATGCCTTTTATGTGAAGGTTGACATAATTTCTTTATTTGTTCCTAGAAAGTATTTTGGCGAGGGGTTGTTGAAGAGCTTCTTTGGTTTATCAGTGGCTCAACTAGTGCCAAGGTAGTGATACCTTTTGCCCATCTTTCCCCCACATACACATACCTATGGCTCTGATCAGTTGTATCCTGAAAACATGTCCCATTGATAGGTGCTACAGGAAAAAGGCATTCATATATGGGATGGCAATGCATCCAGAGAATACCTTGATAGGCAAGCATAGCAATCAACTAATTTACGTATGAATTGCAATTTTTCTTGTCCTTGCTGTTATTAACTGGATTTACAATTCATATTACAGCATTGGTTTGAAAGAGCGGGAGGAGGGTGATTTAGGACCTGTTTATGGGTTTCAGTGGAGGCACTTTGGTGCCAGGTTGGTCACTGGATTGTTACTTTATATCTGTAAGTCATTAGACTCTGTTTCTTGATTGCTCAGCTTTTTGCTTTCCATCTTACGTGTTGTAGGTATACTGACATGCATGATGATTACTCCGGCCAAGGATTTGACCAGCTTTCAGATGTTATTAACAAGATAAAGCATAACCCTAATGATCGACGAATCATTCTCTCAGCTTGGAATCCAACTGATCTTAAATTGATGGCTCTTCCACCCTGCCACATGTTTGCGCAGGTCCGAAATTATATTTGGGTTTCTCTTTGAAAGAAGTCTCTCAAGAAGTTTTATTTACTTTGCTTTTTCTTTTGTATTTTTCAGTTCTACGTGGCAAATGGGGAGCTCTCATGTCAAATGTATCAGCGATCTGCTGACATGGGCCTCGGTGTGCCATTTAATATTGCATCTTACGCGCTCCTGACATGCATGATTGCTCATGTTTGTGGTATGCCATTTTTTTTTACCTGTTTATGGTATATAAAAATTATGCCAACCTTTACTAGACTCAAATGTTTAGCCAGATTATATCAAATCATTAGGCTTCATATGATTGATATAGATATTTATGTCCATTTTATTTGATTGTAATGGCCAAGGTGTCAAGCTGATTAACCATAGCAATGGGTGTGGATCAGTGGATGTATATATAACATCCCTCTCATAAGAAAGCATCTCTCTCACTTTATAAACTCCCTACATTTTTTTTTATAGTATGTTTGTATATATGTATGTATGTATGTATGCACGCATTCATGCAAGGAAAATGGTATCACATGGCAGAATAATCAATCTGTATATTATGTCCTTCTTTGTCAGATCTTGTTCCGGGTGATTTTGTTCATGTTATTGGTGATGCACATGTTTACCGCAATCATGTGAGGCCTTTGCAGGAGCAGCTCCAGAACCTTCCTAAACCTTTTCCGGTATGTGCAAATGTTGCAGTCATTGGATATTACTCTATAGTCTTGAACTTGAAAGTTTTTACGGAAAAAAACCTGTTTTATAGTAATTGGAGCTGTCTACAAAAATGTTCAACTTGAACATTTCTATGAATTATTTTTTTCTTTTGTTAACTGCCTAAATGTCAATGCAGATTTTGAAGATAAATCCAAAGAAGAAGGATATAGATTCATTTGTGGCTGCTGATTTCAAGCTCATAGGCTATGATCCTCACCAGAAGATAGAGATGAAGATGGCTGTTTAGGAATCTGAGCATCTAAGTACCTTCTTCAAGCCGTCATGTTTTTTTGAAATGAGGCAAGTGAAAAAATATGTCATGGTTTCTACTAAATTGATATTTCAAAATTGCAGTACTTACCTAACATAAAAAACCTGTTCGTAATATACATTATTTCTTTTTGAATACATATTTTGGCATTAGGTTTTTCTGTTCCATATTCTGGTCATCATAGTGAGGCATGGTATTCTATATTGTTTCAGGCATATTACTATAGGAGGCTTATATTAACTTTGTGTGGACGAATAAAAGAAGTACTGCTACTTTGGCACACTTTCCATATTTTGTATGTGTTGCCATTGTGAATCCTTTAGTTCCTACATGGATAGCGGGTCTAAGGTGATTTAGGTTTATCTGAATTTTATTTTTATTTAATGTTGACCCTCATGTATACTTTGTGAGGACTCAGCAAATTGACATTTAAGATTACAGGTTTCTTGTTTTGGGTTAATGATTCCCTTCCTTCCTTAACAAAAGGGAAAAAGTTGGATATTTCTTTCTTACATCACTTGATCCTATTCTAGATATATCTTTTTATTAATTACTTGATATTTATTTTTGGTGCATTAGTACATATTGTCTAAAAAGTAATTGCCAAATTGTATTTGAAATGCTCAATGGTTTTTACGTTTTTAGAAGAGGTGATTTTTAACTTAGAATGTTTCAAATGGTCCATATACTTTGCCCAAGTAGCTTTTTATATATACAAATAACATATTCTTTTATTACAATATTACAATAATAATATTTAAACGTATTTTACACTCACTTAACATTGATAACTTTTATTCTTTATCTAGAAACACACACTTCACATTGATATGTGATTGTGTAATACTTAAACTTTTATTCTTTATCTTAAAACGTAGAAATATCTATATTATACATAGGACCTCGTTGCATTGCACATTTATATCCTTTTTAAGCATTCATTCATTTTTTTCTTTATGAGGGATATAACGAGGGCAGGATATTCCAGTCTTTCAACCTCCATCATCTTTTGGACAATTTTATTTTTGAACCTTTGGAATAACTCATCCATGATTCCTTCCCCAAAATGAGCCTTCAAAAGAGGTTCAAAAACAGCTCTGTGGTATTTCACCACAAACTCCCCTCTCATATTTTCATCAAGTAGTTCACCAGCAACAACATCTTCATTTATGTTGCCATCCCAACCAATTGTGATAGATTCCAGTCTATTAACAATGAAAGATCCTTCTTCCTCAATAACTTGTCTAGCTTCCTCTCTTGTAGGATCATATAATGGGAGATTAAAGCTTTCCAATTTCACTTCTTCAATCAAATTCTGCATATTGTATGTGTTAACAAGACATAGTGCAAAACTGTAATTCAAAATCCTAAACCCTAAACTATATATAGGGAAGTCATCATGTCCATTTTAATCGTTAAACTTGAAAAATAATAGCATAATTACATTCATCTCTATATCATTCATTTTAAGAGTTTTTGGACGTAAGAGTATGTTCTTATTAGAATCTAACAGCGTGAATACATATTATAACTATTGTGTAATATAACATATGTATATATGTATGTTTAGTGTTCATATTTATTAGGATTTTATTAAAAAGTGTTTTTAGGACACTTGTTAAAATGATACTAAAAAAATAAGTTTTTAAAAAATTGAAGATGTTATGGTAGATCCATTATATAGAAAACATCAAAATATATATTTTTTTCAATATTAATATTTTCACTTTTGCTATCTTAACAAGTATCATAAGAGCACTTGTTAACAAAATCATATTATTATCCTTAAACTTTGAAATGGTTACATTTAAACAATTAACTTATTTAATAATGCTTGTCGTATAACAGAAATACGTCCCACTAGTATCCAATGTGTGTTATACATAGTATGAAATATATGCTATACGTATGTGTACTATACATATAGCATACATTCCATACTATATATACCACACGTTAGATACTAGTTGGACGTATTTCCGTTGTACTACTAACTTATTTGAGATTATTATGTACCTCTAAGACCATGTCATAGAGTGACATGCCAATGAAGCCCCAAGAAGTTCTTAATTCAGATGTTCCTTCCCTTCCAATCATAATAAGAACCATGCCACCTCCTGGCACCAATTCCTCTGAACGAAATTTCAGAAATGATTTGAAGTCGAATTGGAATTGCTCAAGATATGCTTTATGCATCGCTGGACTACTTGTGCTTGTTAAATAGATGTTATCCTTTATAACCAAATCCCTTGGAGCCTGTTGAAAACATATATACGAATATAATTACATAGTTTAATTATAATTACATCAACAGTGAAATTATATGGTTAAGCTTTACATTTGCTATTTAAAAAGAAATATAGTGGATAATGAATGTAATTTGAGAGGACATGTGTTAAAAACTCATACAAATGCTCTTAAATGATATTTTAAACTCAAAACTAGAACATGTACATTCAATAATGCTCGTTGTACAACAGAAATACATCAAACTAGTATCGTGTGATATATACCATACGCAATGTGTCTCATATGTATAACACGTTACTAATGACACACATTATGTATGATATATAGCATACATTGGATACTAGTTGGATGTATTTATGTTGTACACCAAATATTACTGTGATGATTTATTTATTTTTAATTGGATAAAAATAAATATAGATTTGGTGAGTTAGGGACATATATACGTACATACCTGAGAAAGCCAGTGCAAAGCATAGGATGAATGAAAGAAATGCATGGAAGTATTGGGAAAGAGCCTGTTATAAAATGTGCCAGGAGTTGCATTAATAAAACATGATGAACCAAACTTGTTCTTATTATTGTCTTCTTGTTCTAATGTTTGGTAGAATTGAGGGAGTGATGTAAAAAGAGTATTGAAATCATTTCCGAATAGATCATTCAGAAAAAATTGGAAAACCGGTGGCGGCAAAATGGACAAGTTGGCTTCATCAAGAATAGTATTGATGATGTGAGAAAGCAGTTGAAGAGTATTTGGTCCTGAAGAACAACCTAGATCTGCCACCTTCAAACACTTGTACTTATCATTATTATTATTATTATTATTGGGAAGATCAATAATAATAATATCAGAATAGACCCTCTTCATAGTTTCTTCTACTATGGGTTTTGTCTTGAGCATCATCTTTTTCTGCTCCATCAGAAATCAAACTCACAATAACTAATAATAATAATATGATCAGATTAGCTAGCTAGTGTCAGAAGAACAAACTAAGGAACGTCTATCAGCATTAATATCATCGTACAACAGAACTACACCCAAATAGTGATATGAAATGTGTGTTATACGTATGTATTATACATATAGCATACATTTCATGTTATGTATAACACACGTTGGATACTAGTTGAACGTACTTTGTTGTGAGGCAAACATTATTACCAATATATATATATATATATAATTAGAATTAGAATTTGGCGTACGTACTGCAAGGAGAGAGTTATTTGCGTAGCTTGTATCTCCGACGCCGCCGATCATGTATAGGACTTGCTGCGTTGTCATCATGGCCACCACGATGTGCTAGCTAGATCCTTAAGAAAAATACATATATAGATGGTTCTTGATTCATCATGAAAAACTCTCATCATAGTGTATATATATATATATATATATATATATATATATGTGTGATTTATATATGATGTGAGTGTTTTCATTAATGAAAAAATGGTTAAAAACTTCTCTATACTACCATAATGTGCTACAGTAAGACGGTGGAACGCCAAATTTGAATATTTATATGTAGGTTAGAAATCACAATGAAAAATAGGAATATAAAGAGAAAATATTAGATTGAATAAGATATAATGGTATTTCTTAGATCAATAATGTTAGATGTACTATGAGAAACTAATCAATGTAAGTCCATTTTGATTTTGATTTGGACCTAAATAATCATTGAAATTGTAGTGGACTGAGTAATTATGGTAAAAAATCTCATTTATTAGTTGGTTTTAATGGTTTTTCATTGTACATGTAGCATCAGTTATCTTAGATATATTGTATACAAAAGACTAATGCCTATTTATAGGCTAAAAGTAAATAAGAATAAAATTAAAATATAATAATAATATCAAACTAATATCTATCTAAATCAATCCATATTATTCTAAATTTATATAAAATAAATATAAGATATTATTTATTCTAACAATGTACATGATTCAAAATCACTAATATTATGTGTACAATAAAAATTATATAATATTTATATAATAATGCAATATGACAATGAATATAATTATTATATAAATATTATATAATTTTTATTATATGACATTTCTTGTTCTAAACAGCTCTATATGCTGATGTAGAAGGGTAGGATGGTGATGTTCACCTAATATATGATATTAGTTTGAAAAGTTTCATGCACGAAAATCAAAAAACGTGCAATAATGCATCATTTCTATGACTTGAAACTTTGTTTTTCTCCAATCATATTGTTTGTAGGAGATCTTATTTGTGGCAACAAACATATACCACTCAAATTACTTAGAAAGAATGGAGGAAAATTTTCCATCTATATGTGCCACACATTTTTGTGTACTATGTTTTTATCAGTGGATCCAATATACAAAATCTTACGTTGTGTGCAGAGACATTTAGAATTTGAGATAGTAGAAATGGAAGCGATACTAAAGACACAGACAACTTTTAATTGGTTGCTAATACTAAATACTTTCTATTATTATTATTATTATTATTATTATTATTATTATTATTATATTGAAGTCAATTCGATTTGAATCAGAGAGTAACATACATATGATATTATGATCAATATAATTAATCTCCTAGTAGTACATTTTGTATGTTGTGCCTTTTTTGCTATAACCAAATTAAATTTGTGACATGCATTTAAGCATTCTTCACAAGGGATATTACAAGGCTAGGAAATTCCAATTTTTCAGCCTCCATCATTAGTTTTACAATCTTATTTTGAAGCCTTAGGAATAATTCATACATAACTTTTTCCTCTCCAAAATGCGCTTTCAAAAGAGGCTCTATTACAGCTCTAATGTAATTAGCTATAAACTCTCCTCTAATTTTTTCATCAACCAGATTGCTGTGCTCATCATCACTATCCCAAGACATTGTGATAGTTTCCAATCTCAGAATGCTGAAAGATCCTTCTTCCTCAATAACTTGTTTAGCCTCCTCTATTGTAGGATCATACAATGGCATATAAAACGATTCCAATTTTACCTCTTCGATTATATTCTGCACCATATACCATATACATCAATGAATATTATGCAATCATGTTTTAGGTACAACAGAAATACGTCCAAATTGTATTGAATATGTGCTATCCATGTTACAGGATGTGTGCTATACGTATAAGTGTTATACGTATAGCACACATCTTGTAACATGGATAGCACACGTTGAATACAAATTGGACATATTTCTGTTGTACATAAAGCATTATTGAATATTATGTTCATAACATTAATTAATTAATTTGGCCCTTATCATTCAAAAAAAAAAAAAAACAATACTATAGCTTAGCAAGGGAGTAACCACCCATGTCCATTCTAACTTCTTGGATCAAACTGTCTCTATCACTTCACCAAAATCTATATGAAATACTCCGTATACACTAAATTAGTTACTCAATTCAACTATGATATAATTTATTATTTACAACTATCCGATATAACTTATATTATTCTAACTCAATTCAACATTATATTTAAAATTTTATATTGAGACAATAATAATTTTTATACTGATACAATTTAACAATAATACTTACTCAATCCATCTTGTTGTACTCATGTCACTTTTAGTAGTATTGCTCAAAATCTATAGCTATCAATACGAGTGCAACCTTAAGTTGGGTTTGGTGAAGTATACAAAATAGAATGAAGATTTTTTTTTTATATAGATATATGACAAAAAAATTATATTCTAAAATAGAAGTTTTTGCATTTTTTTTTGTGTTTCTGAAAATCTGGATAGATGAGCACAAATTTAATTAAAATGAGACAAAAATCATTGTCTCTACAGTCTACATACACTAACATAAACATGATAAAAATATAAAGTTTTTATCTTTACTTTACATTTTTGTTCTATTATATGTTTTATACATTTGATCAAATGTAGTTTTTTTTTTTTTTTTTTTTTGTAGTTGAGAACTTTATATCTACCTTAAGATGTTGCACGCAAAATATGTATTATGGGTCGAGTAGTTAAGCCTATCATAGGATGGCCTTGCCAAATAAAATCAACAATATATAGAGTATGTATTTATTACCTCTGAGACCATCTCATTGAGTGCTATGTTAATTAGCCCAAAACCAGTTCTTAGTTCAGAGGTTTCTGCCCTGCCTAATATAGTCAGAACCATTGCACCACCAGTTATCAATTCTTCTGAACGTAATTTCAGAAATAATTTCAAATCATGTTGGAATTGACCAACATATGCTTTCTGCATTGATATTGGACTTTTGCTTGTTAAGTAAATCTCCTTCTTTGCTGGTTCTACTCTATTACCCAACTCCCTAATTATTGGAACCTGTTCAAATAAATTAAAAAAAAAATCTGAATTCTTTGTGCTAAAAATTAAACGTTCTAATAGAATATAAAATTATTAATAAACCTCTGAATTTAATTTTGATGCATTGACAGTGTATAAGTATTTTGCACTGTCATCCAATCAAAATATTCCGTTTGTATGACTTTTTTGGTAGTGAAAGAGAGAAAACATTATCATGACTGAAGTGTCAACACATGATTAGATGACTGTGTAAAATAGTTTTACACTGTCACTAGACCAAAATTAAATCCTAAACCTTAACATAATAGCTTAAACTTTTAGGAAAAATTATTTCGTATAACACATTCTTCGATCTGTATTATACAGCATTTTGGATAAAATATAGATTTAATTGGTGTCCTTTATATATTACCTGAGAAAGCCAATGAAGAGAGTAAGATGAATGGAAGAAGTGTATGGAATTGTTGGGAAATAGCCTCTTGTAGAATGTTCCTGGAGTTGCATTGATGAAACATGGACCAAATTCATGTCCCTTGTTTTGTTTTAGTGTTTCATAGAATTGAGGCAGTGAATTAAAAGTGGTATTGAAATCATTTGCATAGAGATCATTCAGAAAGAATTGAAAAAGAGGTAGCTTGAGATTCAAGTTACTATAATATTTTGTGGTATCATCAACAATGTTGATAATGTCATATAGCACTTGAAGAGTATTTGGTCCTGAAGAACATCCAAGATCAGCCACCACAAAACATTTAGGTTGAATACTACAATACACCCTCTTTATGCTTTCTTCTAGTATGGGTCTTGCCTTCAGCATTGCCTTTTTCTGCTTAATGTAATCAAAATTAGTATGATAGAAGTAAAACAAATTAACTAATTAATTGACAATGATTAACCTTTTTCTCAATTTAACTGAATATGCTAGCATAATCAAATTCCAAAATTAAATTGTACAATAAAAATCAATTAACTAGTTATTTACATATACTAGAGATTATAAATTATAGAGTTAAATCTCAAATTGATCCTTCACTTTGTATGCTTGAATCAAATTAGTCCTTCATGTTCAAAATAGTCCTCTAATTTGCACTTTGTGAATTGATTTGGTCCTCCATTTATTTTTATGTTATAACTCTATTAATTTCTGCTGATATAGATTGTTTATTGCTAATTTAGTAAGTAACATGTAATCCTAAAAATTCATAACTCCTATAAGTTCTCTAATTTACTTGTTTTGAATCAAAATAGTTCTCTTTAAATAAGAGTGAATGATTATTTTGACTCAAAATAAGTAAAATAGAAGACTAATATGAGTTATATGTATTTTTAGGGTTATATGTCACTTATCAAGTTGATATTAAACAGTCCACATTAGCAGAAGTTAACGGAGTTATAACAAAAGAATGTGAGGAGAACTAACTTGATTCACATATTACAAAGTGGAGGACTATTTTGAACGAAAATTAAAGTGGAGGACTAATTTGATTTACGCATGCAAAGTGGAGGACCAATTTAAGGTTTAACTCTAAATTATATTATACATACTATAAGGACGGGACATAACATATATTAAATATCATAAATTACACGTACAAAAATGTCTACAAGTAAATTTATGAGTGATAGGTATCAATTAATTGTTTACCCATTACACATATTAAGAACTATATCTTACACATACTAAATAACATACACTACACACTAAGTTGTGTGTGAGTGGGCCATTAGTGATGAGTGGTTTGTTTATTGATTAGTTGTTATAGAGTCAAAAATTCAGTGAAAAAAATATGACTATGTTAAGTGTTTGGTGTGAGAGTCATGATAAAAATAGTAATATAGTCACAATGACTCAATAAATAAAATTGTCAATTTTTTATGCACTCCAATATTATAGTCAATGTGTGTTGAAAAAAAAAACGAATATATAAGAATACGTTTGGAGTCAATTTTAGAATCATTGTATTTGACTCATCATATCGTATGACAGTGAATCAAATGAATAGAAAGGATGGAGAAAGAGAGAGAGAGAGAGTGTGTACTTGAAGGAGAGAGTTATTAGCGTAGCTTTTATCTCCGACGCCACCGGTCATGTGAAGGGCTTGCTGTACTGCTTCTTTTGATGATGATGCCATTCTAATTAACAATCTGTGTTTAATTTGGTCGGTCCAAGTTTAATCAACAATACTACATGTACACCATTTTTCAGCCACTTTCAGCCACCAACAATTTTTTAAGGTGAGGCCCACAAAAATATTAGTGATAAACCATATACATTTATTATAGTGGCTGATGGTGGCAGCATTTTAGTGTACAAGAAGCATTATTGAAGTTTAATACACAACCATACCTAGCTACCATTAATAATAATATATAAAATCACTCACATTGCTCTAAGCATGCATGGTGATATATGATGCGTCAATAATTGGGAAGATTGATAATATTATATTAGAGAAGGAGAATATATATATATATATGGGAGAAGAACATACATATGTTTTTATAGACTAAACACTTGATGGCTCATGATATCTTTGCCTTAAATGAAATTAGAAATTGCCATAAGGTAGCATTAACACTTTTTGAAATTCGATTCCGTGTCCATAGTACTATTCTAGAAGCCAAGTCACCCAAATCAAAATCTAATTAATTCAATTTATGGTAGGTTTGCTATGTAGCCGTTTCCAATATTTTTTCTAAGTATGTCCATTTATTGTTGCTCATTAAAAGAATATATATATATAAGCTAGTTTTTTATGTTAATTGGTTCAACTCTCCTAAGAATTGTACCCAAAAAAAGAAAGAAAGAAAAACTCTCCCTATAAGAATACTTGTTAGTAAACATAGGTTTGGTAATAGGATTCTTTTTGTTTTAATTTATATAAAAATAAGAATTTTCATCTATAGAAAATGTTCATCTACGATAAATATACTTTTTAATATTTAAAAGTCAGTGTCCTTCAACTTTTTATTGGTAGTTGGAATAATAATCTCCATTTATTTTATTTTTTAATACATCTATAAATGATGAATTGAATATTTTAATGAGATATTCACTCTTAAATATTTACGTAGCATAATTCGTTATTTGTTAAACTTAGGATCCTATATTTCTCTTAATATGCATTGAAATTAGTGCAACATTAATTTTACATTTATATAAAATTCTTAAATATGTATAATTTTTTTCTTATAATATCCTTAACACAAATACTTGGGAATAATATTTTTTTAGTCAAAACAGCCAACAAAACTCATTTAACATTTTATGGCCAAAATTTCTATTTGTTGACTGTTTTGACTGATTTTTTATTGTACCTCTAGCAATGCTCTATTATTTAATATATAACTCATTAAATATATTAATTTTAGGATCAACTATTATAAATAATAATTTTGAGAGAATATATGAAATATATTACAAGACCAGCATTAATAAGAAAGAGTTTATGGAGATGAAATGAATTCTTTATTCCATTCATAGCCCAAAATGCATGGCAAATAGGCCGGCCAAAAAAGTAAAAGATGGACATTTTAATTTTTAATTGGCATAGGGCCTCTAAATAGATCAGAGCTAGGTTCTTTGTAATTAATGCTCTTAATTACTCATCATATTTATTATTAATAAAGAGTATAATTAAAAAAAATAATGAATATTATCGGAAATTTTTATATGAATAATTATATATAAAAAGTAAAATTTTCATATTCTAACAACGCGGTACACATTATATTGGATAAATGTAAAAGCAATGCTAGAGCCACAAAAAAAAAACAGTCAACACAGCCAACAAATGTATATAACATAAATTGCACAACGAATATTACATGTTGTGCACACTATATAGCACATGATGTGCACAACATATATAACATGTTGCAAAGAAAAATGATGTTGCAATATGTGATATATGTTGTGCATAATAGATGATATACGTTGTGCACTACATATAATATACATTATGCATTTTATATTATATATGTTGTGCACAAGGCTGTTTTGACTGATTTTTTTTTTTTTTAAGCATTACTTACAAGGGATATTACAAGGCTAGGAAATTCCAATATTTCTACCTCCATCATTAATCGTACAACCTTATTTTTAAGCCTTAGGAACAATTCATCCATGACTCCTTCCCCAAAATGTGCCTTCAAAAGAGGTTCTGATACAGCTCTAATGTAGTTTGCTATAAACTGGCTTCTCATTTTTTCATCAACTAGATTCTTGTCATTCCAACACATTCTTATAGTTTCCAATCTCAGAATACTGAAAGATCCTTCTTCTTCAATAACTTGTTTAGCTTCCTCTATTGTAGGGTCATACGATGGCAAATAAAATGATTCCAATTTTGCCCCTTCGATCAAATTCTGCGGAATGTTAGTATATATATACAATAATGCTTGTCGTACAATGAATATGTCATTATTTGTGATATTTAACGATATAAGTTTGTTCTTAAATATGTATTAAGTGTAATATTAATTAGTATGTTGATATTTACTTAGCTTGTTACCTCGCGGATTCTTATTAATTCATCGAGGAAGGCTATTGGTACATATTAAATGATACGTATAGTATACATATCATTAATATAGAAAAAAAAATGTAAAGGGTAGAGTGATATCACATCAAAATCTAAAGGTAATGAAGTATGTGAAAAAAATATGTAAAA
The DNA here is from genome assembly GCA_013621005.1 of Aeschynomene evenia. Classification (NCBI taxonomy): domain Eukaryota; kingdom Viridiplantae; phylum Streptophyta; class Magnoliopsida; order Fabales; family Fabaceae; genus Aeschynomene; species Aeschynomene evenia. Next base: position 32,453,784 of record CM024266.1, on the reverse strand, counting down.
GAAAATGTATATATAAATATCTTTACTATAATTCATAATACTTTCTTTTCTCACGAGATTTAAAGGTATATTAACGATATTATATTAACATTTTTAAGCGCAGTGACTATGAGTTTTTATCTTTTTCATGAATTGTTGAGGCTCCGACCACTCATGTTTAACTATAAAAAAAAATACACAATTACATGTACATTTATATTTTTTTTAATAAATAATATGAGTTTCCAAATAAAGAGTCATTGTATGAAACACTTATATATATACTCAACTAGAGATCTCATTAAAATCTCCTAATACCTAGAGAGTGTCCCTCCAATTAAGGAAAGCAAGAAGAACAAAGAAAGGATAGTACCAAACCATATATATCAGCCTACAAAATCACATGGCTATGCCATGCTCCACACAACCAATTAATACCACCACACATAGAAAAAGCAAAAAAATAAGATCATAACCAATAGAATAAAGCTATTGGCCGGTATATACCAAATGGTATGTATAACATACATATGTTTTGATCAAAGGATGGAGAAAATAAGTGTAAGTGGTGGAGTGATCTCACATCAAAAATCAAAGGTGATGAAATGGGTGGAAAATATATATAAGAGAAAATATATGTACAAATATCATTATTGTAACCAATATAAGCACATATGCCCCAAAAACTCAAACAAATCACCACTTTATTTAATTAGTCACATGCATAATCTTCTAGCCACATGCCACCACATAAAAAGCCACAAGTACAACTATATATGGTCCAACTATATGAAAATCGGAACATGGGCCAACTACCCAACTAATTATCCAACCCATCATCCCACTAAATATGAATGGATATGGATGTTCATAAACAAACATTAATGCTTGACGTACAACAGAAATACGTTTAACTTGTATCCAATGTGTGTTATTCATATTATAAGATGTGTGCTATACGTATATCACATATACATATAGTACACATTCTGTAACATGAATAACACACGTTGAATACAAGTTGGACATAAATAAACATTATTTAAAAAAGAATGCATGCATATTCATTTACCTCTGAGACCATGTCATTGAGTGCCATGACAATTAGCCCAAAAACGGTTCTCATTTCAGAGATTTCTTCTTCTCTTCCGAGTAAAGTCAAAACCATTCCACCGCCAGGAATCAATTCTTCTGAACGTGATTTCAGAAATAATTTGAAGTCGTGTTGGAATTGTCCCCGATATGCATTGTGCATTGCTATAGGGCTTTTGCTTGTTAAATAAATGTCCTTGTTTGGTGGTTCTACTCCATCAGCCAATTCCCTTGGAACCTGTTCAAAATATTAATTAAGTGCATAAAATCATAACATCTGTTGTTTTAGTTTGTGCAGTCAAATAATTCTTAATAATTCATAATATGTGATATATGAATAACACACGTACGGATAACACACATTACGTCTTATATATGACACATGTTGGATATTAACTAATCGTATTTCCGTTGTAGGACAAACATTATTGTAATATAATAAGATGTTACTACACTCATTGTAGGTGCTATTGATTAGGTCATTAAACCTATCAAATACACTTTACCTGGGAACGCCAATGAAGAGAGTAAGATGAATGGAAGAAGTGTATGGAATTGTTGGGAAATAGCCTCTTGTAAAATGTTCCCGGAGTTGCATTGATGAAACATGGACCAAATTTGTGTCCCTTATTCTTCTCTTCTAGTGTTTCCAAGAATTGAGGGAGTGATCTAAAAATGGAATTGAAATCATTTCCAAACAGATCATTAAGGAAAAATTGGAAAACAGGGAGGTTGATGAGATTCAAGTTGGAGCAAGAGGTTTCAACAACAATAATGTTTATGATATGAGATAGCACTTGAAGAGTATTTGGTCCTGAAGAACATCCAAGATCAGCCACCACAAAACATTTAGGTTGAATACTACAATACACCCTCTTTATGCTTTCTTCTAGTATGGGTCTTGCCTTCAGCATCGCCTTTTGCTGCTTAATGTAATCAAAATTAAATTACATAAACAAATTAGAGAAAGGGATAGTGTGTGTGTATATGGATGTACTCACTTGAAGGAGAGAGTTATTTGCGTAGCTTTTGTCTCCATCGCCATCGTTCATGGGAAGGACTTGTGTAGCCATTCCTTCGTTTTCATTCATAAAAAGGATATGTAGCTTTTTTTAGCAGGAGAGAGAGTAATTAAAATGTGCATTTTATAAGCATGTACTATAAAATATACAATAATGTCATACAATGGGCCTATTTTGGCTTTGGTTTTGGCCCAAATAATCATTGAGATTGTAATGGGCTGAGTGATTATGACCCAAAATCTCATTTATTGACTGGTTGGACTGGTTTTGTATTGTTCATTTAGCCTGAAAAATAATTCAATATTTTAAATAGCATTTAGTTATCAAATCGGCGTATACTTAAATAGCATTTTAGAACATTTTACCGGCACCGTCAACTTGTTTTAAATGAATACCAAATTGTGCTATTATATTAGGCAACAAGCAAGCTATCTTATAAAATTATTAATTTAACTTTTAATATTATACATCAATATAACATTTTAAAAATTGGAGTAATAATTTTGAATTTAATTATTATATACAATGATTGGTGACTAATTTTATAATTTACATGTAATATTATTCCGCACTTAGATTGTGACCATAATTTTATTTCACTTGTATGAAAGTGTTATAATACTAAGTACAGATACATTGGATGATATTGTCATCATCAGTAATTGCCACATAAAGTTTGATACATACAAGAAAGTTCCTCAGTTTGCTTGTTCCATAATCCTTTAAGAATTCTTTGTAAGAGATATTACGAGGATAGGAAACTCCAAGATTTTGACCTCCATCATCAATTGAACAACCTTACTTTTAAACCTTAGGTACAATTCATCCATGATTTCTTCCCCAAATTGTGCCTTCAAAAGAGGTTCACTAACAGCTCTTAGGTATTTGGTTATAAACTCGCCTCTAATTTCTTCATTAATAATTACTATATTATTACTATTATTGCCATCATCATCATATTCATCACCACCTTGTTTGATGTTATAGGCATTCCACCCTGTCATGACAGTTTCCAATCTCTGAATAGTGAAAGACCCTTCTTCCTCAATCATTTCTTTTGCTTCCTCTATTGTAGGATCATATATTGGCACATAAAAGGACTCCAATTTTGCCTCTTCTATCAAATTCTGCATTTGTATAGCCCAAAACAACATTCATTAAATATTAGGCAAAGTTGATGTAAACAAGTAAGGATAAAAATAGAAATGATCTGTGTACAACACAAAATCAGCGATCATCTGCCACCATGTGTAATAATCTAACATTTTCAAACTAGTAATTCAACTTTTAAAAATATTTGATTAATAAAAGTTGGATTACTAGTTTCAAAATGTTGAATTATTATACATGGTGACTGATAATGTCTGATTTTATAGTGTACATATAGCATTACTCCTCTGATAAAATTTACTACTTATTGAAAAAATATACCTCTAAGAGCAAGTCATTGAGCGTCATGCCAATTAGCTCCCAACCAGTTCTTAGTTCAGAAGTTTCTCCCCTTCCAAGTATAAGCAGAACCATCCCACCTCCTTGCACCAATTCTTCTGAACGTAATTTCAGAAACAATTTGAAATCACATTGGAACTGCTCAATATATGCTTTTTGCATTGTTGCAGGACTTTTGCTTGTTAGATAAATGCCCTTATTTGGTGCTTCTTCTCCATTACCCAACTCCTTTGGAACCTGTATATTTCAAATCTGATTTCTTTGTGCAATAGATTGAAGAACAAGCGTGGACAATGCACGATTAATTTAGTCTTGTACTTAATTTTTTAATTATTTTAATTTTTATTATAATTGAGATTTGAACTCTTGACCATTTGGTCATCAGTTGGTTCTGATACCAACTCAAGGAACCATCTCACCTAAAAACTTAAACGGTTAGGTTAAGACCTATTGAGAATTTTATATTTTAACAGTTATGTAATATTTACTATATTCTATATTAATAGTTGCATTGAAATTTTTTGATATATTAAAAAATTAATATTTAAATTTAATTGTGTACATATACATTGATTTTTTTATATATTTACCAAAAAATTAAAATAACTATTAATATGAAGTGGTGAAGCATGTGTGTGTATATATATATATATATATATATATGAAACATGATCACTTTGGTATGTATGTTAATGTATTATTCTTACCTGAGAAAGAAAATGTAAACTGTAAGAGGAATGGAAGAAGTGTATGGAATCGTTGGGAAAGAGTCTGTTGTGGAATGTTCCTGGAGTTGCATTAATGAAACAAGGACCAAATTTGTGCCCCTTAGTTTGTTCTAGTCTTGTGTAGAATTGAGGGAGGAGTGAATTAAAAATTGTATTGAAATCATTTTTAAAGAGATCATTAAGAAAGAGTTGGAAAACAGGTAGCTTGAGGTTCAAGTCAGAGCTTGTGGCTTCAACAATGTTGATAATTTCAGATACAAGTTGAAGAGTATTTGGTCCTGAAGAACAACCTAGATCTGCCACCTTCAAACACTTGGGAAGAATACTACAATACATCCTCTTTATGTTTTCTTCTAGTATTGGTTTTGCCTTGAGCCATGTTTTTTTCTGCGAGTTAAGAATAATCAATATAAGCTAGCAAAGCTTAGATTTAATTTCTCCTTTTGATGCACTGTTTTACATTGTCAATAATAAATCATTGTGCATCTTGTCATATTCTTAGATTAGTAAGTAGTGAAGTGAAACTTTTTTACTAAATAATGCGTGATTCATTAAACTTTCTAAACTTTTTTCATTTTGTTCAAGTAATACGGTTTGAACCAACAAAATTAACTATTTATAGAAAAAAAGAAGAGAGATTTTGTGTGTACATACTTGAATCATAGAGTTATTTGCATAACTTGTATCTCCCACACCACCGTTCATGCAAATGACTTGCTGTGTTGCCATACCTTTTTTAATTCGAAAAACTTGAGAGGAAGCAAATAGTGACAATACAAAAGAAATTAAGAAACACAAAGTGAAGTGCTTAGAAGTAATAAGTCACATTTTAAAGACAATTAGACTTTTGTTTGTTTTTTCTGACTTTAAGGTTAGGAGGTCAATAAAAAAATAACTTTATTAAATGTTTGGTGTGAGGATCACATTGACTCAGTGAACAGTTATAGTGACTCAGTGGGTATAATTATCAATTTTTTGTTCACTTTAATTTTGGAATCACTATGTATTGAAAGAGAGTCACTGTGTGCTAGAAGAAAGACACAAATATGTGAGGTGTGTTCGAAACCAATTTTAGAGTCATTATAACTCTAACTCTTGACTCCTGTGATACTAACTTCATGACTCCCTTGACTCTGATTCTAGAGTCACGAAAAACAAACAATATCTCAATTGACAGACAAATCTTAGATTACATTACATTACATTACATTGTTGTGATACGTGGACAAATAATAACCTAATACAAAATTTTTCAATGTGATCCTTAGATCTATTTCTTACTATAAAAGCTTAAACTATTCTTAAGATATTTTAATAAAAAGTCAGATTCAATTGTATATTGTTGAAATATATATAATAGTAAATAAATTCAGTGACCTGATTGAATTATTTTTTGAGTATAGGATCAGATTGAAAATTTTCAAATTACAAAGAACTAATTAAAAATTAATAAAATTATAAGGACTTACAGATTAACTAAACTTAAAAAATATGATTTAAAATATAAAATATACTTTACTGGATCTGCACTCAACTAATATCGCAGTAATTAGAAGATATAACCAACCAATTTGGAATTGGTCCTTATTAACTTCCTATCAACTATACTTTGATAAGCACAATATTGTTAATCTTAATGTTGTGTTAGGTGAAGCATTATACTGTTAATCTTAATGTTGTTTTAAGTGAAGTATAGTGCTGTATGTTAATCTTAATGTTGTGTTAGGTGAAGCGTATAAATGAAGGTCATCAATAATATTTGTTGTATATAATGTATATATCATATGTAATATGTGTCATATATATGACACATATTATGTATAATATATGTTGAATATTAATTGGATGTATACCGTGAATATTAAAGTAAATCAAAGTACAAATTGCCAAAAGATAACACTAAACACTCTTTAAAATACAATATAATGACATGCCCACTGCTATGTTATACTGCACGCCACCAAAATTACATCTAATTAATGCAATTTAGGCTAAGTTTCACCATAACCCTTCTAAGAATTGTTCGTACGAGATATTGCTGTCAGGGATACTACTCTTAATACAATTCATAATTCTGTTAATATTATAGATAAGGCATAAGTTCATAGCTAAGCCCTTTTTTTTTATTTGGTATAACTGGGAGGTGTCCATTACTGACAGCAATGCCTAGCCCCCTTATCTCGGGAGCTCGCACTAAGCGGTAAAGGACCGTAACTAAGCCCCTTTATTATTGATTTATTAGGTTTCTTGGTTCTTTGGGCCATGTTTCCGTTGGGGCCCTTTTTCCTATAAAAGTATGTGGCCCAACTCTATAATAAAGGAATGAGTGTTAACAAAAGCCAATTGGGTTATTCACCAAAAAAACAAGCCAATTGGGTTCAGATCAGATAAGAAGTTTCTCCAAGAATTATATCTACTTCCATCATCAATCGAGCAACCTTATTTTGAAACCTTAGGAATAATTCATCCATGATTTCTTCCCCAAATTGTGACTTCAAAAAAGGTACAGTATCCGCTCTTATGAATTTGAGTGTAAACTCGCCTCTAATATGTGTCTCTTCGAGGTTGATTATTGACTTTAAAATTGGAGTGGATAAAATATTAGCAATCTCAGTCTCATATTTATGTAAGTTACATTTTTTCATTATAATCCTACACCAAACATTTTATAGAGTTATTTTTAATTCACTCGTGCCAAAATAAAAATTGTCTAGTTGTTGGTCAACTTTCGTAATATGTATTTTATCATTTTCTTTGTTGTGATTCAATGCATAGCCCACAGATTTGGGTCACAGACCAAGTGGTAATGAAAAAGGAACCAACAAATATCTAACAAATTGTGTCCTCATGAATCCAGCGAGCTTGAATCGAAGGCTCCCAAGTTTCATTTTATCCAAAAATAATAAAAAAGAGAAAGAAAAAAGAAAGAAGAAAGCAAAGCATGAATGACAAGGATATATGCTACTAGTTACTACATTTTTCCTCAATATTAAATTGCAAACAAGACATAATGCAAAAGCAGAAAATATATATATTCAAGATAGATATTTGGCATAATATTAAGCTTAATATTCTGATTAAAGAATCACTTTTGTACTCGAATTTCTCCTTCCATTTTTCTGTCTTAAATCTAGTGCATACATACATACATCTAAGAATTTGTCTGCTCTAAAATGAAAAGAAGATATGTAAACTGATAATAAAGTAAGAGATTAACTATGGTTAAATTATTTAGTAGGAATTGATAATTAATTGCTCACTCTCTTACTTTATAAATCTCTTTTGTCACTCTTCACTTTAGAAGAATCAAATTCTTGTTTAATATAGTTTTTATTCCTTCCTTGTGACTAGGATGAATATGCTTTTTCACTTTAATATAGACATGACATATATATCGTGGAAATGCTTTCTTCCACGTAATTTCCTTCTTCTTCTTTCTTTATTTCTTCCCTGTCTTCATGAGATTTTAAAAACCCACTTGGCAACTTTGGCATCAAAGAATAACATGAGAATTTTGGACACACATTATTTCTTCCTCAAAATATAGCCTATTATCAGTCTCCAAACCAGAGAATATCGCATTTGTTCTAGGAAAAACTCTTAGCTGCATTCCAATATATATTGTAATGTGTAAAGAATCGGAATAAGTTCAATGACACAGAAACTGAATTGACAAACACAAAGACAAAACTAGTTTCCCATACATGTATTCATGCATTAACATCTCTTTCACTTGGATACATTACATTACATTGCATATATCCATGCTAATGAACAATATTTTACTAAAATCTATACACTACACTAAAGATTCAAATAAACATTTCCCCTAGTTCTCAACATGATTAAGAACATATACCTATTAACATCAACCCATTTTCTTAAAACACTTTATTTACATACTTTCTACAATTTATTTATCTTTTATATATTTTAGCATGATAAAAAAAAAGAAAAATGTCATGTGTACTTCTTTTTTTTTTTTTCTCGACCTCCATGTTAATGAACACTCTATTCACAGTTGCTAATGTGTGAATTATCCGGATGAAAGTCAAGAAAAATTCGTACAAATAACATAATTCTTTTGAGGGTAATATCTCAGATTAGAGAGTAATATCTTCTTCTCTTCTGAGCCTTTGTTGCTTCTCAATGAATGCCTCAACAGTGCGACGAAACTCCTCATTGCTCATGTTATCTTCAGGGTATGAAATCTCTTCTTCTTCCTCATTAGGATCATGAATACCCTTGATTCTTTTCTCTGTCTCACACCTTCGTAGCACGCCACGTGGCTTTTTCTCACTGTTCAAACGGCATATAATCTCTGTTTGACACCTTCTGTAACCCTTCACCTCCAAAAACCCACCACTTTTTGCTTCCCCTGTTTTCATGCTCTGTTTTTCTGGCCACTTGCTCTTGTTCCTTATGCTCAAATTCACTACTTTTCTTTGATGGATTCTGCTTTTTTCTGAATCTTTTTCCATTTTTTCATTGATTATTTTATTCTTTATGCTGTCCTCGGTTCCTGTAGCATTATTATTTTCTGGGCACTTGATTTTTTCTTCATCAACTTGATGATTCTTTGTGCTGTTCTCTGTTCCTATGCTCTGTTTTTCTCTGTTCTTCTTGGTGCTGTTATGGAGAAACTCCTGGTAAAGATCATGCTCTGAATTGTTTCTTTTGGATCCATGAGCTGAGAATTGACCCGATTGAGCGAAGAGCGTGATGATTATCACGTTTCCGATGAGAAAAACAAATCGAGGGCTATTCACGAACATCGACAAGTCTTTGAAGTACTCGCTGGAGCTCTTAACTGCAACTGGAAGGTGCAGAGATAGCCTTGAAACCAAGACAAGAACAACACACACCTCAACAAAGCGCAACACGCTCGTGATCCTTTGAATCTTGCGGGTTTTCAAGATTGCGTTGGCTTTTTCTGCTTGGAGGTTGTGGAAACTGAACGAGTCCATTTGATTCCTCAAAAGGGGTTTCAGGATTAGTTAAAATTAGAAGCTTTTTGGTGAAAAGGAAACAACTTTTTTTTTATCCTCTGTTTTTTTTATGCGTTTTGGTTTTGAAAGTTGTTTCGATCACTCGAAGGGAAATGGAAGCTTATGTAGAGAAGTAGGAGCAACCATATATCTGAAGGCAGAGAAGAGAGAAACTGCAGGTGAAGGTGCCACTGCAGCAGTTTCTGCACTCTGAAGCATGGAAACAGAGTGAAGAAAGTGAAGAAGAAGAAGGCTTTGATGAGAATTTAGAAAAGGAAAAACAGAGTGAGTGTGTTCTGTTATGTGAGAAAACAGAGTGAGTGTGTTTTGTTTAGTGGAAAATGGGAGCATGTATTCCTTATGCTTGGTCTTTCTAGATTGTGTATTCTTCCTCTTATTTATAGAGTGGAACAATATTATTAATAAATAAAATAATAAAAAGATAAAAAGGAAAAAAGTACTTTTCTTTTTAATTTAATTTTGATACAGACTCACAGTGTAGATGTATTTTACATTGTCATCCAATCAAAATACTCTGTTTGTATGACTTTTCATGTAATACGAGAGAGAAAACACAATCATAATTAACGTGACAGTACATGATTGGATAACTACGTAATAAAGTTATACAAGTCGATAAAAATTAAATTTTTTATTTCCTTCATGATATTCCATTATCCACTTTGGTTTCTCCTTTTTTTGTTGTTGGGTCTTTTCTTTTTTGACTATAAGTCATGCACTAAACTCTAAACTATATTAAATTAGTGGCATGTGAACAAAAAAAGTTACAATAATGCATTCCAGGTGTGAACATAGGTAAAGGTGAGTTTAGTTAAAAAAGAACAAATGTCTTTTGTTAGTTAGTCACCTATTTAGGTAAAGGTAGCTTTTTGTTTTGGTTTAATGGAGGAGAGTAGAAGTAGATGCTCTCTAAATCAAAATAACATCTATGGAAAAGGATCAATGACAAGTGTTTGTGAAATATCTTAGTCATTTCATTCCATTCTATAATGTTGTCTTTCATTATGTGTATATAACATTACATAAACATATGGATAGTTAAGTCAAAAATAAAATAATATAAAATTGTTATATTACCTTTCTTTTCAAGTTAGTTTTATATTTTATCTAATTTTTTAGAAGTGTAGAAAAATACATAAGATTATTGTTCTACAATACCTTAATCTCTTACTTTGTACACATAAGTTTTATAAAAGAAAACAAGTTACACCTTTTTGCCTATTATATATGCATGACTATGATTTTAGTGACTATATGAGAGATCATAAATCAAAGAAAAACTTCAAATTAGCTTATGGTAATAATTTATTCATAAATGTTTGGGGAACAATAATTTTTCAGCCAAAACAGTCAACAAAGTCCATTTAATATTTTATGGCCCAAATAATATTTTAATCATGAGTATATTTTTAATGAACCGGGTAATTGTGGTCCAAATTCCTATTTATTGACTGTTTTGACTAATTTTTTGTTGTGCCTCTAACAAATACTCTAATTTATTACTTGCATTTACCTAATATATGAATTGAAATAGGTATTTAAATATGTTGAATTTAAAATCAACAAATATGGATAATAATTGATTAGAGTTCTAGACTAGTCAGCTTGAAACTCATCAATCAGTTTATCAGACCCCAACTCCATCACATTTCTCTTCCAATAATAGTAATATTAGATAATGACATACACAATTATAAGTGAAAACTTGTGTACATTATTGAAAATAGGAACCTTTCACTTGTCACGTAATTAAATTTGCAACCTATATGTCTTCGTCGGTAAGGAAATTCCAAGCACACTTGCATTAATCTTTCATATATATCCCCTCTTAAAAATATTTAGCAAATTATCAAAAATTATATTTTCAGATCGAGGTGTCAAACTGTGAGAAATTCACTTTATATTTTTTTAAAATTTCTTATGAGTTTTAATCATCAAATCGTATCACATGTATTTTAATATTTTCGATATAAATGATAATAAATTTTGAACTTTATTTCCCTAAATTGTGAAAAAGGGGTATAGGTAGATTAATTATTTTCCAATGGTCGAGAGTCGCTGTTTTTGTCCCGAATGGACTCTCCAATATTCCAATAGTGCATGCAAGAGGGATATATACCATTAATGTCCTTAATTCGGAATCTGATGGAACATAGCGCACAGCAAGAACAATATTATTTATTTATTTATTAATTACTTGTCACACGAAACCATGATATTTGTTTACAAATTGCATATATTATTTCCATTATTTAAAAGTGAGATTCGTCTTATGCAAACATTAAGCAGATGTGAAATTGAATGGATCGATGGCGTGTTATTAAAACGATCATGGATGATATGATAATTATTATTATTAGGATTGTATGTGGGTTTAGTTTTGTTGTGGATATGGTTTCAGATTCGGCATATATATAATTGAAGATGGAAAACTAGTTGAAGGGACAAGGAGCACTATAGGCATTGAAATGTCTCGTTCATGAGTCATGCATGAATGCATGCTTAATAATCACTACTTATCTATCTATCTTCTTCTGTTTTGCAGATACCATTATTGCTAGCTTGTAGCCACCAAGCTGATTATTCTCTCAAATCGATGCTAGAGATAATATCCATAGATTCCTTCTGACTCTCCTTAGATATTTTGCATCACTCTTTCCCTCATCATCACTATACTTTTATAAATTTGAGTATCATGCATACCATTATAAATCAATACGTCAAATTATACAAGATGTGTGTTATACGTATATTATAATATAAATTGGACATATTTCTGTTGTACGTCAAATATTAGTGATTATAGATAGTACACACTATATATATTACATATTATATATATTATTATTATATTATAAAAAAATATGATATTTGTAACATGTAATATATGATATGTACAATATACAATATATAATATGCATATTATATAAAGCATTGTTATATGTGCACAATGAAAATAAAAAAAACAACTAATATGATATGCACAACATATATCTTGTGCACAACATAACATGTGATATATGTTATGCATAATATTTATTGGCTGGTTTGACTGTTTTTCATTGTACGTGCACCAAAATTTTATGTATTATATAATATATGATGTGCACTGTACATTCACAATTTTAATTGATTTTTTAGTTATATATCAAATATTTACCTTTAAATGTATAATACACTATTACAAAATAATTTCACATATATAATTGAAATTTAATTTTTATTATTAACCATATATATATTTTTTCTATATTATCAACAAATCGGCATATAGATCGTTGTTAATTAGGTCAAACACAACATATAATTAGATATTTGGATGTGTGTGTAAATTTTGTTTGCATTACTACTTTATTCAAATTAACCTCAAATATTTAATCTAGGTTCCGATTCAGCAATAGTGTGTTTACTTATTCATCTATGACCTAGAAACTAGAAAATCTTATAATTAGATAATGTATATAATTGATTAATTGTGTATGCACATTTTTTTACACTATTAATATATCAAAATTCAAACTTTTAATTTATCATGCCAAAGTTTGGTAGCATTAAATCATAAAAAAGAGTAGAACAACTAAATAAAAAATATGCAAGAAAAATAAAAATAGAAAAAGATCAACTCACTTTATAGGAGTTTTAATATTTAACGTTTTTTTTTATTATTTTCTGTTCGATTATTTGAAATTTAATTGGGCTGAAAAATCAAATAAAATCTGAAGTCTCAGACATATCATACCATCAACCCAATGGGCTTGGGCCCTGGTAGGAAAGAAGGGCAAAACGACGTAGCTTAAGCCCATTTTTTCCATCACCCATAAAAAACCCTAGGGTTTCTCATCACTTTTATCAGCTGCTATTAAGATACACTCGCGCCTCTTCTTCCTGAAACCCCCTTTCCCCCTTCCCCTCTCGCAGTCGATTCCATGGTGCGAATCTCTTCATTCGTTTCCTAAGTTTTCTATGTTTTTTTCTTTCGTTTTATTTTCCCACTCTGAATTGCTCATTGTGTTGTTTATTGCAGGCTCCAAAGAAGGATAAGGCTCCTCCACCTTCCTCCAAGCCCGCCAAATCTGGTGGTGGCAAGCAGAAGAAAAAGGTCCCTTTTGATTTTAATTTTTAAATAAATGCTAAAGTTTGTTTTTTTTTTAATTTTCTTGAATTAATTGTTTTTTTCGCATATTGGATAATTTTGGGTTTTTGTTGATGCTAATGATTGCTAAAGGTTGGGTTTTTTGGTGATTGAAAGTAAAATGAGAGATGGGTATGTGATGTTTTGGTTGAATTATTGTGTTCAACAGAAGTGGAGTAAGGGAAAGCAAAAGGAGAAGGTGAACAACCAGGTGCTGTTTGATCAGGCTACATATGACAAGCTCCTCTCTGAAGCACCCAAATTCAAGCTCATCACTCCTTCCATCCTCTCTGATCGTTTGAGGGTACCACTTTTTGTTCCTTCTTGATCATTACTTTTGTAATAGATTGTTCATGTTTTTATTGATGATGATGACAAAACGTTTGTGTTGATTTTGTTTTGATGCATGTTCTGTGGTATTATAAGAGTTGTTGGTTGAGTCAATTTGGTGTGTTTATACCCTAGGATTAATCAAACTGCATATCATCTTTATGTATATGCCTTCCTGCCTTGTTGCTGCACTTTGGGACTAATCATGAAAGTGTGCTATATTTAAACTGATTGTCAGTCTTCTGTTTCATTGTATGTGTAGGTTTCTGCACATATTTTCGGTTGTTGTAATGTGTTGTTTAGGTGATTTGAATAGTAATAATACTGGCTAATTTAGGGGATTTGGATCTTCTAAGTGTTAGCAGTAACCACTTATGAGAAAATTAAGGGTGTGGGTTCTCTTGTTATTCCTTTTCTTTTATTTTATAGAAGATCTGGAGTTTAGAATTTTCAGTCTACTATTATCAACTCCACACTATCTTCCAAGGTGGTCCCCCACATTTTGGAGGTAGTATTTCTTTTGAAGATTGAGTAGCTATATTTTCCCTGTTGGTCGTGTTAGTATTTTTGAGTTTGGCACTATGTACTTGTACACATTGGTGTGAGTTCTACGATGTTTGTCTTCATAATGCATTATTAATGTGTTGACTCATTATGCAATGGTCATGTTCATTTTCTTTGTCCAGTTGTAATGTAGGTATCATTCTATGGTTAACATTAGTAATTTTGTACATAATTTGCAGTCTTTCTGTCTTGATGTCTTTCTGATAATTCTAGTTGCAACATTGTTATAATATAATTTTGAACGTATTCTAAGTCTATCTTTTGCAGCACGATTTATGCTTTCACTTGCACGTACACTAGAACACTATGATATTGATTGGAAATACTTGAGCACTGCATAAGTAATTTTCCGTTGCCCAAGAATTCATTATTTTCCTTGATCTATGCAGATTAATGGATCACTTGCAAGGAGGGCTATCAGAGAATTGATGGCCAGAGGTTCTATCAGGCTTGTGTCTGCCCACGCAAGTCAGCAGATTTACACTAGGGCAACAAACACCTAAGTGCAGCACTGGCAGGATTAATGAAGTATTTTTCTTTTCTCAGTTTGAGATGTACCTCATGCTAGATTTTCATCAGTTCTAGACCTTTTCTGAATCCTTGGATGAGATTTTTGTGTACCTGTCAATGTATTTGGCTTCAATGTTTTATCGATATTGGTATTAAGTCAATCATCATATTTTATGACTTATTTCTCTTTTATGTCAGTGCCTTTAGTATTTTATAAAGAATTTATCTAGCCAGTGTCAATATATCAGAGGTTAAGGAGTCCAAAGAAGGAAATCTTGGTATTGGGATGGTGAATTTTCATATTTTCAAAGTATGAGACCCACTAGAAAGCTTTCAATACTATTTCCTTGGTTTTTTTATTTGTTAAAAATGAACTTTTCCTTTTTCTATTTGTCTATGAATTCTAGATAATTTTTATTAATATTTTCAATTATTTCCTTAATTAATGTAAGAGAGATAATGAGTGTTAATGATAATATTTTAAAGAGTAATGCTACATGTACACTATAATATCAGCCACCATGTGTAGTAATCTAACATTTTGGAACTAGTAATCCAAGTTTTATTATTATAAATTAATCATATGTTTTTAAGAGTTGGATTACTAGTTTCAAAATGTTGGATTATTACACATGGTGATTGATAGTGGTTGATTTTGTGGTGTACATAAATTATTTCTTTATTTTAAAATATGTTTAAATTTTTATAAAATTAAGACATTGTTAAACTTATCCTAAATTCATAACAATGTATTGTTTTTTATTCATGTTTGGATTAGCTTAATGTTTATATTACTATATTACTATAAAGATTGAATTTTGTTTTTAAATTTTTCATGGTCAATTTTGTTTTTGTGTCTCTTTTGTTAGGGGAACATCATCATTCATTAAATACCTTGTGTAATTTTATCTTTGTATTTCTGTCTTTACATTCTAGCAAATGGAAGTTCTTGTTTGACACTGGCATGAATTTATCTATAATGTGTCCATGCAACAAAGGTGTTTTGCTATTATAGGCATAGTTTCTTTACCTCAAAATCTGATTTTTGTTTTTCCTTAAAAATATGGTTTATACTAAAGAGTGTCATGCAATTGTCAAGATATATATTTCTCCTAAAACACTTTTAGTTGGAGAGGATGTTATCCTACTCTAAGCATGTGGTAAATCAAATTCTATTTTTTTTCAACAATTTTATCAATTGCACTGGAATGATGCATTTATGTATAAACATGGCACACAAGAATTCACATTTTTTGTGTGCTATGATTTGGAATATTAAAAAATGAGTTTAATTTTGATGCACTGACAATATAAATGTATTTTATACTGTCGTCCAATTAAAATGTTTCGTTTGTATAATTTTTTAGGTAGTGAGAGAGAGAACACACAATCATGATTGACGTGGAAATACATGATTGGATGACTGTAAAAAATTTATACATTATCAAGTAGGTGGGGTGAAAATTAAATCCTTAAAAAATAGAGATTGCAAGTTTGCAACACTTAATCCTCAAAAATCTGAATTGCAGTGTTTCATGCTCTCTTTAAAACTTCATATATAACATAATGCCCTTACATTCACCATGTGTCCTAGTACAAATGGGACTATGTGGATCAGTTCAGCAACATAGTAACATGCTAAGGAATCTTGCAAGAAAATGCATTCAACCAACAGAAAAAAAGGCTTTATACAATCTAAATCTTGTAGAGTGAGCTTCTGGGAAAGCTAACAATGGTTCTTTATTTTCATCATAACATACAATATTTACCTGTCATTGTGACCTTATGATTGGGAACATGCATTGCAGATGAAAAGCATTTCCAGAACATTAAAATTATTTGAATATGAAAATATTCTTCATATAGCACTTTTGCCAATTAAATTAAAGGGACACAACATTACATATACCAACAAATTAGAGTGGTTTCTTTTCCTGTGAACAAAAAAGATCCTAATTCCATGTACCTGAGAGTGCATGCACACAATATAGCCCCATGTATTGCAGATTCCTGAGTTTAAAAATTGGCAATTAGTTGGGAAGCATACTCAGAAGGAAGCAACTCATAGACAATGCGAAATTGTCCTAAACAACCATATCATCATGAAATATTCTATGCCAACTTTGTGACATTTAGAGAGGAATATATTCCTCTTGTCTCCCTCAAGTTGTGGACTATATATATATATATGGAGAATATGGTAGCAACAAATTGCAAACATTTGAAGAAGGAACTTTATACATCATCTAGTGATCTAGCCTTCAGTTCTGTAACAAAAGATTTTTTCTGCTGCAATGGCTACAAACATGAACACATCATCATCGTCTTCGCACAACCGATCCAACAGCGTGCCTTCTGCACCTCACCCTTTTGTATCAGAGTATGATGAGCATTTGAACAGGTTGAAGGCTTCTGAAGCCACTTCTTCCTCATCATCATCATTAAGCTGTAAACTGAATGGTTTACACGCTTTTCTTGACTGCACTGATAAGATGCTTCAATTGGCAACCTTAGAACAAGCGTTGGCGCGTGAATCGCGTAAAAAGTCGGTTGAGGAATTGCTAGAGGGGTCTCTGATGCTCCTTGATATCTGTGGTGCTGCTAAAGATGCCCTGCTACAATCAAAAGAAAGCATACAAGGGATTCAATCAGCTTTTCGCAGAAGGAGAGGCGGCCAAACAGCATTGAAAAATGAAGGTGTTGAGTACTTTTCATCAAGGAAGAAGGTAAAGAAGACAATTCAGAAGGCCTTAGAAAGTTTGAAGGCATTCAAGAAAGGGTTCATTTCAATTCCCTCAAACACAGAAGATGAGTTTGTGTCCATGATCAGCAACATAAAAGAAGCCGAAATAGTGACACTGATCCAGCTAGAGTCCTTGTTATCCTTCGTCTCCGGCTCGACGGCGAAACCGAAGGGAAACAAATTGACAGTACTCTCCAAATTGATGCAGCCTAAGAGAGTATTCTGTGAATCAAACACAAATGAATTCGACAAGGTTGATGGAGAATTGCAGTGTCTATTTCACAAGTCTTTC
Source organism: Aeschynomene evenia (assembly GCA_013621005.1). NCBI lineage: Eukaryota > Viridiplantae > Streptophyta > Magnoliopsida > Fabales > Fabaceae > Aeschynomene > Aeschynomene evenia. The sequence continues at coordinate 32,435,934 of CM024266.1, read as the reverse complement.
AATGTTGCATCTGTTGAGAGTCTTCAAAACTATATGGAAAATTTGGAGTTGTGCATTAAGGATCTAGAATCAGGAATTGAGCATCTTGAGAGGAAAATCATTAGAAACAGAGTTTCACTTCTCAACATCTATAACAACTAAATTCATCTCAACAGTCAACACCATCAAAAATTGATGTAAATATGAGTTTCATATACTTGTACATTAAATTTTGATAATGAGTATATATTATTCAAGACTTTTGAATTATATAAAGTTGTTTTATCTATTCTTTCCATCCAATAAATCTATATATCTGCCATATGAAACTTGTAGAAGGAAAAACAGATTTGTTAAAATTACACTGATAAAGGGTTTTATTTGGTTAATGATAGCAATAGTTTTCTCTTATCTAAATATAAATTTTATGGCCTAATTCAGAACTCATTATATCATTTGGTGGTTGAACAATGATATGAAAATCTATTATTGGTTTCAATTATAAAAAAAGTGGGCTCAATTTTCACATGTTGAATGCAATGAACAATGTGATGCTTTAATTTGTCCACTTGTAATAATGACAAGAAAATCAATTTCTCAAAGTCATATCTTTCTACATCATAGAAAGACAGCTTGGAAAAATCTATAAATAAATCATCCGTGTTCATAATTCAAATTGTGCCCCACATAAAAAAAAAATATTGGCCATAATTTTTTTGACACCTGAATCATAATTTCGCTTTAATTCTTATACATTTACTGTATAAAGTTTTTTTTATACAATTATCTAATCGTATATTAATATATTAGTTATAATAATTGGCTCTCTCAATTATTATTTTATAAGTCATATAAATAAAATATTTTGATTAGATAACACGTTTATACTGTTAATATATGAAAATTCTTATTATTACTTTTATTTTGTTTTATTGTTATGTGAGTGGAAATAGGAAAAAGAATGTTCTATTGACTTAAGTTTTCATGATACAGATAATGTAGAAAGTGAGTCAATGCCTAGATTTTCTTTCATACTTGTGTTATCTAGTAGTTTTCATTTACATGGAACTAGGTCAAAAGATAACATGAAAAAAGTCAAAAATCTCAAGTCAATACCATAAATGTTTTGGAAGAAAGTAGTAGTATTATCATTGGTAGGTAGTATTAGAGAGACACATGCCTAGTTAGTTGGTTGGAGCTTTGATTATTTAGGGTTCAACTTGCCCTAAGAAATAGTACTTCACAAAAAGACAAGATCTAATTAAGTCAGTATCAACTACCATAGAAATGTCAATGTTCCTTGTGCAATGTATAATAGAGATACAATGCATAATAAGGAAATAGGGTCCAAACTTTTATTACAAATTGATGAAAAGGAAAGAAACCAATTAAAGAAAAAGGAGTATGTATGAGTTGTATAGATATGATATATGTGGAGGTAATAGCATATAGCTGATTCTTGTCTTGATCAATCTATATCAGTTAGTATAGTAATTATTAACTAATCAATTATATTTGTTAAGATTATAAAACTCCTACCATATCCTACACTATATATATAGATCAATAGCCAAGAAAGGAAAGCAAAATTGGCAACTCAATTGCACAAAATCAACCTCAAGAGTGAACACTAAACAGTAAAGACCCTTTTTCTTCTTCTCTTGTTGAGAGAAAATAAAAATGGAAGCATCTCCATTGAACACAAAAGCTCATCATCATAACCATGCTCGTTCTAATAGTTTACCTTGTAAGTCACACCCTATGATTCTACAATGCAATGAACACTTAGCCAAATTAAGGGTTGCTTCTGATGCAACCACTTCATCTTTGCTCAGAGATAAGCTAAGTTGTCTTCAGGATTTGCATATCTCTGTTGAAATTTTGGTTCAACTACCTCTAACAGAAGAAGCACTAGTCCAAGAACACCAAGAGAATTGGGTGGATGAGCTTCTAGAAGGTTCTTTGAGGCTCTTAGATACATGCACAGCAACAAAAGATGCATTGCTGCATATAAAAGAGTGTACTTTGGATCTACAATCAATGATAAGAAGAAGAAGATGTGGTGAAGTGGAGATCATTGGAGAGGTGAAAAAATTCTTGAATTCAAGGAAAGTTGTGAGAAAATCCATATTCAAAGCATTGGAAAATTTGAAGTGTGATGCAAGTAAATGCAGCATCTCTGTCACAAACAAAGACTATCAAACATTGGCTTCAGTTAATTTGTTAAAGGAGGTTGAATTGATCACTTTCTCCATATTTGAGTCATTGTTGAATTTCATTTCCGGGTCAGCGCAATCGAGGCGTGGAAGCTTGTCTTTGGTTTCAAAGCTCATGAATGGCAAAAGGGTGTCAAATGCAGCAGGAGTGGAAGAGAATGAGTTTGCAAAAGTGGATGCTGCATTGCAGTTCTTTGCATTCAACACGGCAAACAAGTCGAATGACATGGATGACTTGCAAGACAAGTTAGTAAGGTTAGGGTCCTGCATACAAGACCTCGAAGAAGGACTCGAATCGCTGTTTAGGCGGTTAATCAAAACTAGAGTTGCACTTCTCAACATCCTCAATCACTAGATCAAACAAGATTCATCATAACTTTGCAACATAATAGCAGCTTTGTATAAAATTGCATATACTGTAACAGTTAATTTGATGATATTAGTTTATGAAATGAGATGAATATATAATAGATACTGCAAAACAAAGGTTGCTCCAAATTTATCTGTTTTTCTCATTTGCATCAGATAAACAGAATAGAACTGTGACTTCCATTTTCAAATTTTCCTTTTCTCATTATACTTGTAACTCAAAGTGTCCATACTTGTGAATAAAATAATGGCTTAATTTTTTCTTAACCAAAGATGTAAAGACTTCTGAGAAACCTATAAAAAAAAGCTCAGCATGTCTATTTCCTCTTCACCTGCTGAATCACCTCATATCTGCCAAACCAGAAGAATTGAGAACTAGTTGCAAATATTGCAATAATTTTTCTTACACGCGCGCGCACACACACACACAAAATAAATAAAGAATTAATTCCATGTTCGGATGAGTCATAGAGTAAGATTAAATAATATCCTATTGAATGGTATTCATGAAGAGCAGAACAGAACTGCTTCTCCTCCTGCAGACAAAAGATCCGATTTCGATGTTCACTCCAATGGTTTGAGATTTTTAATATCTATAGAAGATGCCATTTTGATATGATTCCTAAGTAAAAAAATTGAGGGATGAGTTGTGAAGCTTGCCTTGTGGGAAGCATTTAGCAAACAATGATGTGATGGCAATAAGATGATAAGATCAGAAATAAGATAATTGAGTTGCATCCTCACTTTGTGACATTTGAAAAGAAAAAATATTCTTCTTGTCTCCTCAATGCATTTGCTATATATTGAGCATACACCAAATACAATGTGTGTTTAGAATAGCTTGTGCTTTTGAATCACTTAGCTAAGTCTCTTTCTGAGAAGAAAAAAACAATGGCAGACATCGAAACAAACACGAAAAACTCTCTTCACATTAGAAGCAACAGCTTGCCATCTGTGCAGCATCCCTTTGTATCACAATTTGAGGATCAATTTAACAGATTGAAGGATTCTGAAGCAACCTCTTCAATAAGCAACAAACTCGCCGGCTTGCCGGATTTGCATGAGTGCATGGACAAGGTTCTCCAATTGCCAAGCACACAACAAGCCTTGGCAGGATTTGTTGATGAGCTATTAGATGGATCTTTGAGGCTCTTGGATATTTGCAGCATAGCACAAGATTGTTTAGTGCAATCAAAGGAAAACATGTGTGAACTCGAGTCGGTTATTCGCAGGAGAAGAGATGCTGAAGCTGGAAAGTACATTTCATCTAGGAAGCATATGAAGAAGGCAATTCAGAAGGCCTTAGGAAATTTGAAAGGATTCAAGAAGGATCTCTCAGTCTTTTCCTTAAACAAAGACAATGATGAGACATTGTCAATGCTTAGAATCTTGAAAGAAGCAGAAGAAATCACTATGAGTTCATTAGAGTCTTTGCTTCTGTTTATCATTGGATCAAAGGGACAATCAAAACAGAACAAGTGGTCAAGGATATCCAAGTTGATGCAGCCTAATAGAGTGGAATGTGACTCTCAAGAATCTTCCACAAATGAATTTGAAAAGGTGGATGAATCTTTGAAGTCTCTCATGAATCACAAGGACTCTTCTATTGAGAATTTCCAAGGCCATATGGAGAATTTGGAGATGTGTATTCAGGATCTAGAATCAGGAATCGAACGCCTTTCGAGGCAACTAATTAGAACCAGAGTTTCACTTCTCAATATCTTCAATCACTAGTCAAAGAAACAAGAAATAGTCCTTTTTCACCTATTACATACTCATACTTGTACATAGATGTGATTACAGAGAAAAAATAATTGAACATATATAGTTATTTGATCATATTTTTGCTTTCTATTCCTCCAGATTTCACTTCTCAAATTTTACATTTTACTCTTTGATGAAGAAAATCAGAAAGATTTCTTCCCTCATTATTAAGTTTAGAATAATCCTGCAAGAGTTGAATAAATTAAGAAAGTAGATAAATAGCTGTCATAATGTGCACATTTCTTCTGATAAATTACTCATAGAGGTTGTTGCCAACTCACAACATAACTTTTCCTGCAAGGATTAGGAAAGGATTAGAGTCCTAACCACTAAGCCACCATGAGGGAAAATAAATAATAATAATAATAATCTTATAGAATTTCATTTTTTTTCTTCTCAAGTTGCAACTCATCATCACATGCTGCCATTTGATTAATAAATGTGGTTTGTGGATGACATTAAAAAATGAAAAGTCTTCATGAATCAAATGCTGAAATACTAATCATCACATGCTGAAATATAGACCTTAGGTAGGAAGTATTTAGTTTCCTATCCATTGCTTGATTTCTTTTCTAACTTTTTGTGTTCTTATCTTGTATCAGATGAGCACATTTTCTTCTAAAATTTCTTTATTCACAATGCCTTTCTAGATATACACGTGTGCACCAAAATATTGAATTGTTAGTTGGTGTAGAAAATTGAGAAAAATGCATCAACATTGTATTACCAGCCACAGACATCAGAAGATGGAAAAAAGATTCCTCTTATCCTTAACTCATGTGTATGCAGGCAAGTTCTGAGAATAACTAGTATTATATATTGGAATAGTTTATTACTATTTTTTTTCATATCTGCAAAATGTCAAAGATTGGGGGAACATTTCAAAGGTGGAAGATGCTTTGATTTGATTCTCTAGTAAAAAATTTGATCAATAACTTAATTGGTAAGTTTGGTGTGAATAGGGAACATGGTGTAAACAATGCTATGACAGCTCCTAGATTCAGATCATAGCAGATTTTGCATGCCAACTTTGTGACATTTCCAAAGAAAAAATGTATATATATATATATTTGTCTTGCCTCACATAATTCGTTTGATATATATATATATATAGCAGAGGCATGCCAAATTATGAAACTCCACAAGTCTTAAGAGTTTAGAACTTGTAAATATGATCTTAAAAGATGGCAGCCAGAGAAACTAGTACAAAGAGCACTTTGCATATTCGAAGCAATAGCTTTCCCTCTTCACCTCACCCTCTTGTGCCACAATTTGAGGAGCATTTGGATAGATTGAAGGATTCTGAGTCCACCTCTTCTTTGTCATCATATTCAATAAGCCAAAAACTCAATGGATTGCAGGATTTGCATGAATGCAATGATAAGTTGCTTCAATTGTCAATCACCAAAACATCCTTAGTACGAGAATGTAGTGATATGGCAATTGATGAACTAGTAGAAGGGTCTCTGGAGCTCTTGGATATCTGCAATATAGCTAAAGATTTCCTTGTGGAATCAAAAGGCCTTAAAATAGAAGGCTATTCAAAAGGCCTTAAAAAGTTGGAAAGGAACCAAGAATGAAACCATTATTGTTACTTCCTCAAATAAATGCAAAGAGATTCTGTCCATGCTGCAAGAAGCAGAAAAAGTCACTGATCTCATTGGAGTCTTTGTTGTTGTTTATCACTGTCCCAAAGGGACAACAAAAGCAAAGAAAGTTGTCAATGATCTCCAAGTTGATGCATCCAAATAGAGTTCAATGTTACTATGAAGAATCTAAGATCACATACTATATATTTTAAAATATGAGATTTCACTATTAATATATTACTAAATAAAGTCTATAACTTTTAAAATATTGAATCACATAAATTTTTCACATATAGTAGAAGTTGAAGGCTATATACTTTAAAATGTAAGTTTTCATAATTTTTTTTGCTGTATTATAAAATAAAGACTATAAACTTTAAAATATTGAATCATATGAATTTTTTCACATACAGTAAAAATTGAAGGCTATATACTTTAAAATGTGAGATTTTACAATTTTTTTATTGTATTATTAAATAAAGACTATAACCTTTAAAATATTGAATCACATGTATTTTCTACATATAGTAGAAATCGAAGACTGTATACTTTAAAATTAGAGAATTCCAAAAAATTTTGTTGTATTATAAAATAAAGACTATATGCTTTAAAATAGTAAATTTCATGAAATTTTTACACATAGCAGAAATTGTAATTTAAAATATGATATTTTACATTTTTTGGTTTTATTATAAAATAGAGACTATAGGTTTTAAAATATTGAATCATTTGAATTTTTCACATATAGTAGAAATTGAAGGCTATATATATACTTTAAAATATGAGATTTCACTATTTTTTTGGATACATTAGCCTTGAAAATATTGAATCACATGAATTTTTCACATATAGTAGAAATTGAAGGCTATATACTTTAAAATGTGAGTTTTCATAATTTTTTTGCTTGTATTATAAAATAAAAACTATAGGCTTTGAAATAGTGAATTACATGAATTTTTCATATATAGTAGAAATTGAAGGCTATATATTTTAAAATGTGAGTTTTCACAATATTTTTTTATTATATTATTAAATAAAGACTATAACCTTTAAAATATTGAATCACATAAATTTTTTACATATAGTACAAATTGAAAACTATATACTTTAAAATAAGAGAATTAAAAAAATTGTTGTACTTTAAAATAAAGACTCTAGACTTTAAAATATAGTGAATTTCATGAAATTTTCACATACAGTAGAAATTGTAATTTAAAATGTTAGATTTTATATTTATTTGGTTTTATTATAAAAGAAAGACTATAGGTTTTAAAATATTATTGAATCATTTGAATTTTTCACATATAGCAGTAATTGAAGGCTATATACTTTAAAATGTGATATTTCACTATTTTTTTGGATACATTATAAAATAAAGACTATAGTCTTTAAAATACTGAATCACATAAATTTTTCACATATAACAGTAATTGAAGGCTATATACTTTAAAATGTGATATTTCATTTTTTTTTCATTTTATTATAAAGTAAAAACTATAGGCTTTAAAATATTGAGTCACATGAATTTTTCACATATAATAGAAATTGAAGGCTATATACTTAAAAAAAAGAGTTTTCACAATTTTTTTGATTTTATTATAAAATAAAGTCTATAGCCTTTAAAATATTGAATCACAATAATTTTTCATATATAATAGAAATTGAAGGCTATATACTTTAAAATGAGAGAATTCACAAATTGAAGACTATCGACTTTAAAATAGTGAATTACATTAAATATTTACTTATAGTTAAAATTATACCATAAAATATGAGATTTCACAAATTTTTTGGTTTTATTATAAAATAAAGATTATAGGCTTTAAAATATTGAATCACTTGAATTTTTCACATGTAGTAGAAATTGAAAACTATTTACTTTAAAATGTAAGTTTTCATAATTTCTTTTTCGGTACATTACAAAATAAATTTTAAAGTTAATGTTGTATATTTATTATCTCATAGAATAGCAATTTCCTTATCAGCAGATTTTGCATGGTGTTACAATAATTTTCTTGTCTAAATTTGAACCCTTTCATGTTTCATACATGGAGTTGAAGATTCTTCTTGCCCTTAATTGAGCAGACACAAAAGCTCCCATTACAATGCATGCATCTATAAAGATTGAATTATTTATATCAGAAACCTGAAAAGATGCCATTTTTCAAAGAACCATGTGATTCAAAAGGTTTAAAAAAATTAAGGTGATGAGTTGGGAAGCCTAGTGAGTAGGAAGCAATGAGTAAACAATACCATGGTAGATCTGAGATTCAAATAAAGATGATATAAATATAATTGCTTGCTCATTTTGAAACATCTGAGAAGAAAAAGATTCCACTTGTCTCCTTCAATTCATTTGCTATATATATAGCAGATTCAAACCACAAAAACACAAGACTTTCAAAACAAATTGTGTATATCATCATCTCCTATATTCCTATAGTCCTCTTTTCATCTTTTCTCATAAGAACAAATGGAAACAAGCATGAAAAACTCAATCCACACACGGTGCAACAGTTTGCCCTCTGCATCTCACCCCTATGCATCACAATTCCATGAGCACTTGCAGAGATTGAAGGATTCTGAAGCCGCCACCACTTCTTCGCCATCGGCTTCTATAAGCCGAAGACTAATTGGCTTGCAGGATTTGCATGACTATGCTGATAAGTTGCTGCAATTGCCAACCACCAAAAAGGCCTTGGCTCAAGAATGCAGTGGCCAATTGGTGGATTACTTGCTAGAGGGGTCACTTAAGATTCTAGATATTTGTAGCATAGCACAAGATTGCCTCTTGAAAACAAAGGAAAATATGTATGAGATTCAATCAGTTATCAGAAGGAAAGGTTCTGAAACTGGATTCATAGTTGAAGGTGGAAAATACTTAGCATCAAGGAAGAAGATAAAGAAGGCTATTAGAAAAGCTTTGACCAATTTGAAAGGAATGAAAACAGAATTGATGGTTTCTTCCTCCAACAAGGACAATGATACTATGTCAATGCTTAGTATCCTTAAAGAAGCAGAAAATGTCACTTTGAGATCATTAGAATCTTTGTTGATGTTTGTCTCTGACTCCAAGGGACAATCAAAGAGCAGCAAATGGTCAATAGTCTCCAAGTTGATGCAACCTGCAAGAGTGAATTGTGACTCTCAAGAATGTGACATGAATGAATTTGATAAGGTGGATCAAACTCTGAAGTCCCTCATCAGTCATAAGCCTCTATCTGCAGAGAATCTTCTCGGCGATACCGAAAATATGGAGATTTGCATTCAGGATCTAGAATCAGGAATCGAAAGCCTCTCAAGGCAACTCATTAGGACAAGAGTTTCCCTTCTTAACATCTTCAGCTATTAACATGTTAAATGTAGATAAGATACAAAAATTCAAATTTTGTCCCACAATTGTACATCATTATGATATGAATCAATCTTGTTCAGTTACAACATATAATACTATCTGAGATTCAGAAACTTAGCTACTTTATCTGTTTTCTCTATTTTTTGATTATGGACATGTCTGTCTCTCTATAAGACTTTAATATCTGCTATGTTAGCAGAAAGTGAAAAATAGAACAATGGTTAAAAGTGACTTTCAATCAAATTTTTAGTTTTTTTATTCTCTCATGTTTTTGTTGTAGTAGTAACAAAGAAAGTATAAAGTCATTTCCATTCTGAATATTTTATGATCTCACACATGTATTCAACCAAGTTGATCTTTAGAAAAGGTAAAAAAGAGTGAACATTTTGAAGTGTAATGGTTGAAGAACCTGATCATAAGCCAAGAAGAATATTCTATCACCCTTGTTTTTGTTCTTATCTCTTAATGATGTTTTATTTCTCTTCTTTGTGAAAAAAGTAGATAAAGGAGAAGGCACATGATAATTAGAAACCTAATTAATAAGCACATCAATAATTATTCTCACATGGTATTCAAATTTCAAAGTCAATGTGAATCCATAGCCTAGCTGTCAAGATTACATCTTCAGTTAGGTTGCACATGTTTTCTTGTTTGATGTGCTGAAATTCAATGAAACAACGTGATTTTTGTCTCCATATAATGAGGAACAAGCCAATTGGTAATAAGGACCTTAAAAAATTAATCTTGTTTTTTCAGTTTCTAATATTATGTTTGTACAACTAATTCAATCTGTATGATATATTTCATTTATAGCTCAAAAGAGATACAAAAATCATATGATTCCACTTGTTGCAGCTAATGATTTACATTTAAGGCTATTCTATTTGCATAAAAACAAGTCACAGGTTCGAATCCTCACTCATCTTTTTACTTCTGTAAGTGTTCGGTAAGCCTAGAGGCCCTCCTGCTTTGAACTGAGACGTTGTTCTCTCGTCCTAAATTTATATGGATAAAAAAAATGTATTTATTGCAATGAAGATAAGCATTGTAACACCACTCGTGAGTTTAAATATATTGAGTACCCAAATATGATTATTGGTGCAACCGTGTGTTCCAAGAATAAAAATATAAACTTTGAGTTGTAGTGTTTCCTGAGAAAGAGACATTGCATTAACATTACTGAGATCATATTACAGATCTGAATCTAAAATCAGTTAGCCCTTCATTGGTTTTTGTTAGCATTTGATTCCTTCTGTCTCCTAATCTCACAATATATATTGAAACTAATCTCAGTTCAAAAGAAGGTATAGCCAAAGACTCAAATTGTACATATTCAACTTCTAAGGCCTTTCTCTACTTGTCTGAGAAAATGGCAGCTACACCTTTAAGCCCTACATCTCATCACCAACCTCGGTCGAAAAGCTTGCCGACGAGACCACACCCTCTCATTCTACAATGCAATCAGCACTTGGCCAATCTAGAGGCTTCAGATGCAACTTCCTCTTCACCATCATCATCAATGTTCAGGCAAAAACTAACTGATCTTCAGACTCTGCATGATTGTGTTGAGAAGTTGGTTCTGCTGCCTCTTACACAAGAAGTCCTTGTCCAAGAGCATCATGAGAAGTGGGTTGATGAGCTCTTGGATGGTTCTCTAAGGCTTCTAGACGTATGCACCGTGGCGAAAGATTCACTACTACATACAAAGGAATGTGCAAGAGAGGTTCAATCCATTATAAGAAGAAAAAGGGGTGGTGAAATGGAAGTTGCAGCTGAAGTAAGGAAATTCTTGGCTTCTAGGAAGGTAGTTAAGAAAGCAATCCTCAAAGCATTGGTGAATTCGAAGAGCGCGGTTAAGAAAGGAAAATTCTCACCTAGCAACAAGGATCAGCAGACAGTTTGCTTGGTTAGCCTCTTGAAAGATGTGGAAATGATCACTATTTCCATATTGGAGTCATTGCTAAACTTCATCTCTGGACCGGCGCAATCGAAATCTAGCAATTGGTCTTTGGTTTCAAAGCTGATGCATAAACCAAAGATCACTTGCACACAAGAAGCAGATCAGAATGAGTTTTCAAAAGTGGATGCTGCATTGCAATCTTTTGTTTTTCACATGGCATGCAGACCAGACAATATCAGCCATTTGCAGAACCAACTTGAGAATTTGGAATCAGTTATTCAAGATTTTGTTGAAGGACTTGAAATTCTTTTCAAGCGGTTTATTAAGATTAGAGTTTCCCTTCTCAATATCCTCAATCACTAGCTGTACAAATTGCGGCATAAATGTTTTTGTAATTATGTCAAAGAATTTTGTTAGATGAAAAGCTTTGCCTTTGCATATATATAGAGACTCAATCTCTTCCCTTTCTTTTTCTATTGTGTATATTGCTTATTTCCTCTGCTTCCTTCAACTTATGAACTTTGATGCAAGATAACTTCAAAGTGAATGTAACGAACCACATCAGAAAATGTCCATGTTATGCTTTGTTGAAAATCCGTTTATGTACTAGCCAGTCTCTGGTCAGGGTAAAAGAGGAGGGTCGTGTTAGGCCATCAATAGTCAATGTAAATACTTTTATCGAATCTATCTTTCATGCCACGGATCACAAACAAAATAGTTAAATACAATGAAGTCCTCATTAATCATAATCATCTTTCTTAGTTGCAAACTACAGTTAAATTTCAAAGAGCAAAACAGCTCTTACACATTCTCTTTGCCTTGTTTATACATTTCTTTCAGTAGTGTTTTATTCACATATTACCAAATGAACTCAATTAACATCAACTTCAACTTCTTAGACACAATGATTAGAAGGTGTCACTTGAGTTACAACTCATTGATATAAACTCACCATTTTGATGCAAACTAAGAAACCATAGATAATTGAAGCTTGAAATCCAGATAACAACAATCTTTCACACCTGTAGATTTTGCTATAGCACCCTGACATAAGAGTGGTTTTGACTTCTAATTGACAGAACATCACAGATCATGCCGGTTTCGGGTAACAACCAAAACTAGTCCTCATTTCTGTTGAAAGGATAAACAAGCCAAAGGAAGAAGGTTTGAGCTTTCCAATTAGTCAATCACAGAGTGAAAAGAAAAAAATGACAAGAAAACAAATGCTTATCTGTTTTCTGATCTGTCCTTGATAGTTTTTGGACCACAGAATCAAAACAAAAAGGCTACAAGAAATTTTTAGTCTTAGAAGATTCTGCATAACTCTTATATAATTTTAATTGTGAACTTGTGCAAAACAATTTGCACAAATTAGCTTCACATGATAATGAAAACAATACACAACATGGTAGAAGAGAAGTATTGAATATTGATTAATAGGTACTGAGCTGGGGACACTGCATGAACATCGCCACCGGCAAGAAACCGATATCATAATCGCGGAAAATGAAGATTCGAGCTGTCCTTAATCTGTCCTGTGAAATGCAGACAAGATCTCTTGTTACTATGCATGCATAACAAATTATGAACTATATTATATCAGCAACATGTAAAGATGCTGTTTAGCAAGAACTCTTGCAATTTCCAAGTTTAAAAAAATGAGAGATGAGTTGGAAGATAGAGATCCAAATCAAGATGATATAATTGTACACTCATTAGGTGACATTTGAGGGGGGGAAATCAGAAAAATATTCTTCTTGTCCCCCTTGAATCGTTCGCTATATATGAAGCAAAAAAAAGAAAAACAACCACTATAACTCAGGCTCAAAATCAAACTCTATTATATGTTATCACCTTCTGACCCTTTTGTTTTCTTAGTAGAGAAAATGGCAGCCATTGAAACAAGCACAAAGAGCTCTCAGCACACGCGTTGCGACCGCGAATCACACAATAGTATTGCAATTTGAGTAGCATTTGCAAAGATTGAAGGGTTCTGATGAAGCCATCCCATCATTGTCATCATCTTCGGTAAGCCGAAAACTACAAGGTTTGCACTTTGCAGGATTTGCATGATTGCACTGATAAGTTGCTTCAATTGCCAATAGAGCAACAAGCATTAGCACAAGAGTGCAATGACAAATGAATTGATGAACTACTTGAAGAGGCGATTTGAAAGTCTTTGAAAAATTTGAAATCAATGAAGAATGAGCTAATAGCTTCTACCTCAAGCAAAGAAAACAACACCATTTCATGCTTATTAGATTCTTACAAGAGTCTGAAGAAATAACAATGAGCTCATTAGATTCATCTCTGCCACAAAAGAGTAGCTTGCAACTCTCAAGAATCTGAAACAAATGGATGCAGATTTGAAGTGTCTCATCAATCACAAGCATTCATTCATCTCAGGAAAATTATTGATTAGATGGGTTAAAGATAAAATTAGATGGTTGTGTTCCTAAAATAAGGACAAGTTAATCATAATATTGTCTAAGCATATGCTAAATATTGATTAATTACTAATAGATTATCACATTGGAGGCACTTCAAACTACGGCAATAGTATATGTACAACAGAAATACATCTAACTAATATCCAACGTGTGCTATGTATTATACGTAATGTGTGTCATACATAATATATGTTACGTATGACACACATTACGTATGACACATAACACATTGTTGAATACTAGTTGGATATATTTCTGTTATACAATAAATATTTTCCCTTCAAAGTATAGCCATCTATATTTTCATATCAGCAACTTTATAAAATGACATTTTTCATCAATTGGTCCATGTGATTCATAACTTCAAAAATAAAAAAGAACAACAATGAAGGATGAGTTGGTAGTTGATTTTTTTTTCCTTCTTTTTTCTTTCCCTTTCATTTTGCAAAACTCAAATTCTTAGCCCATTTAAGAATACCAACCAGACTAGAGAAGTAGCACCAGGATTCCCAACTTCTAACCTATGGCCCAGAAAAAAATAGCATAAAATCAAAATCTTAAAATAATTTTTTGTGTATCTTGAATATAAAGTAAAAAATAGTATATTTTAAATTTTGTTAAAAACCAAAAATATAATACTTTTTAAATAGACTATCTGTTCAAATTTCTTCCACCTATAGAAAGGTGAAAATCTTGAAAGAAAAAATACAACACAGCTTTTTCACAGTTCACACGTGTGCATGTGAATAACAAAATTTAATGGAAAATATAAGTTTTCTTTGAATATTATGTGTAGATTCAATTTTGAATTAATTAAGAACTTAATAAGATATGTTATATTTTTTTCTTCTTTTTTTTTCAGATCAATTGTAATGAAGCAATATTTGATGGCAAATGAGTTGGAAAGAGTTTCCTTATGGGAGACATTGCTCTCTAACATTATCTCTGTGATTAATTAATTGCTAGATCCAGATTTAATAATTTTGCATTAATTAGTACTCACATTTTTGTTAACATATTGAGGAACAAGAGGCCAATAATGGACACATGCACACGAGGGGGTGGCACAAATTAAACATTATTTATTTTTTTCTGAAATTAATTGATATTATATATTGTTGCCAATCGTGTGTTGCATACTACTAATTTCTTAATTAATACAAACAATATAATTATAAGATTCCATGTGGGGGACATTACAATAACATTGATGAGTGTATGTTTAGATCCAAATCTCAATTAGTTAGAACATATCACTAATTGATGATTGTAATTAAGATATGATTCCTTGTGTCTCCACCATCCCCATGATATATATATATAGATATTGATCATAGGAATTAATCAAGGCATAACCATAGAAACAATTTCTTCCACATTATTTGGTAGATATCATCAAATTCTCAAAGTTTAATTTCTTTCCTCTTCTCTTCAAAAATGGAAGCCTTTACTTTGAACACCAAATCCAATTTCCATGCAAGATCAAATAGTTTACCTTCTAGACCACACCCTCTAATTCTACAATGCAATGAACACTTAGAGAGGATAAGAACTTCCAATGAAACCTCTTCATCTTCATCTCTTAGCCATAAGCTAGGTGAATTGCAAGACCTTCATGAATGTGTAGAAAAATTGGTCCAACTTCCACTAACACAAGACACCCTTTTGCATGAACCTCAAGAAAATTGGGTTGATGAGCTTTTGGATGGATCTTTAAGGCTCCTCGATGTATGCACATCGGCTAAAGATTCTCTGCTTCACACGAAGGAGTGCATGCGCGAGCTGCAATCGATTATCAGGAGAAGAAGAGGAGGAGACGAAGGAATCGTAGCAGAGGCCAAGAAATTCTTGGCTTCTAGAAAAGTGGTGAAAAAGTCCATCTTCAAAGCCTTAATGAATTTGAAGACTACTATTGCCAAGAAGTGCAACTTCAATAACTCCAACATCAAAGACCAACAAACTTTAGCATTGGTCAATTTGTTGAAAGATGTTGAAGTTGTTACCCTTTCAATATTTGAGTCATTGTTGAATTTTATCTCTGGATCAACAAATCCAAAACAGGGTAGTTGGTCTTTGGTTTCAAAATTAATCCACACAAAAAGAATTGGTTGTGCTCAAGTTGCTAATGAGAGTGAATTTTCAGAAGTGGATGAAGCATTGCAATCATTTGTTCTTCACATGGCAAGAAAATCAGAGAACAATGACATCAGTGAATTGCAAAATCAATTGGAGAAATTGGAATCAAGGATTCAAGAAATTGAAGAAGGGCTTGAGTTTCTATTTAGGCGTTTGATTAAAACCAGAGTTGCCATTTTAAACATTCTCAATCACTAGTATGTATAGCATCAAAGTTTTTGTAGTGGTACCAAAAATACTTTATCCATAGAAATCAAGTGTAATTATCTCTGGTTAGTTATTAATGATTTGAAACATTTTAGTCATCAAATTCTAGTTCCAATGTCATCTCTTTTAATGTACATTATGTATGAGATTAATTACATGATTAGTTGCCATTAAGACTCATAAATAAAGATGGAACACATGTATGTGTGATTAATCAAAGAACAGAACTTTCACATTATTTTCAATGATAAAAAATATTTCTTGGACTCATATCATCATCATATCTCACATGATCTTAGCTATAAAAGAGATCTATTGTTCCCCGGGTAAGAAGCAACCCACCTCGTTTGATTATAATAAGAAAAAAAGAAAACATTTAAAAAAGAAAGCAAAACCGTGTTCAATGGCTATTCAACAACCTAAGATAATTAACTTTTAATTTTCAAACATATGATTCAAGGCCTTGTATAGTTTACCTTATGTGAAGTCAAACCTATATGTGATAAGTGATAACACTTAACCATTATGCTTTTTTAAAATTGTTAATTCATGAAATGAGATGCAACAAAGACACAAAGGTTGGAAGGTTATGACCATGTGGATTTTTTAAAAACTTGGGTTGTGCTCTTTAATTATTAAGTCAACTTGGGTGATAGGGATTTCTTTTATTTTTTTAGATACATTGTAAAAAAATACAATAGACTTTAAATTATAAAATTACATGATTTTTTTACAAATAGTAAAAATTAAAGACTATATACTTTATCATATGAGATTTCTCTATTTTTTATTACACTACAAAATAAAAGACGATAGACTTTAAATTATGAAATTAGATAATTTTTTTCACATATTGTAGAAGTTGAATGCTATATACTTTAAAATGTGAGATTTCTCTATATTTTTAGACACACTATAAAAAAAGACTATAGATTTTAAATTATGAAATTACATGATTTTCTTACATATTGTAGAATTTGAAGGTTATAAACTTCAAAATGTGAGATTTCATAAGTTTTTTAGATACACTATAAACAAAGACTATAGACTTTAAATATGAAATTACATGTTTTTTTACATATAGTAGAATTTGAAGGCTATATACTTTAAAATATGAGATTTCTCTATTTTTTTAGATACATTATAAAAAAATACTATAGACTTTAAATTATGAAATTACATAATTTTTTTTACATATTGTATAAATTGAAAGTTATATACTTTAAAATATGAGAATTCTCTATTTTTTTACATACACTATAAAAAAAGACTATAGACTTTAAATTATAAAATTACATGATTTTTTTACATATATAGAATTTGAAAGCTATATACTTTACAATGTGAGATTTTTATTTTATTTTTTTGTTACACTATAAAAAAAAGCCTATAGACTTTAAATTTAGAAATTATATAATTTTTTTATATACAGTAGAAATTCAAAGTTATATACTATGTGAGATTTTTCTCTATTTTTTTTAGATAAACTATAAAAAACACACTTTAGACTTTAAATTATAAAATTAAAAAAAAATAATAATAATCTGAAAATTTTAAAAGAAAAAACACCGACGGAATTATTACATTATTGTAACAGATTTAATTTTATGTCGGCCAAGTGGAGTAAATGGATCGGATCAGAAGGAACATTATTCATGGATGCACTGCAAATTAAAACTTGTTACATTATTTAATTTGTTTATGGAACATCAACTTAGCTTCCGATCATTTTTCAATGGAGAAATGTTTTTGCTACTCTCCTACCAATTGATTTTACTCTTTATCTAAAACTACTATGAGATAATTATTTATTAAAAAAAAGAGTAAAATATTAATTTGCCATTACAACGGTCCTAAAAGCACAGACAAAATTGGCTTGAACAAAAAGACACCTCTAGTTTGGACAAAAATAATACTGTACTACTTGTTTCTTTTTTCATTTGTGTCGATCAATTCTGAACATAGCATGCCACGTGAATTTGTCACTTAGTAATTTGTTTGTTTTTTCTATTGTATATATGTTTCTGAAAGGGTAGGTAGTTATTAGAAATTGAACAATAATTTTGATCAAATAAATACAATAATTAAACAATATAATACTATACAATTATTATTATTAGTAATTAAGCGGTCATGAGTGTTTAGAATTTCAAATCATGTCAATTCACACATACAACTTTTTATTCTGTCCACAGTAAAATAAACCCTCCAAATTATTATTGAATAATAATAAATAATAGAGGCTCCCACTTATGCTTATTTCCCAGCTGTGTCTCACAAAGTTGATATTTTATATTTTATATTTTGGTGTTGTGTGTTCCAACTATACCACTCAACGGTGGAGAAAAATCACATTGTCTAGTTCCTCCTATCACACAAAAAATCATCAAATGTGATGTAACTATAGTGCCTAAATAATTAATCATATTTTTATATGGACACGTGTACGGTGGAGGCATGGTAACCACTAACCAACAAAAATAAAGCAAAGGAAAAGAGGAAGTTTGGCTTAACAATTTCTTAATTCGATCAATTTTCATGTCAATAAATATTCCATTGAATAATATTTTATATTTTATCTAATAGTAAATTTGAGTGTTTATAGTTGATATATACATACAAATGGTACATCAATTTAAATAATTAAAGGAAAACGAATGATTACAGTAATCATCATAGACTGTTTAGACATTATTAATTAATCAAATAAAATAAGGCATTAACATCATGTGCTTGTTTGTTTCTTAATTATTAAAAAAAAGAAAGTAGAGCACAATCCATGATTGAAATGTGATTGGTTGAAGAAGTATATATTAATAGAATCTTGATTGCCCCATCAATCTCTTTCAATATATATGTAATCCTTATCTATTAATTATATATGTCCTCTTCATGGTGGGTCTACACCTTGTGATCCACTTAATTGACACTATATGGCTTCACTTGTTGATCCCTATGTACATTGTATTCTTCTTTATTTCATTCATTCTTTTGACCTCCAAAATTAAAATCCATTTTTAGAATGTTATGAATAATAACCACCTTAATTATTTTTTTCTGTATTTACCTCATCTCCTTTGTCTCTATATTTCTGTACAATACCGATACACAACGTACGTCCAAACTGAATCATAGCTACATGTGTTGTTGTTGCATATATATATATATATATATATATATATATATATATACACGGAAAATGTTGCTTGTACATACAATAATACAAATCTATTCATTTTTTTATTCATTTAAGAAGTTGGCAATTTTTATGTTAGCAACTTGCCAATATTTCCATAAAAATTACCAACTTTTGAATAGATAAAAAATGAATAAATGATACTGTTATATATACAAATAGCATTCCACTGTATATATATACATGATAGATGATGCATGCAATATGACAGTATGGGCATAAGTGAGGGTGGGATTATACAGGAGATAGATAGATAGATGCACAGAACTAGAATTAGGCAATGGTGGGTGCCCACTAGATTGGGGCAATTAATGGTTTTTGGTGGGCCTTGCGTGTGTATCTATGTGTTTATCAGCCATGCTTATATATGATGCATGCCTTGGCTGCACCTTATTGTCCTAAATCTACATATATACCATCACTCTTCACTCTATATTTACCGTTTTTAAGAGCATGACTAGTTATACTCCAACAATATATATTGGACTTACTCTCACAGAAAGAAAGAGAAAAAAGAGAAGAAGAAGATAAAAAAATAATAATACTTAATTAATTAATTACTTATATACAATATATAAAAGTAAGTATTTTTAATATACATAAAAAATTATTGTTTTGAAACATGTCCCCACCACGTGTACAACAAATTTAGCTAGTTAAATAAGTAGCATTATTTTCTAGACAATAAAAATTAATTAATATTTTATGCATAATATATTATATAATATGATGAGATCATAGAGTTTAGTGATGACTTAATGATCAAATTTTCTGTTTTCAAATTACATATAAGTGATCATTGATTAATGCAATTGATGATGATTCCACAATCATAATTTCTCCTCTTAATTGACAAGGAAAACAAAGGAAATGGTAACTATATAAATGACAATTACACTCACATTCAAGTGTTTGAATTAGTCTTTTCTAAAATGATTAATTTTGTGAGTTCTAATTATGAGTCTATTAATAGTATTATGAGCATTGTTGATTATTTTTGGTGAAGTCATCTTGTCAAAATAATTAATGTACTTATCTTGCAACTTAATTATTAGCATAGCACCTAATTAATACTCCTTTCTCAAGCTAATAAATAATAGGACCAAATGAATATATTTTGATTTTGGATTTAATCTTCTTTCTCTTTTATCAGCAACATTTGTTAAATGAATTGGAATATTTGCCAGAAAAAAAGAGTTAAGACTATTTATTATGGGCTATAGGATTTGTCTACCTGTTTTGCTTTGGTTCCATTTTCCATATGCAACATAGTATTTTGTGTACTAAGTTGCCATTTCTTGAAGCAATCTCAACCAAAAACTACAAAACACGAGTTTTGGTATGAAATTCCTTTCTTTGATTATGAAATTCAATGACCTTGAAAAATGTATGTTTGCAAGTGTGAAACATGTTAGTATGATTTGGATAATTTAATATGAAAATCATATTACTCTCTTTATCTAATTATTTTATACTTCTAAAAATAGAAAAAAAATAGTACATCGAAAATTTAATGTAATAGAATATATACTATGTTGTGTCTAATGAGAAGTACATGATATGATGATTTGTGAAAATATAGAGACAATAAATACAAATATAAAAATATAAAATTTTTATCATAGATTTATTATAAAATAATAATTTCTATTTCATTTCAATTATTTTTTTTTAATTTTAGATTAACAAATAATTTTTTTTGTCCTACAACATAAAAGTTCTGTACCATATCTCCATTACCAAATAGTTTTATTGTATGTTTTCATTTCTATATTTCTTTCTACAAAATTAATACTTTAATTTGACATTCAATTATAAATATATTAAATGTACATTCAACATACTATGAAAAATCAAATTTATCAAATGTTCTTAATTTTCAGATTATACTAGACAAAAAATCAAGTTGAAAACCAAGACATGACCTGTGAAAATTATCCAAGGCACTATAAAACCAAAGTTGCAACATGTCAAGTGGCCTACACTACACATATTCATAATCATGCTCCCTATTGGCAAATAACAGCCGTAGAAACTCCCAAAATCATTTCTTAATTAATTATATTTCCCTTGTTCCATTTTCCTAAAATCATATTTTAATATTTTCCACTCTGATTTGACATGTGTGTGTTAGTTCATTAATGACATTCCCTATGTATAAAAGAGAAGCCTGGAAACTTGGACTTTGGCATAAACCTTCAAACATTATTTACTTGTATTTATATATATATAACAAAGTCTTTGGAAATTGATATATACCAAAATTCATAAGATCTTTCTCATCATTCTCGTGAGGGCCAATAAAGCTTATAACCACTACCTTATACCTTCACTTCCCATTTCCAATCATCTAAATTAAAATCTCACTCTCAAGTTATTGATTCACTTTAGGTACTACTTCTTACTTAGTTCATCCTTTTTTGATTTTGTACTATATTTTGTAATGTAATAATGTGTTCTGTACTTGGTTTTGGTTTCAGTTGGAACTTTGGAAAAAAGTTCAAATTTTTGGCATCCCTTTTGCAAGGACTTGAAGGATTGATCCATTATCATCATAAGGGTATCTGAAATCAAGGTTCATAAAATGGCATCTGCATGTGTGACCATGAAAGCCAATACCAATTTTCTAAACACAATGAAAGAAAGTACTTTTGTTCAAGATAGTGGATTCTTAGGTGAAAGGGTTAAGGGTGGACTGAATTACAGTCCTTGGGTTGTTAACAATTTGGGACCAAAATTGAGAATCAAAGAGAGATTCAGCAAGAAGGCAAAACCTGATGCTGTTATATCTGCTGTTCTTACATCAAACACTAGTACCAAAGAGGCATTGGTAAGTAGAAGTAGTAGTAGTAGTTCAACTCTGTTCTGAGATCTATGTTCTTTGGTTTTTTGTGTGGTTTCATTTGGTGAATGATTGTTATATTCTCATTGTGGTGTGTGTGTTTGTTTGTTTTTTTATCATAATTTCAGACAATTCAAATGCCATCTTTTCTGAGAAGAAAAGCTGACCCAAAAAATGTTGTTTCCATCATATTGGGAGGAGGTCCTGGGACTCATCTGTTTCCTCTTACCAAAAGAGCTGCTACACCTGCTGTGAGTAACAAAGCCTCATCTTTTTTTAGAAAGAAAGAAAAAAGGACTTTAGGGCCTGTTTGGTTTCATAAAATGTTTTCATTTTTCATTTTTTCTGTAGTTAACTACTAAAAGTCTAGTGTTCGAGATTTTGTGAAGGAAATAGTGAAAAAAAAAAAACGTTATCTGTGTTCGTGATGAAAATTTTATATTGTATATGCAATATTTATTTTTTTTTTCAGGTGCCGGTTGGTGGATGCTATAGGCTTATAGACATCCCAATGAGCAACTGCATCAACAGTGGAATAAACAAAATATTTGTTCTGACACAGTTCAACTCTGCATCCCTCAATCGCCACATAGCTAGGACCTACTTTGGAAACGGCATCAACTTTGGAGATGGATATGTAGAGGTATGTTTTCAACAATGGTAATTGTTAATCATAATCAAGTTGGTCTTTTATGTAATATATATAGTTATATATACATACTAAGTTGACTTAATCTGTTAGTAACATATGAGACTTGAGAGAAGTAAAAAAGGTTGAGATCTTCACTTAACATATAATGATAACATGTATATATGTGTGTGAATTTCTCCGGCACCCTATAAAATTCAAGGGTATCGATACTTTTCAGTAATTTGAGGCTATAAATGAGGCACGTGTTACGTTAACTCTTCTTTTTAAATTCACTAAGTCAATTGTTGTACATCGAAAATACATCTAACGAGTATCTAACGTGTGTTGTATGTCATACGTAATGTGTATTATATGTGTTATACTTATAGCACACATTACGTATGACATATAGCATACGTTGGATATTCGATGGATTTATTTTCGATGTACAATAAGCATTAATGCTAAGTCAATGATTAAATTTGGATCTTTGATTATATGAGGGTACTGGTGCCAGGGGAAAACTTCTTGTTATTGTTCACTTGCAAGTTTCTGTTCATGATATGGATAACTAATTAGAATAATCTCAATACTGAGCAGGTTCTAGCAGCTACTCAAACACCAGGTGAAGCTGGAAAGAGGTGGTTCCAAGGAACTGCAGATGCTGTGAGGCAATTTACATGGGTATTTGAGGTGTGGAAATTATAATAATTGAAAAAAAAAGAGAGACTTTTGCACATAGCAGATTGCAGTGTGTAGATTGTAGAATGCTCCTCAGTTTTTTAGCTTTTTCGCTTCCTCGAGTTGAATTGCAAAGTGATGATTTGATTGTTGTAGGATGCAAAGCACACCAATGTTGAAAATGTTTTGATCTTGGCTGGTGATCATCTATACCGAATGGACTACATGGACCTTGTGCAGGTAATGTGTATACAAAGTTTAACTGTTAATTGTTTGGTAGGTTGGTTCGGTTGTTTCGTTTCGTTTTTCGCTGTTGTTTTACTGATTGTGTTATTACAAATGATCAGAGTCATATAGACAGAAATGCAGATATTACAGTATCATGTGCTGCTGTTGATGACAGGTGTGTTATCTCTTGTTTTAGTCTTTTAGATGTATGTGTTTCCCTTTGTTACATTCTTATTTGTTTGTTTGAATTCCCTGAGAGTGAACAATGAAAGAAAAGTGACACAAAAACACACTAACTTCCTGAGAATTAAATCATTCCAAATTTAATTTTATGTATGTTTCATTTCTGATTCTGTTGCTTTTTCAGCCGTGCATCGGATTATGGACTGGTCAAGGTTGATGGCAGAGGTAGGATCGTCCATTTTTCTGAAAAACCGAAGGCTGCTGATCTCAAAGCAATGGTTAGTCCCAAGCTAGCTCAATGTCTTTTTCTTGTAATTATACTGAGGTTGGTCATTATTAAAGCAAGGACAAAATCATCATCCACAATTACATATTTTAATCCAGAATGACTTGTAAATGAGCATAACATCATGAACTGATGTAATTGGCATGTTAAGAACATTGATATAAACAGATTATATTAGACATTAACAATTGAACTCCAAAGTTCCTTCTTATTCTTCTTTCTGTATTCCATAAATTTTTGTGTTCTTTTCTGCAGCAAGTAGATACTTCTATTCTGGGGTTGTCACCCCAAGATGCAATGAAGTCACCATATATTGCATCCATGGGGGTTTATGTTTTCAAGACAGATGTTTTACTCAAGCTTCTGAAATGGAGATATCCAACATCCAATGACTTCGGATCCGAAATCATTCCTGCAGCTGTTAGGGAACACAATGTTCAAGTAAGAGTAATTCTGCTAAACAATATTATCTCTCCCATAAAAAAGTTTTGATCTATATTCTTGATGGAGTCTTATCTTCTATTCATGAGGAACTAAAATAGTACAATTTGCATTCTCTGTTGCTTCTTTTGCAGTCATACTTTTTCGGAGACTATTGGGAAGACATTGGAACAATAAAATCCTTTTATGATGCTAACATGGCTCTTACTGAAGAGGTGTGTTTAAGATATTTTACTGTTTGGAATCTTTCTAAGATATTTGAGATATTACTTGTTCATGATCCGAAATTACTCTTCAATTCAGAGCTCAAACTGCTGCTAATGTAGCAAATTGACAGTGTCTTGATGAAAACTAATACATGTACTTTATGCGACTCTCTTGCAGAATCCTATGTTCAAATTTTATGATCCCAAGACACCAATCTACACATCTCCAAGATTCCTACCACCAACAAAGATCGATAAATGCCGGGTATATATAGGACTATGATCATGATCCATCTATGAAGTTTGCTCCTATTAGCTTCATGATATGTGTTATACTCTTGCTTATCATGTTTTGAGTTTCTGCTCTTGCAGATTATGGATGCAATAATCTCCCACGGATGTTTCCTGCGCGAATGTACTGTCCAGCATTCTATTGTTGGTGAAAGATCGCGTTTGGATTATGGCGTCGAGCTCCAGGTAAAACTATCATAATTTCTAGGATGAAGACTCTCTCCAATCTCCATTTAAGATTCCTAACATAACATCTAATGTAACCTTTTACAGGACACTATAATGATGGGAGCAGACTATTACCAAACCGAATCCGAAATTGCTTCTCTGTTGGCAGATGGGAAGGTTCCCATTGGCATAGGAAGGAACACCAAAATCAGGTAATTTTTTCACTCACAGAGCATTATTGTCATGTGCTAATTCTATTCAAAATTGTAAAGTAATGTTCATGAAATTGTCACTTTTTATCTTTGATGAAGGAACTGCATAATTGACAAGAATGCAAAGATTGGGAAAGATGTCATCATCATGAACAAAGATGTAAGCATGACTTAACACTTGTTCTTTTTTTACATATGATCCAATTTTATAAGTTAATACTTGTACTACCAAATCACATGTATCTCATTTGGTTTTCATTTTGATACCCTATAAGGTATTAGTACCCTAACCTAAGCCACAGCCATAATTTACTCATTGATACCCTAGAAATCCATGTCTTATTCTCTTGTACCAATTCAAATGGTTTTTGTATGTAGGGAGTTGAAGAAGCAGATAGACCAGAAGGTGGATTCTACATTAGGTCAGGAATCACCATCATCATGGAGAAGGCAACCATAGAGGATGGCACTATCATATAAAAAATGAGTCCAAACTCCAAATAGTACTTATTTCATGGAATGGTTAGCCAAAAAGTAGCTGGAAGAAGCATTCCAAGGAACACTCTCAAGTCCCATCTGTATGGGAAACAGAAGGGTATTGACCAGTTGCAATTGAGAACATCAAGCACCCTTTTATGCTCTCTCTCTATATGTGTGTAGAACTAGAAGCTCCCCCACTACATGTAAAAATTAAATGCATAAATAAAAAAGAATGGATTCTAGATAAGTTAATAAAAAGAAGTTTTGTGTGAACTCTAAAGTTGCTTTCTCCTTTAGTATCATTGGAGTGTTGATGAAAAATTTAATACTATTAGAGAAAAATTGGCACGATGGCCGGCACCGATCAACCAAGTGCTAGCAGGCTAGGGCCAATCAAGGTTGATTCGGTGCTTAGCACGGTGCCTGACATTGATTCGGTGCCTAACACAGATTAGCCACCGAGTCAGTGCTAGACACATCGATGCGGATAGGGTGGGCTAACTTGGTGTTTTGGAGCATATCAGCCTTTTTCTATAAACCTATTAAATCGTTACATCAATTTCCTCCGTACTTATAAAATCATTACATAGTTTTTTCCTCCATTAAATTTGTTATGAAAGTCTCTAAATTTGCAAAATCATTTTATCAATCTCACCTGTATAATTTCTTTCTATTTACAAGTACTAGTGCTCATGAAGTTGCCTATTCCTTTCTTAGTGTTATCACATCATCACATCAACCATAATCGTATAGTTCATTGGCCGAACAGAATTGAATTGTAGGGTTAAATATACATTATTAAATAATAAATATAATAATAGTCCACAATCAAATCTAAAATCAAGAGATTTCTTGATGAAAAATTGAGGTGGTATTAATGAGGTCTAAGAAACTTGTGGAGGCTCAATAATTGCATGCAAATCTTCAAGGTATAGTATCTTTTTCTTCTATGATAGCCTTCCATTTGGATAGCAGAATTGACCGCAAAGGAGTTGACACGTGTAAACGAGTTTAAGGCCTTGTTTGGCTTGGAGTCACATCAGAATTGGAGAATAGCTAGGCAAGTAAACATAAAAAAGTTGAGTAAACTTAGAACCATAAACATTATTTTATTTTATAGTAACATCTTTCTGTTTTTTTTTTTTTGGTATATAGTTAGTAAAATCATTCTAAACATTAGGAAAATAATTTTTTTGACATTATTCAAGTTGAATATATATATGAAAATATGTAAAAAAAATTATAAAAAGAGAATAAATTGAAAGAAAAATAATAATAAAACATATAAAATTCACATATTTTTTAAATTGAATGTTTAGATGTTTAAAAAAATATAACATTTCTAAATGAAGATGCTTATGATTCTTGAATGAGTCATTGGCAGCATTTTCGTCCTTTTAAGGGATACAAAATATATGTTGTACGAGAAGGAGAGGGATGCAAACTGAATTCTCATTATGCGTCTTATACTCTATTCTCCAAGATTAAGAGAATATTCAAAGATTCCATTGGAAAACAAAGTCATAAATAATAAGAACATACCATTTATAATAGATAGAGGGCAATGGCTTTCTCTATCATGGACCAAATTGTGCAAACCAACTTTCCCATCTTTTATTTATTTTCTATTTCATTGTTTTTTCTTTGGAAGATACCAATTTCACTTTCATATTGACTCTCTTTTTTTCGAAAAATTCAAACACATTTAATTTATATTTCAAAAACATTCATAATCATATCTTTTTTAGTTTTTTATATAAATTTTAAATATATAAATTAAAATAAGTACTTGTGCATATTCTTAAAACACAGATTAAATATGTTATAGAAGTACATAGAAAATTTTCCCCGAATAGCTTCTACAATCTAATTAACTACTATTTTTGAAGAAGGCTACCTTCCAACATGTATGTATTTTTTTTATTGAAAACCTTTCTTTCTTGCTTCATGCTCTTGTTAAGAACACTAAAATTTTAGAGCTAGAT
Organism: Aeschynomene evenia; assembly: GCA_013621005.1. Lineage (NCBI taxonomy): Eukaryota > Viridiplantae > Streptophyta > Magnoliopsida > Fabales > Fabaceae > Aeschynomene > Aeschynomene evenia. The sequence continues at coordinate 32,408,139 of CM024266.1, read as the reverse complement.
GAATCACAACACATCTTTAATGCGTTGAGATAAAAACCTGAAATTACTATGTATATCAAATTCTTCCCAAAATCACAAATTTTTTAACTTGAAGAATTTGATAAAAGCAAAGATTGAACATCTGCAGAACATCACAACATTGAGGAAGGGGAGGCTATTGTCTCAGAATGAGAAATTCATCCAAAAAGCTCCACAATAATAAATGAAACTACTTCATCATGATGTTCTATCAAAACCTTACTACTAGCACTATTACACTAATAACATAAGCATAACTTGACAATGTAACATGGGTGAATAATACAGGATCCGAGCCCTTTGTAGATATTTCTCCCACCATGGATGAAACCAACTTTATTGCATATATAGCATGTAAATGATGCATGCACTGCTTATATTTTGTTCCAAATCCAAATAATCCAAAGTTGAGGAGAGCTTGGTAGCAGGCAACATGTTCATCGTCATCTGCAGCGGCAAGTTGAACAAGCACTTACTTCTCCATATGACACTTCAAAGTAAGGGTACATAAGTGGCCATATTCCATGAATTATATTCCTTTCAAACTAATTCCATGTAACGATAAACTTCATATATATAATGAAGTGAATTTATATCACCAATGGAGAACAATTTCAAAATCCCTTCGCGTTCCAAACTATAATGGGTCCCTTTTTCATAATCTGAGAGGGATTCAAATTGTTCATTGCCTTTCCCATCAGGGCCATAGCAGCTATGCTTGGAAACTGCTCCTTTTGAAGCTCTTCTAGCTCGGTGTTTGAAGACTTTGGATCATGAAGCTGCCTCTTTGGGAAGGATGCAGAATGTAGATGACCCCATCTCTGAATCCATGGATGTGAAAGTGAAATTTCTGCAGTTCTCTTTGCTTCATTAAAAGAGGACTTGCCATTTGTTAATACTCTTGAAGGTAGATCTGGTACCATCTGCTCTTCCGCAGGATATACAGCTTCGGGTTCCATATTAGGTTTGGTACCTTGCGAATTTTTTGAGACAATATTGTTTACTTTTTCATGTGAAGAAGATTCTCCAATTTTTGCATTCTTGGTACCATGAGAAGAACCCAATGTGCATAACTTGAGTCGTTTAACCCATCGGCTACATGGATCCGGACCCAAAGAACTATTGCCTGATTTTGACCTTGAATGCTCATCCGCATGAGAAAGGAGGTGTTCCACGTCGAGGCTGTGGGTTCTCGATGTGCTAGTCTCCTTGTCAACCACTGGACTTGCAAGTGTCAGATCCTCATGAGGCTCTTGGTTCATATCTGGTAGTAGTGTGTTCAATGATTTCGTTTTAGCCTTCTCTCTTGCTGAAGTCATTGCTACTTGAGACTTGGGCGACTTTTGACTATCCATGGAGTACTACAAAATTCAAAATTTGATAACTGCCACCTGATTAGCATCTCAAAGTTTAAAATAGCATCAGATTCAATCACAAGCAATCTGATTACTACAAGAAACTCTGAGGATATGATATCGACAAATAGTTATTAAAGTTAGGACTTAGGAACTAATTACAAAAGAACATGCAGGCACCATGTGCAGATGTAAGTGAGGGTATGGGCATATTCAAGTCTAGATATGAAGGAACGTTGCCATTCAAATTAACTGCACTGGCATACGGCATCCTACAACATTCATCGCAATCAACAGCAATAAATAGTGACATTTTTTTTTCCAAACGGCAGACTATGATGTATGAAGCTTGAAAACCCAGGTTACAATATAGAGTTCATTTAAAAGCCTAAGTGACAAAGTATGAGCGAAATTTAAATGGCATGGCATCAAGAGATCAAACATTAGGATTACTACCTTGTTTGTTTGCAATGGAACATCACCTGCACAAACAGAAAGACGATTCTTTAGTTCAGCGTTGGCATTAAAGCTATCAAACTTCCAGACTACATTATCATCCAAAAGTAAAAATTAAGATTGAAATTGAGTCAAAAGATGGGAAATTGCAAATTCTGTGAGTTTATTAATCAAAATCAGAATATATTTAAAAAAATTATGATATGAGGTCAAAAGCATAACATGATATGGTATGCCCTTTAAAGGTGTGCTTACATATACCAGGAAGATGATTCTCATGTAAAGCATGAATGTCCATTGTATCAGTTTCAGCAGATGATTCATTCTTCAGGCTTCTGAGATCTTGGACAATTTCCTTTCGTTTACTCTTTATGGAGCTTCCAAGAGTTTCCAGCTTCAGACCTTCCACAGCATGGTCACTCATGGATGGAGAGAAATCAAGGCTCTCTCGGAAAGAATTTCCTTTGAATTTGATAGGTGCTATCGACTCTCTAAAGAACTGACCTCTGTCGGATGAATTAACATCAGCCTTTTTAGACATCAGAAAATGGTGAGTTGTCTGGGAAATTTTAGGATGACCTCTCGACGACTCTTCCACTGAATCTATACTGGTGTATATCTTCATAGTCTCAACATCATGAAGCAATTGCGGGACCAAAGAGCTTCCACCACAAAACTTTTGAGGTTTAGTTGACTCCAAGGATACAGTAGTCTGATTTGTAATGTTTGCATTAGCAATAAAATTGTGAATGTTGTGGTGCTGACCATGAACAAAACATAATTCATCATCACTTCCAGCTATAGGGTCCTGCGGTAAATGAGCAATACCACTTTGAATCCATCTTGAAAAGGATCTTTGAGGGTCTAACAAGCTACTCATTTTCTTCTCGCGGATTAAAAGAGAAGAATAGCTATGATATTTAGTAGTTGTGAAATTTTCTTGTGATGCTATATTGTAGCTTGATTGGTATATTTCATTCTGTGCGGATTTGAATGGAGACATCAAACCTTTTCCTTTGTCACGCACACTTGGCATTACCGCTGCATCTGATTTTACAGAATCATTCCATACTGATGCTGAAACAGCTAGCTCGTTCTGATCAGTGGCATTTAGAGTTTTCATCAGCTGAGCCGTCGGTAAAATTCCTTGAGACAATAGTTGACACTCTCTAACTGATGCTTCAGTTTTGTGAGTAGCATGTGCAGATGTTGACGGCAAGTGACCCCCAGTTCTGTAGAGAGAAACGCCGTCATCTCCAGAGCTGGATTTAGTTTCAGATTTTGCACTATTCGATTCCCTCTTCAGGGACAATATTCCATCATTCTTTTGAGAAACATTGAATATAGGAAATGATTTGGAACCAAAGCAAGGCTTCTTTGATTTTCCAGAGTCTGACTCATTGATGAAGGTAACCTTTGTATCCTTATCTACTTCTCCAAGTGCTGCAACATCCGAGCCCCCAAGTAAATCATGCTTCTCAGCATTATCATCACTCCCTTCTTTCAATTCTTTGATCTCACAACCAACCGGTAATCGATTGTGATTCGGTTCTGCTGACCTACAACTTGTGTGCATCCAATGAGCCATCCATACCGACTGGTAACCATGCATTGCCGAAGCATCCACCCCCTCGCCGTCATGGCACCCTTGTGCAACATCATCAGGCATCATGACTGATTCCCCTTCTCCACCACCACCACCACAACAACAACAACACACTATTCTGAACTTACAAACATTCTGAAGCAGAAGAAAGGTTCAAAACCTGGATTCATGAGACCTAAAATTCAGAATTAATCCAAAAACCACCACATGCAGACACAGGAACAAAAAAAAAAAAAGAAAAATTGAACAAAAACAGAATAACAGATTACAAATTCATATGCAATAAACTCCACCACAGTGAAGAAAGTTGAATCCTGTTCCTATAAATCCTCGAATTTCAGTGTCAATTTCAAATTGATATGGTTTCACAGCAATTGAAATTCAGCTAAGATAAACCTAAACAATCAACAAATTCAAACTTCCACAGAATTCACCAAACAACAAAACTCAATTACAAGAATAAATTCACTCGGAAAAACAAAAACATAAGATTCGAAGCTACCTTCAAAAAAATTCTGATACGTGGAAAATTGAAGCCTTCTAAGCCTCTTAGAACCACTTAAAAGCACAAAAATGAGAAGAGAAGAAGAAGAAGAACAATAAGAAGAAAAAACTGAAGAAAGATGAAAAAAAGTGTTACTATTACTGACACTAAATCAACGACTTAGATTCTTAACTACGTGGGTCCCGCGTAAATGGAATCGATCTGGACCGTTGATTGGCATAGAAGGGTGAAGCGTTTGCTTTGTTGGGTTAACACACAGCCACATGAACCCGTGGGACCCACTAACCTGCGCTTTTTTTTTCTTCCAATTGGATTTTCCCTTTGCATAAACTTTTTAATAAAAAAGTAATTCTTTTAATAAATTATTGTTTTTTCCAATTGCTTTTTTCTATTTCTCCTATGTTTCGAATTACGCGGAATAATTGTGGCCACTTTATAAAGCCCATCTAATCTAAATTAATAGAATAAGGTTGTTACTGTTTTGGTTCTGTGTTCAAAGCTACTCAATCCAGCCTTTATTTTGTCCTGTAGTGAAAAATTAATACTAATAGAAAGAAAAATATTATTTCTGTTTTTGTAATTTTTCATTAGATTTAATTTTCATTCACGATAGTGTAAAATTATTTTACATGATCGTTCAATCATGTATTGTAATGCTAGTCATAATTTTTTTTTCTTTCACTATTTGAAAAGTCATATAAATAGAGTATTTTAATTGGATGATAGTGTAAAATACCTTTATACAGTCAGTGTATCAAATTTTTTTTTTCATTTACTGTTAAATAATATGTAAGTTTTATTCAAATAGAATTTACATTTTATTAAAGGATAAATGGTGTATTCTTTGAAAAAATATATACATATAAAAAAAAGTTTAATTTTGATGCACGTAAAAGTATTTTATATTGTCATCAAATTAAAATATTTCGTTTGTATGACTTTTTAAGTAATGAAAGAGAAAAAATACAATCATGACTGACGTGTCAACATATGATTGGATGATTGTATAAAAAAAATTGTACATTACGAGTGGATGAAAATTAAATCCAATAAGAAACATCCCTTTGTTTTTTTTACTTTTACTGTTACCCCAATTTTGAGGAAAATATCTCATAATTGAGCCAACAACTAGGCAAATAAATAATGTTTCAACTTTGCTTTCGAAAATATCTTCATGTTGCGTGCAGAAGATATTTTCTGCCTGAAACAAGTTGCACATTAGATAATCAAAATGTTGACTCATAATTTAAGAGTTTTTATTTAGATGTACTCAAAATATAAACAAATTATATTATTCTATAATTGGCTCTTTTTAGTTTTACTTTAATTTGGATATATTGATGTATGAGGTTTTTATTTTTTTTTCGATAATTAACCATGAGATTCCAAAGATGACCTCATGAAAATAGAATCTGGTCAATGTCAATCACAAATGGAAGAGTCTCATTAAAAAACCTCATATCCTACATATGAAAACTAACCTATTAAGAAAAGAGAGTAATCCAAACCAAAGATGAAACATAATTGCACAACTGAGCACAGATTTTACACCATATCAGCAAAAATTACTACACCTCAACACTCCCAAGCCAGGTCCCCAATAATTAACGGCAATAAACAAAACTGTCATGCTACATATCTTAAATATCAATCACTAAGCTAACACCAAGTGATATGCCCAGCACCAGTAATCCTCCAGAGGCTCAGAAAATGTTTTTTTTTTTTAAAAAAAAAAAATCAGCACTTTAACATGCCTTATACACTGTCATGTCGTCTGAGGCTTTTATATAATCTTTCTATTGTTATGTCTACGGAAAAAGTTTCATTCTTATAAAATTTATCTTTACAAAATGCTTTACAAAATGTGTTGTTCCATCAAATAAAAATGTGTTGATTTGAAATTCTCAATCGCTTTGAAAAGTTAAATATAGAATTTATGAAGTGCACACACTATTAGTAACTGTATGGGAAATCGTATTATTCTTATATTTGATACAAATAAAATAGTGTTTAAATTTTCAAGTAAGATTAATTAAAAAATACCATGAGTAAACACATTAATAAAATCTATACTTTATTTTTTGCTTAGCTTGTACTAGCAAAAGTGTTTTTGTTGTACTATCAAAAGTGCTTGTACTATGGAGGCAATAGTAACCGTATTTTACCCTTTAGTTTAGTCAAAAACAATTTCACTGTCCTCTATTTTACTATGGAGGCATAACCATTTAAATTTTAAAAAATTATAAAATTTCACATTATTTAGGACATTAATGCTGATCCATTTTACAATTTGTATTTGCTATATGTTTATGATTTGAATTTGTTTTTAAGAAAAAAGTGTGAAGATTGTCGATAGTTTAGACTTTAGCGTAGTCATTTTCGATAATATTGTATTTTATCTGAAAAATTGGCCATGGGAATTATATTCTTTAGTTTTGTTTTCATATAGTGGACCTCTTATTATGAATTCCAATTATATGATTTTATGATTTTAATCATTTCCGACAATGAATTATCAGAGAACATAATTTGTGGCCATGAATTTTGTCGGTGAAATTATGAGCATAGTTTCCCCGGAAACATGTGTTGGAATTGGGTATGTTGGAGTATTTTTTAGTTAATTTTTAAGTGTTTTGTCTTAGGAAACTTGTTAGGATAGTTCAAAAAAAAATTTTTATCTTAAAAATATATATTTATATTTTTTCATACAAAGAATCAATCATTTTTCTTTAGAAAAATGAGTATATAGATTCAAATTTATAATAAATTATTTTATATGTAATAATATATTAACTAAAAATTTTATAATATTAATATAATTGTAACTTTTAATTATATTTTCACTCCAAAATGGACCTATATTGTTTTAGATCAAGGTTTATTCCCTCAATGTTGGTTAGTCCCTTCATTTATGTTTTGAGTTTAATTGGCTCTTTCTTTTATTTTTTTATTTTGTTCCCACCTCCTATTTTATTGATTAGTATAATATAGCGGTAGAGAGGCTCTAAAACGAGCGGTAGAGAGGCTCTAAAACGAGCAATATAGAGATTCTATGTGAGTCATTATTCTTATCACGTTGCAGTTAAAATCCATGTCATAAGTGAAAAAATTTAAGAGGACAAATTAGTTCTTATCCAATCATTAGATGAGAGCAGATCAATTCGCATTCCAAATCTTCTTTCCTTCTTCTTCTCCATTTGCTCTTTTCAACATCTTATTATCCAACAAAAAATAACAAGAACCCTAAAATTTTTCTTCCTCCATTGTTCTTTCTCATTTTGCCCTAAGGATTTCATCTAATTTATAAAGAGACCATTCTCCAATTTACATTGACACACATCCTCCTCTCACAACTTATCACCATTCTTAATCAGGGAGAAGTTGGCCACAACTGTAAAATATGCAAGAGAAAACCAAAGAAAAACACTACAAGTGTAAAGGAAAAAGACAAAGAAAAGAAATAAAAGAACAACCAAGAAAAGGTGAAAAATTCCCCATCAATGCCCCTAGCACACGAAGTAGAACTATTACATTTATAGGACTACTGCATTTATGGTATTATTGTGTTCATTCTGTTTAGATTTTGTACGTATTATTGTATTAATTTTGTTCCGTGATTGAATAGTTTAGGGACTTATTTATGTTATTTTAAATAATACAGAAATTTAATTGTCTCATTATAAATTATTTAGGAAGTGTTCATGCCTTCTACTAATTGCATTCTTTTCTTATAGAATCCATCAATGTCAAATGTTCTTGCAAACAATAATGATGTGCATTTGAGACATTTCATGTTGAAGCAACATATAGTGAGGCCACCATTTTCAGAGACATATGCTCACAGTTGGTGATTTAAGCATTAGGGCTTCAAGTGAGTTCTTACATTCAAGAAATGAAGAAACATATGTATTTTGCTAGGGTTTTTTTGTTGTTGTATATTTTGGATAAGTTGAGTTTAGTGATTATTAATATGTGAAACACAACTTTTGACACATATTTGTACATGGTGCATATTAAAAAAGTAATTAGTGGATAATATTGTAACTATTTTGTGCTTGACACATGTGAATGATTGTTACACAATGATTTAGGTTTGGGCTTTTGCTTTTTTGTTGGAGAAAAATGTGTTGAAAAGAGCAAAAATGAAGAAGAAGAAGAAAAATCGATGTTTTGATAGTTTAAAATAAAGATTGATTTGTTTTTATTTAATATCAAATAAGGACTAATTAACCCTCTTAAACTTTCTCATTGATGAGATAGACTTTAAAATATAACGTGACAAAAATAATGATCCAAGACTAATCTCTTAGTCACTAATGATCAAAATTAAAATAAGATCTTATATGTCTAAGAAAATGTAGACTAATATTAATTTGTGAGTGAGATAAGCACTCAAAAAGAATTGGGGCCTAATTTGAGTATCTAGTCTTAAATAAAAAAATAGCACATAATAGTAAACGAAAGAGAATAGAATAGACAAGTAGGTAAAAAAGGGAATAAAACGCAAATTCGCATCGCATCTCTCCTTGTAGATCTGCTAACTCTTCGGTTCTTTCATCCTTCAATTCTCAATCCAATCCCTCTTCGAAAGCTCCCAAAATCCCGTCCTCGCAGGTCAGCTCCTATTCTTCTCTCCAATCTCATTTCACTCCAATCATTTTCCATCAATTCGTGTTTTCTACAATCTCCGATTCCATTTTCCACAATGTTAGGGTTTTATGATTCCGCAAAAACAATACCACTAGATCTCGATTCAAACCCTATTTACGATCACGATAATACAGAAAAGAAAAAATCATTACCTGATTAGTTTGATTCTATTGTTTCGTTCCAGATTAGAAACCGTATGTTAGGATTTTGTATGAAATTTTCAATTGTTCTGTTTTCAACTCAATACGCGTGTTTATTATATGCTCTTGTATGCAATGTGTGAATGGAGTTGATTGGATTTTGAAGGTTTGGTTTTTGGTTTTCTGTTGTGTAGGTTGTGAATTGAATGGAAGGAACTGGAGGCAGCAGTGCCTCTGCTGCTGCACCCGTGAACCAATGGTGGCAGGAATTTTCCAAGATGTTTCAGTATTACCTTGATAAATCTACGCCTCACGCCACGTATAGGTGGATTGGGACTGTTGTTATAGCGTCAATCTATGTCTTGAGGGTTTTTTATGTTCAGGGATTTTACATTGTGTCTTATGGGCTGGGAATATACCTGCTGAATCTTTTGATTGGGTTCCTTTCGCCTTTGGTTGATCCTGAGCTGGAGCCTAATTCAGATGGACCTTTGCTACCTACGAAAGGTTCCGATGAGTTCAAACCGTTCATTCGGAGGCTTCCCGAGTTTAAGTTCTGGTAATTATGGCATTTCTTTTGTTTTATGGGTAGAATCTTCTTTTGCAAATTACAACTTAGTCATAATTGATGCTAGTTTATGTTTTAACGGCTTGGAAGTTAGTTCCTTTTCTTGGAATCCTTGATTGAACTTAGAGGGTTACGTTTATTATTGCTGCTTCAATGTATCTCTTCTTGATACTTGACATATTTTCGGTAGTTTATCAGTAGTTTGTCTTCTTTTTTGGATCACTGGGGACGACGGTGTTGTTTCCAAATCTAATATGGAAGTGTAATCTTGCACATTTTAGGGTCAATAGCTGTCTTTGAAATGATCTTCTCTGCTTTTCTATTTGCTTGCCCAGAAAAACATTTTACCAGTCATTAGAAAATAATGCCAGCATTTAGAAAGGATAAAAGATTAGCAAGTTATTACATATTGCAGTGTAACCTTTCAAGAAATAGTTAATGACTGCTGCCATTTGGCTGCAGTGCATTGGTCACTGAGTCATTGCACATAGCAGCCAATAATTACATGAAATTTATCTTCCAACTTCCAAGTGCTTTTTTTTTAATAATGTTTTGTAAATCAGAAACTTCCCTGATCACATTACTTTCCACATAACAAACTGCAGCCTATAAGCATCATTTTGTGTTATTGTAATTAACAAATTTTCTATAAAAGAAAAAAAATGAAATGACTCTTCTTGGAATTTGGTCTCTAAATATTTGAGATTGATTCATCATATTGAAAACTTGAGGGTTGGGCACATAACTGTTCATATTCTTGTCCATTGTATAGTTTGATTATGTTGGATTTTCAAAGCTTAATTCAGATTATTGTGTTAGTTTATCATCCTGAACTTTATAATTTTTCTTTGGAAATTTCATTTCTATAATTAGCTCAATTGTCACTTCTCAATTGGTGAACTATTTGTGTTAGTTGTCTGGGGCATTTTCCTTGTCAAATTCCATATATTCACAAATGCTTAGCTTTAAGAATCCAAACACTTAAATATACAGGGGGTGTTCTTACATAATGTAATATATAGAGATTTGGTCTTCTTACCGTTATTGCAAATTGATTTTATGGATACTTGGTTTTGAGTGTAGAGTGGAGGATATTGTATGATTTTGAACAGCATCAAGTTCACAAATCACTTTATGTATTTTCAGTGATTTTGGTGGTATGAATTGTGTTTGTTCATTGAATAATGTAATTAGCTTGGTTGATTTGACAAAGTCGATAGTTTATGTTGGGTAATAGTTTTGAGTGGATCTCCGTAGATGGATGAAACTGATGATATCGCTTCTCATTATGGCTGCAGGTATTCTTTCACGAAGGCATTTTTTATAGCCTTTGTGATGACTTTCTTTTCTGTATTTGATGTTCCTGTCTTTTGGCCTATATTGCTCTGTTACTGGGTTGTTCTCTTTGTCCTAACAATGAGGCGCCAAATTGCACACATGATCAAATACAAATATATTCCATTCAACATTGGAAAGCAGGTATTTTTCGCCGCCTAAATTTCCTTTCATCATTTACCATGTGCTGTTGTTATTTCTTCTAAACACCATGTCCAGCTGAAGCTAGATGTGTTCTATTTTATATCATGCTAATAATACTCTATTTCATTTGGTATTTTTCAGAAGTATACTGGGAAGAAATCTGCTGCAAGTAGCAGTGGCATTCGCGCAGACTGAAGCTTTGTTGTGTGGTGATTTGAAGAATACAGGTCTCAAATTTAGGTTTTGGGAGCATTTCAGGGTAGTTAATTTTTTCCCCCTTTTTATTTGAAGGAATTTGTAGTGAGAGTATTATGGCTGCCACTATGAAGTTACAGAAAATCTTAATTGTGTCAAACCAGTTTTATGATACCAGAAGACATGCTAATGCTGGTAGTGAACAACATTGTTGATACACATCAAATATTTGGTTCAGTTTTAGATTTTATTGCAAATCTTGTATTGTATTCTGATGCTGTAACATTAATCTTTCTCTACCTTAATTACATGGGCAAAAAATTAATAACGGTTATACTATAGCTTTAATACGATTCTATGCTTAACTTTTTTTGGTTTGAATCTTGAATTTTGCTCATAAAACATGCATTACAATTTTTGAAAAAAATGTTGAAGTTGTTTGAACCAAATTAGAAGAAAATATTTGAACGTTTTTTTTAATAATCTTCTTCAATTGTTTGGTTATTTCTTAATTCATTTAAAAAATAAGAAATCTCAATTCAACCTAACTAGTGCCTAGTATTGTGTGTGAATTGAAGATCACCGCTCCATTAGACGAATACAATTTACTATCGAATGATTTGAATTAAGGTTTAGGGTAATTCATTGTTAGTGTAAAGGAAATTATTATATTGTCCTCCATTAAATTGCATAATTTTCTTTTAGGTAAGAGTCAATCATTCCTTTTGATGTAACAATATATGAATTCATTCCCACATCATTGTGAGGATTATATTTAATCACTTTTCGCAAATTAAAGGATTAAATTAATGATTTCTTAATTTTAATGGATTAAAATAAAACTTAATTTACAAGTTTCAATAATTAAAATGAATTTTTACTCAAGTCAAAGGTCAACGGCAGTCCAATCTCGAAAATAACTTCATGCCTTTTATCTTCACTACATTATGGGCTTAAGGCCTTTTTGTAATGAGCTTTTAATAGGCCCAATACAAAAAATCCGACCAAGAACCAGACTCTCTATTTTCTTGTTCTTCTTCTTGGTATCCCCGAAACCCTAATAAAATCAAAACCCTTTTCCCTCAGAAGACAGAGCAGCAGCACCATCACCATCACCATCACCAATGGGGAAAGCGAAGGGGAAGCACCGTTTGGACAAGTACTACCACTTAGCCAAAGAGCACGGTTACAGGTCACGTGCCTCATGGAAGCTCGTCCAGCTCAACTCCAAGTTCCGCTTCCTCGAATCCGCCACCGCCGTCCTCGACCTCTGCGCCGCCCCCGGCGGTTGGATGCAGGTCGCCGTCCAGCGTGTCCCCGTCGGCCACCTCGTCGTCGGTGTCGACCTCGCCCCCATCGCTCCCATCCGCGGCGCAATCGCCATCCAGGAGGACATCACGAGGCCGGAGTGCAAGTCGCGCGTGAAGAAGATCATGAGTGAGCATGGTTGCGCTGCATTCGACGTCATACTTCACGACGGTTCACCGAACATCGGTGGTGCGTGGGCTCAAGAAGCCATGAGCCAGAACGCTCTCGTCATTGACGCCGTTAAGCTCGCTACTCAGATGCTGGCTCCCAAGGGCATTTTCGTCACTAAGGTAAAAATCATAGTCGTTTCAATCTCGTATGCTGATTAAGTGAATTTAATTGATGTATATGATTATGAGTTATGTATGATTCTGATTGTTTTTTCTTTTTGTTTTTGATGTTTTGGTGCGGTAGGTTTTTAGGTCGCAAGATTACAGTTCTGTGGTGTATTGCTTGAAGCAGGTGATGATTCTTTTTCCTGTTGATTTTGTGTTTGTGATTTTGTTTGTGAATGGTGTGAGAATTGTTGTTGGGATTTTTGTGATTACAGTTGTTTGAGAAGGTTGAAGTGGATAAGCCTGCAGCGAGTCGTTCTGAGTCTGCTGAGATTTATGTTGTGGGCCTGAAGTACAAGGCGCCTGCGAAGATTGATCCACGGCTTCTTGATGTGAAGCATCTCTTTCAAGGGTCTATAGAACCAGCTAAGGTAGTTTTGTTGTTGTTGATGTGGGGTTGGCAATGCTGATGCTTTTACCGTGTTACTTGTTGCTCCCTTCTTCATTTTGTATCTTTGTTTTAATTTGATTTTCACATTTTTGTAATCTTCAATTTAGGTGATAGATGTACTTAGAGATAATAAGCAAAAGCGGCATCGTGATGGGTAAGTAGTAACTGCTGCTTTTTTTGCATGATTGTGTTTGTCTAGGCCTCAAATATATGGTATTTGATGTGACTAAGCTAATTATTTCAATGTTTACAGTTATGAAGATGGAATCTCAACTCTAAGGAAGGAGGCTTCAGCTTCAAATTTCATCTGGTCAGATGCTCCTCTTGAAATCCTTGGTTCAGTCACTTGTATAACCTTTACTGATCCGGCTGATTTACCAATCAAGGATCATGTATTAACAACTGAAGAGGTATTTTTGTGTGTATAATTTGATAGTGTATGTTGTAGTACTCAGTGGAGCTTTGAACAATAACCATTTTAATGTGGTTTCACGACAGGTAAAATCTTTGTGTGATGATTTGAGGGTTTTGGGGAAGCAAGACTTCAAGCATCTTTTGAAGTAAGTGCATGACTTTAATTTCACCTATTGTGTTTTAGACCTATTTTAGCAAAGATCATTATGCTTATTTTCTTTTATTGTTTGGGATTGGTGTTGTTTCTCTTGGTTACATGTAGGTGGCGAATTCACATTAGAAAAGCTCTTTCGTCCACTGAAAAGCCTGATCCCACTACTAAAACGGAGGAAGAGAAAGAGCCCAAGGTGGATGAAGATGATAGAATACTCAATGAAATGGAGGAGCTTACTTATACAATGGAACGCAAAAAGAAACGTGCAAAAAAGCTTCTTGCGAAAAGAAGAGCCAAGGTTTCTAGCATCTCTGCTACTACTAAATAAGTTTTGGACCGGAACATACTTGAATAAGTTTTGGAATGTATGCAGCATCATTTATGATAGATTTTTGGTCACTGTAATAATATATTATACTTTCAAAAATAGTCACTATGTAGACAAATTAATTTTTAGTTGTGTTTTAGTTCCTCATTATTTTCATCCTCTATATATCATGGCATTCTAAGTTTAGCTCTGTTAGTTCTGTTTATTAAATAGACGAGATCAAGTTGATTTATTGCTTTGGTCATTTGAATCTTGTAGGACAAGGCACGAAAAGCAACAGGGATGCAAATGGATGCAGTAGATGATGATTATTTTGATCAGGAGATGTTTTCTCTTTCCTCTATCAAGGTTTGATTTCTTTATTTTAGGTTCTCTTGGTTGAGAAAATGAAACAAACTGCTGAATTGCAATTACATTAACTCCCTCTTCATTACAAATTCTCTAAACAACTGCTGAAAGTAGGACTTGTTGGTTAGATTTCTTTGTGAGAATCAGTTTTTCGTTTATAATTGGGAGGTTTACATTATCAAGTACCCTCTTAATTTATCAACTCTAAATAGAAGTTGGACACAGTAAACGTGATTTTTAGAGCATGTAAGATATTACTGATGTGCTCTCTATCTTAGTGAATCTCCTCTGTACCTTCATAATAATTAAAAACAGAGTCTTTACCTGTTGAATCACGGGTCCAATGTTTAAGTCCTTGTGTTAAAAGAACTTCCGAGTTTATTATGTATTTTGATATGTAGTAGCACAACTTCTGAAGCTAGATACTTGAACTTTTCAAAAAACACTAAATATGAATTTGTTGGGAAGTAATAAGCTAGTTAGCCAAATAGGACAAAAAGTTGAAATTTTGACTTCTGTTTTCCAAAAAGTATTAAAAAAGTAGTAAGTAGTATTTTCCAAGTGGACCATGAATTTTTTCTTTTTATTTAATTTTTAATATACTATTAACTACGGCTTCATGGCATACACCTTAATTGCAAATCATGTTTTGATGGGAGAAACCTTTCTATAGGCATTAATTTTGTTTATTGGCTGTTGTCATGGGGTTGCAGGGTAAGAAAGATCTGGTTGCTGTCGACACCACTGAATATGAAGGTGGTGAGGGTGACATGGAAGATAGTGAGAATGAAGAAACTCGGGAAGGCCCATATCATTCATCCAGTGACTTGGATGATTCGGATGAAGAACGTAAAAGGTGATATTGACAGGTTTCTTTTTGTGTAGATGCTGATATTCTGCTATCTACTCACCTAACTTGCTGGTAGCTTGCAATGATTTCTGACCAATATATACTGAACTCAGATATGATGAACAAATGGAAGATTTACTTGATCAAGCATATGAGCGGTTTGTTATGAAAAAGGATGGAAGTGCAAAGCAGCGCAAGAAGATTAAGAAATCCCTTGAGGAGAATGCCCAACTTTTGGCAGTATGCAGTTTTCTTTTTAAATAATTATGGCTTTACTTACTCTGGCCATGTGTCCCCTTTTAGATTCTGCTGTCACTTTTCATTTCTCAACATTTTTTTATGTACTTACAATCCTTTTGCCCCCCTTGGATCACTTTTTGGATGTATCCTTTGTTGTAAACTTTACCATGATGCATCATTTCTCATGGGTTGCAAGGAGAAAATTTTATATATGTAGGTTATGATCTTTTTATTGAACGTGCAGGATGGCGAGGATGATGATATTGTGGACTCCAAATATGAATCAGATGAAGATCAGGGTGATCAAGAAGCAAATCCTTTGGTGGTGCCATTTAATGATGCGGAGCCCACCCAAGAGGAAATCACAAATAAGTGGTTTAGTCAGGATGTCTTTGCTGAAGCTGTAGAGGAGGGAGACTTTGGTAAAGTTAATAGTGAAGATGAAATGGATATAGATGGGCCTAAAGAGAAGGTGCCTGCATCGAAAAAGGGCAAAGAAAATAAAACAACAGCTTCTGCCACCATTGATCGCCCTCAATCTCAAGCATCCAAGGTACAAGATGATTTTGAGATAGTTCCTGCACCTGCTACTGATTCTAGTGACGATTCATCCTCCGACGAATCAGAGGAGGATGATGCTGAAACCAAAGCCGAGATACTGGCGTATGCTAAGAAGATGCTTAGGAAAAAGCAACGGGAGCAAATCCTAGACGATGCATATAATAAGTACATGTTTGATGATGATGGATTGCCCAAATGGTTTCTAGATGAGGAAAGGAAACACCGCCAACCAATAAAGCCTATAACTAAAGAGGAAGTTGCTGCAATGAGAGCGCAATTTAAAGAAATCAATGCTCGGCCTGCGAAGAAGGTTGCAGAGGCCAAGGCACGAAAGAAGCGTGTTGCAATGAGGAAGATGGAGAAGATACGTAAAAAGGCCAATGTTATATCAGAGCAAACAGAGATATCCGATCGTTCAAAGAGGAAGCAAATTGATCAGCTATATAAAAAAGCAGTCCCAAAGAGGCCTCAAAAGGAGTATGTAGTCGCAAAGAAAGGTGTCCAAGTTAGGACCGGCAAGGGGAAAGTCCTTGTTGATCGCAGAATGAAGAAGGATGCTAGAAAACGCGGAACCAGAAAACCAGGAAAAGGGGGTTCCAAGGGGAAGAAGGGCAAGGCTCCAAAGGGCAAAGGAGGATCTGCAAAGGGCTCTGCCATGAAGGGAAGAAAGGGAAAATAAGTGAAAGATAGTTTCTTCCTCTCGGGTTGTATTCTCCTCCATCAATTTTGTATTTTTTCTCTCCATTTGTTTTCGACTTTTTGGTTGCTGTTAATCTGTTATGGAGGGTGCACGAGGTATTAAAAGTTTATATTTAATAGGGCCTTTTTTTTCTCCTTCATAAAGGAAATCTTAATTTAATTAAATACTGTGTCTTAAATAGCAAGTATTAATCGTTGGTGCCTCTGGAAGATGTAGAACTATCGATTTACTGTATGATCTGAGATAAATAGTCTGGTTTACTTGCAAACGATGTTGCAGCTGAATCATGAGTGTGGAGAAATAGGTATTTGATTATCTATTAGTTAAATCTTATGCTTGGGATCTAAAAAATATGCAAAGTTAATCTCACTTCTCTATGAGTACTTAATTTCGTAAGGATTAATTGTAATAAGCAGGAAAATGATACTGAAGCTGGTGAGTTGAATTCAATGGAAAAGTAACACAACTACCATAACTCTTCTTCATACATACATACATACACATTTTCTTGTGACAACAACTTGGGAGTAGCATTAATCTTACAAATAGGATAAGACATTCATGAGAACCATGGCCTCTTTATTTAGAAAACCAAAGCTTTAGAAAAAAAGATGACATAACTTGATAAATATTACTGAGTATTCTTTTTTCATCCTAGACAAACTTGTTAAGGAACTCATCCACAGTGGTGTATTTAACATCAGGGTAAATCTCAGAAGCTTCCACTCCAACTTGTGGGTCTATTTCATAGTTTGTGTGATCTCCTTTCACATAAGCTGTGTGACTAATTGACAGGATTATATTGACAGGTATTGGAGACTCTGCAATCACATGAAAACCAACTTAGAAAAAAAAGAAAATCATAGTTTGTAGAAGAAGAACTTCTTTTCATGTCATGAAAGTTTGACTGTTTCTAACCTGCAATTTGCTTCAAGACTTGGTCCTCTGGGACATAGACTCTTTCAAGAGTCTTGCCAATCTTGTTCTCCCAGAGAGATACTAGTTCGTTGAACGACACGATGTTGCCGGGGGGTCTGATGTAGAGGATCTTGTTCAAGGTTCTTGGATCAGTAACAGCTTTGATGGTGTAAGTTGCAATGTCCTCTTCACTGTTGAAAACACCTGTTAAACAAAGCAAAATATTTAATAGTTTTAGGTCTGTGATTAGTTATTGAGTTTCTGATATTGATGCAAGAAGTTAATATGATGATATCTTACATTTGGGATTTCCATCCCCTAAGATAACAACTTTATCTCTTGGAGGAGCATTGGCTCCTGGCTGTGACAAAGTGGGTAGGAAGTAGCCAGAGAAGAAGTTGTTCACCACAAAGGTGTGGGGAATTCCTGCAGCCTCGACGGCTCTCCGAATACCGGACTTAAGGGCGAATGCACTCTTTGCTGGCTCCACGGCGCTGGTGCGGTCCACATCATTTCCAAACTCTGAAGGTAAGAACCTCTGCCAAATTAAATTATCGTGACAAAAGTCTCAAATTATCAAATTAGTACACAAGCATCCACCAGAGTCTTCACATTAGAAGATGCAAGATCATACTTCAGATTCAGTATTGTAGATCACAGTTCAAGTATTCAACAGTTAGAAACACAAGAGATTTGATTTATTTTGAGTATATATTTTGAATGTGTACCTTAACATTTCCTGCTTCTTTAATTGCAGCAATGATCTTTTCTTGATCAGCTAGCTGCAAGGCACCCACAGTAGAGATCACCACATCAACCTGCTTTATGGCCTTCACTAAACTCTCATGATCAAATAGATCTCCCTGTATGTCCATCACCATAAGCTCAACCACCCATTTCAATTTAAAAACCAAGGCTAAACTTAAAATACAATAGTTTGGAAATGTTTATTGTACAATAGTAATACATCCAACTAGTATCCAACATATAACACATATTATAAATAAAAAAATGACACAAATTACGTATTTTTGTGTGCTATTTCCTCTTTTTGGTCAATCAGTTTCACACATGTATGACACAGATTACATATGACACACATAATGTATAGTACTCATTGTATAGTTGTTGGATGATATTCTTCTTGTACGTATGTTATTACGGATAGTTTACTTCATAATATTACTTCTTAAAGAAAAAGTCAACAACAAACACTACTATTTTCCACTTCAAGAACTTTACCAAACAGAGGAATAAACAGAGAAAATTGAAAACTGATATGTGAAAGCAGATAATAAATCTTTCAAGGGTGAAGATGGATGGATGGACTTACAAAAACAAGTTGGACACCCAAGTTCTTGAATTTATCATAGAGGGGTGATTTTTCAGGGTTGGAAACACTTGATTCCCTTACAAGCAGGAAAGTGGGGTGGCCAGCCTTGGCACTTTCTTCAACTATGAACTTTCCAATGTATCCAGTGCCTCCAATGAACAGGATCTTGGTATCTGCTGCTGATGCCGCCATTGATGAATTTCTTTAGCAGCAAGACTACTTTCTGTGCTTTGAAACAACAACAAGACACAACAATGATTAAGGTAAGAGAAAAAGATATTGTTGAATAATTAATGTTCTCCTATGCTCCAATTATGAAGAGAAGTGAACTTCTTATATAGAGCAATGAACTTGACTCTTACCTTATTTTCATGCTTTTTTTTAATCATATAGTCATGTGTATCATATTATATAAGAGTTTTACTTTTCTATTAATAATAATAAAATTCACATGTCTATAGTATATATATTAGGAGTTTAGCTAACAAATATTCTAACACAATACTAAGAATAATAAGTTTTAGATAAATTTAAAATAATGTGATGAGTCTTTCATATAAAGAGTTAGTTATGGATATGTGTAATTTGGTGATTAAAGAAAAGAGGACAAGGTTTAATGCATATGAACAAAAGAACGGTCCATGTACATTTCCCTTCTATTATTTTGTTGACTTTTAGTTTTTTACTTTAATGTGAGTAAAAGTGACATAATTGTGATGAGATCAATGCATTATTGCAATAGTTTTCGGATGAGATTATGAGTAGTAACAAAGTAACATTGACTAGAACCATACTAACAAACATAAGATTAATCATACACATTGAGATTTCACAATTTTTTGTTTCTCTTATAAAATAAAGACTATAGACTTTAAAAAGTTGAATCACATAAATTTTTCACATATAGTAGAAATTGAAGTCTATATACTTTAAATTGTGACATTTCACAATTTTATTTGTTGTCTTATAATATAAAGACTATAGACTGTAAAATATGGAATCACACTAATTTTTCACATATAGTAGAAATTGAAGGATGTATACTTTAAAATGTGATATTTCACAATTTTTTAGTTGCATTATAAAATAAAGACTATAGACTTTAAAATATTGAATCACATAAATTTTTCAAATTTAGGAGAAATTAAAGGCTATATACTTCAAAATATTTGATTTCACAATTTTTTATTTGCATTATAAAATAAAGACTATAGGCTTTAAAATATAGAATCATATGAATTTTATACATATAGTAGAATTCAAGGCTATATACTTTAAATTGTTACATTTCACACTTGTTTTTGTTTTCTTATAAAATAACGACGATAGGCTTTAAAACATTGAATCACATGAATTTTCTACATATAGTAGAAATTGAAGGTATATACTATAAATTGTGAGATTTCACAACTTTTTTGGTTTTCTTATGAAATAACTATAGACTTTATAATATTGAATCACATGATTTTTTCACATATAGTAGAAATTGAAGGCTATATACTTTAAATTGTTACATTTCACACTTTTTTTGGTTTTCTTATGAAATAAAGACTATAGGCTTTGAAATATTGAATCACATGAATTTTTCAGATATAGTAGAAATTGAAGACTATATACTTTAAATTGTGATATTTCACATTTTTCTTGTTTTATTATATAATAAAGACTATAGCCTTTAAAATATTGGATCACAATAATTTTTGACATATTGTAGAAATTGAAGGCTATATACTTTAAAATATAATATTTAACAATTTTTTTGGTTGTCTTATAAAATAAAGACTATAGACTTTAAAGTATTGAATCATATAATTTTTTCACATATAACAATAATTGAAGCCTATATACTTTAAATTATGAGATTTCATAATTTTCTTGGTTATATTATAAAATAAAGACTATAGCCTTTAAAATATTCATTCACATGAATTTTTCACATGTACTAGAAATTGAAGGCTATAGACTTTAAATTCTGAGATTTCACAATTTTTTTGGTTCTCTTATAAAATAAAGAATATAGACTTTAAAAAGTTAAATCACATGAATTTTTCACATATAGTAGAAATTGAAGGCAAGTGAGATTTCACTAATTTTCCTAGAAACACCATAAAACAAAGGCTATAGACTTCAAATTATGTAATTTCATGAATTTTTTACATTTAACAGAAATTGAAGGCTATAGGCTTTAATATGTGAGATTTCACTAATTTTTTAAAAAACACTATAAAACAAAGGTAATAGACTTCAAATTATGTAATTTCATGATTTTTTTACATATAGTAGAAATTTAAGGATATTATAGGCTTTAATATATGAGATTTCACTAATTTTCCTCGAAACACCACAAAACAAAGGTTATAGACTTCAAATTATGTAATTTCATGAATTTTTTACATTTAGCAGAAATTGAAGGCTATATGCTTTAATATGTGAGATTTCACTAATTTATCAAGAAACACTATAAAACAAAGGCTATAGACTTCAAATTATGTAATTTCATGATTTTTTTACATATTGTAGAAATTGAAGGCTATTATAGGCTTTAATATGTGAGATTTCACTAATTTTCCTAGAAACACCATAAAACAAAGGCTATACACTTCAAATTATGTAATTTCATGAATTTTTTACATATAGTAGAAATTCAAGGCTATAGGCTTTAATATATGAGATTTCACTAATTTTTCAAGAAACACTATAAAACAAAGGCTATAGACTTCAAATTATATAATTTCATGAATTTTTTACATATAGTAGAAATTGAAGACTATAGGCTTTAATATGTGAGATTTCACTAATTTTTCAAGAAATACTATAAAACAAAGGATATAGACTTCAAATTATGTAATTTCGTGATTTTTTAACATATAGTAGAAATTGAAGGCTATAGGCATTAAAAAGTGAGTTTACACTAATTTTCCTAGAAACACCATAAAACAAAGCCTATAGACTTCAAATTATGTAATTTCATGATTTTTTTTCATATAGTATAAATTTAAAGCTATAGGCTTTAATATGTGAGATTTCACTAATTTTACAAGAAATACTATAAAATAAAGGATATAGACTTCAAATTATGTAATTTCATGATTTTTTTACATATAGTATAAATTGAATGCTAATATAGGCTTTAATATGTGAGATTTCACTAATTTTCCTAGAAACACCATAAAACAAAGGCTATAGACTTCAAATTATGTGATTTTATAAATTTTTTACATATAGTAGAAATTCAAGGCTAATGATTTAATACGTGAGTTTCACTAATTTTTATAAAAACACTATAAGTCAAAGGCTATAGACTTCAAATTATGTAATTTCTTGAATTTTTTACATATAGTAGAAATTGAAGACTATATGCTTTAATATTGTGAGATTTCACTAATTTTTAAAGAAACACTATAAAACAGAGGTTATAGACTTCAAATTATGTAATTTCATATGATTTTTTTACATATAGTAGAAATTTAAGGCTATTGTAGGCTTTAATATGTGAGATTTAACTAATTTTCCTGGGAATACCATAAAACAAAGGTTATAGACTGCAAATTATGTAATTTCATGAATTTTTTTACATTTAGCAGAAATTGAAGGCTATAGGCTTTAATATGTGAGATTTCAATAATTTTACTAGAAACACCATAAAACAAAGGATATAGCCTTCTAATTATGTATTTTCATCTTCAAATTATGTAATTTCATTATTTTTTACATATAGTAGATATTGAAGGCTATAGGCTTTAAAATGTGTGATTTCATTAATTTTCCTAGAAACACCATAAAACAAAGGCTATAGCCTTCAAATTATGTAATTTCATGATTTTTTTACATATAGAAAAAACTGAATACTATAGGCTTTAAAATGTGTGATTTCACTAAT
Organism: Aeschynomene evenia; assembly: GCA_013621005.1. Classification (NCBI taxonomy): domain Eukaryota; kingdom Viridiplantae; phylum Streptophyta; class Magnoliopsida; order Fabales; family Fabaceae; genus Aeschynomene; species Aeschynomene evenia. The sequence continues at coordinate 32,385,407 of CM024266.1, read as the reverse complement.
TTTCCGAGAAACACCATAAAACAAAGGCTATAGCCTTCAAATTATGTAATTTCATGATTTTTTTACATATAGTAGAAATTGAAGGCTATAGGCTTTAAAATGTGAGATTTCACTAATTTTCCTAGAAATACCATAAAACAAAGGCTATAGCCTTCAAATTAAGTAATTTCATGATTTTTTTACATATAGTAGAAATTGAAGGCTATAGGCTTTAAAATGTGAGATTTCACTAATTTTACTAGAAACACCATAAAACAAAGGCTATAGCCTTCAAATTATATATTTTCATCTTCAAATTATGTAATTTCATGATTTTTTTTACATATAGTAAGAATTAAAGGCTATAGGTTTTAGAATGTGAGATTTCACTAATTATCCTAGAAATACCATAAAACAAAGGTTATAGCCTTCAAATTATGTAATTTCATGATTTTTTTACATATAGTAGAAATTGAAGGTTATAGGCTTTAAAATGTGTGATTTTTCTAATTTTACTAGAAACACCATAAAACAATGGCTATAGTCTTCGAATTATGTAATTTCATGATTTTTTTTACATATAGTAGAAACTGAAGGCTATAGGCTTTAAAATGTGTGATTTCACTAATTTTCCTACAATACAATAAAACAAAGGCTATAGTCTTCAAATTATGTAATTTCATTATTTTTTTACATATAGTAGAAATTGAAGATTATAGGTTTTAAAATGTGTGATTTCACTAATTTTCCTAGAAACACCATAAAACAAAGGATATAGCCTTCAAATTATGTAATTTCATAATTTTTTTTACATATTGTAGAAATTGAAGGCTTTAGGCTTTAACATGAGAAACTTCCCTAGCTTTACTAGAAACACCATAAAACAAAGGCTATAGCCTTCAAATTATGTATTTTTATCTTCAAATTATGTAATTTCATGATTTTTTTGCATATAGTAAGAATTAAAGGCTATAGGCTTTAAAATGTGAGATTTCATTAATTTTCCTAGAAGCACCATAAAACAAAGGCTATAGCCTTCAAATTATGTAATTTCACGATTTTTTCACATATAGTTGAAATTGAAGGTTATATGCTTTAAAATTAGAGATTTCACTAATTTTCCTACAAACACCATAAAACAAAGGCTATAGCCTTCAAATTATGTAATTTCATGATTTTTTTACATATATTAGAAATTGAAGGTTATAGGCTTTAAAATGTGAGATTTCACTAATTTTACTAGAAACACTATAAAACAAAGGCTATAGCCTTTAAATTATGTAATTTCATGATTTTTTTACGTATAGTAGAAATTGAAGGCTATAGGCTTTAAAATGTGAGATTTCACTAATTTTCCTATAAATACTATAAAACAAAGGCTATAGCCTTCAAATTATGTAATTTCATGATTTTTTTACATATAGTAGAAATTGAAGGCTATAGGCTTTAAAATGTGAGATTTCATTAATTTTCCTATAAATACTATAAAACAAAGGTTATAGCCTTCAAATTATGTAATTTCATGATTTTTTTACATATAGTAGAAATTGAAGGCTATAGGCTTTAAAATGTGAGATTTCATTAATTTTCCTATAAATACTATACAACAAAGGTTATAGCCTTCAAATTATGTAATTTCATAATTTTTTCACATATAGTAGAAATTGAAGGCTATAGGCTTTAAAATGTGAGATTTCTCTAATTTTCCTAGAAACACCATAAAACAAAGGCTATAGCCTTCAATTTATGTAATTTCATGATTTTTTTACATATAATAGAAATTGAAGGCTATAGGCTTTAAAATGTGAGATTTCTCTAATTTTACTAGAAACACCATAAAACAAAGGCTATAGCTTTCAAATTATGTAATTTCATGATTTTTTTACTTATAGTAGAAATTGAAGGCTATAGGCTTTAAAATGTGAGATTTCACTAATTTTCCTAGCAATACCATAAAACAAAGGCTATAGCCTTCAAATTATGTAATTTCATGATTTTTTTACATATAGTAGAAATTGAAGGCTATAGGCTTTAAAATATGAGATTTCATTAATTTACCTATAAATACTATAAAACAAAGGCTATAGCCTTCAAATTATGTAATTTCATGATTTTTTTTATATGTAGTAGAAATTGAAAGCTATAGTCTTTAAAATGTGTGATTTCACTAATTTTCCTAGAAACACCATAAAACAAAGGCCATAGCTTTCAAATTATGTAATTTCATATTTTTTTACGTATTGTAGAAATTGAAGGCTATAGGCTTTAAAATGTAAGATTTCACTAATTTTCCTAGAAATACCATAAAACAAAGGTTATAGCCTTTGTCACGACCCAACTCGGATCGTGACCGGCACATGGGACACCGAGTCCCATGTCAGCCTTAACCTGTAATCCACACAACAATCCAGCTTAACAATAATAGCCACAACTACTTTAACATGCATTCATACATAAACTCCATACTCATAATGGGGTTCTCAAGGTATCACCCCTAAATCCATTATACATAATATATGTTCATACATCCTGCTTAATCCATGGACTAACATAATCCAACATAAAATCAACAAGTCTTAATTAGACTTACAACACATACATAACTTAGACATCCCTGTTTGTAAACCTATGGAGCATACTACTGACATAATGGAAAAATAACCTAACGCCTCTAAACATCGAGGCTCACCAAAGCTAAGAGCTTGGAGGAACGGAAGGACTCGCCCCCTGATCTGCACCTGAATCTGAAAATGGTTGGTATGAATGGTGAGTCATACGCTCAGTGAATAATAGGTTAAAAACAGTTTATGCAACAATATCATGATCACATATACAACCATAACAATTCTTCACATAAACACCATGCAACACGTTCCGCAATTCGTCTTATGTATTGTTATTACAAGTGTATTTATTATTAGAGATCCCGGGAGCCCAGCCCCCCTCGGATCTTTAGTCCCGGGAGCCCAGCTCCTCCTCAGACTTTATTAAGACTCGACCCCGTGAGCTATGCCCCCCTCGGGTCGAACCAACCAATCTTAATCATCCTTTAATTAGTATCGTTTTCGCATCATCGTCATAATAACATCATAAACAGCCCAATATCAAGTGTGGGGTAGTGGTGAACATATGGATTTGAAAACGTAACTTAAGTGTATAAAGATTTGAGTTAAAGTCTTAAAAATGGAGTTTTAGTGCAGTTGTAATCGATTACAGACATCTGTAATCGATTACCTGCTTCAAATTTCATTCTGAAGGAAATTTTTTCGAAAATTGGCTGTCTGTAATCAATTACCAACCTGTGGTAATCGATTACCAACTCGCTGTAATCGATTACAGCCTGGGTCAGAGACGAAATTCTGCAGAAAATCACGCGAAATTCATCTCCACATCCACATTTCCACCACAACCCATCCAAATCAAACACAACCAACATACAATATCAGTTATATATCAACCAATCTCAGTCCCTATCAACTATCATAGCAAGAAATTCACAATATCATTCAAAATCAAACATCCCATTACTCACAAATTACTCCAATGAGCTCCAAGACACCACCCGGAGCTAGGATGAGTTACCCGGAGCTTCCCTAGTTGGTTGAGACCCTAGAGAACATATCACAAACCTCAATCTCACAACAAAATCAAAAACCCCAAATCCGAAAATATAGAAAAATAAACAACAATGGAGGAAAAGAAATACTATACACTTACCCACAGTACACTAGATGAGCAAAGCTAATTTGGATCTTGAAGATTAAGAAGTGTGGGTGAGGGATTTTGAGAGAGAAGAGAGATGAGGAAGAAGATGGAGAATTGGGAAAATGAGAGGGAGAGATACGGGAGAGTGAGGAAGAAAAGAGAAAAAAAGAAAGGAAAGGAAGAAAAGGGGTGGGGAGGTGGGACCCACGTGGTTCTATCTCCCTGGTGCACTGTGATCTCTTACTCAAACTAACTCAGAATACCTGAGGTATTACAATATAGTAGAAATTGAAGGCTATAGGTTTTAAAATGTGAGATTTCACTAATTTTCCTAGAAATACCATAAAACAAAGGCTATAGCCTTCAAATTATGTAATTTCATGATTTTTTTTACATGTAGTAGAAATTGAAAGCTATAGGCTTTAAAATGTGTGATTTCACTAATTTTCCTAGAAATACCATAAAACAAAGGCTATATAGCCTTCAAATTATATAATTTCATGATTTTTTACATGTAGTGGAAACTGAAGGCTATAGGCTTTAAATTATGTAATTTCATAATTTATTTGTTGTCTTATTATATAAAGACTATAAACTTTAAAATATGGAATCACACTAATTTTTCACATATAGAAGGAATTGAAGGCTATATACTTAAAAAATGTGAGATTTCACAATTTTTTGGTTGCATTATAAAATAAAGACTATAGGTTTTAAAATATTGAATGACATAAAATTTTCACATATAGTAGAAATTGAAAGCTATATGCTTCAAATTGTGATATTTCACTTTTTTTTTTATTATATAATAAAGACTATAGCCTTTAAAATATTGGATCAAAATAATTTTTGACATATTGTAGAAATTGAAGACTATATACTTTAAATTGTGAGATTTCACAATTTTTTTGGTTTTCTTATGAAATAAAGACTATAGACTTTAGGATATTGAATCATATGAATTTTTCACTTATAGTAGAAATTGAAGGCTATATTCTTTGAATTGTTAGATTTCACAATTTTTTTTGTTTTCTTATGAAATAAAGACTATAGACTTTGAAATATTAAATCACATGAATTTTTCAGATATAGTAGAAATTGAAGACTATATGCTTTAAATTGTGATATTTCACTTTTTTTTTGTTTTATTATATAATTAAGACTATAGCCTTTAAAATATTGGATCACAATAATTTTTGACATATTGTAGAAATTGAAGGTAATATACTTTAAAATATAATATTTAACAATTTTTTTGGTTGTCTTATAAAATAAAGACTATAGACTTTAAAGTATTGAATGATATAATTTTTTCACATATAGCAGTAATTGAAGCCTATATACTTTAAATTATGAGATTTCATAATTTTCTTGGTTATATTATAAAATAAAGACTATAGTCTTTAAAATATTCATTCACATGAATTTTTTACATATAGTAGAAATTGAAGGCTATTATAGGCTTTAATATGTGATATTTCACTAATTTTCCTAGAAACACCATAAAACAAAGGCTATAGATTTTAAATTATGTAATTTCATGAATTTTACATATAGTAGAATTTCAAGGCTATAGGCTTTAATTTGTGAGATTTCACAAATTTTTTAATAAACAGTATAAAACAAAGGCTATAGAGTTCAAATTATGTAATTTCATGAATTTTTTACATATAGTAGAAATTGAAGGTTATAAGTTTTAATATGTGAGATTTCACTAATTTTTCAAGAAATACTATAAAACAAAGACTATAGACTTCAAATTATGTAATTTCGTGATTTTTTAACATATAGTAGAAATTGAAGGCTATAGGCATTAAAAAGTGAGATTTCACTAATTTTCCTAGAAACACCATAAAACAAAGCCTATAGACAGAAGCGGAGCCTCATTATAGTGAAAGGGGGCCCTAAAATTTTATTTGTTTTATAAGTATTATAATTTCTATTAATTAATTCATCCCTAAGTAATTTATTTCTATCATAGTTTTTATCAACTTTTTATCTAACTAGTATTTAAATAAATAAAAGCAAAAAAAACTTGTATATAATAAAAAATTGTATATCATTTATATAACACTCATTTTTGTGTTTAATTTAATTCATTGTCAGTCTAAAGTAATTTTACATAAACATCAAATAATCATTGATTGACATATCAGCAAAAGTCTTTAACTCAACCACTCATTAACTAAAAGTCACATATATCAATGAATATGATTGACTGACAGTGTAAAATTTTTTACACTATCAGTGCATCATAATTAAATACCTCGTCTTTATCGTTAAATTGTAACAATTTAGATGGAAGAGTGTGTCAATACCATAATTCAACTATAAAAATAAGTAATGTACAACTTTTTGTTATACACGTAGCATTTCTCTGAATAAAATGTTATATTATCTTTATTTTCTTGAATTTTAACCGTAAAATGATGATTTTTATATAATTTTTAAATAGGAGTGATAAAATTGTAAAAATCATATTCTTTAAGTAAAATAATTATTAAGTATTGTCTTTCCTTAGCCCCTCCTAAATAAACTCTCTAGCTTTGCCCCTGCCTATAGACTTCAAATTATGTAATTTCATGATTTTTTCATATAGTATAAATTGAAGGCTATAGGCTTTAAAAAGTGAGATTTCACTAATTTTCCTAGAAACACCATAAAACAAAGGCTATATACTTTAAATTGTGACATTTCACAATTTTATTTGTTGTCTTATAATATAAAGACTATAGACTTTAAAAAATGGAATCACACTAATTTTTCACATATAGCAGAAATTGAAGGCTATATACTTTAAAATGTGAGATTTCACAATTTTTTGGTTGAATTAAAAAATAAAGACTATAGGCTTTAAAATATTGAATCACATCAATTTTTCACATATAGGAGAAATTGAAGGCTATATACTTCAAAATATGAGTTTTCACAATTTTTTTGGTTGTCTTATAAAATAAAGACTATAGACTTAAAATTATTGAATCATATAATTTTTTACATATAGCAGAAATTAAAGCCTATATACTTTAAATTGTTAGATTTCATAATTTTCTTAGATGTATTATTAAATAAAGACTATAACATTTAAAATATTCATTTACATGAATTTTTCACATATAGTAGAAATAAAAGGTTATATACTTTAAATTTTGAGATTTCACAATTTTATTTGTTGTCTTATTATATAAAGACTATAAGCTTTAAAATATGGAATCACACTAATTTTTCACATATAGAAGGAATTGAAGGCTATATACTTAAAAAATGTGAGATTTCACAATTTTTTGGTTGCATTATAAAATAAAGACTATAGGTTTTAAAATATTGAATCACATAAATTTTTCACATATAGTAGAAATTGAAAGCTATATACTTCAAAAATGAAATTTCAGAATTTTTCGGTTGCATTAATAAAACAAAGACTATAGACTTTAAAATATTGAATCACATGAATTTTTCACATATAGTAGAAATTGAAGGCTATATACTTTAAATTGTGATATTTCACAATTTTTTTTATTTTCTTATAAAATAAAGACTAGGCTTTAAAATATTGAATCACATGAGTTTTTCACATATAGTAGAAATTGAAAGCTATATACTTTAAATTGTTAGATTTCACTTTTTTGTTTTGTTTTCTTATTAAATAAAGACTATAGGCTTTAAAATATTGAATCACATAATTTTTTCACAAATAGTAGAAATTGAAGGCTATAATACTTCAAAATATGAGATTTTACAGTTTTTTGGTTGCATTATAAAATAAAGACTATATGTTTTAAAATATTGAATCATATGAATTTTTTAAATATAGTAGAAATTGAAGGCTATAATACTTTAAATTGTGATATTTCACAATTTTTTTGGTTTTCTTATAAAATAAAGACTATAGGCTTTAAAATATTGAATCACATGAATTTTTCACATATAGTAGAAATTGAATGCTATATACTTTAAATTGTTAAATTTCATAATTTTTTTTTGTTTTCTTATGAAATAAAGACTATAGACTTTAAAATATTTAATCACATGAATTTTTTACTTATAGTAGAAATTGAAGACTATATACTTTAAATTGTGAGATTTCATAATTTTATTTGTTGTCTTAAAATATAAAGACTATAAATTTTAAAATATTTAATTACATAAATTTTTCACATGTAGTAAAAATTGAAGTATGTATACTTTAAATTGTGAGATTTTACAATTTTATTGTTTTTATTATAAAATAAACACTATAACCTTTAAAATATTTGATCGCATAAATTTTCCACATATAGTGGAAATTGAAGGTTATATACTTTAAAATATGAGATTTCACAATTTTTTTTGTTGTCTTATAAAATAAAGACTATAAACTTTAAAATATTGAATTATATAAATTTTTCATATAGAGTAGAAATTGAAGTGTATATACTTTATATTGTGAGATTTCATAATTTTCTTGGTTGGATTATAAAACAAATATTATAAACCTTTAGGAACCGTGGCTAAATGTAAAAAAAGTGTAGCTAAATTATTCCATCACTACATATTTGAATATACTATGTGGAAAATTTCAGGCACTTGTGCAACGCAGAACACGGGTTCCACACTTCCACCTTTTTTATGGTGGAAATTCTAATCACAGGAGAGATAAATACTAACAAGGATTCATATTACTAGATAACCTAAACCTTAATCGACTCAAAATAAGAGTCAATACCAGTAATCTTAATCAGATAAAATTCAATGGGGCCGAAGAGGAAGAGCAAAATATTGATAATAGGAGCGAGTGGGAATCTGGGTTTGCATTTAGCTGAAGAAAGCCTCAAACTTGGTCACCCTACATTTGCTCTTTGCAGAGACTCTTCTTTCTCTCACCCTCTCAAATCTCACAAGCTTCAATCCCTTTCTCATGCTGGTGCCACCCTTCTCAAGGTACACACAATCTCTTTCTCACTCTGTATAATCTATTAATCTTTTTATTTATTTTGTTCAAGTCTTGTTCTTGTTGTTGAGATGTTTGATTTAATGCTCAGGGGTCACTCCAAGATGAAGCAAGCTTAGTTGAGGCTGTGAAGTTGGTGGATGTGGTTATTTGTGCTATTCCATCTAAGAATACACTTGATCAGAAGCTTCTTATCCGTGTTATCAAACAAACTGGCACTATCAAGGTCATTTCTGAACCATTCTTCCTTCTCTTTAGAAATTTGTTTTTTTGGCTATAATGCAAGCACCCCTTTTGCCTATACAGGTTAATTTCAGGAAAAAGATAAAAACTTTGGTTCAACACTCAATATCCTGAGTCACGAAACCTAGTTATGAAATGTGATATTGTAATGTAAAGTAAACCCTGTATTGTAATGTAATGTGAAGAAGGGAAACCATGTTCTGTTTGTTGTGGTTTGAATTTGATGTGATATATTCTAATGTACTTGGAATTTTTTTTGCTTTGGATATTATGCAAGGGCCCTTTTACCTCTATAGGTTAATTTCAGAAAAGGAAAAAAAAATCTTTGGTTCAAAACTCAAAATGTTGAGTCAAGAAATGTAGTGTAAAGTAAACCCTATTTTGGTTCATATATAGGGAATCATGCACTGTTTGTTGAGTTTTGAATTAGATGTGATGTATATTCTTAAAGGGTTTCTTGCATTTTAACCATTTATTGTTGTTCTATTTTTAATTTTTGTCTTTTGGGTTTTACACATTCCTGACAAGAAATTCAAATTCGGTTCGATAAATTGAAATTGGGAATGAGCTTGTAGGGCTCCCGAATTGGTTGAGATCAATGATGAATTGATTCATGTGCTTTGACGAATTGGTTGAGCTTGTACTGCTTCCGAATTAGCTGCAGAAGCATGTGCTTTACTGAAGCTTTGATTCATGAACCTTTCGAATCCTTGTGCCAATTTGTTAACATTCTCTTAAAAATACTGATTCTTATTCTTAGGCTAGGTTTATCAAAATACTGCATTTTCTTACTTTATGTTTCCACCTATTTCCAATATGCATTTGGTGTATCGGTGATTCTTTTGTTCCTTGCATTATTGAATTACAAAATGAGATCAATAATGTGTTGTTAGTTATGGGGCTTCAGAGGTTTATCCCAGCTGAATTTGGAGCAGACCCCACCAAGGTTCAAATATACGACCTCGAAGATGGCTACAATTTCTACGCACCCAAACTCGAGATTCGCCGACTTGTGGAGTCTGAAGGCATTCCATATACCTTCATTTCATGCAATTTCTTTATGAAGATTTTGCTCCCTTCTCTTGTTCAACCAGGCTTAGATGCTCCTCCTAGGGACAAGGTCACCATATTTGGTGATGGGAATACAAAAGGTGTGGTTGATGAACACCATTGTTACCATTTAAGTTCTATTCTTTTCGTTCGGCGCATACTCATGAATGGTTGGTTTTCTTTGCAGGTGTATTTGTTAAGGAAAGTGATGTTGCTGCCTTCACTATCAGTGCAGTTGATGATCCTCGAACTTTGAACAAAGTGTTGTACTTGAGACCCCAAGGAAATGTTTGTTCTCTGACTGAACTAGTCGAGATGTGGGAAACAAAAATCGGTAAGAAGCTTGAGAAGTCACATGTCTCAGAAGAAGAGCTACTCAAGAAAATCAAAGGTATTACAGCAGTGTATACAAAATATGTAATACTTAACTTCAAATTAATGGTAACCTATCAATTAAGAGTTAAGACTTTAGGAAAAATCATCTCATATGATAAAGGGAGAATAGCATATGGATATGAAGTCTCTTCTCAAGATGGTATTTAAACATTACTACTTAATCAAAAGAGAAAATGTAAGAAAAAACATTATAGTTAAAGTCTGTGATTTTCTTTGTATTGCAGGGACTTCTTATCCTGCCAACTTTGAACTGCTTTTTATATACTCTGCTTTCATAAAGGGAGATCACACATACTTTGATATCGAATCGTCCTCCGGTGTGAATGGTACAGAACTGTACCCTCAGCTGAAATACACCACAGTCAGTGAATTCTTAGACACACTCGTTTAGGTTTGTTTTGGAATGTTTGGAGCAGATGAAGTGTTGCAGTACATATATTAAGGTTGACATTTCCTTTCTTTCCATGTTTTTCATTGTTTCTCAACTCTCGGAATTTTTCTTCCTGTTTTGTAGTTGCTCTTTCTCTTGTAAGCAAGGTTTGATTCATATGAGAATAATGAACTGCAGTTTCAACAAATTCATGTTCAATGATATGCATGTATGTATAAATACATATCTCAGAGTATGAAAGCTTTATGAATTATGAATGACTAATTATTTAATGTTCCTATCCTTATTACAGATTTTTTTCTCTATGTTTTAACCCTTGTTTCTTGGCTGAATTATTAACCATTATGTAATGTATTGACATTATTACAAAAAATGAAAAAGAAAAAGCTATGATATAGTCAAATTTTCTAAGGATAACTACAGCAAAAAATGGCCTAACTTACTCCATGAGAAGATGAACTATGTGAAATTCATTTCATGAATTAACATCAAGTGGTTCTTTTTGGGATTTGATAAATTAGATTTTGGTTCTTTTTGCAAATGTTCTTTGGTGATTAGTTGTTATAGTTAATAATTGACTACCATATAATATGTGAGTAGGCATTAGTTAGTTACTCTCCAATTTTGTGATTTTCTATATAACCCTCATTCTTAGCTTGATTTATTCAGCTTGATTTCATCATCAAACTTATAACTGAATACAGCTGAATCAACCAGCTACAACTAACAATTAACTTGACTTGTAATGAACTTAATAACTAACCCTCTAATTAAATAACTAATAATCCTGAAATAAACTGTAATATTGAGGAATTGCAGATACCTTTATGGCCAATGCCAACCCCTGCTGAGTTTTATGTTCTCTGAAATGGCCTTATTTACATTTGAAGAGAAGCTTTTATGCCATTGGTTGTTGAAAATTGAATTATATGTTTAAAGGTATTAAACAGAAGTAGCATGTTACTGAATTTGGTTCTGCTACATTAGTCCCTCTTTTCAAAATATATACCATTTTTCATCTGATATTTGAATGGACTTAATTAAAGTAAGTTAGGATGAGAAATAATACTTTGCATATAGGCTACTATATCTGTGGTTAAGATTTAGAATTTTCTGAAAATTGAACAAGACACAAACTTGGAAGATTAGTTGAAGTTAGCTTTTGGAGTTTCTTTTACCAATGTTTTATGCAGCATTGCTACCTGCAAGGGAATCTTTCTTGTTTGTTAAGCCATTTTTTATTATACCTTGGAACCAAGCCCCCATGTGAGTGTAAGGGGGTAGAGAGTGAGACTTGAGAAGAGAAATTTTTCACATAAGATGAAAAAGTGGGTCCAATGAAAGGAAAATCCAAGATCATCTCTCTCCATCAACATGAACAAAGAGAATCAACAAGATCTTTGGCAATGGATGAGACAGGTCCACCAATCTCACCATTATATATGGCTTGAAAGTGAAGCAAACCTAAGGCTCTCATACCTCCAAGATAAAATATAACTAGGCTAACCCTTTGGAAAACCTTAAGTGGTCCATTACTCTCTTTCTTTTGTTGTAGAAACTAGAAACTTTAGATGGGTTTGACATCAGTCACGACATGTACTTAAACTCATTGAATGTTTAAGCAGGTATTTAAAGATCTTCTACTAAAGGGATTCTCAGAGCGACAAAGAGAACTCGAATCCATATTCTTATGGGATCATTATGAACATTTACCACCTATGTCAATCCTCATTGTTTCCTTAAGTAATCCCTTATTTTAGAAAGTTCATCAGATAAGTTTGACACCGATCAACCTATCAAAATCGAGACATGTCCTTAAGTTTAATGGTTACTTACAGAGATACTTAAATCTGATCTATCAAAGGAGTCGACTAGGAAGACTCAAACTCACGTCTTTATAAGATACGTCCCGAGCTTATACCTTTTGTGTCAACCGTCAATTAACACATTAAGTGGTCCCTTATTAACCATTGATGCAACCTAACACCGAAAAGCTCCTTTCATGCATATTAAGACATGAATCCATGCCGGATATAGTTCTTTTATACATTTGTACACATATGAGATGTGTCTCTCACATATTTTGTTAACAAAATGTGTTTAAGAATCACTGATTATTATAACTAAATAATGAAAAGGATAGAGACATAAAGTTACATTAGTGTCAACATGTGAAACAGTGCTGCTTAATTATTTGGAAGGTGCTGCATTAACTCATCATCAAGTACTAAACAAATTACAAACCTCACAAATTATTTTGATAAATTTACATGCTAAGAAACAGCATTAACATATATACATCTTTTGTTCATTTTCATGTGAGTAGTTGTGACTGTCATTTGTCCATATAATTCTAAACATTTGAACACAAGAGATGACCAATTCCATCATTTTTAACCACATACAAGACAGTTCAAATGTCCATTTTGATTGAAGTGGATCATAATTCTTTAGGGACAGAAAAATCATTCCAATTAATTGAACAAGTTGAAATGTCTCCCTATATATAAGGCTATGTATGTATGCATTGATTCAATTGAACACTGTGTGGCCAAATTATCAAAGTCTCAATCAAAAGACTATTATTTTGTCTCCAATGGCGGCTTTTAGAAGGTCCACAGTACTTATCAGGCGCATGACCTTTGTCTCTCTCAAGCATGTTCAATGTTGTCTTCTAACTTGATTCATCTATCCAACTAAATGGGAGGAGGGAATTAGGTTTAATTCAATTATACAAGTTCTATTCAATTTTCAAATTTATCCTTCTACATTATCTCTTTAGCAATGTTATACATTAAAATGGATATACATGTAATTTTTAAAAGGAATGACAGCAATTGTTAGATAAAACAAAGTGATATGCATGACTTATCAATTCATGCAAATATTACCAATCTGATTGGCACAGGTGGTAAGTATCCTGTTGTCGTAAGGTCTCATATTTGAGTTTTTTTTAGATGAAAAAAATCCATGTTGTAAGTCTTACATGTTATTCTCAACTATACGACCGCGATTGATTTCGTGATAACATTTGTGTTTCATATGCTTTTGTAGAAAATCTTTTTGAGATAAATAGAATTGTTTCAATTCATGTAAATACTAATAATAATGACACAATATTTTAAAAACAATTTTGACAAAATTTATGGCAAAACATTGGGAACATTAAAAAAATTATGGTATTGATCATGCAAAGTCTAGAAAATTTAAAGAAATATCAACTGAAAATTAAAAATCAACAATACATGATGGTATAGTAAATGTTGGACAATGAAGTATCAACAAAAAACAAAGAATGAAAATGACCATTGTAGTTTTCAGATGGTCAAGTGGATGGACAAATAAATGCCAGAGGAAGAGAAAATTATAAAATGCTTTTGAAGTGATTGAATCATGTGTAGGAAAAAATTTATAAAGAATTCCAATTTTTAAAAAGTTGATTAAATGATAATAGTATGATTAAAGGCATGTAATGATTACTCACCAAAAAAAAGGCATGTAATGATTACATTAGAAATGACAAGAGTCTTTGAGTTTGTCTTGATGGTAAAAGTAGAGAATATATATTTACCCAAGTCGCTTTCAAATATTAAGAAAAAAGTCACCCAAAATACCCTTTCATTGAAAAAATTATTAAAGAGAAAAGAGAATCACTTGAATGTTTATTTGACAAAAAAATGATTATTTTAACAAGTGAAATTTTTGACTTGGTGATACTCTGAAGATACCAATCAATTCATGTAACTTTGAATATTAATAATATTCTTGTTATTAACTTTGTGTTATTAAGCTTTAGTTACCTAACAAATTTTTTCATTATGGAGAGGAAAAATGAAAAAGAGAATGCAGTGAGAGGTTGCAATCAATGGCCTTATTTACATTGGATTAGGTGATTGGTCACATATATGATCAATTCCCATCACTATCGACTTTTTTTTGGGCTAAATAGTACTTGAAACGTGCAAATGAAGGTGACTAGAGTTATAGAGGCATTATTAATATGATCTTATTTATTTATACCATGGAGAAGTATACAACCAATATATGTTATGTACTTAAAAATGTAAAAAGAATCTTAATAAGAGGCACTTGGAGTGATGAGCTCATCCAACAAAATGGTAAATTTAATGTCTGATCTGATCTACATCTCCATCTTCATATTGCTAGCTTCCACTAAACCTGCACAAGATGTTAAACAAAACAAAACACATTTAGAATTAATTAACATTCAATAGCAACCTAGTTTAAATAATGTCAAAGTGATGATAAATTCAGTTTCGAAAGTGCATGTGACCTATGATTCACAATAATTTTTGTCGTACAATAGAATTACGTCAAACTAATATCCAACGTGTGTTATACAATAAAACGTAATGTGTGTTATATGTATAGCACACATTACGTATTATTATATAACACACGTTGAATACTAGTTTGACGTATTTCTGTTGTACGACAAACATTATTGTATAATTCAAGGGAGTATAGAGCAATTGTATTTCTTCAAACATTATGTCAGTTCTCTGTTTCTATAGTGTTGACTAAGAATGTCCACTTTTAATGTGCAAATAACATAAGCATTTAGCAGGGGATGCATGTATCCCTTCTAAAAATTTTCTTCATTTTGATAAATACAAAAAAGGTCTAAGCATTACTATGCACTTATTATCATCAATATAATATGTGGGGCTCTCATCATGTCTCTATCATATGTGAAAAGTCCACTCTGCATTGCTTTTACTTTCTGCTTTTAGGAAAAATAAATCAACCTAACAAGAAAGTATAGAAATAAAAAATAAAAAGTGACTAGACTAGTCATGAATTTGTAGGTACCTGTAAATGGCTGAGAAGGAAAAGGTGATGTTCTCACTTGATCAAAAGCCACATTATTGTAAAGGTTTTGGACTTGGAAATCACCTTCCCAAGCTGAGGGTGGTAAAATTTGCTGCAATACACAATCATAAGAAAACATCAATTTGGAGAAAAACCAATCATTACAAACAAAACAAAAAAAAGGAGCACACTAGTTACTCAATTTTCGGTTGTACAACATAATTACATCCGACTAGTATTTAACGTGTGCTATACATAACATGGAATGTGTGCTCTACGTACGTATGCTATACATATAGCGCACATTCGATATTATGTATAGCACATGTTGGATACTAGTTTGACGTATTTCTGTTGTACAAGAAACATAATTGATAGTTCCTGGTAGGGTAGTAAATAACAATATACATGATGAAGAGGGGTAAAAAGGTAAAAACATACAGTGAAACAAGATGATGATGAAGAGTCAATAAATGTTTCTGGAAAAGATGACACAGGAGCACTAGTGGTCCTTCTAAGCACCATCTCTGAAGGGTTCATCACCATGTTATTCATTAATCCACCACAACATGAAACTAGCTGTTGCTGTTGTTGCTGCTGTACTGAGTTGAATTCAAGATATGCTGCAGGGTTAACAATCTCTGATGATGCCATTCCTATGCTTGGAAAACTTGGATTACATGTAGGAAACACCTGTTAATCATGATCATCAAATATAATTTAGTCTATATGAGATCTACATTTTTTTTATGAGACCATTAGAAGAAATTATGTTATAATGATTATTAGTCTCTTGTCGTACAACCGAAATACGTCCAACGAGCATCCAACGTGTGCTATACATAAGACGTAATATGTACTATATGTATAACACACACGTACGTATAACACACATTACGTCTTATATATAGCACACGTTAGATACTTATTGGACGTATTTATGTTGTACGATAAACATTATTATTATTATTATAATTGAGGCACAATAAAAACATGAAAATAAATGTTATGCTATATGAATTTCACTCACCTCTTTGGCAAAGAGATCATCAATGTTGAAGTCAAGCCTTGGGTTTACAGCAGCTAATTTCATAGACAAGAACTGCATGGAATTGGAATAATGCAAGTTGTTATAAAACTAAATTAAGTCTTCAATTGTTCTTCCAATTATCCAATGTATGTGTGTATTATTTATTTATTTATGTTTGGAGAAAGTGGGGATCAAAATCAAACTAACCTCAACTTGTTTTTGAAGGGACTGAACATAGTTAATGATTTCATCAAGCATTCCAGCTTTTCCTGTGATTTTGTTACACCCTGGCACCAAATCTTGCAAATACTTCATTCTCTCGCTAATCTTTTCCCTCCTAACCTGCCACCATTAAAAAAATAAAAAATCCATTAGAGTTCACACTTCACGAGTGTTTAGCCCTGTAATTTGTATTCTCTGTTTTCAGAATTTTATGAATGAAAATTAAAATTTGTACTCACTCTTTCGGCTAAGCTGTGACTATCAGTGGCTTGGCCACGACGTGCTCGGACATGAATGTAATCTGGCTTCTGATTCTGAACCTCTGACCCTTTTGAATTCTCCTCAGAGGTTTCCTTGTTGCTTTTACTACTGCTTGATTTCGCATTATTCTTGTTCTTCTTGTTGTTTTGCTCTGTTACTTTTGACGATTCTTCTTCACCACCACTCTTTTTCACCCTCTTCTCCTTCCCATCATTTTCCACAACAACCTTAACCCAAAAGAAGAAGAAATGTTAATTAATCAAAAAAACACATAACAGAATCTCTTAAAGGTTCACTACATACAAGATTTTCATCCACACCTGCTTTGGATTCTCAGGCTTCCGCTTCTTAGAGCTTTCTCTCGTTTTCTCTGTGGATGAGACCAACAATTCTCTGCTACATGTTCTTGAAACTACAGAACTCAAATCAAACCCCCCAGAAGATGAACAGGACCCAAATGCCATATTCTCAAGTTTGGAATCACCACCACCGCCCATCATCACCATCATCATCATCGTCCCCTGAGGATTCAAGGATGAACAGAACACATCATCGCTATACTCTGTTCCGCAAAACAAGCCTTGTTGCTGCTGCTGCTGCTCATGCTGGTAGTAGTGTTCTTGGTTACCCTGTTCTTCTTGTTGCCATCTTTTCCTTGCCCTTTGCCTCTCCAACACTGTCATGTCGGAACAGCTCGATCCTCCTACATTACCCGAACTGTTAAGACAATGCAACATTGTTCTTCTTGTTGTTGTTGTTAATGCTTCTTCTGTTTCTGTTATGATTATAGAACTTCTCTCTGTTCTTGAAACAGAGTATTCAGTTGCTCTGTTTTTCCTTATAAAAAAAAGAGATTACTTTAGGGGGAAACAGAGTAGGTCTTTTAGCCCTTGAAAGTACAATGTTGTTAACGTGAGCTCTTGGAATTTGTAGAATTTGAGTGAGAGAGAAAAAAAAGGAACAGAGTGCAATGTTGGTAAGGATGAAGAAGAAGAAGAGAGGTTGGATATATAAGGCGTGAGAATAACAATAAAAGAAAATAAAAAAATGATTTTTAAAAAAAGAAATGAAAGAAAAGGGGATAGAGAGAGAAGAAGGAGGAGGGGGGAATGGGGCAGAGAGCCAACCAATGTATCCATAACAGAGGCTGTGGGCTTTGGGACCCACTGATATGACCGCCACGTGGTCGTGTCCCTAAACACTCTCTAAAACGGTGCCGTTTCGCTCTCTTTTTCTTTTTCATTTTTCATTTTCCAGCATCTGAATCTGATAGTGATAGAGTGGACTACCCTTGCCTTTCCCTTTGCCTACTGCCTGTGTCCACACTCCATCAATCTCTTTTACTTTACCTTAACATTAATTAAAACTTAATCATGCTAATTAGTAATTACTACCTATGAGTTTATGACAATGTCAACTTATCAATAATGTTTAATATACAACAGAAATACATCAAACTTGTATCAAATGCGTGCTATCCATGTTACATGATATGTGCTATACGTATATGTACTATACGTATAGCACACATCCTGTAACATGGATAGCGCACGTTGATACAAGTTGAATATATTTTTGTCGTACTTCTAGCATTATTGTAGCAACTTAGCAACTTATATAAATGTATGTTGATACATTATTATGTGTATGTTGGCGTATGAGCATTTGTCATTGTAGTGTTTCACTGGACCACGACGAATCGCGGGAAACTCGGTCCTTTTCACCCCATGTTTTTCTTCCACATTAACTTTTACTAATCTTATATCATAAAAAATGATATAAAAATATCAATTTAATTTTGAATTTTTGATACATATTACATAATATATTATTCAATTATATAATATTTATTTAGGAGGCTCTTTAGATAGAGAGGGGATCGGAAGAGCTTGCTTCTCGCATTGACTAATGCCACGTGGCATCTTATGAGGCTTTGGATTCATGATCATATGATGACTTGAGATGTGGCATAAGGAAACCGAGAGCTTCTGATCCCTTTGATAAATAATATATATATATTAATTAAACACGGTATAATTATGTTTGTTTGATTCAATAAATATAGTGATATAATCATCCTTCATAAATCATAGTGATCTTCTCATTTAACATAATTAACTAATGGTTTAATAGTTAATAATAGTTGTTTCTTTCTAATAATAATCTTATTGTCTTCTTCAAACAGAACGTAGCTTAACTTAGCTTGTGGCGTTTGTATTTTCAAGTATTATTATATTGATTGTCCATTTTCCACCAATCAAATTATATTAATGCATGTAGCTTTCATTTGATCCTATATATTAACATATGACCCTAATGCGATAATAAGTAAAATAAATGGGTGAATGAATGAAGTTACATATACAAGAAACACATATAAATGATCCATTTTCTAGAAAAGAAAAAAAAAAGGTTAAGATTAAGTCCAAAATATGAGAAACTTTTCCGCCATTACTTTCTGTTGAAAAATAGATAAAGGTCTGCTTCAAGGAATTATGTGTGTGTTTGTGTGATCAATCAACCAAAAAAAGTTAATATAAATTTGAGGATAAAGTTTAAAGAAAGGGATTGATGGGTTAACACTTAATAATATCCTATGTTAAGAATTGACCTCGTACTTAGTTGCTAATAAACCTCCTTGTCATGGATTATTATATGTTGTAATGGGACAAATTAGACAAACAATGGAATAATAATATATAATCTAATTAATTAATTAAATTAGTATAGTTGTTGCAAGTTGATTGCAACCTTAGTTATAGCTCTATTGAGGGAAGATTTATTAAAAAAGAAAATCTTTGCAAGAGGGTACTATACATATATGTCATGTCCATGCAGCAACTTGACATTAAAACTCAATTGTCTAAATCATGCTTTGCTTG
Organism: Aeschynomene evenia; assembly: GCA_013621005.1. NCBI lineage: Eukaryota > Viridiplantae > Streptophyta > Magnoliopsida > Fabales > Fabaceae > Aeschynomene > Aeschynomene evenia. The sequence goes on along the minus strand of CM024266.1, from coordinate 32,365,485 downwards.
CAAATTGGTGCTGCCATTTGAAGCTTTAAGCAATATATATATAAATTGGAAGGTAAAGTTGAGCAAATATATATATTATGAATGATTTCATCATATTGGTAGGAACTAGTCCAGAGAGGATGAAGGCAACTTCCATTATCACCTAATGATGGGCCCCTCTCACATTGATCTCCTTTCTCTAAATAGATCTCTTCATCTCTAATATATATATATATATAACTAGGTTATTATATTTAGTAAAGCATTTAATTAATAATAATGTTTGTCGTACAACAGAAATACATCTCATAAGTATCCAATGAATGTTATTCATGATATAGAATGTGTGTTATACGGACGTGTGCTATACAAATAGCACACATTTTATATCATGTATAGCATTCGTTGGATACTTGTTGGACGTATTTTTACTGTACAACAAACATTATTGTTTAATTAATTATACATGTAGAAAACATAGAAGAAAAATGTTTAGTGATTAAGACAAAATAAAAATCTGTGTATTCTATATAGTTTATGTTTTTGAAAAAAATCGTTCAGGATGAGATAAAAATTACTATATTATATATTAAGCTAATCCAAATATGATAAAAAAATATATATTTTTTCTTCTATTTCCATTGTCTCTATATTCTATTCTTGGTTGGTTTTATACATTTCACTAAACATGCTTAAAAGAACATTTTTTTCAAAATAGTTTTCTACAAAATGCTCAAATGGCATGGAATTGGAATATACATTTTTTCTCTGCCTTTCTAATTTTGTCCCTAAACTTTTACTAGTCTCTAATGTTGGTTGTAAAATTGGTGGCTAGTTCTTTAATTTTCGCACCATATAACATTTTGAAATAAGCACAAATCACTTAAATCAACTAATAAGTGTTCGGATTATTTTATATTTTAAGCTAAATTGCACTAACTTTATGTTTGGTAAAATTAATTTCATCTTTTTTTTTAAAATTTGTTCAAGAGGTATCCAAGTTTACAAAATCATTATTTACCTTACATGAAAAATTACATTGGCCACCCCAAAATAATGCATTTAGAAAAAATCAATATCACACTAATAAATAGAGAATAATCAACAATCTGAATTTGATCTCAACTTAGTAGAAACCATAATCAACCATATATATATTTTATTGAAGTCTCTATATATTCATTCCTCTCCCATCTCACTATCCCTCACTCTCTCTCTAGGTCCCCTCACCCATCCCTTGAACTAGTTGCACACACTTAAAAAGATGAATAATATTTATCGTACAACATAAATACGTCAAACTAGTATTCAATGTGTGTTATACATAATACGGAATGTGTGTTATATGTATAGCACACGTACGTATAGTACACATTCCATATTTTGTATAACACACATTGGATATTAATTTAACGTATTTCTATTGTACGACAAACATTATTATTTAAAAATGACATTAATTAAAAGAGAGCTAAAGGCAAATGGGTCCTGCTTTCTCAATCTTGCCTATTTCCATCCATGCCATCACTTTCTTTGTGGTATGCATCACTTGAAAACTACATATAAATCATGTCCCACTACTCTTTTAGTTTTTCAAGCGAGCGTGTCTTCTTTTTAAGTCTCTCTAAATGCTTTCCAACCTACATATATATTCCTTTTGACTAACAATCCAATATACAGTAGTACATATATTATATGGAAAATACTTGGATCACAATAAAAAATCAGCCAAAACAGCTAACAAGTTGCGCATAATATATATAATATAAAATGCACAACGTATATTATATGTAGTGCACAACGTATATCATCTATTGTGCACAATATATATCACATATTGCAACATCATCTTTCTTTGCAACATGTTATATATGTTGTGCACATCATGTGCTATATGTAGTACACAACATGTAATATTCGTTGTGCAATTTATGTTATATACGTTATGCACAATTTGTTGACTGTGTTGGCTGTTTTTTTTTTGTGCCTCTTGCTATATAGTAGTACTCTTTTATTTTATCCTCCTCAGTGCATGTATAGCACCTTAATTACACCCTCTACATCTTTTTAGGTAATTAGTCACATGCTATATATATTCGTTCTCCATGTCTATTGGTTCTTTTTATTTCTTCCCAAAATGCATGGAATATTCCATTATTAATTATTCATCTCCCAAACACTTGGCAAAAGAGTATTAAAGAATTAATTAATGATGATATATATAACTAAATCACTAATAATATTTTTATTTAATTAATTACATTTGACTAGCATGTTAGTGTGTCAATAAACCTTTCTTTTATTGGTCTCTCAAGATATATTCACGGTGGAATGCAATGATTAATCTCTTTGTTAAGCATGCTATAAATAAATTTAATAGATATTTTTCATGTATTCATTTACATAAAGTATTAGGTAATAATATTTTTTCAGTCAAAATAGCTAAAAAAATTTATTTTAACACTTTTGACTCAATAACATTCTTAATCATGTGTACTTTTTTAAATGGACGGAGTGACTTAGGTTCAAACTCCTATTTTTTATTATTTTGACTGGTACAATTTTCTATCTCTAGCAAAACTCATTTATTTATTTAAAACTACAATCCATTCCTAAGGGTGAGTAACATGATGAAATGTTGAATTAATTATCTCCTATACATACCATAAAAGATTATATTGATTAAAATTAAAAACAACTACTTTTTGTTATTATTACAACAAATAAAATTGTACTACTAATTGAAAATAACTATAAATTACCAAGTGTAACAAGTAAAGCTTTCAATTGTAGTAGTAACTGCAGGCCAGTGATGTGTTAAACCCTGTTGATATATAGGAGGAATGTGCTATTGTATTTTCTCTGCTTTAATTTCAAGACCCATTCTATTCTATTCAGGATTCCAAAACTGTCCCATCTGCTATAATATAATATAAAAGATAATTGAAGGGCCTTCTTATCTTATCTAATTGAATATACATTTGAACCAAAATAATAATTGAGGGAGAGTGAAGGAAATGACATGATATTATATCTATATAAGTTTAATTATGATATAATGATAATGTAAAAAATTTTATACGGTAAGTCAATCACATCCATTGATTTGTGTTACTTTTTAGTTAGTGATAATTTACTTAAAAATTTTTGCTGATGTATCAATCTATAATTAGATGTCTGTGTAAAATTAATTTATACTAACAGTTATTAATTGAAATTAAATTGTATTTATATATATAGCAGCAGATCCAATGTGCAGGGGAATCCTAGTTTGTTCTTGCAGGCCCCTCCTCAATGTTAATTATATAGTTCACTTCATGAATTGCAATGCAAGTTGCAGAAAAGGATTATTATTCATCATATCATTCAGATGCATGGATACTATGGGCTTCCCCTTCTCTTCTTTAATGCACAAACATGCCATCAATTGGTGCTTCTTCTATTTGTTTCTCACAATGATATATACTACCAACCATATATAATATATGTATATATATTTACATTTAAGTAATGCAATTTTATACAAATGTATGTGTGTATGGATATAAGATCTTGTTGTGTCACATTATTAATTAATGCACAGTGTTGCTTTATTTATTGTGTTCAAGTGTTTTCAGAGTTTGACTTTAGAGAAGATATGGGAACAGTAACCTGATCATAAAATCACCAAGTTCCTTGGACTACAGAGCAAATTATTACATTAAACTATTTTCATAGTGAAAATTAAAGAGATTGAAATTTCTACTTGTTTAGTATTTAATTTATAAGTTGTGTATTTGTCGGTCTTTAAAAAGATGAATTATAATGTGTTATGGTTTACATTAATTTTACAAGTTTACAATTGACTTTAGACCTATAAAACTGACTCCGTTAATTTTTATTGATGTTTAATTTGAATAAATCAAAAATCTGTTATTGTTGTCTTTGAAATTGATTATGACAACAAAAGTAAAATTTACTACTTTTAGTCAAAATTAATTTTATCTCTAATCAATACGGAAAAACCAGAGAAAACACTTAAATTGATCTTTACTTCCCATGAAACTACTATTTAGTAGTGAAGATAATTAGTTAAAGGACATAGTGTATTCATGGTAAATTAAACAATAAAATTTGTCCTACAATCAAAATTCGTCTAATCAGTATTCAACGCGCTATATATATACATATGATTACTATATATATAGTACACATTGTATATTATGTATAACATGTATGTATTGAATACTAATTAGACGTATTTCTGTTATACGGTAAATTAAAGTGGGTCTCAATCCCGATATTAATTGATTATTGATTATGTATGAATTAAGAAGTTGATCATATAGGCACAAACACAAACAGTGTCCCCAACTTGTACGAGCAACGAAAAAGATAGAGGGTATCTTTCTTTGTGATATCAGACATAAATAAATAATAATAAATATATATATATATTAAATTAAAGCATTAGAAAGTGAAAGCAATGTATCATGTAACCGATTCTACATTTTCTATTTCTTTTACTTTGGACCCATTACACTTTGGAATATATATTCATACATACATATATGTACATAATATATAATAACTTACATGTCTTGGACAAATTATTATTAAAGAACCTCCACACCAATTGAAAAACCATAATTTTATCAAAAAGATATATATATATATATAGTGTGTTATAGCCTCAGAAATCAAATTGGATTATATATATTTTGAAGTTTTATATGTTGGAATTGGAACCTTGTAAGTTTTCAGTTGCTCATTATGTGCCCATTTTTTTTATTATTTCCATATAGCTGAATAATGTAACCCCATAATGTGGAATAAAGACAAATTATATGATAGATAGTTGAGCCGGGATTTCAAAATTTTATATATAATATTTGAAGAATAGGATTTTATATTACTCATAAACATATAATAAAATTTTATTCACAATTGTTAAAATTAAACTATATATTATTAGGTTATTACAGAAATGCATCTTTTTAATTTGTTTGATTTTCTCTCGAGGATAAGGAGACTAATATCTTTTGTAAATATTTGAACTCCTAATTAAGTAGTGTTTTCGAATTGAAGTCAATTAGAGATAGATTCTAACGTGCCTCTTCCCAAAAATAAGCTTGTGTGAAGCAAATAGATTATATATATATTATGCTAATATATATATATAATAATAATACCCTTTCTTAGATGACAATAAAGCATATTAAATAATAAGTTGAACAGTATAAGGATAAGAAGAGACATAAATGCGGCTATATTAAGCTTTTGTTAAAGGATCTTGCATGGATACATGCATTTTATATTAATATATTTAGAGAGCTAGGGTGAGTCAAAATCCAGAGAAAAGTGGTCAATGACAATATATGTGCCAGCTCTACACCATTAATTCTTCAAAAGACTATAGTAAAGAGTAAAGACAAATTCCCTAAATTAATTCTCTACCAAAATGAACAAACAAGCTAAGCTTGGTAGTTGCTGGCATACATATTTCCTTGAACAATGCTAATGCATAACAAAAAATCAGCCAACACAGTCAATAAATAGAAATTTGGGCCACAATCATCAAGCCCATTAAAAAGATACTCATGATTAAAAGTGCTATTTGGACCCTAAAGTGTTAAATGGGCTTTGTTAGCTGTTTTGGCTGGTTTTTAACTGTGCCCCAAGCATTTGTGTATTTCCTTCGTTCATTTCTCACCATATTCCTTTTGCTTTACCTTCAAATTATACATTGAACCACATGCACTGATTCAAATTAAACTAAGCTCTATAAATATAACATTATTATTTGAGTGTGAGCAACTAGGTGTATAATTAAAATTCAGTCAATCCAGTCAACCATTTAAATTTAACATGATATGCACTGTAATTAGTACTCGATATGCACGTTAAAATTGAATTATTGGTTGAAATGACTGGTTTTTTATTGTATGTTTATTTCAAGTAAACTAGAAATTATAACTATTAATAACATGCATGATCAATTAAAGGGTTTACAAAATTTTGACCTCACAATTTAATAATAGTAAACTTTTGCATATTTCAATGATATGAGACCTATATATTTCTTAATATCCTAGATAAAAGAAAAATCAAATGGTTTATATAAATGCATATATATATCTTTAAATTCTTGGAGAAAAAAAAATGCCTCTGTAGTAGAATCAAGTTGTTATTCAATTGGGCCAATTTGATTTTGTCCCTATGATGAATCTAATTATGTCCAATGCATAAATCACTCTGTTTGGCAATTATGTTTCAACTAGCTATATATATATATAGCTAACCACCAAGCCAAGGCAAGTTCAGACAGCACCATGATTATTTTCTTGTCCTTTTTGCTATGAAATTTCATTTTTACTTTACTGTGATGATAGATATTCCAAATTCCTAAGTCCAATTAGTAATTAACAAACTCAATTCAATAATTCAAATTCAATTCCCCTGTAGTAATATTAATTTTTAGGTGGAGGTGGAAGAACGTGATGTGCCTGGCACAATGTCTGGTACCTTAGGGAAGGAGACTGAAAAGGGTCACTGGCATTGCAGTGAGTGTATGAATATGTACACATACATACAGCTTTGTTCATAATGTAATGAATGCTACCTTCATATAACAAACAGGGTTTCATTAGATGAGATGAGATGATGAATGAAGATGATGATGATAATGATATCTAATGTAATGATGTTAACTATTGAACCCATGATAGTGACAACATTTGACTATGCTCACATATTATTTTTCCATCCATTTTTATTGACTAATCTTATCTTAACTAATAATATTTTTTTAGTGATGTTATTTGTATAATAAAAAAATCAGTTAATATAGAGATTTTAGATCATAATTACTCAGTTTACTAATACTTAACTTCTTAAAGAGAACTTTTTATGAGCCAAAAGATTCTCAAATGGTTATTTGACTGTTTTTTCATTGTTTATCAACTATTTTTCATTTTTTTATATCATATCAAAACACTCTAATCTATTATTAAATAAGATCTAAATCTTACTTAATTTAGATTGAGCTCATGTTAGTGTCTTGAAATAGGTTATTTTCAAATAACATTTCTCATTTTCATTTGATTGCTTTCTCCTAAGCTAAGCATTAGACAAAAGAATAGGAATAAGATGCATATAAACTATTCTCACAAGAAAAGACTGAATAAAGATTAAGGCCTTTAATTTAGCAAAGAATATATTCATCTTTTTTTAAAAAAAAAAATTAGATTCTCATTGTTCGTTCCATCTAGCTAGCTTGGGATTTGATGCATGCATGCTCCTAGTAAATTACCATACCATAGATATAAAATTGGCTTTGGAAAATATAATTGATTGGTGGAACCTTAAGAAAGACATTCGTATTACTAAATTTTGTCAAAAAAAAAAAACTCTCTACTTTATCAACAATAGCATTTCTGATGATACCTTAATTAATTATTCAGATTCTTCATATATTAATTTTAGAGTGATCATATCCTACAAACTTTAGTGGATGCTCCCAAATTCAGATACACAGAAGGATGATAAAAATAATAATTAATTAAGGAGATATATATGTATCAATTGAGAGAAATAGAGACAAAATCACATGAATGTTTTGTAACAACTACTAATTAAGGACATGAAAAGCCTAGGACTATGCCATATGTTTGAGTAAGGGACTCTTGAGAAGATTATATTATGGACCAAAAGAAACAAGTGACCTACACTATATAGGGGACCATGAGATCTCAAGTAGTGTATTTATAATATCTTTGATAAACTTAATTAATTAAAATTGCATATGGGCTTGTTCCCTTTTCTTGTAGGCACAAAACTAACTCATGTCATTCCATACTTGCTAATGTCTTTCACCAACTCATTGTGTGTGTGTTTGTGTTTCCCTCTAAAACCTTAATTTTTGCGATATATACACAACTATTAAAGATAGAAAGAATGTAATTCATATTACTATATCGACACTCTCTTATTTATCATTAAACTTGTACAAAATATATAGAATCAAGTGTAATTACAATCGAGGAGATATTATCGGTTTGATCTTCGATAAATATGATCGTGACAATAATAAAATTAATTTATCTAACTTCTATAGATGAATCTCATTTAATTTGGATTTCACATCTTATTTAATTATAGATAAAAGTGTGTCAGCACGATATTTTAGATATTTTATATCAAAAGTAACACTAATAGGGGTTTAAAAGGGACTCTCTCATGTATGAATAAACGTATATAAATAATTAACCAGTTTTAATTTAATTAATAGCTACTAATTTAATTTTGCAAATTGATATCCTTTGTGATGAATTGAATTAGGATAGAACTTCACCTTCATCACATACATACACTTTTAATTTTGCTCTATATTGTAATGTGATGAAGCATAAGCACATGTTCTCTGGCCAGCCATCGTGATCAAAACAATCCAAATTGGTTTAAAATTGACTAAGGATTCTTAACAATATATATGATATGATGTAGCAAGTCTCACTCCAAGTTGAATTAATTCATTCATTCATTCTTTTGTAAACGGTTTCCTCAAGTAACTTTAGTAGTTTTGGTGTTGTTAGATCTTAACCTCTTTAATTTCTCTTTGGGACCCCATCTCCAACAAACACACATGTTATGTTTCATTTGCCTTACAACAACAACATTGTCTCAACTAAACTAATTGTACCTTAAGTTACAATTGAACAATCACATACACAATGAAGAAGCTGATTTATAAATAGTCCTCACTACCGAAGATAATAATAATAATAACGGTAATAATATATGTACAACAATTATACATTCAACTAGTATCCAATTCGTGCTATGTATCATATGTAATGTGTGTCATATATATCTAATTAGATATATATGACACATTACGTATGACACAGCACACATTGGATACTAATTTAGATATATATATTTACGTTCTACACCAACTATTTTCCATAATAATAATAAAATCAGTGAGTGATGTATGTCTCCACAATGTTGTGGTCCACACTCTGTATATAGCTGTTACCATCTATAAGAACAAGTACATTATATATATATATATATATATATGGCCACCTTTATATTTAGTTATTATTAAATGATGACTAATTCTATTCATATTATTATTGCATATATTGACCAATATATAATAATTTTATTAAATTGTACAGAATTTGCTTGGATGACACACACAATAATGTTCCAAATTAAAGTATTTCAAAGATTATTATGTAGAATTTGTGATGAGCAGGTCCCTCTATCTAGCTAAGGTACATACATTATTGTGGATTGGGGAATTAAGAAAACCATTCAAGTTTGTGTATACTTGAGTGTAAAATAGATGGTGGGGGAATGCATAAGCTAAGTCCTTCAATAATATGATTATGCCTGGTTAGGTATAAGCAAGGTCAATATGGTTTTTCCACAGGTCCAGCTGTACTTTTTTTATTTTTTTATTAATTAATATAATTATTATAAATGTGGGAATAGATAAGATGTGTAATGTACACCACTTAGTAGTGGAAGTACACCGTATATTAATTTTATATATATATAATTTATTCCTATATTTATTTTATCATCAACATTTAATTAATTTATCATTTTTATTTTTGACATGATCTTTTATCTAATATTTAAACTTTTTTATTTACTATTTGATCTTTATAAATATCCTAAAAACTCCAATTTTAATTATCAAAATAACATTACTCTTAATATCTATATTCTCAAATATAATATTAGTAGATGCTCCATTTTGAAATGATAGTTAGAAAAGACAATGGAAAAGTAATATGTAATATTTGGATATCATAGCCCATAAGGCTTTATGAAATTTTAGGACCATGAAATGATTAAATCATGGAAAACTCTGTATCCCCATGCTTAAATTTGTGGTTCAAAATACACATCAAGCTAAATATAATAATAAAAAGATTAATAAAATTCTGCTTTGACATCTTTTTATTCTTTATTATTTATTTTTTTAGGGTGAATCTAAATTATTTTTTGGGCAATAAATAAAACAAGTGTATGAATGTGTAGTGTAGAAGGAATTAATGGACTACAAAGCCCGAAAGTAAAGCCCAGTTGAAATAATTCTTGAAATGAAATGAAACCTTTGCTTAGCCCAATAATGTATATAAATATTTATAAATAAAATACAATGAAATAAACAAACAATGGATAACGTGATCCATATGATTGTTTTACAAAGTGAGATCCAAACTAATTAGCGAAGTGAGAACAACATACAATCGGATCAAACATCATATGTTATTTAAAATCTTAGGACAATATATTCTTAAGTTACTTCATTCTCCATCAAGTAGACTTAACTCACACTTGATATTCCAACACAAGTTATATAGTTACATCTAACTGTTGGAATATATGTATAAGAACAGAGTAACTCATAGCAGAGAAAGAGAAAGTGATGAAATGAATTATTCTTTGTATTGAAAATGAATGAATACAATATGAAGATAATACACAGAAAGATGGCTAAAGGAATGAAAAAAACATAACAGACTTTGGCGCCTAATAACTGAATTCTAGCTAAAGATAAACTAACTGAATTCAATGATATGTATACTCTAAAACTAACAATTAATTAAGAGTAAATTACACTCACCTCTCTTGAGATTTGACGAAATTACACATGATTTTTTCTTTATTTTCAAAACCTTACAGACCAATTTCTATAGCCTAGTTATAGCCTATAGCCTTACACCTGAAATCTCTTTTTTTTTATAGTCTATAGCCTTCGATTTCTACTATTTTTTAAAATTTAAATAATTCGATATTTTAAAAATTATAGTCTTTACTTTTATAGTGTTTTTAGAAAAATAGTAAAATCTCAGTTTTTAAAGTCAATAGCCTTCAATTTCTACTAAGTTTGAAAATTTAAGTAATTCAATATTTTAAAGACTATAACCTTTATTTTTATAGTGTTTCTAGAAAAATAGTGAAATCTCACTTTTTATAGCCTATAGCCTTCAATTTCTACTAATTTTTAAAATTTAAGTAATTCAATATTTTAATTACTTTTATAGTATTTTTAGAAAAATAGTGAAATCTCACTTTTTAATTAAACTCTATAGTCTCTAACTTCTACTAAATTCTAAAATTTAAGTAATTCAATATTTTAAAGATATAGTCTTTACTTTTATATTATTTCTAGAAAAATAGTGATATCTCACTTTTTAAAGTTTATAGCCTTCATTTTCTACTAAACTCTAAAAATTAAGTAGTTCAATATTTTAAAGACTATAGTTTTTACTTTTATAATATTTTTAGAAAAATAGTGAAATCTCACTTTTTAAAGTCTATAGCTTTCAATTTCTACTAAATTCTAAAAATTAAGTAATTCAATATTTTAAAGACTATAGTCTTTAATTTTAGAGTGTTTTTAAAAAAATAATGAAATCTCAATTTTTAAAGCCTATAGCTTTCAATTTCTACTAAATTAAAAAAATTATGTATTTCAATATTTTAAAAACTATAGTATTTACTTTTATAGTATTTATTGAAAAATAGTGAAATCTCACTTTTTAAAGCCTATAGCCTTCAATTTCTACTAAATTTTAAAAATTAAATAATTTAATATTTGAAAGACTATAGTCTTTACTTTTATAGAGTTTTTAGAAAAATAATAAATCTCACTTTTTAAAACCTATAGCCTTCCATTTCTACTAAGTTTTAAAAATTATGTAATTCAATATTTTAAAGACTATAGTCTTTACTTTTATAGTGTTTCTAAAAAAAATAGTGAAATCTCAATTTTTAAAGTCTATAGCCTTCAATTTTTACTAATTTTTAAAATTTAAGTAATTCAATATTTTAAAAACTATAGTCTTTACTTTTATAGAGTTTTTAGAAAAATAGTGAAATCTCACTTTTTAAAGCCTATAACCTTCAATTTCTACTAAGTTTTAAAAATTATGTAATTCAATATTTTAAAGACTATAGTCTTTACTTTTATAGTGTTTCTAAAAATTAGTGGAATCTATCTTTTAATTTCTACTAATTACTAAAATTTAAGTAATTCAATATTTTAAGGACTATAATCTTTATTTTTATAGTATTTTTAGAAAAATAGTGAAATCTCACTTTTTAAAGCCTATAGTCTTCAATTTCTACTAAATTCTAAAAAATATGTAATTAAATATTTTAAAGACTATAGTCTTTAGTTTTATAGTATTTCTAGAAAATTGTGAAATATCACTTTTTAAAGTCTATAGCCTTCAATTTCTACTAAATTCTAAAAATTAAGTAATTCAATATTTTAAAGACTATAATCTTTACTTTTACAGTGTTTTTAAAAAAAATAGTGAAATTTCACTTTTTAAAGCCTATAGCCTTCAATTTATACTAAGTTTTAAAAATTATGTAATTCCGTATTTTAAAAACTATTGTCTTTACTTTTATAGTATTTCTAGAAAAAACAGTGAAATCTTAGTTTTTAAAGTCTATAGCTTCAATTTCTACTAATTTCTAAAATTTAAGTAATTCATTATTTTAAAGACTATAATCTTTACTTTTATAGTGTTTCTAGAAAAATAGTGAAATATCACTTTTTAGCCTATAGCCTTCAATTTCTACTAATTTTTAAAATTTAAGTAATTCAATATTTTAAAAATTATAGTCTTTACTTTGATAGTGTTTTTAGAAAAATAGTGAAATCTCACTTTTTAAAGCTAAGCCTATAGCCTTCAATTTCCATTATGTTCAAAAATTTAAGTAATTCAATATTTTAAAGACTATAATTTTTACTTTTATAGTATTTTTAAAAAAATAATGAAATCTCATTTTTTAAAGTCTATAGTCTTCAATTTCTAGTAAGTTCTAAAATTTATGTAATTTAATATTTTAAAGACTATAGTCTTTACTTTTATAGCATTTCTAGAAAAATAGTGAAATCTTACATTTTAAAGTCTATAGCCTTCAATTTCTAATAATTTCTAAAATTTAAGTAATTCAATATTTTAAAGACTATATAACCTTTACTTTTATATAGTTTTTTGAAAAATAGTGAAATCTCACTTTTTATAGCTTATAGCCTTCAATATCTACTAATTTTTAAAATTTAAGTAATTCAATATTTTAAAAATTATAGTCTTTACTTTTATAGTATTTTTAGAAAAATAGTGAAATCTCAGTTTTTAAAATCTATAACCTTCAATCTCTATTAAGTTTGAAAATTTAAGTAATTCAATATTTGTATTATTATATTATTTAATAAAACTTTTATTGGACACACAAAATAAAATTTCGGTAATTTTTGTTCACCTGGATCAATTGGGCTTGCATTGAAGTGTCATTACCAAGTGCATGTACCCAAATCAAGTGGCATGACTTGACTGAACTTTCATGCATAAATGCATAAACTAAACTCCATCGCATCTTATGGAAAAAGCAATATATCTTTAGGAATCAATTCAAGCCTCAAATTCATTATCAACCCCCCTAGCTACATTCCTTTTTATTATAATAAGAATTAAGCTTTTTATTTTATAATTTATTTTATTTTATATTATTTCACTCCTCCCTCTTTTCTTTTTAATTCCACTCACACCCTTTTTATCAATGTTATAGACTATATAATAATAAATAATAAATCAAAAATTCTTGGTGCACAATGAAAAATTAGTCAAAATAGTTAATAAATAGCACACAACATATATATATAATATAATATGCACAATACATACTACATATTATGCACAACATATATAACATCTTGTGTACAACATATATCACATGTGGTAACATTATCTTTCTTTACAACATATGATCTATGTTGTGCACAATATTTAATATATGTTATATACATTATATATATAATATATATGTTGTGAGGATCAAACGGCTAATTATCGAAAAAAATATATATAATGTATGTTATGCATATCATATATCATATTGACTATTTTAACTATTTTTTTATTAAGTATATAACAATGCTCATGATAAATTCATGCATGCATGCAGCATGGCCAACTTGCATATATATGAGATATAATATGATTCTAATTGGTTGGTTCCCAAAATTGGAACCTTTTTATCTACTTATCACCAAAGCACACACACATACACACTTTTATTGCATAAAGAACATTACATAGCCTTCTATATATGCTTTTTGCAATAAGTTTATCAATAATCTAAGATTCTCTTTGGTAAGAGATTGCAAGGGACCATATATGGTTTGAGTGGTGAACTTGAAAAAGCTTTATCTATCTTCAAGAGTTAGAGCTAGAGTTTCCATCCTCTTTATTTTGTGATGAACTAACTTTTTGCCCCCCAAGGATCTAGGACCTTGTTGGCTCTACGTAGACACTCTTCACAACACAAATTTTAATTAAACATGAATGATTCAAATTCTTTTTAGACATATATACTTTTAGGACCACTCTAGCATAGATAGGAGATAACCCCATTAAAGGGAATAACTAATAATTTGTCAATAGAAACTTTTTCCAAGGTTGATACCCCTCAAAAAGTGCCCTAGTGGTGGGTTCATTCAACATCTATCTAATTAGCATCACTCTCACATATATATAGGAATAAACCATATATTTGACTCATCTTTTCATATTAAAATACCCAAGTTGCATTTTGATTTGGGTAAAATGTGCTTCTTTCTACATCACTTTATGGCAGGGTTATGAGTTATGAATATGAACTAGAATGATAATGAAGTGTGGTTGTGTTTAATTAGCTAAATGGGGAGAGTGGTTATGTGTACAGTAACGTTTGTTGTACAATAGAAATACGTTCGACTAGTATCCAACATGTGTTAGATATAATATGTAATGTGTGTCATACGTACATGTGTTATACATATGACACATATTACGTCGTATTATATATAGCACACATTGGATGTAGTTATAATATTTTTGTTGTACATATAACAATATTTATTATGTGTTGAGGAATATCGAAATTATATAGTTGTATTTATATGAACAACCACACTATCTAACCTTAATTATTACTTCACTAATTAAAATGTACTAGGATATAGTTTAGTTTAATTTGTGGATTGATGTGTTAGATAGATATTTTATGAAAGAAGAGACAGTACAAATACAAATAAATATCAGGTTAATTATCTTGGTCATTATATTGACCAATGAAAATGGTACAATTCCTTCACCCAATAAGGTGACACAAAGATCACTCAAATAACCAACCAACCAGGGAAATTAAAAGATCAAAAAACAAGAAGGACATGTTATCAAAACACACATATATGCATGCAGAAACAAACAATGTCTTGTGATCTGCTCATACCATAGTACGGGGTTTCACCTTTCATGTAGCCAGCTATAGCCCTTTTGGAATGTTGTTCCTCATTACAAACAAACAATTATCACAAAAACAATCCTATTACCAATGAATTCTTTAAATAAAATAGAATAACATTTCTACAAGATATGTGTATCATATTATATATTTTATTGATACTCTCATAATAATGTCAGATAGCAGAGGTTGAGAGACAGTAACAATTTGAGACACAAATATAGAGATGAGGTATACTTTTCTAATTTCAAAATGTAAGTTATCCTTTTTTTTTTCATATCATATATAGCACACGTTAGATATTAAGTTGGACATATTTTTGTCGTACGTCAAATATTATTGTGTTTGTGTTATATTGAGTTGGTATACTCAATAGTATGAGTTCAAATTTTGTGTCCATATAACACAACTCATCCAAAAATATGAGAAATAAATATATAATAATAGAGTTATGCTATTTGCATAATGAAATATCAGTTAAAATTAGTTATTATAAAAATTTTGAATCACAATCACTCAGCTCACCAAATATTAAGAGAGTTTTTTTTTCAAAAAATTATCAAATAAATCAATTGACTGATTTAATTATTTTTTCATTGTTCATACAATATTATTTGATAATAATAATAATTAAACTAACTTTTGTCTTTCTTTTCCCCTGAGGCTAGCTCAGTAAAATTTTATCTTACCCTCTTGATGTTTTGGCAGATTCTTCTGCAATCTTGTAAGTCCAAACATATGTATTACGTCAGTGATGAGTGGTGACCTCTACTTTTTGAGATACTTGATGAACACTTATCTCTGACGCCAAAGATTTGAGTCTAACTTGGATTGGAACAACAAAAAGGACCATAATGAAAAAACCACTTTCACCCAATCAACTTAGATATCTCATGCACTCTGCCATCCATACAAATTAGAATTCCAATGTTAAACTTAGGTTCTTGTTAGATGTAGAACTCAAACTTCAATTGAATCATCAAAATTAAAGTTATAGTTTAGATCAAATCAAATCAAATGTTATTCTCTGTGTATACTAATCAAAAAAGTCACGAGTCTTTTATAAATAATTACTATTTTCATTTTGTATTTTTCTTTTTAAAGCAGAATATCCACCATCAACTGCAGTGATTAATTCATTTCTGGTCACAAGAGCGTATTTGTATGCATATAATTTATCGAAGTGATTTAACTATTTTTATAGTCTTTACCAATCTCACAAGACCAAAATAATTACACTTCATGCAAAATCACTTATGAGCAAAAGAATCAAGTTCATGCATAATCAAAACAAACACTAAATGACAGTAAGTATTCCCTAATGATCAACCTACAAACCTTATTTGGCCACTTGTTTTTTTTATAAATTTGGAAATGTTCTGTGTTAAACATCACATTCAGATGCATCCATTAAAGTAAACTAAAGATTGAACTTCCATTAGAGTCCAGCTAGTGAATTGACCAATGAGAATATACTATTCTGCTTTCTTCTTCATCCTCTATTTTAAGATTCTTTTGTTTTCTTCCTCCTACTAATTAAAAGACTCAACTTGTGATATTTACTATGACCCTATTAGCTAGCTCCTCATGCTTTATGCCATTAAACTATTGTCTCTCACTTTAAATTATTATATTCTTAGAATTCAGTTTAGGTCATAAACATTGAATACTATACTACATAATAAGAAATTGTCTCTCCTTGATCTCAATCATTTTGATTCTAAAAAAGTTGATTATATAAAAAATACTTGAGAAACTGAGAGTGTTAATTCCTAAGCAATCATTAGTTTCACCAAATATGAAACTATATATTATTAAGCTAACCAAATCTTCTTATCCACAACAAACTAAGATTGCATTATTTATAATGAGAAATTAAAGAAAGAAAAAAATAGAGGTTGGAACCAGATTCATTTGAAACTTGATTCCCTCCTCTGCCTCTAAATCAAATCTTTCTTTGTCCTTGTTCAATATTTCTTGGTTCCAAAGCAGAGAGAGAGAGGGGTCACAAGACTTTCCAACTTTTTTATTTCCCCCTATTCAGATTCTCCTATGAGCTACCATCCACTATCCTCAACTCATATATAAAGCAAACCACACCCTTTTGCATTTTCATACACACAAACCACATTTGTTCTTCTTTTCTCCTTAATTATCCTTATTATTATTATTATTTCTCTTCTCATTGAAACAAAATAAATAAATAATAAGAAATTAAAGAAGGTGGTAATAGGTGAAAATGGCATCAAGCTCTATGAGCAAAGAAAAGGGTAGTGAGTCAACATGGACAGCAAAACAGAACAAGCTGTTTGAGAAGGCACTTGCAAAATATGATAAGGAGACACCAGAGAGGTGGCAAAATGTGGCCAAAGCTGTTGGTGGAAAATCTGCTGATGAAGTTAAGAGACACTATGAGATCCTCTTGGAAGATCTCAGACACATTGAATCTGGCCGTGTCCCTATTCCTAATTACAAGTCCACTCCAAGAACCACCACTAATCTTGATGAAGAAGAGAGGTCATTTCCCTAATCTCATGCATCCATATTGCATTTGTTGACTTGCATTTTAAGTTATTGTTCAAAATTTAAATTAACTAATCATATTTGTATTTTATTCACATGCATATGATATATATATTGATTTTGTAAAGTATTAAGAAGTGGAGTCTTTTTATAGAATCAATTTAAAATATAATGATAAAATCATTCTAATAGTCTAAATTAATTTAAAGAAATCAAAGATATTATTATTCAAAGTTGATTAAGGAATAGATTGTTCATGAGGTTGAATGGGACCAGACAAGGAACAAATTCTATGGTACAAAATCACCATTTTCTTGCACTAGTGAAGACATACACGTTTCTTGTTTATATGCCACAAATTTCAAATTAAAATCTTGTACACTCAAACAATGTTTTGGGGAACACATTCAATTTTGAGTGATCCTGTTTAGTAGATGCAATTAGGTATAACTGCTTTCACTACTTAAAAACACTTCTCTTTTTTTTTTTAAAAAAAAAAAAAAAAGATGTCAAACTACTTTTGAAATTTGTGTCAACAAAATAAATCTTCTTGCATGCATTAAGTCCTTATAGGCTAATCCAATGAGGGAACCATGCAAGTTCAAAAAATTCAGTATTTATTTCAAAGTTATTCTTCACTGTTCTATGACAATAAATAATCAATAATGCTAGTCGAACAGAAATACGTCCTACGAGTATCCAACGTGTGCTATAAATGACATAGAATGTGTGCTATATGTATAACACACATAGGTATAGCACACATTCCATGTCATATATAGCACACGTTGGATACTCGTAGGACGTATTTCTGTTCTACGACTAACATTATTGATAAATAATAGTATTGCTTTTTTTTTTCTATTAACCGGTGAATATTTTGCCACATTGTAATAATATCTCCAAATAATCAAGAACAAAACAAAGCATGCAGAGCATAATAAAAACGAGACCTAAATCCTCTATGCCATCAAAACCAAATTTGAAGGGTTTTTTTTATGGACACAATTCTAACACATTTCATTTGATAAGTACACTCACAATAAAATTAGTGGGGCCTGTAAATATATCCTCAACAAAGTTTGTGGGATCCTCTTTCATTGTTAATGAATCTAATATCATGTCTTAGATTTGTGTTTATGCAAGTATATATACTTATTTTCTTAATTATGATTTGATTTTAATAATATATTTGATTTGTTTATTTACTGCAGGCTTCTGAAGTACCTTAAGCTGAACTAATTCATAGGAATGACTCTGTTTATCCATCATCAGAATGTATGTGGTGTACCAACCATGCATGAATCTGCTGAAATATCTTTTATCTTTCTTTCTCTCTGTGTTTCCCCATCTAGTTTCTCTCTTTTTCTCTCTATCATCCCTTATTACCTTCTGCCATTGTAATTTGATTTAGATGATTTCAATGAATTATTGTCAAATTCTAGCAGTAACAGAATCAGGATTCTAAACCATTGATATTATTATTCCTCCACCTTTTTAACCCTCTTTAATTAATTAATACATATATATATGGCACGATTATTTGAAACAATACATTATTATACAACAATATTATCAACCTAATCTTATTCATTAAGATGTAATAATCCTGTTATTGTATACAGAGAGAGAATATGGATTAAGAATCTATAAACTAAAGGTAATTCTATATCAGGCTTTTTAGTATAATTAAATTTGCTTTGATAAGGAACAAAAGTAACTCCAATATTTGAAACCAAATCTAACATCTATTTGTTAGTAGTTGATAAGAATACCGACATATATTTAAATTGATATAGTTATGCTTTGATGGTAAATACATTAATAGTAAATCGAAAAAAAAAAAAAAACAATTGAGGAGTTGTAGCCTTTTTTTTGGGTGTAAGGTAGGTATAGGGTTATACCCCTACACATGGAGGTACCATAGCACATGGATCCAAATGATTGGAACTTTAATGGATCGTAGCCCAACATAACTAGTGGGTCCTCAATCATTTCAGTCCCACTTCTTCACACGCTAAAAGAAAATTATGTTCATAGCTAATTGCTCTTAAGTCTAAACCGAAAAAGAGTATAAATAAGAAAACACTATTCAAAATATTGGGCCTATTATTTAGACTCCCAAAACAATATTTTCCAAGAGTCCAAGTGTATACAAAAGTTTAGAATATTTTGTATAACAATCGTATAAAAGAAATATGTCCTACTAGTACCCAACTGAGTGTGTATAAATACACTCACTTTTTAGATGTTTAAATAACTCCTGGTACAAATAATAATAAGGTTTTATAATGATAAAACTTGTGTCTTTAATTAGATTAACTAATATGAGAGATACTAATAATAACATGGGCTAAAAATCAGTGGACACCCACCCTACACTTGATCATTTTCCACTAGCTGGCTCTTTCACTACCCATAAACTAGTTGCTCTTGCTCATCATATATAGGTATAATTGCTCAAATAACTTTGATTAATGTATCAAACATTGCTAAGTTAGGAAAATTAGCCACATTAGAGACGTGACCTTAACATATATTCTACTCTATTTGGTGCTTTCTTCACACATTGGACACAGATAGCAACATTTACCTACTCTTCTATTCTAAACAAAATACAAAGATACAAACACATACATCAAACACTTTGGTTTAATTTCTTCGTACGAGATGGTTGGCGCCAACAATGTTATCTTCTGCCGGAAACTTATTCTTCTTTATTACTTCAATTACTTTCTAGTTTATATGTAAGATTACATATATTAGTACGATTTAATTTTCATCTTTCAACAATGTACAAATTTTTTACATATCCATCTAATTATGTACTGTCACATCAGTCATGATATAATGTTTTCTCTCTCCTACTACTTTCAAAGTCATACAAATGAAAAATTTTAATTGGATGATACTTTTATACTAATAGTGCATCAAAATTAAATACATATTAATATTATAATATAAGAATAAGAAGCATTGAAAAGTAGGATATGAATGAGACTGAATAAAGGACAAAGAGGTATTTTGAAATTTTGATGTGGAAGCATCACCGGCTAATCTATAAGCAAATTAAGCAATTTGGTCAAAATCTATGGACATATGAATAAATTATAGGCGTGCCGAATGAGATAATGAAGGTGTCATTGTTAAAAGAAACTTATATGTCAACAATGACTCACGAGAGATGAAGAAACTACGTGTCAAATGAGATCATTAATGGAGGTGCCATTTTTGAAAGGTACATAGGTTTAATGTTGACGTATATTTAATGTGAGAAACCTTTTCTAGTTAGAAATTCTTATTGAGGGAGTTAAAAGATTACCAAGAGAATATATTTTAATTAAAAAAAAGTTATTCAAACAAAAAAAATGAGTGCATGCAATGAGTTTCCTCAACCACTCGGCGATCTATCCTGCCTTAGTTATAAAATCAATACGATGAACTAGTATCCAATGTGTGTTATTCATTATATGAAATATGTGTTATATGTATATCACACGTACTTATAGCACACATTCCATATCATAAATAACACACGTTAGATATTAGTTGTACGTATTTTTGTTGTACGACAAACATTATTGATTATAAAACGAGTGACTCAAAATATTTAATTCAGAAACACTAATAACCACGTACTTTTTATTTTTTATATAAATTTTATATTTTATAAATTAAAATATGTGGTTATAAATATTTTTAGAATACGTATAAAATGTTTCATGACCATCATTAATTTTCTTTATTTTTTATATTTTTGAATAATATGACTCAATTTTTTTTCCGAGATCACATATATCATTATGAGAGGTGCTTGTGAATTAGGAGTAAATGTTGAATAATTTTTTAAAAGGAACACTTTGATGATATGATGATACTATGAGACAAAATCAAAATAATGGTGGATTTGACCAAAATATAATATAAGCAGTATGATCTAGAGACCAACAAATGTAGGCCCAAAGGACAAAGAAGTGGGAACATGATAACATGTCAGAGCGTGTGGTATGGCCTTAAAGCTAACAAAGAAATTAATTTCTTAAAAAAATTCAGATTCAATTCGTGTGGTAGAACGCATAAAGTGCTGCACTAAAAGGAAAGAAAAAGAATAATAATATTTGTTTTATTTTACTTTTACATAAAAAGAAAAAGGCTTGCTTGCAATGCAAAGGCTGGCCATGTGCTTTTTCATACAGTATCTAGAATACATCTGAGATAAATTGTTAGTAAAATAAAATACCTTGGAATAAGATACTCTGCCTCTGCTATTTTTATTTTGTTTTTTACTTTTTTTTAAGAAAAAGTTTTCTCTAGCTAGCACCTCCTTGGCTTGGCTTTTCATGTGCTTAATTGGAAAATAAATAAAAAAATAGAGAGATTGATGCTTCAATGAAATGGCAGTACTGTTGATGTAGCATTTTTCTTATCTGCATAATTATGCAGCAGCTTTATGTACTAATAATGTTCCTACAAAAGTACTCATTTTAGCCAGCAATTTCCAACATTATGAAGCTGTAACCAACCTTATGACAAAAAAATAACACTATATATCCTATTTCTATGCATAATCTGTTTCAATATAGATATGCTCACAATATATCAAAATAATAATAATAATAATAATAAAACATTACTTTTTAGTGTATTATACATTAATTTAAGGTTTTATATTTTATATTTTTATGTGTTTAGTGTCTTTGTCTTTGTAATTTTAGTCTGTTTTATTCATGTACAAGGTGATGGGGGTATGATAATACTGTAATAAATGAATATAGTGATGGAATATGGATCTGATGGTTCAGAGGCTGAAGCAACCCAATATGGATCAATTAACTGTGGAACATCTAAATATCAAACAGCAGAAAACATCACATCCCTGAGCCAAAATAAATCTGGGAATTGAAAAGGCAAAATATGGAAGATGAAGAAAATGCTACCTATTTAAAACAAAGCTAAGACCCTTTTCTCTAAAACTGATGGATGATGCATGAACAAAAACATCTATGAAACAATCTCAACAGGGTACTTATCAATGCAATCTTCCCATGGAGTCTTTGGTGAAGGCTTGACATGCCTCAGTGCTTGCCACACAGCACTATTACACTTAAATCCACTCCCAAATGCAATCTGCCACACCCTATTCCCTTTCCTCATCCTCCCTTTGGCCTCAGTGTAAGCCAACTCATACCAAATTGAGCTTGAAGAAGTGTTGCCAAACCTGTGAAGTGTCATCCTAGAAGCCTCAACATGCTCAGGTAGAAGCTGAAGATTCTTCTCAAGCTCATCAATCACAGCCCTCCCACCAGCATGTATGCAGAAATGCTCAAATGCAAGCTTGAAATCTGGTATATAAGGCTTCACCTTAGAATTGATTAGCTTCTTAACAACCAAAGTAGCAAAGAACAGAAGCTGTTCACTGATTGGCAACACAAGTGGACCCAATGTAGTGATATTAGTCTTGAGAGCACCACCAGCAATAGCCATGAGATCCTTTGACAGAGTAACACCGGTTTTTCCTGCATCATCCTGCTCCTGATAAACACACCTAAATGCCTTGTCATCTGCTCCTTTATGAGTCCTCACAACATGAACAAGCTTGTACTTTGCTCTTCTCTTATCAGAGCTTTTGTTTGAGAGCAGAACAGCAGAACAACCAACTCTGAACAAGCAATTAGGAATCAACATTGATTTCTTGTTCCCAAAATACCAATTCTGAGTAATATTCTCAGTGCTAACTACAACAGCATAAGTGTTCCTATGAACCTGAAGCATGTCCTTAGCAAGATCAATGGCTATAACACCAGCACTACAACCCATACCCCCTAAATTGAAGCTCCTAATGTTCCCCCTAAGCTTGTACTTATTCACAATCATAGCAGAAAGAGAAGGTGTAGGATTAAACAAACTACAATTCACAACAAGAACACCAATATCCTTAGGCTTAACCTTTGTATTAGCAAAAAGATTTTCCAAAGCACCAAACATAACCTGCTCTGCTTCTTCCCTTGCAGCAGCCATGGAAGGAGTTGGAGGGATGTTATGCATGGCCTCAGGGACATAGGTCTCCTCACCAAGTCCGGAACGTTCTAGAATCTTCCGCTGGAACTCGAGAGAACTGTCATCAAAATCACCCGTGAGTCTAGAATGTTCCATGAACTGAGTGAATTTGACCATGAGATGAGAAGGGGGCTTGTAACATGAATAATCGACGAGGTAGACGGATCTAGGGCGCGTCATGATGTAAACGGTGGATCCGAAAACGAGGATCGCAGAACAGGTGATGACGCTGACGAGGTTGTACTGAAGGTGGAGCCATAGTTGATGGAGGTCCTGAGGGTTCATCTGAGAGGCTTGGATGATGATGATGGACATGAGAGGGATCAAGAACAGGGTCAATAGGTGAGTTATCAGATAGTGGTAACCGAGTTTCACGTACTTGAGATTCACGCTCTGCAGAAAATCTGGTAACCGCCGCGTATGGTGGATCTGGACCCCTCCTCCATTGGTGGTGGAATCGGAGGAATTCATGATGTGGGTTTGGTTTAGGATTCAGGAAAGTTTGAAACTTTGATGAGAATTTCTGGTGGGTGTGTGTTGTTTTTCTGTTTTGTGGTGTGGATTGGGGTATAAATATAAATATAAGGTGGTGGTGGATCTGGGTAAGTGGAAAAATTTGAATTTTGTTTTGTTTAGTATTTGGGTGAGGAAATAAAGGGGTGGGGGGTACCAACTACAAGTCTAGAAGGAGGAGCAGAACATGAAAATGGACCACGTAGCAGTACAATCAATGCGTGATGTTGGAAAAGGTGATGATGCTTTTCTTTTTTCTTTTTTTTTGTTTTGGGGTTTTTGATGATGTTCTGCAACCTCGGTTAGGTTATGTTATGTTATGCCTGTGTGTTGTTGTGACACTCTCTATCTGTATTAATTGAGGGGAAGAAGAGAAGAGAGGGAGTGCAGTTCTGTTGCAGAAGGTTTGAATGAGAGTGAAGAAAGAAATTATGGAAAGAAAGAAAGGGTTGGATTCGGGTTCGGGTTTGGGTTATGGATAGTGTTGGTTGGTTTCAGCGGCTTGACTTTGTAACTGACACCGCACCAGAGAGAGATGCTGAGCTGTGTGTTTGTTTCTTTGGTTGGTTTTCTTTTAAGTAGTAGTGCTACTTAAAATTCTTAATTAAGCATGCTATATTTTTCTCCTTCAATTAGGTATCAAGGTAATATTTGGTGTTATGAATTAGGTAGATATATTATTAACTGAGTATATGTACAATAATTATTCATTCAACTAATATTTATATGTATGATACACATTATATATGACATATAATACACGTTGAATATTAATTGGATATATTTCTGTTGTATAATAACTATTTCTCTATTTTTAATACTATCACATTTGTTATTTGTATGGAAAAATATTAGCCTCAATATCGATAAATTTATATTTATTGTCGAATTGAGTGTAAGAGTGCATTGAAGTAGATTCCACACTTGGTCCAATTACAAATACAAATTTGTCGATGCCAATGATGATAGGTGTGTCGACAACCAAGAAATGTAAAAGAAATCATAAAGAGAGAGGAAATTGGTAGAAATTTAATCTCAATTTTGAATCAAATCAATTTGTTGGGTCAATTTGGGAATCAAACAACCACCCCTATTTTTTTTCAATTTTGGTGAGATAATAAGATGCAAATTGGAGGTGTAAGGGGCTGCTAATTTCTTGTGATTAATAATTTTTCAAACTTGAGAGGGCAAGGATGATGAAATGATCATGATGTTAACCCTTTTATAGATTTGACCAAAAGAAAAGTCTAATGATCACACGCACCAAATTTAATTGACTGGAGATTCCAAATCATTAGACACTTCAAGGGTCCCACACCATGTTCCAGACCATTGCATGCATTCCTATGCTGGCCCTGCCACCACACTCAATTCTCTCATTTTCATTTTCATTTTTCTCACACCACATAATTAAGATGCCTTCTTAGTTGTTTGTTTCTATTCTTTTGTTCATATTATTAGGATTTTGCACTTGGTTAAATTTTTATTTATTTTTATTGGCCTTTAAATTTATTAACAGACAATTTGAGAAAGTCCTTCTGTTTTAAAATACTTCCCATAATTTTATTTTAAAGTAAATGTTTAATTTTCATGACAAATGTAATAAAGAATAATTGGTAAAGATAATATTGTAAAATAGACTTAAATTTTTTTTAAATATTATACATTATAAAATATATTATTAATCTGTATGTGCTATTAAAATTGGACAAATAAAAAGAATGGAGAGGATATGCTATTATATATATCTGATCCTATTCCTTTAACCTATTTGAGATTGGAAATTCCATTATTGATCCGGAGTAAGGGGAGAAGTAATAATCACAGCAAAACAATAACAAGTACCAAGAAAGGGAACAAAAGGTACATAATCATGAAACCAAGAAATTTCGCGTATCAAACCTAAATAACCATGTTCTAATTCATATAAGATACATTGATTGAAGAATTTAATCCTTACTTATCCTAATGATGTAAGGTATAAAATACTACTCCCTCCATTCCAAAATATTAGTCATTTAAGGTTTTTACACGTAGATTAAGAAATTTAATAAATATTCTTAATTTTATAAAATGATATATTAAAATGACTAAATTACCTAAAGCATTAATGAGAAAAAAAGATGATTAGTGGTCCCTTGGAGTAATATTCAAGAAAAAAAGAGAAATGATACTAGGGGTATAATAGGTATGAAAAAATTAAATTGACATTGGAAGTTAAAAATGACAATTATTGTGAAATTTTTTTTTCTCCCTAAAACTACTAATATTTTGAAATGGAGGGAGTAGTATACAAGTTTTTCTCTAAGTATTTGTTGACTTTATAGACTTTTCCTTAACTGGACCAAGTCACTGTCCTCCCAAAAACAAGAAACCACATAGATTAATAGTAGATGGTGCACATGACCATGACATTGATGTAGGAACATTGCCACATATGTTTTAAAAAAAAAAATCAATCAAATCATTTAACATGATGTATATAACATATATAATATAATGAGTAATGCTACATGTACATCATAAAATCAGTCACTATCAGTCATCATGTGTAATAATCTAATATTTTGAAATTAGTAATTCAACTTTTATTATTATACATTAATCCAACATTTTTAAAAGTTGAATTACTAGTTCTAAAATATTTGATTATTAATATGGCGGTCGATAATGACTGATTTTCTGGTGTACACAAAACATTTCTCTAATATAATATATACAATATATGTTATATGTTGTGGACACCATATATTACGTAACGTGTACAATATATATATAACATGTTATAAAGAAATATAATATCACAATATATGATATATATTATATATAATATTTTATCATATATTTTATTGTATTTAACTTGACGTAGATATGTGGTGGATTCTTGCTTTTTTATAACATGAAAAATCATGCCCCTTAAGGTTGTTCTAGTTGTAATACGATAGATAGATGCTATACTAATTCTTACTTAAGAGAGAATTAAATATAAAAATGAAATGGCATTCCCACGCGCAAAGCGTGGTCCCTTTTCTAGTTTAAGTAGGAGTATTATTGTATATGACAAATTCTTGACAATTGTATGAAAGTTTAGACTAATTGATGATGTACACATATCAATGTATGATGCAGAACCTTTTTAATGCCATTGTCTCTGCCTCAAAATAGAACAATCTCTCATTCATTCATCCAACTTTTCTAAAAGGAAAAAGGATAAAGTAACTGCTTGCTAGTATTGTCATGTGAACATGCGATTTTTCATTAAGAATCATGTGTCAAAATGACTCGGAAGGTTAAGGAAAAATTTTATTTTTGACATTTTTATAGGAAAGTAATATTTTAAGAGTTTAATTTTGATGTATTTTACATTGTCATCCCATCAAAACATTTTGTTTATATGACTTTTTAGGTAGTAAGAGAGAGAAAACACAATCATGAGTTCATGACTAATATGACGGTACATGATTGGATGACTGTGTTAATAAATTGTACACTATTAATGAAAAAAAATTAAATTCATACTTTAATATAAAAAAACAGA
This sequence comes from Aeschynomene evenia, assembly GCA_013621005.1. Taxonomy (NCBI): domain Eukaryota; kingdom Viridiplantae; phylum Streptophyta; class Magnoliopsida; order Fabales; family Fabaceae; genus Aeschynomene; species Aeschynomene evenia. Next base: position 32,337,569 of record CM024266.1, on the reverse strand, counting down.
TGTATTATAAGCTCATCTAATAGAATAAAAATTAATATCTCATACGACATTTACTTGTTTATGTCAAGCTAGCATTACTTCTTTTTATAGGAAGAGAAAAGAGGAGAGAGATAGGTACAAAAAGAAAAAATAAAGTAATTAAAAACGTCTGAAATTAAATAAAATACATGAAATTAGGGATTTTAGTGAAAAAGGCAATATTAAAGCAAAATAGGAAAAATAATCGAAAGAATATTATTAATTATAAATACATAAACCAAGAAAGTTAATTTATAGGTGTTTTGAGTTTTAGATCTATAATTTTTCTAGAAAAAGGTAAAAGAAGATCTGAATAACATGAAGTGAGATTTAGATCTGTCTCTTTCCCCTACAAAAGAAAAATAAATGGAGAACAATAATAAAAGTAGAATGTTGTGGATTTTGTGGTGGTGGTGATTTGATTTGATGCCTTATGTTATTATGTTTTTTCCTCCAATAGGGTATTCTTGGAAACAAAGCAAATAGAAGTTGACAAAGGAGGAACAAGGAGCCCAAATTTATATGGCTTATGGACTATGGACTAGCTGGCCTAGTTTGCTCATTTATATATGTATGATAATTACAAAACTTGCTTCTTTTTTTTTATTAAAATAACAATTTTAGGCTAATCAGCATCTGTCCCATAAATAAGTGTCCATCTTAATGAATCATTGAAACAAAATGGACATGTTAAAAGGCCCAAAAGAGCTTGAACTATTCATGCCCAAAAGAGATTGTTAGTGTTGAACCCTATAAAAGCAAAACTCACAGTCCCTTATACTATAGAGATGTCTTCATCAAAATATTCATAATTATGAAATTGGATTCTGATACGAATAGAGCCTTGCATTGTAACATGAGCAAACTAAGGCAAACAACTGAATATATGTGTAATAATTTATACCCCCAACTAATAAAATTACACATTAAACTACGGAAGAACTTATTAAATTGAATTACCATGCTAAAGTCTAAACTACAAGTTTATAACCTTGAAGAATATAACTAAATTCTTCTTTTTCTAATTTTTCTCTCTTAAATATATGACGGGAAACCAAAGGCCCAGAAAAAACAGTAACTACTCTAATCGAAAAGCACAGCAGTATGAGCATCAGCAACAAACAACAAAAACCAAATAGTCTCTTGTTCAACCCAAAAACTAAAGCAAACAAAAGGAAAACTATTCAAAAAACAAACAAATAAACATTTTAAAGTGATAAAGTATACAGAAACTAGTTTACCTAGATAGATAATTTCTCTGCAATATGATCAATAGTGTTAAGGCGATAGATATTCTCCCTCTCCTCTCTCTCCCACTTTCTAGCTGCAATGTGGTATGAAGATTGAAGAATGGTGTTTCAAAGTTTGAATCACCTTCCCTATATTTTCTATAGAAACTGCTCATAATGTGTTTTAGTCACTTCTGAATAAGGAAGGTTTGTGTAATCAACAACAGCCAATTAAGTTCTCAATTGGATTAGAGGTATAATAATAATTTAATCTAAAGATATGGTCTATGAAAGCAACCCTACTCCAGAGCCAAAGATACATCATCCACGCGGGGCCATAATGTGACAAATTATTATTAAAATCCATTTTATTGCATTTTTGTTTCTAATAATCAGTGCCCATAACGTGACAAACTGTTATTAATTATTCATATTGTAGATATTACTTTGCGATGGTGTCATTGCTAATTAGCGTATAATAAACGAAAACAAAAGAGAGAGAACAAGTAAAATAGTTTGCTCTTGAATTCTGACTTATCTTACAATCGATGGTTTTATACAGAACCAGATCCAGAGGTCAAAAAACGAGAACCATAGTAACATGACGGAACCATAAGAGATAGTACACTTAAAAACCAACCACACGCAAACTACTACACTCACTCAAACATCGGTAATCATAAACCCAAATCCCAACCCTAAAACCCCATTGCAGTATCAAAGAAATTCCAAACACTAATATCAGCTAGTTCCTCCAGTTTCCATCAGAGTCACCGCCACCTCTAGAGTAACGAGATCCACCGTCACCATATCCACGGTCCCTGCCACCTCCATAACCACCACCACCACCGTAACCACCACCACCACCACCGCTTCTGTTGTAACCACCTTCACGGCGGCCACCTCCACCGTATCCACCTCCGCCTCCACCGTATCCGCCTCCACCACGGCTGAATCCGCCACCGCCTCCGTAGCCACCGCCGCCACCGCTTCTTCCACCTCCACCACCACCGCCACGGGACTGAGCCTCGTTCACGGTGATGTTACGGCCGTCTAGGTTGGAGCCGTTCATGGCCTCGATCGCCTCCCTCATCGATTGCTCAGAAGCGAAGGTAACAAATCCGAAACCTCTAGATCTTCCGGTCTCGCGATCGTTGATAACCTGAACATAGAAAAGGCAAAACAGAATCAGATCTGAGCAAAAAACGCAAGGAAACAGCAGATAGAGAACCGAATAGAAACCGATCGATCTTCGCCTTTGGAACAAAGATGAAGATGAACGTACCTATTGGCGGAATAAAGAATCATTATAGTAACAGAAGTAACAGAGAGATCAAGTAGTAACGCAAAACAGAGATCAGAGATCAGATGATGGATCGTGGTAAAATACAAAAATCCAAATCCGAATCGGTTATCAGATCCCGATCTGATGCCTGCAATTAACGGACCTTCGATTCAACGATCTCGCCGTAGGGAGAGAAAGCCTTCTCGAGGGCTTCGTTGTCGGTGGCCCAGGCGAGCCCACCAACGAAGCATCGGTACTCAGCATCTGCAGCTGCCATGGCAAAATATCTCAGAAGAAAGGAACCCTAAAAATTTTGGGGACACAGAGGGAATAAAGAGAAAAGAAAGAGAGAGCACGAGGAAAAGTAGAGAACCCAAGGGGTTGTTATATAGCTGGGGATTCTAACTAGGGTTATAGCTCCTGGTTGAACTTGGGTTAAAACTGTGGCTAGGTCTGCCTTCTTTGGTTACTAGTGGTTTAGACTTTAGGAGAAAAAACACAAAGCTTTTGGCATCTTCATTGTACTAGGCAATAAAATCTTCTCTAATTCCGGATTTGTTAATCATAAAATCATAAACGCACTTCATAAAATCGACTATGTAATAATTCAACATTTTAAAATTAATAATCTAACTTTTATTATTATACACAAAATATTTCTCAAATCTTAATTATTATATTAGATTCTTTTGTTTTTATGTATATACAAGTTTATATTAAAAAAGACACGCCTCATATAGGGTCGGAAGTATCATCAATCTTAACAATGATTTAACATAAAGGCTGAACGAGAACCATGTGTCAATCCTCATTAGCCTTAATAAGGTATCTTAATACAAAATATATTTCTCTGATTTTTTTTTAAATATGGCTCACTAATTAGGCAAAATCTATATTCTAGCTCACATTATACTCATCCAATATATTTGAAAATTATATATATAAACCTTTAAGAAATGTAATGTAATTATATTGAATTCGAATGAAATTGATTAAAATGATAAACTCAAAATTGATAAAAATAAGAGAAGAATGAATGACACTGATTGATGGAGAGGATAGGGATGGTATAAGAAAGCAAAAGAGGTGTAAAAGAAAGAGGACGAGCAAGCTGCACGTGTTATTATGTGGCGGGTGGGGCCTCAAGGTCACGTGATAATGCTACTAGTTATGGTGGTGCCGAGACCACGGAATAAGTGCCTCCAAAATATCTCGCGTAATAAAATATCTCACATCTAATGACGCATGCTGGCATGTCCACACCATTTTACGGAGTGCTTTTCTTCTTCTCTCCACTTAAACATAAATCGGTCCGTTCAATTTTTTAGTATTAATCTAATTAATTTAATTTCTAGAAACTAAATATTTTTTAATATAATCATCAAATTGCATATAATAATATTATCACATCTGTCTTATATATTATCAGTTTTGTTTACCAATACTGTTTAATTCAGAAATATTAAAAATTGCTCTATGATAGACAGAATTTTCAGAAATAAATCAAGTATATTATTTTATTACAATAATTACTTTATCATGTGAGCTAATCCAACGTCGATGCACAAGGTGTGTAAGGGTAAGGTAATCAAAAAACGGGTAAGGCCACGGATGTGGAAGTGTTTGTGTACCAACTTCCAAGAGGCACAAGATAGGGCCTATCTTTTTTTATTTTTTTTTGGATCATGAAATAGGCTAGCTTGATGAACTAGGTTTTCTTGAGTTAGTCCTTTTTGGGTCATCAAGTGAAGCAATGTTCGACGCAAAACAATTTATGGAAACTTTAATTCGGTAAAAAAACTAATCAATTTAAATGAATTATAAATGTAACAATCAATAATAAATAATTAAATTTCATGTATAAAAAAGTTTTAACTTCAATAGTTTTCTCCTACTTTATTTTCTTCCTTGGTGACCTCCTGAGCTAAAGATAAACCACAGAGGAGTTATTGCTTTAGGAGGTAGCACTAAAGGTACGAAATAACACTGAATTAGAGTAATAAACTAAGAAAAAAACAAGGGAGAAAAAACAAAATGTAGAAATAATTTGCTCTTGATTTCTGACTAATCTTACATCGATCGTTTATACACAACCAGATCCAGAGGCCAAAAAACTAGAACCACAACCAGAACCACACGAACAAGACAGAATCATAGATATTCAAAAGTAAAACTACTACTCAACATCGGTAATCATAAACCCTAATCCCCAACCCATAACCCCATTATAACTTTCACCATATCAAAACATTGAATTACTTAGTTCCTCCAGTTTCCTTCAGAGTCACCACCACCCCTGGAGTAACGGGAGCCACCGTCACCGTAGCTACGGTCCCTTCCACCACCATAGCCGCCGCTTCCATAGCTTCCACCACCGTTTCTGTTGTATCCACCTTCACGACGGCCACCGCCTCCATAACCTCCACCACCACGGCTGAATCCACCGCTTCCACCATAACCTCCTCCACCACCACCGCTTCTTCCACCGCCTCCACCACGGGACTGGGCCTCGTTGACGGTTATGTTACGTCCATCAAGGTTCTGGCCGTTCATGGAATCGATCGCATTCCTCATCGATTCCTCAGAAGCAAAGGTCACGAATCCAAAACCACGGGACCTTCCAGTCTCGCGATCGTTGATAACCTGAACAAGTAAAAACAAAATCAAATCAGAAATGAATGAAAATTTCCAAAAAACCGAGAGAGAACCGAATAGAAACCGATCGATCTTCGCCTTTGAAACAAAGAGGAAGATGAACGTACCTATTGGCGGAATATAGAATCATTATAGTAACAGAAGTAACAGAGAGATCAAGTAACGCAAAAACAGAGATCAGATATCACAGATCAGATGATGGATCGTGGAAAAAACAACGAAAACCAAATCCGAATCGGTGTTCAGATTCCGATCGATGCCTGCAATAAACGGACCTTCGATTCAACGATCTCGCCGTACTGAGAGAAGGCTTTCTCGAGGGCTTCGTTATCAGTGGCCCAGGCGAGACCACCAACGAAGCAACGGTACTCAACATCAGCAGCAGCCATTGGAGATTGAGAAAAAATATCACAGAAAAAGTGAAACCCTAGAAATTTGGAGGATACAGAGGGAATTAAGAGAAAAGAGAGAGCACGAGGAAATGTAGTGAACCCAATGCGTTGTTATATAGCTGTGGATTTTTAACTATGGTTACGCCTCGTGGGTTTAACTTGGGTTAACATTGGGTTAGGGTTTTAGCTGTGATATTGTGTATTTTGTGTAGTTTCGATTCTACCCCTGATTTTTTTTTTTGGTAAAATTCTACTCCTGATTTATTATAGGAAATAAAATCTTCTAATTTCTCATTTGGAAATCAATCCATAATGTATTGTTATTATTTTTTTATTTTTTGTCCTTAATAAGGTATCTAAATATGAAATTAACAAAAATGTATGACACAATAGTCAAACAAAATCTGAATTCTTCAATACACTGAACTCATTTACTAATTTATTTGGTAGATAATCTTTATATTTGGAAAAAAATATAAATTTTAAGGAAGAGTGATATTGAAGAGCTTAATTTCGATGCACTGAAAATGTAAATGTATTTTATGTTGTCGTTCAATTAAAATGCTTCATTTGTATGACTCTTTAGATAATGGGAGAAAGAAAATACAATCATAACTGACATGACAACACATAATTGAATAATTATGTAAAGAATAGTACACTTTCAGTGTAAATGAAAATTAAATTAATATTAAAATTGAAAAGAAAAAATAAAAGTGTTTAGTGGGTGAGAGAAAATAAAAATAAAAAGTGTAGAAGGAAAGGGAGTGAGGAAGTTGCACGTGTGGTGTAAAAAATAATTTGAGAGAGGTGGGACCCAAGGTCACGTGATAAAGCTGGTGCTTATGGTGGTGCCGAGATCACGGAATGAGTGGCTCCAAAATATCTCATCACATTTCACTTTCGACCCATAAAAATATCTAAACATGTGCAATGACGCATGAGTCCTTCATCTTATTGCGGAGAGTTTTCTTCTTTTTCTCTTCTTCCAAGCCATTCTACACGTCACCCATCATTTATTATTGTCTGGGAAATTGCCAAACTGGTCCGCTTATTTTTCCTTAAAATAAAATAGTACTATAAATTTTGATTAATACAACTAATTTTAAAGTTTAAATATAAAAATACATTCATTTCTTATTTTTTATTTTTTATTGAGTTTAATTTTGATTTATTATGATATAAAAATATTTTATATTATTATTCAATTAAAATTTTTTATTTATATTTTTTTATTGTAGTAGAAGAAAAAATATTATTATAAGTGACGTGACAGTATATAATTAAATATTTGTATAAAAAATTACTCCCTCCGTTTTTTTTAATTGTCTAATTTAGAGATGCTTGCATTTTTTTTTTAATTGTTCATTTCAAATTTTGAGATAAAATTTATTATTTCTCCCCCTTTTACCCCCATTTAATATTACTCAATAATCTCTTTTACTTTTTTACCAAGTAAAGTAATAAAGGGTAATTTAGTAAAGTAGGTGTACATTTTGTTAATTTTTATACAACACCAATCATTTCCTAAATACCCGCGCACATTTAAAACTGGACAATTAAAAAAAAACGGAAGGAGTATATATTATTAGGCTGTAAAAAATATTTGGTGTGAGACTCACAGGGCATATGGGGAAAGAGTCACCGCTATTCAATGAATAAAATTGTCAATTTTTTTGTTCATTCTAATTTTGGAGTCACTGTGTATCGGAAATGAATCACTATGTGTTGGAAGAGAGACATAAATAGATGAGAATGTGTTCTGAGTTAATTTTGGAGTCATTATAACTATGACTCTTATAATACTAGCTTCATGACTCTGTTAACTCTAATAACTTCAGAATCATTAAAAATAAACCCGGATGAAAATTAAATTTTTTCTTATTTACGGATAAAATGATCAATGATTGCTGCTTTTTATAAGAACTTTGTAGATGATATAAAAGGCCAAAGGCCCGTGGCGAGAGTAGATAATGCTAATACTTGGGCTCTACATCAAGGATGTGGGCCTACAATATAATCTAACAATTAAGAAAGCCTGAGTTTTCATTCAATCCAAAACAAAATCAAATCTCAAATTTTGAATGTAACACAAAACAAAACAAAAAATTGTCACAAAGTTTGTATGTAAGCAATAGAACTGGTACACCAAAAAAAAAAAAACAAAGTAGCTGTGGTACACCATCAAAAAATAAAAAGAGAAATTGTATTGTTCATTTTATGAGCTAAAGAGAAATGGTACATGACAAGAGTAAAATAATTTTACATTATGGTCAATTTCACTCGTGCGACATAGTTAATTGAATATCAATGTAAAATTATCGCTTATTGAAATTAAGTTATACTTATTTGGTTTCCACTATGTAATATTTTTTTATTTACTTTGGTAAAAAAAAAATTGATAAGTGCCATTGAGTTCCAACCAAAGGGAATATTTTGGTAAAATTGAATCGTCTTTTTAGTTTTGTAATACAGCTAAATTCAGGGGCGAAGTTACATTAGGCAGAAGGGGGGGGGGGCGATGGCCCCCTGATTTTTTAATTTTTTTAAAATAGTTTTAATTATTTTATTTTAGTATTTTTAAATATTTTATTTAATAATATTTATCAATTTTATATTTAATTAGTTATTTATATACTATAATTGATAATATGTTATATATAAATGTACAATTTTTTTAAATTTTTTTAGTAAAATCTAGAGTGAATAATTATTTTAATCCTAATATTTTTAATCTAATATCAATTTGATCTTAATATTTTTAATTTTGACATTAATTTAATTATTTTATAAAGATAAAAATCTAATAAAATAACTATATCACTATTAAAATTAAGAGTAAATGACAAATTGGTCCCTATCAATTTTTGTCGTGGATAGATAGGTTCATAACCAAAATAAATAGTAAAATTGTCCCTAACCAATACAAATGTTAGACTCATAGGTCCATCGGTTGTATTGGCTAGGGACTTATGATTCAAATGTTAGTCAAACGGTGAAAGTAATCGAGGGACTTATAAGTCTATATTTGTATTGATTAGGGACAATTTTACTATTTATTTTTGTAGGGACCTATTTGTCAACGACAAAAATAGATAAGGACCAATTTGTCCTTTACTCAAAAATTAAACTATTAGAACCCAAGTAATTTTTGGCTCCTCCTGAACAAGTCTTCTAACTTCGCCCCTGCAGCTAATCACTTCATTATATATACATCTTATCACAGTTAGATGCATATATATACACACATGTATATCTATATTGTATATCAAGAAATTATCTTATCTAAAAATTTTAATTAGTAAGTTGAGAGTTATTAATGGATTTATATTCTAATATGTCCCCTCGTGTGAATGTCATTTAGTCAGAAGACTCTGATATCATGTCAAAGAATTATCTCACATAAAAAGTTAAACTATTAGATTTAGGTCTATTAATAATTTTATATTTTATCATATGTATATGCATATTTTTCAAATTTAATACAATGAATATTCATAATTTAAACATTAAAATGATGTGATATCAAAATTGAAGAAATAAAAAGTTGTGTGTAAATAAAGATAAAATCTAAGAGTGTACATACGAGTATTGTTATATTGACATCCATAAAATATATGTTTTATAAATATCTATTTAAATATGAAGAGTAAAATAAATAATATATTAGTGAGGATCACATAAAAATTAAAGATGATAAATTTGATATATATATATATATATATATATATATATATGATGTACGAGATAATAGATATTAAAATAATTTTATTTGTCCGTTAATAGCTTTACGATAGCTCAAACGGCTATGTTTAATGTTCTGCGGCGAACCATCAATTTTATGTGAACAAAAAAATCTATGTATGATTAGCCAAAGTATATGGATATAGAAAGTCAAAAGTAGGCTTGTCGATCAGAAGATTCAACGATTGATGCATTTGAGACCAAATTAGATAGTTAGATATAACCATAGCCGTATTATATTTGTAAACTAACCAATGACAATTTATTCAAACTACCAAAAAAAATGATAATTCGATTCAACGTTCAATGAATAGCAGCGTGTCATTGTTACTATTAACTTTGGTCGCTATCAATTTTTTTTTTTCTTTTCTCATTTCCTCATTTTCAAGTAACTCCTTAGTCCATAGCCGACTTTCATGTTTCAACCATATATCATTGATAAAAGAGAATTGAAAACATATTATTATTTATATAAAATTAATTAGAAAGTATTGATCATATTCATCCAATCAATTCAAGTGTGGAGCTATTTATGTAACTTTATTTGATCGGTATCACCGGTAGAATTTGAAAGATTTAACAGTTCACCAATGGACACTAGATATGAGTGATATATTTAAAGAAGAATTTTCAATGCATTAAACCTATTAAAATATCTTAAATTCATTTCATTTTTTTTTGGTTTAAAGAGTGTTCTTTGGTAGTGTTTGGTAAGAGAGATATTGAGCACAAAGATACTAAGATAATGACTAAAATATTGTAAGTTCTAAGTTGTTTAGTTTTGAAGATGTTGATGTTTGAAGAAGAAAAAAAATATAGTGTCTGACCCTCATAAAATTCAATTTTCAAAGACACAATATATTTATTTTATTACTCCTCTTTGAGGTCACAACTCACCTCGTGTCTGCCGTCACTACCACCACTACCATCATCACCATTGTCAGCATCACCCACCGCTGTCATTGCTAACATCATATCACACACCATCACCCCCACCACAACCACCACAACCACCACTGCCGCCACCACCACCACCCACTAATGACCACCATCACAACCACCAATGCCTGGAGCCACCACCACCATCGACAATTGCCACTGCCTCCACTGTGTTAGCCACCACCTCCATTGTCAGCCACCACCCAGTACTACCACCGCCTGGCACTTGCCATCACCATAGCTTATCTATTAAGGGGTAATTGTGTTCACATCAAATATTTTATGTTTTGTCCCTCATCCTTATCAAACAAGTAAAAGAGACACTATGTCTCAATGTATTGTTCCTAGTGTCACTATCTTTTGTGTCCCTAATGTCTCTATGCCCAGTGTCTCCTTTACCCAACGTTACTTTAGATTACTCGTTAATAAAATTCATAATGAAATATCTTAAAATTTTCCCATCTTTAGAAACTCAAAAAGTGTTCTTTGAACATTCGGTAACAAAACCTTAAGAAATTGCCTATACCATCAAATTTCTCGTAGAGTATGTATTATCAAAGTACACTAAAATAATTTTGTGAAGGTATAATCTTATCATTTGTATATTTATTTTACAGATCTTATGTATACACTACATCATCTTTTAATTTTTTTATGGTACACATTCTTAACCCTAAACCTTACAATATACATAATTTCATTAGTATCCTAACTTTAATTTAATAATTCACACTTCAACTCCCTTGCTTGACATATCAAGTAGTTGCATTCACTTGGGGACCACATGCAAACTTCATTAAGGTAAGTATATAGTAATACAATACCCTTCTTGACTCTTAAATAATATATATGAATATATGTGCCGATCCCAAAAGTAGCTGTATGTATATATGATAACCACAATCTAAATTCATAAGCAGTGTGGTGAAGAAAAAGATAAAGAGAAGTGGTAGACTATATTGATTCGTTGTCCAATTAGTTATATTATCAAAGAAAACAAAAATTAAATCACCTTAATATAAGCTGTTCTCATGTGATGAAAATAGTTTGTAAATACAACTATACATTATATTAAGCAAAAGCTCCATTTGGCATAATAACATACATAGAGATAGAGTCACTGACAAGATCCCTCATATGGGTATTAAGTACAATGGAATGTGAAATTATTATTGTCACTAATTTATTTTTTATATAGATGACATTAATTGTATTATTATAATGAGTTTGCCTCACTGGATCTCTGGTTTCACTAATCACTATCCACTCATATTAGTCATTACACCCACATTAATTATGGCCTAATCATGAAAATGTTATAAAGTACTAACAAACCTATAATATTATTAATTTCTGCCAGTGTTTTCCAAATGCCATCATAAAAAGGAAAAGATAAATTATGTTATTTGTATATATATATATATATATATATTTGTATTTGTGCTGATAATTTTTTTTATTTAGAATTAGATAGGATGAAAATCTCATTAAAGTAAAATTCACACACTCTCGATAATGAATTAAACACTTGTTAATATTGATGGAAAGTAGTACAATTATAATTTGTCGATGAAAAATCATCAACCGATTTATTGAAGTATGAAATTTCTGTATCTTTGTAAAATGAAAATAAAATAAAAAAAACACCATATTGAGAATATTTAATGATATTTTTGGTAAACCAAACTTTTACCATTTCTAGTACTAATGACAGCTAATCATGATAGTTTGATCTTGCATAAAGTGTTGAGGAATTTATATTTTATTATTTTTCTTCTTTTCGTAAGAAAGGATATAATATTTTGAACTACGTGACATGTCTTCCCACTATATATATTAAAATAAAATAAAAAAAACAAGAAATAACTTCATCTATATTCTATAGAGTTTTTGTATTTAATTAAAAAACTATGGACAGCACGAAAAGTCCAAAAGTTGAAATCATAGGCTTCACTAGTTCATGCTTCGAAATAAACATTTTTCTTGAGTCAAAAGTGAAATTAAATATCATAACGTAGTGCTTGAAACTTTAAAAAAAAATTTTGATTTGTAAATTATATATTGTGTTTGGATATTTTAAAAAAAAGATAAATTAGTTAATTTGTCAATTCTAGTGTGGGATTATTTATTTTGTCAACAAAATATGACGCGTATATATATATCTTCTTTTATACATATTCTATTTTGATAGTAAGACAAATGAAGAAGTGTTTGAATGCAGGTTCGTTGTTCAGAAAATGACTTAGCACCCGACATTCAAGTACTAAATTAAAATCTGTTTGATAATTAGTCCACATATAATTATAAATTTGTTTCGGTCATGATATTTATATATATATATATATATACATATATTTACATTTAAAAATTGTAATTAATTATCAGACAGTGTATTATTTTTTTACACTGTCATCCAATCATTTGTTGTCACGTCAGTCATGATTGTGTTTTCTCTCTCGCACTACTTGAAAAATCATACTACAAACGAAGCGTTTTAATTGAACGACAGTGTAAAATATCTTTATAACTATCAGTGTATCAAAATTAAACTCTTAAAAATTTAGAATAAAAAATTGAGTACTACACTAAAATTAAATAAAAAATTGAAAATAATCAAATATATGTATAAAACTTATAAGAAAAATATATATACAAATATCAATATTGAAACTTCCCTTTATATATATACAACAATGCTATATGTATATTATTTTTCAGCCACTTTCAGCCACCAACAACTTTTTAAGGTGAGGTCCACAAAAATATCAATGATAAATCATATGCATTTATTATGAGTGGTTGATAGTGGCAGCATTTTGGTATACAAGAAGCATTGTTGATATATATTTAATACAAAATTATACTCTTGTTGTCCTCAATTTTTTTTTCTTCTCATACTATTGATGAAAAGATCGAGTCATACATGTTGTTCTACACATAATTTACAAAATTTATGATTATTTTAGAAACATTGAAATATGTTTTATTTTAACGTTATACTAATCTATTTATTAGTTATTGAAGTTAAGAAAAAAAGAAAGAGGGGAAAAAACGTATATTGTGGATGACTTTTTTATTTTAAAATGAATTTGTTATTGGTGAAACTAATCCTATGAAAATGACTTTTCCAATTGGATTACTTTCACGTGCTGAAAAGTTTTCAAATTTTAATTACTCAATCGCTGTTACGAGCTAATCGATTTATATTTATCTATTAGTATTAATTTTCAGCGATTGAATTTTTATTATCTTTAATAATTTCAACGATTTGACTAACGAAATTAGGTGTTATCATATTTTAACAGTTATGCTCACTGTACAACCATGAAATACTGACAATATATTTACATCTTACAATACCAAAAATATGTAATAAAAATGAAAAATGTGCATTTTGAGTACTGATTCTCATGACACGTGTATGGACATACAATACGCGTATAAGCAAATACATTTCAAACATTAAACGAACATATTTAATTATCATAAATAAAAATAATTTATTATAGTGAACACACTTAAGTATGAGAGATGAACTTATTTACTTAAAAAACATCTCAAGCTCATGAATTATATCAATTTGCATTATATTATGTGTTAAGTTAAATTATATGTATATGTTCATTTTACATTGTATTATGTGTTCAATTACAGTATAAATATGTATTCATTGTGCATTGTACTATGTATTCAGTTACATTATAAGTATGTATGTGTTCACTTTATATTGTATTATGTGTTCAATATGTGTTCACTTTACATTATATTATGTGTTCAATTATAATATATATATGTTCATTATTTTCATATATTATGTGTTCATTATAACTTAACTTTAATATGAGTTCATTAGCTAATAAATAGTTTTATGTTTAAGTATTATCTGATGTGTTCATTTTAGGTTGTAATATGTGTTTATTTAATCTCATACAATGTGTTATTAGTTGCGTAAAATGAGTTATAATTTGAAGAAAAATTAATGTTCTTGTTTGTAAATAAAACAATATAAGATAAACAAAAATTTAGTTGTATGATAAAAAGAAATCACGAATCTCGTTAGATATATAAAAAATAATTGTTAAAAATAAATTATGTTGATTAACATAATAAAAAATTTAATCCCCCTTCATTATCATTTTTATCATGACTATACAAATAAGTTGCAATGAAAAACAAGAAAACGATAAATTTTATAAAAGTAAAAAAAAAATAAAAACAAGAAACGCACAAGAAAAAAAAAAGAGTGTGTGTGATTGAGCAAAGAAGAATAAGAAGTAAGAGGAAGAAGAAATATTTGATGATGAAAAAAAGCTACAATGTGTTTATTAAGAGAAAAAAGAACAAAAAGAAAAAATGAAGAAGGAGTTAACGAACATTATATATGGTGATATATACATTGTAGTGTTTGGTGTTGTATAAGTATATTTTATGTTATTTTAATATGCAGCTTGGTTGGAAAAAAATTTATCGCCTAAAATAATTCGAAAGGGCTTATGTGAAAAAATTAAAAAATAAATGATCTTCTCTATTCTTTGATTAGTAAGAAAAAATTAAACTTATGAATCCACTTATATTATAAAGTAAATATTTTTTATTACACTTAAAAAAAAACCCTTCGTAATAATTATATAAAAAATATGAACTCTTTTCATAGTTTCTTACCTTATTCCTTCTCACAACTTGCAAGCAGTGGCAATTACCTTCCTACAGTGAGCAGCTGCAAAAATGCAGCAAGACTTTTTTTTACAATTACATAAATAAAATGTTTTTATTAATGAGTATCCTAATAACGTACTTTAAGGAACTAAAAAGAAATACTTATATATATAAAATAAAAAAAATTAAATTTTTAATACATTAAAATAGAGCATTACTATATAATTATATATGCAATAAAAAACAGTTAAAATAGTTAATATATTATGTACAATAAGTATTTTGTAATGTCCATAATATATATTACATGTTGCACACAAAATATATAACATATTATACACAACAGTATCACATGTTATAAAAAAAATGATATTATAAAATATGATACAATAATGCTAAGTGAACAATGAAAAACCAGCCCATACAGCCAATGAGCCTATTTAAGCTTTGGTTTTGGCCCAAATAATCATTGAGATCGTAATGAGCTAAGTAATTATGGCCCAAAATCTCATTTATCGGCTGATTTGGCTGGTTTTGTATTGTTCATTTAGCATCACCCAATATAATATATGTTTGCAAAACATATTATATAGTAGATAATATACATTATTTATATTTATATTATTTATTATACATTGACTAATATTTACTGTGTATCCAGAGATTTCCTGAATAAATAGTGCAGAGAGAGAGAATAAAAAAGAAAAGGGTTGGAAGAAAGCAATGAATAGTGTAGTTAAGTCGGGTTAGATGTAGTTGGCGGGATTACCGGTGGTCAAACCCCCCACTAGTCCACCACATCATCCCTACCGGTGCCGGAGATTCACTCCCCCTCTCTCACACTCACACACACATAAACACAAACACCTTCATAGCAAAAACTCAATACGATTTATATATAGATTTTTTATTTCCACCATTTTTTTTCTTTTTTTTTTCTCTCTAGATAAACAAATACCAAGTAGAAAAAGGATCTGCCTTTATTATTTCCTTCTGCTTCTGTCTTGTGGGGCATTGAGAAGCAGTGGCAGAACCTAGCTGTGAATGCGTTAAGAGTTAACTCCTCTCTTCCAAATTGTCATTTTTATTTTGACCCATTTCATATTTTTCAACCCTTTTTTTCTTTTGGTATTTAATATCACCCCATTTGCTTTTGGGTTTCGTCAGCTGAAAAGAAATTGAAGGGTTTAGAGAGAGAGATGCGGAATAGGTGGAGATAATTGGGAGAAGTAGAAGAAGAAGCAGCGCAGTAATTTTGTCATAATAGAGTTTGAAGAATCAAAGGCTTGTTTTGTTTTGTGTGTGATTGAGGTAAGAGTTGTTCTGTTCTTTCATTAATTTTATTTTGTTCTTTTCCTATTGGAAAATGAAAGTCTAAGACTTTTCAGAGAGAAAGAGGGGGAATGAGAAAGAATAAAATAGTATTTTCTTTTTCTTTTTCTTCTGAATTGGCCTATTGGGTATCTCGTGTATCCATTCTTCATGGTTACAGGCATATAATAGATACAAAAGAGGACATGCATGTTTAGGAGCTTATGGGGATTTTTGGATCTTTTCGTCAGGTCAGAGCTGAATGATATTTAAAAAAGACATGGTGAATTGGCAAAACATAGTACCGTTTGTTCCGTTGTTGTTGTTGTTTCACTTTCAGCTTACATTGGAACAAGTTGAAAAGCCATTGAATTCACCAGCTGACAAAGTAGCATTGCTCCAACTTCGATCCTCCCTTGGGTTGAGGAGCAAGGAATGGCCAATAAAGGGTGACCCATGCACAAATTGGATTGGTATAAAGTGCCAGAATGGTACAATTGTTGGGATCAATATCTCTGGCTTTACAAGGACTAGAATTGGGAAGCAAAACCCAAAATTTTCTGTGGAAGCTTTGACCAATTTTACCCTCTTGCAGTCCTTTAATGCCTCCAATTTCTTTCTCCCTGGTCCAATACCTGCGTGGTTCGGCCAGCGGCTCCCTTCTCTTCAAGTGCTGGATCTTCGGTTTTGCTCCATCATTGGTGATATTCCATCCAGTGTTGGGAATTTGACCAGCCTGAGTAGTCTCTATTTGTCTCATAACAATCTTACTGGTATACTTCCTGATAGTTTTGGTCAACTTTCAGCACTTTCAGTTCTTGATCTTTCCTGGAATTTTCTCAGTGGGTCCTTGCCAACATCATTTGCCTCTCTAGGGAATCTTTCTTCCCTTGACATTTCTGCTAATAATTTATCTGGTTCGATTCCCCCAGCCATTGGGGCCCTCTCCAAGTTACAATACCTGAATCTTTCCAACAATGGCCTAACTAATTCTATACCTTCACAGTTGGGGAATCTTAGTGGCTTAGTTGACCTTGATTTTAGTGAGAATTCTTTGTCTGGTGCTGTGCCTTCGGATTTGAAAGGGTTGAGAAGCCTGCGGAGATTGATTCTCGGGAGCAACAAGCTTGGCGGACCTCTGCCAGGGAACCTTTTTGCGACATCATCACAGTTGCAGTTCATTGTGCTGGGACAGAACAATTTTACTGGTCCTTTGCCTATAGAGCTGTGGTCTCTACCACGATTGAGCTTCCTTGATGTCTCTGGCAATAACTTCACCGGCCTGCTTCCTAATTCTAGTTCTATTGCTAATGCTACTGTTGCGGAGCTCAATATTTCTCATAATTTGTTTTATGGAGTCCTTACAAATGTGCTCAGAAGGTTTAATTCCATTGATCTGTCAAGCAATTACTTTGAAGGCAGAGTTCTGGACTTCATGTTTAATGCATCTCTAGATAGCAATTGTCTCCAAAATGTGACAGATCAGAGGACACAAGCACAGTGTGCAGCATTTTATGCTGCGAGGGGGCTCAATTTTGATAATTTTGGACGTCCAAACTCAACGGGAGGTCCTACAGCAGAAGGCTCTGGGAAGAGCAATAGTTATAAAATTATATTAGCAGCAGTCTTGGGTGGGCTGGGTTTAATTGCGCTGTTGGTGTTACTCATTCTGCTGCTGCTATGCATTTGTAAGAGTGGAAATTCAAGTCGAAGGGGAAATGGTGCGGGCCCTGCCCCAGCTGGAGGCAGTCCGTCACATCCGAGTGTATCGATAAACTTTACAAGTATCGGAGAGTCATTTACATATCATCAACTGCTGCAGGCCACAGGTGATTTCAATGATGCAAATCTTATCAAACATGGTCACACTGGGGATCTATTTAATGGTATTTTGGAAAGTGGGATTCATGTAGTCATCAAACGGATTGATGTCCGTTCAACTCAAAAGGATGCTTATTTGTTGGAATTGGAATTTTTCAATAGGGTTTCTCATCCAAGATTTGTCCCCTTGCTTGGTCATTGCTTGGAAAATGAGAATGAAAAGTTCCTAGTCTATCAACGCATGCCTAATGGGGACTTGTCGAATTGCTTCTACTACAAAAAGACTACATCTCAAGATGATAATTTGCAGTCATTGGACTGGATAACAAGGTTAAAAATTGCTATTGGAGCAGCAGAGGCCTTGTGTTATCTGCATCATGAATGTAATCCGCCCTTGGTTCATAGGTATATCCAGACTCCCCCATCTTGCTTAGTAGTGAACATTCTTATTCTTGTTCCTTTAAACAGTCATTTTATTGTGAAACCTTATATGATGCATGATTGTCGATTGACATTTTCGCTTGTATCCGTCATTTATTGTCTTTATTCTCAATATGTTGAGTATACTTCATATTATGAGTTTTAACTTAATGTTTAATTTGCACTCCCTGAATGCCAATATCTTTGTGTAGGGTTTAAACCTTCAGATTGGATGATTAGAACATGGTAGTTGCCACAAATTGGGGTAGGGTGGGTGTGGTTGGAGATAAAAGGAATAGTTTTTTCATTTTTATAAAACTTATTTGCTGCAATTGTTTGTTTGAGCTATATTATGTATGTTATAGATTTTGGTAAAAGGCTTGAATGCTTGATCATTAATTTGTAAATTTTATTAATATCATGTATAATTATAGTGAGATTCAATTTTTTTCATACACAAGGGCTAAGATGTCACTGAAAGAATTGGCCCTATTTAAATAAATGCATATGTTTTGATGTCCATTGTAGCATATTATGTTTATGGTTCAGGTTACTGTCTTAATATCAATGGTTGTACTTGTTTTAGGGGTTGAAATATAGATCTTTGCAAATAAACTTTGTCACTATATGGTTGTTTCATCTGCTTTGTACAATAGGAAGGTCTGGAAAAAGTTTAATTAGTAGACCATTTCCTAGTTCATTTAACAATCTTGAACCTTGATGAAGTGAATAAATGATTATTTTGATTAGTAAAAGTTCAATCTAAACAATATGCTATAGTGAATAGACTATCTTCTAACTCTTGCAGAGATATCCAAGCGAGTAGTATACTCTTAGAAGATAAATATGAAGTTCGGTTAGGGAGTCTAAGTGAAGTCTTCCCTCAACATGGGGATACTTCTCAAAGCAGAATCACCCGGTTGCTGCGGTTGCCTCAGTAAGTACTCCACTAACAAGTGTTTCTGATGAATCTCATGAAAATGATGTGTGGCAGGTCTTTGATAATTCATTTAGTATTGACAGTATTGTGCTACCTTTGACTCAGTTCTTTAATCTATTTATTGCAAAATGCTTATGTTTTGTAATTGTTGACTGATTTAATAGTTGTATTTGGGGTGTGCCATCTTGTCTATTGGATTTTCTAACAATTGTAAATGATTTGGTTTTAATAATCCACTGCTTAATTATGAAACCCGAGGTATGACAGCCATGGATTTATCACCTTTGTACCTTTAGCTGAATAAATTCTATACTACAGGAATCAAATTGGAATACTTATCCACATAGAATTATGCAGCTGTAGTACCTAGTACCTACCATAATGTGTGTTAGCATCTAGTCGTCCCTCTCTTTTATTTCTCTGCCTCTATTCCCATGCAGTTCATTTACATTCCGAGTTTTTGACAAGTTGTATATGTCATTAGCAAATGCATATTATTTGTAATAAAAACATTTATTAATATCTCATTTCTCCTTTTATGCACAGGTCTTCTGAACAAGGCACATCTGGTAAGTAGAAATTCAGCTTTATTTTTTAGCATTGTTTTGTATTTAGCTCTATGTCTTGACCCTTGATTGCATCTCATTCAAATTTTACCTCTTGAAATTATCAACTTGCTCTTTTGACTGCATCATGAGCAATTATGGGAACATATATTTGGTGCAGTAGAAATATCATTATGGATCACTCGAGACATTGTCATGATGTCATTTATAAATTGTTATCTTGTGGTGGTTTTTGTAGAGTCACTGTGGTGGGGTAGTTAGGAGGTAGGAATGGAAACATTCATTCTTAATGTCATGAAGAAAAAAAATGCTGGGCATCTCTGATTGTAATCTATTTCTGTTATGCTATATCATTTGAAGTTGTGGTGGGGTTTATTCTTAACTGATGGAATAAATTTTTTTTTCTATGATTTTGTAACGTGATTTGTATTCCTTGTGAAAACAGGTTCTTCGACATCAGTTTGTGCGTATGACGTGTACTGTTTTGGGAAAGTGTTACTTGAGCTTGTGACCGGTAAGCTGGGACTCAGTGCTTCCAGTGATGCTGAAGCAAAGGGATTGTTGGAACAGATGCTACCTTGCATCAGTACTTATGACAAGGAGCTTGTGACAAAAATAATGGATCCATCTTTAATCGTCGACGAGGATTTCTTAGAGGAAGTGTGGGCGATGGCCATTGTTGCCAGGTCTTGCCTAAATTCTAAACCTTCAAGAAGACCCCCTATGAGACATGTCCTGAAGGCTTTGGAAAACCCTTTAAAAGTTGTAAGGGAGGAAAATTTCAGTTCTTCACAGCTTAGAGCGACTTCATCTAGAGGCTCTTGGAATGCTGCACTGTTCAATAGCTGGCGTCGGAGTTCATCTGATGTAGCAGCAATTCCAGCAGCCTCTGGTACAAGGTTAGACCAAGGGAGTAGTTTCAAGAATTCAGGAACTACTGGCTCAGGTAGCCTCCAAAATGGCGGGGGTGATGTGTCATCCTCTCGTAGACGTCATTCGAATGAAATATTCCCTGAACCATCAGGAGCTCAAGAGAGGCAAAGCAATAGTTGAAGGCTTAAGAATTTACATTTTTTCTAGTACTGATACAGCTTGTGTTGCTGCTGCTGACACTAATACCACTTGCTCTTATTGATTTTGGGGCATTGCATTGGTATTGGAATTGGAAGGGTGCATATTGTACATTTCTGAGCTCAAAGTTGCATTCAAATCCCTTGGACTTTGCTATCTTTCAAAGGGGGATTGTATTTCTTTTTCAGTGGTTTTGGACAGATAGAGATATAGAGCTAGAAAGTGATATTGGTAGTAGATAAGGGATATTATTTATTGCTTGTTTTGGCTAGAAGCTAGCCACAATTTTTTCACTTGTAATTGATTTTTGTTTTCTTTAGCCCATTGCCTCATGTCATTTCTTGGGATGTAAATTTAAAGAGTAATGTTACATATACATTATAAAAACAACCACCATGTGTAATAATCCAACATTTTAAAACTAGTAATCCAACTTTTATTATTATAAATTAATCTAACATTTTCAAAAGTTGGATTACTAGTTTCAAAATGTTTGATTATTATACAAAGTGACGGATGGTGGCTGATTTTGTGGTGTACATGGAGCATTTCTCAAATTTAAC
This sequence comes from Aeschynomene evenia, assembly GCA_013621005.1. Lineage (NCBI taxonomy): Eukaryota > Viridiplantae > Streptophyta > Magnoliopsida > Fabales > Fabaceae > Aeschynomene > Aeschynomene evenia. Next base: position 32,315,959 of record CM024266.1, on the reverse strand, counting down.
TGATCATAGTTATTCATTCAGATCACTTGTTATTCTGGAAAAAAGAAACAGCATAAAAACCATGTTGTGGTGATTCTTTTTAGCCTTGAATCAATTTGTTGGTGGCTTACAGAATTTGCAGCAGTGACCATGTCAGTTTTCACATTGCAATTAGCACAAAAACAATCATTTTTCCTTCCCAAGTCTGGTTTATGGTTTATTTTACCTGAGGAAAGCTTCAAATCAATGATGAACATGAAACAAAGTATAAAGTAACCAGGCTGAACTTATAATACCTGTTTCAATAATATGACTGGCAAAATTTAGCCTAAGATTAACAAGTTTAAACTTGAGTGAACTAATATTTTGGAAATAGTAGTTTATTTTCTCAGTATATTTAAGGTTTTAAACCGATTCACCTAGCAATTTCATGTGATAATGTTTATATTAAAAATAAATAAATAATTCTGAGAAAAAGGTCCCACCGAGATTTGAACTCGGGTTACTGGATTCAGAGTCCAATGTCCTGACCACTAGACCATGGGACCTTGTTGCTATGAGTATCCAAATATTGACACATATTTGCATATTATTTATTCACTGCTCGGAGATATTCATGTTCCTGTTCTTCGTTAACCCGTAAGAACAAACGAAATTTTGATATTCCAACTTATCCATTGCCAATTCCCGTTACCACCATTTTCATCCTTCACCAAATCAATAGATTGTTTGGAAAAAAAATATGTTGATTTCATGTCAAAAATGCAACCTTTACCTTCTTCTTCCATGTTCCTCTGTACCCTTCCAATCCAACAAGTCCCTCACCGCTTCCACCATTCTTAGCTGCCAAAACCCACATGAGAATCATCACCACCAACCCATTCTCCGCAAACATAATTCAAAATCCACCACCTTTCTCCTTCATAATCTTTCCCATAACAACCAGCAACAACTAAGTGCTCCAAAACCCAGTGACCTTGAAGACCCCATGATGCCCCATGAAGAAAAGGTGAAGCTTTTGGAGCTTTCACTTGTGAGAAAAAGGACCCCTCAATTCCCTGGCTCCATCTATGTTCAGTCCCCTAGTGACCCTGATGTGGGTTCTTCTCTTCCACCTATAAGAACCCTTTTTCAACCAAGTGCTGAAACTGATGGTGATGATGATGATCATGGACATGGTCATGCCCATGATGATGTGGATGATGAGATGATAATGCGTGCCATTGAGATTAGGAGGAAGGTGACCGTGGAAATCTTCAAAGAAGCCATGAAAAAGGGCAAGTTTGGAATTACTTATAGTACTAACTTGGTTAATAGGTTGCAAGGTTTCATTGACTATGTCATGATTGAAGCTGCTAACTTGAAAAGGTTGCCAGAATATTCTAACTCCAGCTTCAATTTGCGCGCCAAAACCGTCATTGAGGACTCTGAGGTTGTGCCACTTATCAGGTAAAGAACTAGGAATGATGTTAAGTTGGTGCTGTTTAAACTTGTTGGTAAGATGTTTGTTTTGTTGCTTGTGTGAAATAAGCTGTGTATGCTTAGTTGGATTTGGATCAATTTATGGATGCATTTAGATAAGCTTTTTTCAAAAGTTACTTCTAAGACAATCAGCAGAAGTGAAATCATAAGCAGCTATCCACAGAATACACAAAAAGAACATAAACAAATGCACCCTATATTAGTTGTTTCTTAGTGTGTTTTTTTATTGGAATTGAAAATATTTGTGGTTATTATTGTCAATTGAGAGGCTGCTGATTTGATTGTACTTCTATTCTCTAGATGGTTGAAGCATAATGAAGTATCCTATCCTCAGATATCAAAGCTCATATTGATGTCAAGAGGAAAAATTGAGTCCATAAGGAACCGTATTGAGTGGTTGAAGTCGATACATGTGAAAGGGGAGTTTCTTGGGTATGCACTTGTGAAGGCCGGAGAGAATATTTTGCAGCGCAGCAATGAGGAACTAGATGAGATTGTCGAGTATTTGGAGTCCAACGGAGTCAGGATGGAATGGATGGGTTATGTCATGAGTCGATGTCCACAACTGTTGTCCTACAGCTTAGAAGAATTGAAGACTCGTGTGGCGTTCTATTTAGATATGGGTTTGAATGAGAATGATTTTGGCACAATGGTTTTTGATTTTCCTAAAGCACTTGGTTACTTTACTCTTGAAGAAATGTACCAAAAGGTAAATTAGTTATGACAAATTTCAACATCTTGAATTCATCTTGCAGAGTGCATTCATTGTCTTCTCTAATACCATACTAGTTTATGCAACTGTAGAGAGAATCCAAAAGGAAATTTAATGGCTTGAATATTTGAAGTATAGTTTGATATGCATGTTTGTAATTGTTTCTGATTTATAGATATACATAAAAGTATGATACAGCATTTGTAATTTTCAGGTTAATTACTTGAAAGAATTTGGGCTTCAAAATGAGGATGTTGGCAAATTGCTAGCATTTAGGCCACAATTGATGGGATGCAGCATTGAAGAACAATGGAAACCTCTTGTTAAGTATTATTACTATCATGGAATCACCCGAGATGGCATGAGGAAAATGCTTATCCATAAACCAATAGTCTTTTGCACTGACTTGCAGATTAATGTTGTCCCAAAGGTATTCAAGCATTGTTTTACATTCATTTCTCTTATCAGTTGGTACGAACTTGTAGTGATGCTTCGGTTGGGGTTTGTTATCATGATTTCCATTTCCATTCCTTTAGAAGTCAAATTTTCAATTGTTGCTGTCATTTTACAGATGAGATTGCTGACATACTGTTATCTATTTTATTATGAAGGTGAAGTTTTTTCAGGACATAGGGGTTCAAGAGGATGCAATTGGCAACATGCTTGTAAAGTTTCCTAATGTACTCACTTACAGCCTCCACAAGAAGATTAGGCCAGTGGTTTGTCCTTCTCTTCTCCTACTAGGATAAAAGTACAATTCACCTGTTCAATATTATTCGACAAATTGGGAAATGGTTGAGTTTTGGTATATTGAAAAATCAATATATCTATCAACAATTTGTATCGAGATATGTTGATATTTCTCAATATGTAGGCTCATACCTTTATAGAGGCATGTATTGGCTCATCTATTGAAATTTGAACGTCATATAGGTAATATTCTTGATGACGAAAGCCGGAGTCAGCGACAAAGATATCGGCAAGGTCGTAGCTCTGGGACCTGAGCTCTTGGGATGCAGCATTGTACACAAGCTTGATCTGAATGTAAAATATTTTTTGTCTCTCGGGATACGACAGAAGCAACTGGGCGAGATGGTTGCTGATTTCCCATTGCTGCTCAGATACAATCCCAATGTCCTTCGTCCCAAATACGTTTATCTGCGGAGAACCATGGTCCGGCCGTTGCAAGATATCATTGAGTTTCCAAGGTATCGAACAATTATATCAGTATATTTTGACAGCATAGATGATTGTAAAAATCTCTTTTTGATTCTTAATGTTTGTTCTTATTCCATTGCATGATTGTCTTCAGGTTTTTCAGCTATTCTCTTGAAGGGAGAATTATCCCAAGACACAAGGTTCTTGTGGAGAATCAGATTAATATTAAGCTGAGATACATGTTGGCTAGCACTGATGAACAATTCAAGAAATTGGTTAATGCTTTGATCAGAAAGCGCCAGAAATTTGAATCTGGTGTCATGGAGGATACTGAACTCGAATCTGTTATTCCAGATGATATAATTACACCTCCAACATGTACATGAATAAATAAATCAAAATTGATGACTATTATGTGAAAAGCAAAATGGTTGTTGTGTTTAGACTTTACAAAAAAGAAATATTTTTTGAAATATTAATTTTCTTCTCAATTTTTGTGCTGTTGAATACCCTATTCATCATTGGATTATGAGTAAATCATACTTGAACAGTGTTTACACAATCATCCAATGACAAATGAAGGTTTTCGCGCCAATCGGATTCTGGTAATTTTACTAACGTGAACCATTGTAGGAAGCTATAGCTTTGGAACCAAATAACTATTCCTTGCCATATTTTCAAACTAAATGAAAAAAATGCTAATGCAAAAAATTGTAGGCATGTTCAAAGTGCAAACAATGGTATGAATTTTTCTTCCATATCAAAATTCCTTGCAAATAAATTTAACTATTCTTACATGTAGTGTTTAATCATAAACTTTGCTTTATAAATAAATCACAACAAAACCAATGGACAAATAAATAGAGTTTAATCAATTCCAAGACGACAAATTGGATTTTTCTTTATGAGGCCAAGATCCACCTGCATCAAACATGAAAAAGAAAATACAAGGCTTAGGATAATAATAGCTACAACATAAGAATCCATTGATCAAGTAATGCAGAAAAGGAAATGATAACAGCAGTTAGGGTATGTATGTGAATTCGGATCCATATTTTATGATTATCCCTTAACAATTACCTTGTGTCCAAAGAGATCCCTGATGTTATCTATTCCATATAGAATCATGGTTGGCCTGTTCCAGATAAAAGAACAAGTTAAGTCAAATTCCATGAACAACCTCAATGCTTGGTACAATTCCTAGAGTTCATTAGATTCTTACAGAAAATTTATAGTTTAGAAACTGATTCATTTTTTCTCACCTTTCAAGGGAAAGGCCCCATGCAATAACTTGGACATCTTCAGGAAGTCCCATAGGCTGCAACATTTCGGGTCTGAACATGCCGGAATTTCCTACCTCAACCCATTTTTTGAAGCCTTCATGATAACTGTTAAATAGTATTTCATTGGTATGTTTCAACTCAGTCTATAAGAAAGAACATCCAAATAATCTTTCACAGAAATAGTCACCTGAAAATTTCCATGCTAGGTTCGGTGTATGGATTGTAAGCAGGTTTGAACTTCAATTTTGTCATGCCTGATCTCAATAATGAAAAAAGTAAGATCAATGATGGCTTGATGATACTACAAAAACCTATAATCATCAAACTTGGACTTGAGTCATAAAACATTGAAAACATGAAGTTCTTTTGGTGCAAGAGAGAGACTTACCCATGCGTGAGAAGAAATCATGTAGTACTCCAATCAAGTCACAGAGAGTTAGTCCTCGATCACATACAAGGCCTGAATCAAAATGCCAAACCATGAGAATTGCACAAATCAACCTTTACTTTTCAACAATTTTAAATGCCAAGATCAAACCCAAAAGGTGTAGGACAATTTCAAAAAGAGAAGACTACAAAAGGTGTATTGTTACATTATGCAGTAGAAGAAGAATTCATTAACTTGAAAGTAATTAAACCTCATGACCAGTAAACTAACTCACATACCTTCAATCTGGTGGAACTCAGCAAGATGTGTTCGATCAACCGCTTCATTTCTGAATACTCGATCTATAGAGAAATATTTTTTTGGAGCAAATGGTTTCTGCCAAGGCAATAAAATGGAGAGGGATAAAAATGAATGACATGAGGTATGATTCAGAGCATAAACTTGGAAAGTATAGTCACTTATTTGTGGGGAAAGCGGGACGAGTGAAAACAAAATACGAAAACTAGTAAAAACACTTCATAGTAATTCCCCAAATGGCACCTAACAATACATAATCATAACCCAAAAGAAGTTGATATCAACAAATTCAGTCACAAATGCAAACCTGTGCCAGCTGGTAAAGCATCCTGGAGGAAACAGCAGTGGTGTGGGTTCGCAAGAGGTTTTTATTTGCTTCCTCTCTTTTCCAATCATATGCATATCTACCAAGGAACAAATTTTAAGGTTTCCCTCAGAACATATTGGAAAGTATATGTCTTGCAATAAATAGCCAATGAATGGACATACATACCCCCTAGACCCATAACCACCAGATTCATGAACTTGCTTCACCCTTTGGACATAATCTTCAGGCAGTGTCTGTGTAGTTGAAGGAGCTGTAGATGTATGTGTTGAATGTGCTCAGAGTGGAAACATACATTAGACTAGCATGGAAGAAATAATGGTTTTACCAACCTTCCAGAAAGAATGTGTCATGCGAATCACGAGCAGGGTGTTGTTGGGGCTGGAATAAAGCATCAAAGTTCCAGAAGCTGTAAAAGATAACAATCAGATGCGAAGTTTGACGTAAGATCTTACATTTGTTGCTACTTGCTATAATACATAGTAGTTACATAAGATGAGTATAATCTGTTGAACAGGGAACGGTACTGATATGGCAACAATACTTACCTGCTCTCAACAAAATTATTAGTTGGCATCTCCTCAAACCTGCAACACCAGATTAATATTACACAACATTATACATGAAACATTGATATAAAAAGACACCAGGTTCCACATAACAAAGATAGGACTCACCCCATGCAGAGGAAAATCTGTTTCAGTTGAGATCGTACCTGTAAATAGAGAAATTTTCAGAAGTATTAGCTATACTATAATCAAACTAGTATCTGGTTCATTTTGATTAAAAGCCTCGTCATCATCATCAATAACAATAGTCTTGAAAGGAAAGCAAAAAGGATTTTCCTCGCCTTCAGCAATGGATGAAGATGGCCACCCTCAAGAGGCTGACCTTTAGCACTGTAATTGTACTCTTTGAACTCCAATTCCTTCCACTCACCACTGATATTAATAATACAACAAAGTAAAAGTTCATAAGATAGGGTGAAAATGCACCAAAAATGTTAAAATAAAGCAGAAGCTTGAATACAGAGGTTTTAACCCCCATTCAGATTCAGTTTACAGAAATACAAATACCTCTGAAAATTTTCTCGAGTTAAATCAGTGACAACCTTCTTTCTTTTTGGAGCATAGTTAGGACCCTTTTTCACTGAATAACCCTTCCATGTCCTAGATCACAAGAAAGAACAGTCAAGTCATTCACTGAAAATTCAGTATATCTTAAAAACTCTCTAGCACAACCAACTGAAACTATTATTACTGTGGAACGATAAGCTTCCGTGCTTTCAGTGCTTTGATATCATCTGCACCAATAACCTGCAGTTGCAACATGGCGAGATTTCAAAAGAGAGATACAAATTTCAATACTTCATCTCCTCAATTTCATAAAAGTACCAATGAATCCCCAGAGAAAAAAGGCAAACACTAGCAACAATCACACTCTAAATACAAGCAAAAAGAAAAGATCAAAATTCTTCCTCCAATTGTATTCATACTAGTACACACCTGTCCCTGTTGTATTTTAAGAAGCAGGTCTTTGACTTTGTCATCCACATGTTGGACCTGCAGGAACAAATTGTGAAGTTATTCCAAACAGAATACTGAGAAATGAATGAAAGAAAGAAAAAAAGAATACATGCACATGCGCCCTGTTTCGTACTTCCAATGGGCAAAAATAAGAAAAGTGGTTTGGAAGCCAAACTTCCTAATGGCTTTAGCGGAAGTGGCTCAGCTCTGAGAGATCTAACCAATGAACTTATTGCAACCCTCAACTCTTAAATACAACAATTGATACTATGTCATGGAAAATGCAATTAACATATAGCCACCACTGGCATTCGAACTCAACTTTTTTGAAAAAAATATAAATAAAAGGGGTGAAAAAGGAAAAAATGTTGCAGTGATAAAGGGCCTGAAAGATCACAAGAAATCAAATTCAAACGAGTGAAACTTCTAGTTCTGATATTGCAAGTTTGTAAAGAGGATTGACAGGACAGTAGATTCATCAAAGTCCAGTCAAGAAGCTAATCTTGCATTTCGGCATAAACCCTCAAGCTCACCCATACACTCTCTCTCTCTCTCACTCTTATCAACTACAATTAATGTGAAGTTCTAATATGAAGTTGGCACCTGAAACTTAGCAGAGTAAGAGTAAGATGAATAGCAAGGTTTTTTTTTTTTTTTTACCTTTCTAGTTACAAGTTGCTTCCCCATCTCCACCCATTTATTCTTTGCAGCCTGGGCACAACCAATCTTGAACATAGATGGATCCAGCTTTTTCTGCAACCATAAAAATAGTCTCTTTTTAGTTCCTTCCATCAAAAACAATTTAAATCCAGCAAATTTCTAACACAATGGCCAAACAAATCCTCAACAATTTCAATTCCCTTGCTCATACAAGAAAATCACCATTGCTCACAGCATCACAAAACAAATCATACTAAAAAAAAACGAATTTTTCCTCTTTAAAAAAATACCAAAAAAGCAAGGATTGAAATATTTGAAGTAGTGTGAATGATAAAATGACCTGAAGTTCATCTTTAGGGATACCCTCTGGTGGAATTGCTAAGAAGAGCTGAAATTCAGGTGATCCAGTTGCAGCATAAGTCTTCCCTTCATCAGTGAGCACCCAAGTCTCTCTCTTTATATCCTGCACTCAAAAACACAAACCTCTAAGAGAACATTCTAGAAAGTTCCATTTGAAGAGAGAGAGAGAGAGACTAAAACACGAACACAGACACAATTACCTCGGCATCCACGTATCGAAAACCATGGAGGCTCTTTATGACATTCACGATTTCGTTATGGTCGATGTTGCGCTCAGAAGCGAACTCACCCGAATCCTTAATCTCCTCGTTGGTTTCGAGGTATCCTAAAATTGCCTCTTCCGCCATTGTTACCTCTGAACAACACAACACAGTCCTTGCGCCACCGGAGAAGATAGGTCTTCACTTCACAAACCACAATATGGTACAATAACCGGGTCGGGCATTAAAACAAAGAAGAAATGACCCGATTATATTTTGGGCTTATATTGGCCTTGAGTAATTGGGCCCATTTACTTTTGGGCTGAAATGAATCTGGCCCAATGATATTTGAAGGTAGGGTTTAAGGGTTTGGAGCTAGCTTGGTGTGTGATTCTCAGCTCGCAACAATGGCTTCGCTCTGTAAATCAGCGATGAGAGTGGCTTCGAGGAGACTCGTGAATCCTTCTAGAACCTTCGCTGAGAAACCTTCTACTCCATTTCTGTTTTCTTCTCCTTCGTCGACGCAAGTTCCTCGTGCTTCAAGGTACAGAACCGCTTCACTCCATTTTCCTCTTTTTTTTTTTTTTGGATCAGAGCTTTTTTGGAAATTTGAAAGAGTGTGATGGAAATGTGGATTTTTGGAAGGGTATTGTCGGTGATTGGAAGCGTGGAGTCATTGATGCCACTTCACAGTGCAGTTGCAAATGCGAGGCTCACTTCAAATATCGCCGTTGATTCAAGCTGCTGGAGCTGGCTCTCTCGAGGTACTCGTTTTTCTTCTTCTTACACACACTCTTTTAAGATTTGTGTTATTATTATGCATTCGTAATAATTGAATGAATATTTATTGAATTTTATTATTATATGCTTTGAATCAAAAATTGCAGAGTGCGGGTGAGGTTTTCGTGTAGGAATTGAATGCACATTTATGCTCTAGTTTTTTATTTTGGCTTGGGATGGAGTTTCATCCATGTCCATTTCTTTGTTCTGTTTGGTATATATATGTATTAATAATGGTATGAAAATCATAACTACGAATTGTAAAGATATAAGTGAAATGGTATAATAAGTGAACGAGATTGAAATTAATTTACTTCTAGGTTCTAGCTGCTTTGATTCACCAACCCAATTCCATCGACCTTAGTCTATTAGGATCACAACTGTTGGGAACCGAGTCACCTGACCGTAATTTGTTTGGTATGAGACTTAGGGTATTTTTGGATTGGTGGAGTGGAGATGAACGGAGTTTTAAGTAGCTCCACTGTTTGGATATCTTACAACTGATGGAGTGGAGTGGAGATCAATGGAGCTCATACCACTCAACTCCACCATTTATCCTTGTTTTTCTTGCTCCTCAAATTGGGGGGACATGAATGGTATGAGTTAGTTTTAGTGGTATGAGTTAGTTTAGAGTAAAATTCCATATCCTTGTGATAAATAACTTTCTATTTAAAGTTAAGGGTATTTCTGGAACAAAAAATTATAATATTTAATCACTCCATCTCATTGTTATATCCAAACAATGGGGTTGAAATTTTCTCCAATCTACTCCACTCCACTAACCTCCACCCATCCAAACATTCCCTTAAGGTAATTCAAAACATATAAGGGATTCCTAAGCTATGAATAAGAAGTTCTATGCCTTATGAATATGCTGCATTCCCATGTTTTTTTGAAATTATACGTTTAGGTATCCAAGTGTCAATGTCTTTCTACATATTGGTGGTGTAAAATACTAAAATTACTAACATACGAATCTCTTCCATAGTACTAATAGTATCACTAACAAATGGGCATCCAGTTATGGTAATTTCCTTTGTCTTCTTCATGGCTTCATGCGAATCCTGACAATGTTCTTTTACTTTGTTGTATAGGACTTGAGAAAACATTGTGACAGGCCTGCTGGATCCATTCAAGTTGAAAGCCAAAAAAAATGATAAAAAGAGAGAATCGTAGGTTTTCTTTTCTAAACGTTGAAACTTTGGCCATTGTATTGTGCAGCAACTGCAGACTTGTATAATTGAATTTCCTTGTTTTTCTGAGAACAAAAAAGATGACCAATGTCCTTCAATTTTTTCTTGAATGGATTTGGAGGATTACTAATAAGATTCGAGTTTATTGAGGGGTGTTCAAATGATGCTTCAGGGGCAGGAATTGTCTGTTCCCATATTGTACTTCAATGACATAATGCCCTTAGATTCAACCAACTCACATAAGAAATTGATCCAAGGCTGATAATATGTAAACAAAATATGCCATGATCTTACAGCTGTGATGTTTTCTTGTATTAAATTTTTGAAGTCTTAGAATTGATTGTGTTTTTATGTTTTTCGCAAAGGTTGTAATTGATTCTGATAATTACTGAAATTGTACTTTGTCTGTTGTATGCGTTTTTGTTTTGGTGATGTGAGGGGAATACTTAAGTCAAACATAATGCCCTATATTTTACTTCCTTTGGCTGATTTTAATGGATGTTTTTCATTCATATGTCCTAGACTTTGCAGTGCCTCGGTGACCAAGACTGAAAGGATTCAATCATTTCAATCCTAGTGAGTTTGCATTTGAGTTAACATTGCTTCAAATCTTACTCTTGCCCCCTTTCCCCTCATGGCTTTCACATGATTTGGATTTCTGTTATTCCCCGGAGCATTACAATCTATGTTCAAAAATAACAATTTTCTTTATAAATTAAATGTAAACCTCCTATCCATTCTCATAACATTGTGATATTAGGTTAAAGATTCTCAAATGTGATTAATTGTGTTATACTTCCCTTCTTTTGGATTATAGATTTTGTATGCCTTACAATAAGTGCTTAGGAGCCCTAATCAATTCCTTATGTCCAGAAGTGACTATATAGAATCAGGAACTGTTTGTTTTAGTCTGATATTTATTTCCTAAAATTTAATTTCTAGCATAGTCCTTTGTGTTTATCTTTATAATCTATTGGGTGCATTATGCTTGATTTTATCCATTAGTTAAGGAAGGAGGAACACTTGGTGAGAACCTGCATCATCTATAGTCTATTGGCATACATTCTTTGACTATAAAATATTATTAAAGGAACCAATTATAATATAACCAATAATTATTGATGCTATTTGAAAACATATGGTAGACATGATATACATCATATAAACTGTTTATTGATCGTATCTATTGTGAGTTTTGTGTTTTTTTTAGAAATCTATTGAGTTTAGTCCTTAGATATTGTTCATTTTCACATTCTCAAATTTTATATATATTCCATGCCTATCCAAGAATATCTCAAAAGTGATTATTATCTACATTATTATGTACACATGGCATGAACTCCTTGGAGAGCTATTTCTTATTTGTAGAACTATATCCCATGCATAAACCACACCCTTTTTAAAAAGAATTCAAAAGTTGACAACGTTCAGCCCATCAAAGTAAAACTATGTCTCAGATTAATTAGGGTTTACTGAGGAACTTAAGCATTTGTTTACTCTAACTCTGGGGTTAGAGTTACAGAGTTAGAGAAAAAGTGACTATGTAGTGTAGATTGTTTGATTTAAGGGTCACAATAGAGAGACATAGAGTTACTCTAACCTAGTGAACAACCTTTTCCAATTTTTATCCACCCCGAAAGTGAAGTTACAGAGTCACTAACGGGTAGACACAGAGTCCGATAATGGTTTAATGAATTTTTATTCTGATTATATCTTTATTCATTTTTTAAAATTCCAATCTTATCCTTTCCAACCCCTACCATTATTTGTCTTATCAAAATAAATATGATTCAAAATACTAATCACTCTGACTCTATATATTTATCAAACAGAAAATTGAGTCATTGTAACATTGTGTCAATGATTTTAGTGACACTGACCATAGTCACTCTATTGACTCTGCCACTAGAGTTAGTAAACACAAATGTAGCCTTATAGATCGTGAATCGAATGATGCGTTTGTTTGAGTGTCTGAGACACTGAACACCGGACACATTTGCACACGTCAAGTGTATGGTTAGTGTCTCTTGACACAAAGTGGACACATTTACTCACTTGTGTTTAACATTTTTGGAAAAATGTGTCCACTCAAAATACTTGGATACTAGTGTCAATGTTTAATTTTATGTATGTGAACATTTCAATAATATTTGTGTCTCAAAAATGAATCCTTATAGTAGATTCTTGTGAGATATGTTATGAGTTTTTACTTTTTACTTTTTATTACCTATTGCCAACCCTCGAATGCTCATGTCAATACAAAGTATTACTTAACCCGTTTCAACTTTGAACTTTCCAAACAGGGAATGTAGTATAAGGACCAATCTCATTAAAATCACTATGCACCATTCATCATCTTGTGTTGTGTGCCCAATTCATATGACATGTTTGCTGGCTTTGTGATGTGACGACAATTGTATGTGTAACAATGCCATTAACTTCCCCCATTTAAGTAATTTTGATTTCAAACTCCTTGGTCCTCTGCTATAAAGTTTTCCATGAAACTCTCTTTTTTTTCTCAATTTGCTATAACTCGTAATTTTATTATGGTAGAATTTTTTTCACACGAAACTACTCAGTATTGGTTATTCATAACTATATTTATAAGGAAAATGATAATATAGACTCGAGTTTATGGTGAATCCTATATATAGCAACATATCAACCAAGAGTTTCATAATATTATTATAATTATAACTTTTAATTATGTCTTGAATGGTAGATATGTTATCACGTGTATGATTCACTGTGAACCCGAATCTATATTAACACTACTCTATTTATAATATCTTTTTGTGTGCTATCTTTGACAAATTGTGTTTGCTATCTTTGACAGATTTTGTATTCTGGTTTTTATAATTCATATGCTTGAGTCGAATTTCAATTTCTGACGTTAATGCTTATAAATTATTCAGATAACGTGACATTATGTTATTTATTGCTTTGTTTTTCTAGAAAATGTTTTTTAAGAGCTTGTTTAAAATGAGTGAAAACAAGTAAACATTATCATACTAAAAAGAATAAAAAAATTAAACTAATTGTGATGCAAATAAAGTCCGAATACACATGTTAATTTGATTCCCCTCACCTCAATTTTTTTCTTTTTTAAAGTGAGAAAACCTGAAAAACATGTCCAACCCGAATAAAACCAATTAACTCTATTCATATTATATATTGTTTTGATGAGGATGAAATAAATTAAAACCAATAATGATCAACTTGATCATTTTATTTTGTACACAAAAGATGTGATGAATAAATTTAGAGTATAAAAATCACCTTATAATAAACAAAAAATAATACTCACTTTATAGTCAGTAAATATAATGAATGGTTGCCATATATAACTTAATAAGAATAAAGGGAGTATATTTTTTTGGTTCATGACCGAGATATCCACTGTCGACCACAGTGACTAATTTCTTGTTGGCTTTTAGGCACCTCGAAGAATGGGAAACCGAAGTTTTAAAGTATTTTCATACCCAAAACGAGAATAGAACCCTCGACACTTGGTTAAAGGAGGATGAGCCTCTACCGCTCAAATAAGGATCAAGTCAAACATACCTCAAATTTATTATCATAGATACAATATATGATACTAACTTTAATATATTGCCATGATAAAAAAGTTTAGAATGTGGTTCAATTTATATAAAAATAAATAAAAGTGATGGATTGTTTAGTGAAATATTTATACTATGTTATATATGTTTATTATTTGCATAAATGTTTTGCTCCATATAAATCAAGGTAAATTACATTAACTCTTTTTTATAAAAAATCACCTCAACTTCCTTTTATTTATAAAATTTGCTCAAAATATTATTAAAATTATAAAATTATTATATTAATCTTCTCAAAATTATATTTATCTTCATTAAAATCTGATCTTTTATGAAAAGTACACATGTTAATATTACATAAATAAATGTGTTTAATTTCAATCTACTATCAGTGTAAAGTAATTTTACACATACATTTAATTACAGACGATAAAAATTTTAACTCAACTACTCAATAACTAAAAAGCCATGTAAATCGATCAATGAATATAATTGACAGTATAAAATTTAATGTATCATAATTAAACTCTAAATAAATATAAGTTAGTTAAACAATTTTATTAGACCTGGTATAATTTAGCTATAAATTAAATGAAATGCTAGAGGCACAACAAAAAAACAACCAACACATCCAATAAATTGTGCACAACGTATATAACATAAATTGCACAACGAATATTATATGTTGTGCACACCATATAGCACATGATGTGCACAACATATAGCACATGATGTGCACAACATATATAACATGTTGCAAAGAAAAATGATGTTGCAATATGTGATATATGTTGTGCACAATAGATGATATACGTTGTGCACTATATATAATATACCTTGTGCATTTTATATTATATTTGTTATGCACAACTTATTGACTGTTTTGACTGATTTTTTTGTTTTGTTGTGACCAACTATTTCCAAATTGAATCCGAAGTTTATTGTTTAACTCATGATATGCATGGATATTAAGCAGAAGTAAGATAATCGGATAGAGACACTTGCCTAAAACGAAGAAGAAACACTCTGATCTTTCCACAAAACACAAAATATTGCTTAGTGTGATTTAGCAATCGCAACTTAGCAAGTAAGAAACCACATCATCATCATCTTCATCTTTCCCTTCTCCACGGAGAAGAGTTGAAACACACACTACAGTCTACACAACGCGTCCTTTTCAATTCTACATATAATAATCTCTCTATATAAATCTCAATTTCTCTCTCTCTCACAAAAGGATAAGAAGAAGATGATAATAATATCTTATAGAAAGAGGACCCCACTTTTTCTTCTTCTTCCATTAAAATAACAAATATCCACACCTTCTCTGTACCAAAACACACTGTTTTAGCTAAGCCAAAAAAAAAAAAAAACTGATAAGTACCCATGATTTCTCAGGTATAATTCTCCATAGAATCTGGGTTTATTCTGTTGTTTTGTTATCAATTTGTTTGATCCCTAAATAGTTCGTTTGTGGGATTTGATTTTTCCTTTTTTATCTTCTGAGAAGCTTGGGTGTTTGGTCTCTCAGCTCTGAATTAGATTCTGGGTGTGACCCAAAAAGCCTTATTTTGTTGTCTCCACGACAAAATAATAATCAAAATCTGATTTTTATTTTCCTTTGTGGCCAAGTTAAAGACACGAAGATATTTTTTGAGGTAAGTGGGGGATTTTGTGGGTTAGCCTTAAAATAATGCGTTATTGGTGTTGCATTTGCATCATTACACATCACTCATGCTAGTGATGGTTTTGTCGGGTTCCTATGACAATTTTTTTTTGTGTGTGTCGTGTTTTTTGCCGTCCATATTTTCTTAAGCTCCTCCGTTGGAATGAGATTGATTTGATTTGCATTTTTTTTATCTGGTGATTAATTCTTTTGATACTTGTTTGCAATTCTTTTTCATATGGTTAAATTACTTGTTTTTACTTTGGCGAATCGGTGTCTTAATCTTCACTACGATGTAATTTTTCCATTTTTTTTCTGTGCAGTAAGAACTAGGTATGATTCAGAATCTCAGATTAGAGTGAGAGAGAGAGATATATCTAGAGAGAGAGAGAGAGGGGTTTTCAATTTTAATTAGGTTTAGCCACCGAATAATAGATAATATATACTCGAGGAGTTTCTAGATATATCACCTTCACTCCCTCTTATCCTCTTTTTGTCTCTTCTTTATTCAGGTTTGGTACCTGTTTGTTTTTCGGCTCACTGTATCATCTTCTTTTAATTCTTTTGTTGATTCATCTTTAATTCTGGTTTATTCATTCCATTTGTTTTGAGGATTAATCTTATCTGATTGAGTGAGTGGTACTCTCTGTCTTCCTCCTCAATTGGGTTCTGTGTCTCCAGAAAAGTGTGTTGTACTTTTAGGTTGGCTGGAGGGGATTATGTTCTTCAACTCTGTTCATGTTCAATTTAATCCCCTTCCCCTTTATTATGCTGATATTATCTTCAGATTTTGTTCTGTAAATTGAGCTGAATCCAATTCATTGTTGCAGGCTTTTATGTTTCCTATTTGACCTAATTTCAGTGTATTAGTCTTTGGGGAACTGATCCAATTGAAATGAAGGGATTAGATTGAGGAGGGGGATTGAACTCTCTGGCAATGGAGAATTCTTATATGGTTAATGGAAATGGGTTAACAGATAATGGATACACTGTTGCAAGGCACTCTCATCAACCCTCCATAAAGGGGTCTTTGCCTTGGCTTGACATAAGGGTCTTTTATGTGAGAATTTGCAAGTGTGAGCTTGATGATTCAACTCCTGAGGTTCTTACACTCAGCCATGTTCCTTTAAACCCTGACACCCTACTCGAAGTTAATGGTGTTCGTACTGGCATATATTCAGATGGGGTGTCAACCATTCTCAGAAGAGACAGGGTTGATAGAAAATCAGAAGAAGTGACATTTGTAAGCACAGATAGCATAAGGATGAGTGGTAGTGTGAAGTTTCAGGTGTTTGATAAAGATGTTCTGCTGCTTTCTGGGGTTCTTGAATTGTGCAATTGCAATGGTGTTGTTAGGGATTCAAGTCATAATGGGCAAAGATGGAATATGAACTGCGAGTCAGATATAATTCCAGGGACCGGCCACTTTAAGGGGAAGCAATACATGTTGCCAGACTCAGCTCTGCCTACAATTGAGGTGTACATTGCCGGGTCCTTCTTGGGTACTCCAATTATCTTAACAAAGACCCTGCAACTTAGTTCTCAGAAAAAACATACAAGAAAGGGGGTATTGGATGCAATTCCAGAGAATGAAACAAGTGAAAATGGGAAAGATGTTTCTTCAGCACTCGCTTTGCAGGTAAAAAGTGCTTGCTTGATTAACTTTTGTGAGTTTCTTATATTTTTCTATTATCATTTGTTGGTTCAATCAGCTAGCTTGTCTGGTTCTGCTTTTATAAAATTGATTCAAAGTACTATATAGAATTGATTTTGAAGTAGAGTGATTTATGTTAGGTAATTCCATTAGAATTGATTCTCACAGAAAGTAAAATATTGTCACTTCTCCAAGAATCAATTCTAGAGGCAAGAATTGATTTTGAGTTAGAGAATCCAAACATGTTAAAAAAATTGTAGAATTGATTCTTCACCTCCAAAATTAATTCTACCCAAGCCAAACGCATTTCCAAACACACGCAATTTACGCTTGTTTCACCTTGTTTAATTTTGTTTTCATTGCCTCAAAACACTTTCATGGAGTCATTTGAAAGATGAGATTGTTTTCCTTTGGTCTGTGTCTTAGGTTTGTCACTTGAAAATTTTCTTGTTCACATTTGTATTAGATTTGAGGGATACCTGTCAAGAAAGGGATATTGTTCATGCATGGACCTTCATTTAAGAAGCTTCCCCCCCCCCCCCCCCCCCCAGCATTTTGCTGATGATTTAATAGGCATCACATGCCCACCAATTGTTGAAATTTCCTAGATAGTTAAGTAGTGGAAAATTAACAACCAAGCCAATTTGAATTTCGATCCCTTTTTCTTGCAAATTATTGACCATCTTTCTTAACATTTATCCTGCAGGGCCCAGATTACTACTGTGAAAAACCGGAAGACGACGACTATCATGGCTATTACTCAAGGACAGCATATGCAGATGGGGAAGATGGGGAACTTTCATGGTTCAATGCTGGTGTCAGGGTTGGTGTTGGTATTGGACTTAGTGTTTGCCTCGGAATCGGCATTGGTGTCGGCTTGCTCGTTAAAACCTACCAAGGCACCACTCGCCACTTCAGAAGACGGCTATTCTAATCGACGCTGTGTTTCGGCCATCTTTTCCCTTGATCCAAAGACAACTAACCTACTTTTTTGTCCATCTCCCCTCTGATCCAAAGACAGCACAGGTTAATGTCTTGTCCAACTGAGTGCAGGAAATGATTTTTTGTTTGTTTTCTTTGCTTGTTTGATGTATGTAATATAGTTCTATGTTAATACCTTTTTTTCTCAACTAGTTGTGATCCTCAAGTAATGCAGGAAGAGTATTTCTATTTTTCCTTTCACTCATTCAGTTGGAAATAACATGATTTGATTTAAAGGAGGAAAACCAGTTTAGTTTTGATTTTCCTATTGATATTGATAATAATGAATAAAGGGTACTCAATTTCAATATTTTCTTTTTACTTAATGGCTACATTTTGTAACAAAATGATCACACAGAAGTTGAAGTTACAATGCTTATAACTATGATTTCATCACTTGGTTGTACAAGCCTAAGCCTATGCCTATGCTTCATTCGGTTGACCTACCTTAACCCTAATCCATATAAATTGGGTTTCTTACAATTTAATGCTTGTGAATCTCTCTATCCACTTCATGAACATAGCATGTTAATAGGTTATGTAGATCAAACATTCAAACCTAATTATCTCGACATTGTTCTTAGCTTTAAACACAAATTGGATGAAATTAGGACTGGAAACGTGTACGGAAAACCTAGGATGGATCAATAAAATTGGCAAGGCCACGTATTAATGAAATTTAATTTCTTAATTTTAAAGTGTGCTTAATTAACACTTTGTAGTTTGAAATGCTGTGACCTTGGCCCTTGAAACTCTTGTTGGGCATTTGCAAGTCAATGAACTTCTCATAATTATAATTTTATATAGTTTCACAGGATAAAATACACTCAAATTCACAACAAATTTATATCATAGTACTCACTCTAGTTTAATTTTAAACAAAGCGTATTCTTAAAAGATGATTACTGATTAGTAGGTAATCTGTAGTAATTTAAACAAGGATGTTGAAAGTTGACTAAGCTAAGAATTTGCGAGAATTCATTTCGATACTTAAAATTTAGTTAATTTCTTGCCAAGCTCTTAAAATTGAAATACTTTGAAGGGGAGAAAGAATGCAATTAAAGGTTACCTTTAAAGGGGTCAAATCAATGTTGGTATTCTCATTTCAAAAATACTTTTTTTTATATTTTTCTTCACGTACACATCTATTTTCATTACCTTTAAATCTTGATTTGATTCACGTTTAGCATTAAATTTTTCTTATCTTAATCAATGTCCCTATAACATTGAATATTTGAATTTTGGATGTCCACACAGTGTCCTAAGCTTCAGAAGAAAACATGAATCAGCCAAAACTAAAACACCCGTTGCATTCCAAAGAACTATTATGCCAAGAACCACCGTCCTCAGTACAAGGTACAAGGTTTAAGTACCTCTCATTTTTTGTTATTTGTTCATGAAGAAGTCAACTTGTATGTACAATGTTAACGTTCAACTTTCTGAACACGAGTTAGTGTTTTTAGACATATGCACAATATTGACAAGAGAAAATTGCAATTGTGCAACACAAACACATCTCTCATTGATCAAAGAGACTATCTGGTTTCAGAGGTTGCGCTGCACGCCGGAACCACGTGTTGAATGCCGTCACCAAGTGAGGACAATCTTCGACGTTTCGGGTTGAGAAGCTGAGGCACTGCTGCAACAATTCTTGAGCATCGGACATAGGCAATGTGGATATAATCCGCAGAAATGTTTCTTCCAGTTCCAGATACAGAGATTTGTTCATGGGTGATACATGTGAAACAGCGTCTTTGCATACAATGAAAACGGGAAGCCAATATTCTACGAGTTTCCTTCTCACCTGAAAAAGAAAACAAGCAAACATGGACATGAACACACTAGCTTACTATTGATCTTTCTAGATAATTTTATATATCAATCAATAGTAACTTTTGGAGGATAATTTTTTGTTTGGAACAATTAATTTTTCAATTTAATATCAATTATGAAGAGACGAACAAATAGACAATCATGCGATGCCACGTCTAGAATGCGATGTGTGATAGAAACCGATGATACAATTACAGCCTGATTAACATCAAGAAAAATGATTATCAAGAACAGACAATTAATCAGATGTTAGCCTGTGGAGAGGGAATCATTCCCTTACTCAAGGCGATTGATCTGCTACAACTCAATCCCTTCAACTCACTCACAAATTCACCATCATAAACAAACAACCCGTGTCAATATACTCAAGCACATGCAGATCAATCATGGATTAGATTCAACATTGCCTAAGAATTCACATAACCTAGACAGGAAGAAACCAGCTAAAATCCCAACAATAGATCATCAAACTAAAACAAGAGACCACAGTAGAATGATACTTTCAGATAATGTCATAGCTGAATAACATTGGTGACATAGTTTTTACTTGAATTGCAGTGAGCAGCTCCAATTGGGGCTGCATATACTGCAGTTGCCGAAATCGCATTGCAACATCAATTGCTACCGTATAAGCCATATTTTCTACTAGTTTTCACAATCGCAAATGCAACACAATTGCAATTTAAGATCATGATTGACAACTTCCAAAAGAACGGAACACTAGAGGGTAACAAACTTGAAGCATCAATCACCCGAAACCCCACAAGCCAACAAGATCATAATTTGAGTCATAACACAAAACACATCCACAAAGCAAAGCAACATCACACAGAACCATCAGAAACAATCACACACAAATGCAAATTGTTATATGATATACAAAACAAGAACCAAAAGCAATCATAATTCCATAGTTGATACCTGTCTAGAAGCCAGAATAGTGCCAGAACTAACAGCAGTAGCAAGCTTGCAAGTGCACCTCAGCACAAAAGAGGGAAGACCTGGCACAATGTTCCTCCACGCATCGTCGCGAAACGCCCTCTGAAGATCGGCGGTGAATGCAGCCTGATCGCTCCACTCCCTGACCGCCGCATCGGCCACTTTCAGCTCAATCATCCTCTCAACCAACCACAACAAATGCTTCACATTCGTCGAAGCCTTATGCAGATTCAACCTCTGAATAGCCTCTGTTTCATTGTGGTCTCCTCTGAACACAGGACTCGAATAATCCTCCAACGATTCCTTCACCGTTTTCAAGCTCGTCTTAAACGCTTTCTCCAAAACTCGCTTTGCTGATTCCTTTGATGAAAAATCCCTCAGGATCTTCGCCACGAAAGCC
This sequence comes from Aeschynomene evenia, assembly GCA_013621005.1. Taxonomy (NCBI): domain Eukaryota; kingdom Viridiplantae; phylum Streptophyta; class Magnoliopsida; order Fabales; family Fabaceae; genus Aeschynomene; species Aeschynomene evenia. The sequence goes on along the minus strand of CM024266.1, from coordinate 32,294,580 downwards.
TTAACGAACGCTGTGTTCTGGTAATTGTTCATTGCGTTGGAAATTAAGCCTTCTAGCATCGATTCGCAAGAGTATTCTCCGACCGGTGAAACCCTAGCGAGAAGCTCCTTCGATTCTTCTTCGCGGAGGAAAGGGATAAGGTTGAGGACGCGCTTTTCTTCTTCTTCCGTCCATGGAACTGCTTCTAGAAACCCTACGCAGGACCTGACGCAGTCCTCGAAGAGGAGCTCGAGCGCCACCGGGAGGAGATCGAGAGCGGTTGAGGCGCTATCGATTGCGGTGGCGAAGTCGTTGGTGTAGAGAAGCTCGAGGACCGTGAGGTGCGATTGGATTGAGCCAGGTGCTGGTGGAACTCCGAGATTGAGGTGGAAAACCTCGTGCTCTTCGTCGGATGTGGTTAAGCCGGCGGTGGAGGATGGCTCAGGCAGCGGAGGAGGGCTGACGTGGCAGATCCATCGGTCAGATAGTAGTGCGGAGAAGTATTTCGATCGGCGGAGGACGGCGGAGTGGAGGTACACGTGGATGTCGGAGATGGAGGCAGAGTCGGCGGAGGAAGGAGAGGAGGAGGATGATTCGTAGGGAGATACGGCGTCGATGAAGAGGCGGAGAATGACGTCGGCGGTAGAGACGTCGTTGAAGAGCGCAGAGTCAGCGGTGGATTCGTCGGAGGCAGCGGAGATTGGAGAAGGGTTGTGGTGTTGGGTGACTTCAGTTAATGTTTTGTCGGAGTAGGTGGAGATGGCGACGGTGGAGGAGTGACGGGTGGCGGCGCCGGTTGTGCGCTGCCTCTTCTTGGTAACGCCGGCGCCGGGAAACATTTGTTATCGGAGAGAGGATAAAATAGTAATAATAATAAAAATAATAATAATGTGAAAAGTGAGTGAAAATGGATTGAATTTGAAAGGAAAATGGAAAATTGATCGCAGTGTCGATAAGTACGGTTAGGAAATAACGCGAACGCCGGGGAGGAGAACGCCTTTCTCCTTCTTTCTTATATTATTTATTTATTAATTGTAAAATAAAATAAAATGGCATGGATTTTCTTGAAGGTGGACACAAATTAAATCTTTAATTCGAAGCAGCTGGATAAGGTTGATCATATTGATCTGAAGGGTTGAATTGATTGCTGGTTTAGATGAAATGGACCTACGCATAAAGATTTTTATTTACATTATCCAAACCAAGGATTGAACGGTGCCTTGTCACTGTTATTATTATTATTTATTTGTAAAAGTATCATCAGTTATAATCAAGCAACGGGTTGTCACAAGTAGCAAGTGATTTGTTGTACTTTAAGTAAAGTTGAGGTTTAAATTTTATTGATAAAATATTTTTGCTAAGAAGCTCACCTGTTATAAAGTGGAAAACCAAAAAAATCAATAATAATTGAGAGAGAGAAACAAGTAGACAATCACGTGAGGCCACGTCTAGAAAGCGATGGTGTCTCAGACTCAGCTACAAAAGCCTAGATACAACTACAAACTGGGCTTCGCATAGAAACACGAATGAATAATTCATTAACTTCTATGGTGTAGTTTATTCTTGGGCCTTCTATTCATTTGGGTACTTTTTAGTCACTGTTCCTTCTTTCATATGCCTCTTACCTTTCCAACTTGATCCATCAACCATTTGGATTATGTACCTTTGACAAAATGGGCTCAATAAACTAAATCTACATCAGCCCCCTTCAAGAAATCTTAGCCTAAACTTTGATTATAATATATGTTTAATTTTACATTCAATATATGTAGAGGCATTAAGGTATAGCATTTTCAATGTTGTTTTATATTATATTTGATGTGATCTACAAGATAGAAATATAAAAAATAAGTATGTGTTTGTGTTTACAATTAAAAATATCTTAATTAAAAAGATCAATTAAAAAATACTTTTTTTTTTCCATAATAACATTCAAACAACCTCCTATTCTTTATCGATGAGTCAAATTGTCATACACACCTTTACATGTGTGAATAATGAGGATTTGGGGTTAACAAGTCTTATTTTAAGAGCAACCACCATTAGGAAAATGATTATTATTTCTCTTTCCACGCTAACGTTGAATCACTTAATTAAAAATATGTATTAATCTACACGAAATTGACAAATCACGTGTACTGTAATTCACCTTCATATATTATAAACTATAAAGGGACTTGATTGACTTTTTAGGGGGGAAATAAAATTGACATGTTGACCCGTATTTTTCTGATTTGATCCTCTTTCAAATTAACTCCACTACGAGTGGGGTGTGTTTGGGTGGAATGTGGTTGTAATGTTTCAATATTATTCAAAAGTGATAATCATTTTTACCACATTATCAATGGCACATGATTGATGCTATATACATATATACATGTTATGCGCCATTATCGGACACAACAATGAATTGAGTAATACTACATGTACACCATAAAATCAGTCACCATTAATTATTATTATACAATAATCTAATATTTTTAAAAATTGAATTACTAATTTCAAAATGTTGGATTATTACATATTATGACTGATTTTGTCGTGTACATAAATTATTTCTCTAATGAATCATGCACATAAAGCTGGAAATCATTACATTTGGCACGGGTCAAAAGACTAATGGAAAATGTTATGATGATCATCACAATGCATCCTAGATAAAAACCCATATAATAATATATAGTCATGTTATAGTCTTTGACAATAAAATTTCATTCGAATAATAGGTTATGATTAATCTTTAATTCTAAAGAAAGACAAGAATTTGCTAAGTCATATTTTGCTTGTTCATACAACAATTAAATAAACAATAAAACCTAATCAAAAGATAAATATAAAACTATGTGATAGAGTCAAGAGGACACTCCTTAAAATAATTTGTAGGTTTGTTGTTTGTCTATTTACATTTAGGTTTAATTAATTTTAAGATACCTATAGTTTTTATTAATTTTTTTAATGGGGTTTTGTTATTTAAAAGTTTTCAAATTATTGATCACCGTCACTATGTTAATTAAACAAAGCAAGATAAATAAATAAATAAATAAAATCAATATAATGTTTATCCATTAGGCGACTTGCGACCATGAACTTGTGCCTCTTTATTTCATTCCTCCCTATCTCAAGACTCCAATTAATTCCACACTGATTAAAGTCCAAAAAAAACTAAATTAAAATATTAATTGCATATATATTCGCATAATCATATTATGTCAAAACGGCTCAAAATTGTTGATTTAGCGATTTCAACATAATTATTCACTTTTTAATTTTTCATGATAACAAGGTCAGCGTTTACGTACAAGTTTTTGCTGGATCTAACTACATTCTGAAGAGTGAAACACAAGTAATTAATAATAATCACGGTTAATAATGCATGAGAGGCATAAGTAATACTTAATCACGCACCGTTAATGGAAAATTTAGTGGAAATCGATCTTTGAACGGCTGATACTATTAAATCAACAGTCATCTAAAGTAATCGCATTTAATTTACTTCTTAAGTACTGCACTATGTATAACTTTAAAATTTGCTTTATATGGTTTTGCCAATTAAATTTTAAGTACTGCACGACGAAGGATAATTCTGATCAAATTTCAATTGGCGAATTTATAGATTCAGTGACAGGTTTTGTTATTTTGAATAGTTTTGAAAATGGGAGCCAGCAAGTGGGAGAGAGTGCAGTTTCTCTGAAAACATTGAATGAACCATGGATGCACCTAGTAGCAGCAACCTAATATTTCACGAAATTTGAGCTGTCCATTAATATCTTGATAATCACTTGGAGCCCCACTCACTTATTGCTCAATTATATCATATACTAGTATCATCTAGTATTATGGTTGTTATTCCCTATAAAAAATGGATTTAATTTTCTGTGTATAATTTTTTTACATAATTATCTAATTATTTAGTATTACGTTAGTTATGAGTATGTTTTTTTCTCTAAAAGTCATATAAATGAAGTATTTTAATTGAACGAGTGTTACACTATTAGTACGTTAAAATTAAACTCATAAAAAATATATTAAATAAATAATTATTTCTCTCTGTTTTTTTTTTTCTTTAAATAAATAAATCTGAACTTGCTTGCATTTGCCTCATTAAGAGTTTAAGACCAGTAAATCGCCACAACCCGTGTTTAGATTTTAGATGTTGAAATTTATTGATTGTTGTACAATAGAAATACATTAAATTAATATCCAATGTATATTATGAGTTGTATATAATATGTATTATACGTACGTAATGTTTCTTGCATATGATACATATTATATGACATATAATATATTTCTGTTGTGCAATAAATATTACTAAAAAAATCAAGTGCCATATTTCCCATATTTATATCGTTCCATTATATTAGTTAATAAGCGGATCTAACCCAAAATATATCATTCGCGTTTTTAAGCCATTAAGAGTTATATTTATTTCCATAGTGGGAAGCTAATATGTGTCTATTGATTTAATTTGCATAGGTCAGTTGGTGAAATTAATTAATTTGTTATAGCAAGAGAATATTTTTCATTCTTTAACAAATTGTTTGGTGGCAAGTTACAATTACGATTGATATATAATCACGTTCACGTGGAATCACAATTCAGTCCAATCTGACACATAAATACATCCAATTTAATTAGAGACTATGCCATAATGGGAAGATTATGTTCAAAGAAAGTATAATATTATTATTTGTAAACATATGGAATAAAAATATGAAGACGTAGTGATCGGTTCAGCACTTGCATACCAATTTCAACCCCTAGCTTTGTCTTTATTTTTAGTCTCAGTCGTTTTTAAATTTTTAGTAGATGCAGAAAATCCGCTATCATATACTATATGATATAATCTTTTAAAATAAAATAATTAGGATACCTAATACAATTAAGGACTTTAATTTCCTTTTCATATACGCCTATAAAAATATGATTATCTGGTCAGAAGATAGTACAAAATAAGTATATGGGTAAAACAATCCATAAAATTACATGTACAACAAAATTAAAGACAATAAGTCATTAACGTATAATTAAAATTGAAACAATTATAGTTAATTGAAATTAATTAACTTTCTAGTTCAACCCTACGGTCAATAGCAAGAAACCGATCCGAAACATGAATCAAACACTTAGGTGGGTAATAATTAAGTACCATAATAATGCTTCGTTAACTATTTATGAAATCTTCAATAGTTAATATTGGTTCCATCAAAAGAGAGAAACTTTAAGCATAGAAGAATTTTATGTTATTATAATCTAAGAGGATTGCTATATAGTTTAATTTTAATATATTAATAATATAAAAGACTTTTACATTGTTAACTAGTATTGTATTATTTATTATGTCGATAATAGAGTTTAGCTCAATTAATTCACTGACTAAAATACATCACAAATAGACGTATATAGGAGTAATTAATTGACGGTCCAAAAATCAAAATTAAATTCATATAAGTTCATGAGAAAATCACAAGATGTATTTAAGTTCGTAACGCACTCTTTTTATTTTTAAATTTTATGGGTTGTAAAAGTCAAAGAGTCTTAAAATAGGAATAATAATTAGCTATGGACCAATATATAAATTGATGTAATAATGAGTACCTCCCAATTACCCAACAAGTCCCCACCGTCACACAGTGTCCCTCTCACCCTTTCCTGCGTCACCGTCGTCAACAATACACTACAACACTACAGTACCGAGTGAGAGTGGCATTTCCGTAATTATGCCCTCATCCATTCCAAACTCATGAAGAAATCAAGCATATATGTGCAATAAAAAATAATTATATTATATACGATAAATATTATGTAATGCACATAATATATATTACAATGTATATCACATATTATGCATACCAATATCACATATTGTAAAGAAACTAATATTACAACATATAATATATGCTATACATACCATATATAAATATGTAATAGGATCTAATTTTTATTCACTAGGTACTATTATTTTACACAGTTATCTAATCATGTGTTGCCACGTCAGCCATGATTTCGTTTTCTCTTTTCCATTACTTGAAAAGTCATACAAATGGAGCATTTTGATTGGACGACAGTGTAAAATATCTTTACACTGTCAGTGCATCAAAATTAAACTCCATGTAATATATGTTATGCAATATATATTGTGTATATATTCAGCAATATTTTATGTTGGAGAAATTATGAGGTGAGAGCAAGAGATTTTTTTTCTCTGTATTATTCATTGCATGACATATCAATTATTTTATCCCTTATTTGAAACTCAGAAAATGTTGAATAATAATATTTTTTTAATTAAAACAGAAAATATATTTTAGCTTAAATAACATTTTTAATTATATATGTCTTTTTAATAGGTTGAATAATTTAAATCCAAATTAGTACTGATATAATTTTACAACTCTAGCAAAACAATAAAATCTTTTACTCTCCCATAATAACCATAGTATAGTTGTTGGACATATTTTTTGTTATAAATATGAAAATTATATTTGTACCTAATACAATAATATTTGTATGTTGTGAACCAAGAAAATCGAAAAATCAAAACATCACAACAACCGAAAACCCTCCTCCAAATTTCACTTTCTCCCTCCTTTTGTTTTGTTTTGTTTTCGTTTCACCTTTCGTTTGTTCGTTTTCACATCTTGTATGTATCCGTTGAAACCCCACTCTCTTACCCTTTCTCATCACGCTCTCTTTTTTTCTTCTTTTTCAATGCTTCAAAAACGTTTCAACTTTCTCAGCCACCAAACACTCTAGTTTCAATTCTCTACAAAATTTTCCCGAGAAAATTCATTTCATTCACCATTTTCACAATATATCAATGGCGGTCTCCGGTAACTCCTCCGGCGACCCTCTCCCGGAGCTGAACTCGTCAACTCCGTTTCTCGGACTGAAGCTCATCGTTCTGGTAGCCATTATCTTCCTCGCGATCGTGGTCACGATCTTGCTCATCGTCTTCCTCTGCTTCCGCAGAACGTCGAAGAGAAAACAGAGGATTCTCGTCGCGAAGCAGAGCTCAGGAACAATTCCTCTGGTTTCGAAGGAGATCAACGTGGTGAAGGCCACGGATCTCGAACGAGTTAGCGTCGCTGAACAACCAGCAACGAAGGTTGAGATTGTTGAAGACGACGACGACGACGTTGATCTGAAGAAGAAGAAGAAGAAGAAAGAAGAGGAAATAATGAATGTTGTTGAGATTGGAGGAGGGAGTGAGGTGTCGGTGGAGGATCCGAACATAGGGTGGGGAAGATGGTATAGCCTCAGGGAAGTGGAGATTGCAACACGTGGCTTCGCGGAAGAGAATGTGATTGGGGAAGGAGGCTATGGAATTGTGTACAGAGGAATTCTGCAAGATGGTTCTGTTGTAGCTGTCAAGAATCTTCTTAACAACAAGTATGTCAATATGTTCTTCTTCCATCTCCTTTTTTTCCTTCTAATTTTGTGCATGAATTTTGACTTGTTAGGGTTTATTATTTCTTTTTCTGGATTTAATTGTTTGAATTTGAAGCCTCTATCTGTGATTTCTTGAACAATGTTTACTGTTTAGTCAACCTCATCAAGAGAATCATATTCATTGCTATTTAGTATAGTTATTCTCTGATTAATCCGGTCAAAGTGATGAAGTTCCTATGTGCAATAGGAAAAGAACTTTGAAGGAACTATCTGTGACCTTGTTTTTCCTCTAATTTGTTTTTAACGATTGTTTTTTAATTTATTTGAATGAAATTATAACACGTTGTAGAAACGATTATACTATTAATTGATTGTATTTTGTTAAACTTCATAGTTTTTTCAATTGGTCATTGTGAGAATAAAATATTTTTAGTGATATTATACTACGATTAGTTAATTAATTAAATACCTTACTGTATAAAATTAATTGTTTTTGTCCTTTTTTGGCCTGGTAATGTTACTTTTCACTTTACTTTAATTTACTTTTGCGTTTAGCCGTTTATTTAATTACTCCTATGTTTACTTTTATCCATGATTGCTGGATTAACTTTGTCTTTTTCATGAGACACTTGTCTTAATCCCAAGAAAGCTTTAGTTTAAAATATAGGATAAAAAAAATTCAATGTGTCTTGATATAAGTCACATAAACGGATTAAACCAATAACAATAATATTTGACGTACAACAGAAATACATCCAACTTGTATCCAACGTGTGCTATCCATGTTACAGGATGTGTGCTATATTAAAAGCATTTCGGGATTCGTAACTTGTTGTAATAATTTGGCATTTCTGATAGATTGTGGTAACTTCATGGTAATTAAAGTCCAAATAAATGCAGCAGAATACTAGGACTTATAGAGTGTGAAGTACATGGAAAAAAATTCATAATGTTTTGAAAGTTAAACTTGACTTTAGCCAAATCAAGTTATCTGAATTAATGTAACACAACAACTATAGTCCTATTGAGAATTCATGTGCATTATTGTGTTGTGACTAGGGGTCAAGCAGAGAAAGAGTTTAAGGTGGAGGTTGAAGCTATTGGAAAAGTAAGGCATAAGAATTTGGTTGGCTTAGTAGGATATTGTGCAGAAGGCCCTAAAAGGTAGGTAGTACTATTCTCTTTACACTTTATTACATTACTGTTTTTTTATTTTGATGCAATAATGTCTTTCATTATATGGTAAAATTTCATCTAATTTCCCTTTATAACTGCTTTTTTTGCTGATCATTCAGGATGCTTGTTTATGAATATGTTAACAATGGAAATTTGGAGCAGTGGCTTCATGGTGATGTAGGACCAGTTAGTCCCTTGACATGGGATATTCGAATGAAGATTGCCATTGGGACTGCAAAAGGGTGTGTTCATGCTCTTTAATTAAGTATTTCTATGATTAAAGTAATCATCATGTTCCAAGAATGTTTAACTTATCTTAATAATGGTTCTGCATTATATTGTGAAACAGAATAGCCTATTTGCACGAAGGCTTAGAACCCAAAGTTGTGCATCGGGATATAAAATCAAGTAACATCCTTTTGGACAAAAATTGGAATGCTAAAGTATCAGATTTTGGACTTGCCAAGCTCTTAGGATCTGAGAAAACTCATGTGACTACACGTGTAATGGGAACATTTGGGTAATTAATTACTACTTCTTTCTCATGGATCATATATAATAATGTTGTGTATACTATATTTCTTACCAGTAATTTTCTGCAGATATGTATCACCTGAGTATGCAAGCACTGGTATGCTCAACGAGCGCAGCGATGTGTACAGCTTTGGAATTCTTCTCATGGAGATAATTACCGGAAGATGCCCGATTGATTATTCTAGACCACCTGGAGAGGTGATTCCTTGTTCTGTTCTTGTTTTCATTGGCTCATTCATGAACAGCATATAGAATATAGAGTCTCTTATGCCTGTGTTCTTGTGTTGGATTTTGTTTCAGATGAATTTGGTTGATTGGTTTAAGGCAATGGTAGCGAGCCGTCGCGGCGATGAGCTAGTCGATCCTTTAATCGAGGTTCAGCCCTCTCCGAGATCGTTGAAGCGAGCTTTACTAGTATGTCTGCGCTGCATCGATTTGGATGTTGTTAAGCGACCTAAGATGGGTCAAATTGTTCATATGCTAGAGGCAGATGATTTCCCCTTTCGTTCTGTAAGCCTTAAAATCTCAGCTACACAAGCATAATTGATATATATATTGACATAAAGGTTACTTCAATTTCCTTAAATAACTAACATTTTGTTGATTATTGAATATAGGAGCTTCGTACACTTAAAGAGAAAGATCATCATCATGTGCCTCCTAATTCTGCAGATGTTTCCGGTAATAAAGTTCCTTACACATCAAGATGGAAATGATTGTTTGTAAAATGTTTTGGTCATGTAATTGAGGACACCAAAATTGTTTGTTCTTATGATTTTTAATACACCATGTGGGGTCATTAATGTGCATATCCTATACCAGTTGTAGTTTACTAATTCATTCCTTCAGCTCTCTCTTACCACCGTTTTTGATGTATTACTTTGTTTTGTGAACATGGAAGAAATGAGGCTTGTAAATATGTCTTTCATAATATATCAAATTTTGTGTGCATGTCAACGTATGTTTTACGAGATGAGAATTATTTTTTGGTGATTATATATTGAAAATTATGGTTGCTATGATTTCAAGACGTGAGATTCATTTTTTCTTTAAGTTAACAAATGTGAAAACCTTAATTATTGTCCTTTAAAACAAGCCCTTACCATGATAGATATAAACATAAATTAGGAAGAAAAAATATTTGGTGATAGAGATAAGGGATTAAAATCATTATCTTTAGTCTTTACACAAATCTTAAAATAAAGACTTTATATTTCTGTCTTATTATAATATTACTAGAACTAGAATCAATACATATTTTATATATATAAAAGGAAAAACGTTGATAATTTCATGCTTATTTACATCAACTAAGCTTCTGACAGTCAAGCTAGCGTCAATCACACACACCAGAATTCAAATTTTAAGCAATAGCAGCACTTTGACGTTCGTTGTTGAATGGAAAGCAAGTACAAATCTTGGTATTCTATAACTTTCATGACTTTACTGCTACTGCAAGCATTGCTCTTGCATTGCAAGAGAGAAAGATAGAATTGAATTGTTTGTTGCCTTCTGGTTTTGTAGTAATTGATTATATGCATGAGTTGTGTCAGCATATATATATATATATATATAAGAATCTTCTGTCGCGAGTTTGTTGAATGATAATATATATGACGTTATATGAAAGCTATATACCATCACCAAACGAAATAGCATATGTGTGTGTGTGAGATACAAGCAAATATATCCTCTGAGTTTGCAATATGTGCACACTGCACATTACATAATACTTGTTAATTGTTATTCATGACATATTGACTATTTTGACTATTTTTTACTGTACATACAATAATGCTCTAAAAATAGAGAGAGAATAGAATTTTGATTAACCTATCCTTGTTGTTGAGTTTGACTTAGTAATTCACTAACTTAAAAATCTTATAAATGCAGTAATGTTTGTTGTACAATATAAATACGTCCAACTAGTACCCAACGCGTGCTATATATATACGTAATGTGTAGTATACGTACATGTATTATACATATGACATATATTACGTATTATATATAGTACATGTTAAATATTAGTTGGACGTATTTCTATTGTACAATAAATTAACGTTATATTATAAATGTATATGATTATTTCACAGTGTAAAAACTTATTTTCATATGTTTGTTATGTTTCTAATCACAAGCTACTTTGGATTGGGGTGATATAGAGATATGTTATCTTCAAGAAATAGACAAGACTTTGCCAACTTATAACTCAATTTAACAGACTTTTGACAAATTGGTCATTGTTGGGTCATTCCATTTTCTTAGTCCAAGCTCAAATTATACAATCAAGCTTATCTCTTACAAAATAGCATCCGCAATATGTACAATGGCATCCCTCGCTAAGAAAATTCGAGCATTCATTTTTCCCTTTTTTTTGGGGTAAATTCTGATTTATTTTCTGATTTGAAACTTTTCCCTTTTTGTTTTCTTGTCAACAAGAAGAAACTAAATGGGCCAGACCCGCCAAAAAGAACTAGATCCGCAAGCCCAACAATAGTTAACACGTGGCGCGTTATTTAATCGACACGTGTAGCTCCTAGTTCCAATCCCGCGCGCAAAGCACGATTAGACCCGCCAATAGCCACAACGGAAACTACTTTCTCTTCCTCTGTTCACCTTTTTTTCCAAAAAAAGAAGGAAAAAAAAAAACTGTAACGACCTCAATTGTTTCAAGATCTAATTCATTTCTTGTGAGAGAAGAAAGTGTGTGTGTGCATGATTGTGTTAGAGCGATATGGAGGAGAAACTCATGCAGAGGCTTGAATCGGCGGTGTCGCAATTGGAGGCTCTCTCCGCCGGATTCCGAGGAGGAGCATCGCCGGCAGTAGGTGGCTCCGATGATGCTGCGGCGCTCGATCCGTCCGTAGTCGCATTCGACGATCTGATTGATCAGCACCTCGGAAAACTCTCCGGTGCCGCCGAGGCTATCGGAGGACAGGCGTTGGATGTCACCAATGTCATAAAGGAAGCTTTCGCGGTGCAGAAGGAGCTTTTGATTAAGCTCAAGAACACTCAGGTTTCTTCTTCGTCATTCTCTGTTCTTGATTTAGGAAAATAAATTGTCATTTAAATGTTTGATTTGTCTGTGTTACGGAAGCGTAGTAAAATGAAGAAAGAAGAAGGTTAGAGAAGAAAGAAGAATCTTGTTACTGATATCTATCTTGAAGAAGAATAGTAGAATACACATATATGATTTTTATTCAATCTGTATTATTTTCAAAAAGGAAACAGAGGCCGGATATATAAAGGAAACAGAGAACAAAAGAATACAAGAACCTAATGTATAATACAAGAACAAAACTGAATAATACAATTAGGTTATTGAACCTATCTCTTTAAGTGGGCTAGGCCGAATACCCTTGACAGTCTGAACGTGTTTGATTTTGGTGTCGAATTGGCGGATTTGAATTTAACGTGTGCTATTCTGTGAATGAAGAATGTGATGATGATAATGTAGTACTTGCTAGGTATTTGTGAGTTGGAATCTAGTCTAGTGAAAGTGGCATGCTGCCTCTGTGAGTTGTTAATTTGTTATGGATTATCGACGATTGTGTGGATTCGCTACCTGTCATGTGCTTCAGTGCTTGTGAATGCTGTGTTAATCTGTCCACATTGTCAATGTGCAGAAGCCTGACATGGCTGGCTTAGCTGAATTTCTGAAACCATTGAATGAAGCGATCGCGAAAGCTAATGCAATGGCTGATGGAAAGAGATCTGATTCTTTTAACCACTTGAAGGCTGCTGGTGACAGTCTCTCAGCTCTAGCATGGATTGCGTATACAGGAAAGGGTTGTGGTAAGTGATGAATGGTTCTACTTTTTCCTACTGTAAATCTTGATCTTTTTCGATCAGTGTCTTAATTGTCTCAATTTCTTTTGTTGTTTCGAGGTATGAGTATGCCCATTGCGCATGTGGAAGAGAGTTGGCAAATGGCTGAGTTTTACAGCAACAAGGTATTCTCTACACATGTCCGATGCCCTCTTAATTTGTTTTCGATAACTTTCTTGGAACATCTGGCGTGCTCTCTTTCGCGTTGAGGAGGAAAAGACGAATGAATCAGCTTCAAGTGATAGGTTTTGTCCTTTAATAATCATAGCAATTAGTATTATATCCATGCATCAGAAAAAGTTCCATTTTTACCTTGATATGCTTAGGTCTATCCATATTTTGAATTACATCGGCTTTATCGTTGAGAAAGGAAATGAATGACGATCGGCAAACTTCATGTTTATGTGCTCCGACTCAGTAATTGTTATAATAAATGCATTTTTTGCAATCTACTTTTGCTGATTGTTTAATTACATAATCATTTGTACCAATCTTGCACTAGGCCAAATCATGTGAAGGGCATTTATTTTGCTTCTTTTTTTGTAATAATCAGGTGCTTGTAGAGTTCAGAAACAAAGACCCAAATCATGTCGAATGGGCCAAAGCTCTGAAAGAGCTATATGTCCCTGGTTTGAGGGATTATGTCAAGAGCTTTCATCCTTTAGGCCCTGTTTGGAGTCCAACAGGAAAAGTATTCGCTGCATCAAAAGCTCCTTCATCTACTGGACCAGCTGCTCCTCCTCCTCCATCTGCTTCATTATCTCAGGCTTCATCATCTAAGCCAAAAGAGGGGATGTCTGCTGTTTTTCAACAGATCAGTTCAGGAGGTGTCACTTCAGGTAGCTTATTCTTACTCTTCTATTCTTAATGTTTAGAATATACGAGTTATAACTTTTATCTACCAGGTTTGAGAAAGGTTACGGATGACATGAAGGCAAAGAATCGAACAGATAAAACTGGAATTGTTGCAGCTGGTGAAAAACAAAGTCGTGCAGTTTCACATGCGACTCCCAAAGTAGGAACTCCTAAATTTGAGCTTCAGATGGGCCGCAAGTAAGTTTATCTGTGTGGTTGCTGATTGTTTTAGTTACTAAGATGTGTATAAAATTTGAAGTTAAGAATATCAATATTCCATTTCTTAAACCTATAGGTGGGTTGTTGAGAATCAAATTGAGAATAAAGGCTTGGTCATTGAAGATTGTGATGCAAAGCAGTCTGTATATGTTTTTGGATGCAAAAACTGTGTTTTGCAGATTCAAGGTAGTCAGAATTAAGTTACAAGCTTCTTTCTTTACCTGTTTGCTTTCCAACTAATTGATCGGTGAAAAGGCCACAATTGATTTAATCCCTTGTAAACAATTTTCAGGCAAGGTTAACAATATAACTATTGACAAATGCACAAAGATGGGAGTTGTATTTAAGGTTAGTGAGGCATGAGAAATAGAGATTTAATGATTATTAGATAACAGAAGCAATTCATATTGAGGGCGAGGCAAATTCATTTTTCTGTGGTTAATATGTAGGATGTTGTAGCAGCTTGTGAGATTGTGAACTGTAATGGAGTAGAAGTGCAGTGTCAGGTACCTTGATCCCTTCCTCTTCCTTTTTACTCCATAACAACTTTTAACATTATTGGCATGTCAAGTTAAGTATGGTATTATTTTTGCCCCATAATATGATAGTTTTACTGATCTTTAACTAATATTCTTCTGTCTTACTAATGATGTAACTGATGAGATGTTCAATCCTAAATAATGACTTCACATTGAGTATTTTTTTTTTTTTGTAATTGTTCTTGGTTTCACTGATATAGGGTTCCGCTCCAACAATTTCGGTGGACAACACTGGTGGCTGCCAACTTTATCTGAGCAAAGATTCTTTAGAAACATCTATATCTACAGCAAAGTCAAGTGAGATCAATGTATTGGTTCCTGGTGCTGATGGTGATTGGGTACGTTTTCACTTTTCTTCTGGTTTATATTTCAAATTTTGGGTTTTGCTTTAGGCCTGTATAATTGGATCCTACAACTTCCTATTGCAAAGTTTGATTCCATACCAACCTAAGGAAGTTAGAACCTCATTTAGAAATTAGAATATTGCAAATTTAGATTCTATTCTAAATTTTAACCACATGTTCTATTTCAGGTGGAGCATTCTTTGCCTCAACAATATCTCCATGCGTTCAAGGATGGCCATTTTGATACAACGCCAGCTTCTCACTCTGGAGGTTAATTTGATTAGCGATTTGGAGTTTCTATTTAGATTTACTTTATATTATTATATATTATATATTATTCCTTGGATTGCTGCGGGAATGGCTTCAATTTATTGTTTATTTAATTCATTATTCGTTAATGAATACAATCATAAATATATATATAGGTTGATTGTATTCATGCTCTCAGAGGCAGAGCTCTCTCCCATTGTAACTTTTCCATTGGCTTATTGAACCATTTGGAAAAGTTTTTTCTTTTTCTTATAAAAAAGTTTCCTAATATATCACTTGGTGCAATCTGAAAGCTGCTTTTGCATTTATTATTTGTAATGTGAAAATGAACTGAGAAGATATGAACGCTCTTGGCTGCCGCATACCCTAAAATTGCAATGATTATTATTATTATGCGCTTAGTGCATGCATACATATTATGATTTAATAACATTTACACATATCTTTATGGATTTAATATGCATCCACTAATAGTGTATAATTTTTTACAAAGTCATTCAATCATGTGCTGTCATTTCATCCATAATTGTATTTTTTTCTCTTCCACTACCTGAAAAGTCATACAAACGAAGTGTTTTAATTGGATGATAGTATAAAATGCTTTTACACGCATCAAAATTAAACTCCATCTTTATACATGTATACAGTCATAATAATTTAGTGTGAATGTTGTAAATTTGAAGTGGCGATGTCTTGTAGAGAGGGTTTCTTTGGATCTTATAAAATAATGTCAAAAGATATAACATGTTCCGTTGTCGTCCAGCGGTTAGGATATCTGGCTTTCACCCAGGAGACCCGGGTTCGATTCCCGGCAACGGAACCATCTCTTTTGTTTCTTTCATAATCTTTTGTTGACTAGTAATTGAGAAGAAGGAGGTTCATTATTCAGCTTTTACTTATTTATTATTCACTTTACCAAAGTCAAAATTAAAGCTTGCGTGCTACTTACTTCCTTTTTTGTTTTTTTCTTCTCGCTGACAGTGAAGTACGCAATACGCATTCTCATTGTTTCTCTTTTTAATTCTGTTAACATAGTATTCACTTTTATTCAGAATCAGTATATAAACCACCACAATAGTATGAAAAGGGATTAAGTCTTTGACTTTTGAGAGAGGCCACTATATATAAAACAAACAATTGATTAGACAATAATAGTATTCAAAGATATCCCACCCAACCCAACTATAAAATCTCAGATTGAAGTGCCCAAATTTCATCTCTATCCTAATCTGTGTATAAGGATAAATTATCTTCTTTTTTTTCATTATAGCGCGTAATCTCATTCTCTTAATTGGAAAAATATAAAACTATACACACACACACACATATATATATATATATCTTTTTCAACTTTCATCATCATGTCTTTCTGGTAATGAAAGTATAGAGTGATGGAATTATTAACGTTAACACTGTTTGCGGGTCCTGGATCGACAACCAACAAGTCCAACGTTGGAAGAGTGAAAAGAACAGTTGCCAGCTCATACATTAAGCAAAAAGAAGTAAGAGAACTTATGATAATGCCGGTTATATCATCTCATCTTTATTCATTCATTCAAATTCATTTTTTTTTATATTAGTAGTATTATAGAATAAAGACTATATTCTTTAAAATATTGAATTATTTTAACTTTTTTATATATAGTAGAAATAGAAGACTATATACTTTAAAATGTGATATTTCACGATTTTTTAAATTATATATAAATAAAACTATAGCTATAAATATTGAGTCACATGAATTTATCAAATATAGTAGAAATATAAGGTTATATTCTTTAAAATATATGACTTTACTAATTTTTTTGGTTGTATTATAAAATAAAGACTATAGCCTTTAAAATATCGAATAACTTTAATTTTTTACATATAGTAGAAATTGAAGGCTATATACTTTAAAATTTGAAATTTCACAAATTTTTTTGTTGTATTATAAAATAAGCACTATTGCCTATAGAGTATTGAATCACATGAATTTTTCACATATACTAGAAATTGAAGGCTATATACTTTAAAATGTGTAATTTCACAATTTTCTTGATTGAATTATAAAATAAAGACTTATATCCTTTAAAATATTGAATTACTTGAATTTTTTTACATATAGTAGAAATAGAAGGCTATATACTTTAAAATGTGATTTTTCACAATTTTTTTGATTGTATGATAAAATAAAGACTATAGCATATAAAATATTGAATCACATGAATTTTTCACATTTAGTATAATTTAAGGGCTATATACTTTAAAATGTGAAATTTCATCAATTTTTTTTATTGTTTTATAAAATAAAGACTATAACCTTTAAAATATTGAATCACATGAATTTTCCATATACAGTAGAAATTGAAGGATATACACTTTAAAATGTGATATTTCACATTTTTTGGTTGTACTATAAATTAAAGACTATAGCTTATAAAATATTTAATCACATTAATTTTTCACATATAGTAGAAATTTAAGGCTATATACTTTAAAATGTGTCATTTCATAATTTTTTTGGTTGTATTATAAAATAAAGACTATAGTCTTTCAAATATTGAATAACTTGAATTTTTTACATATAGTAGAGATTGAAGGCTATATACTTTAAAATGTGAGATTTTACATTTTTTGGTTGTATTATAAAATAAAGACTATTGCCTATAAAATATTGAATCACATGAATTTTTCATATATTTTTTGTTATACTTAAAAATAAAGACTATAGCCTATAAAACATTAAATCACATTAATTTTTAATATATAGTAGAAATTGAAGGCTATATACTTTAAAATGTTTGATTTCACAAGTTTTTTTGTTTGTTTTATAAAATAAAGATTATCACCTTTAAAATATTGAATCACATGAAATTTTCACATATAGTAGAAATTAAAGGCTATGCACTTTAAAATTGAGATTTCACATTTTTTTTGTTATATTATAAAATAAAGACTATAAACTATAAAATGATGAATCACATAAACTTTTCATATATAGTAGAAATTGAAGGCTATACATTTTAAAATGTGAGATTTCACTTTTTTTTTTTTAATATACTATAAAATTAAGAATATAACCTCTAAATTAAGAACTTGTTGATTCTATTCTCCCCCATATATTAATCCGACAACTATTGTTATTAAATAAGTAAATTAAAATTAATTAATCAATTAATTAAGAATTCAATTGATTAACAGTTGCCATGGCTGCGTTGTAAAACTGCAAATTCTTCAGTGACCCATTACCTCGCTCATTCTTCTTCTTCTTCTCTGTACGGACGAAAGATAAGAATAAAAAGAAAAAAAGCAAAATCAGAACACAAAACAATAACCAAAACTCAACCAACCCCATCTCAAATTTCACCATTCCCATGATTTCTTCCACTTAAAGTTCCAAACTTTGCATTCATTCATTCTCAAAAACCCTCACAATGTGAGTAGTACTTGCTTGTTCTTGTTCATTCTGTAAACACAAAATGTCTGTTGCAGAGCTTAAGGAGCGTCACTTAGCTGCTACTGATACCGTCAACAATCTCAAAGAGCGCTTAAGACAGAGGCGTCTTTCTCTGCTTGATACTGATGGTAATAACCAAATAAAGAAAAGTTTTTTTTTTTTTTTGTTATTTGGGTCTTGAACTTGGCTTGTGGTAATAATTGGGTTTAGATCTATCTGAACTAATTGTTAGAGTGGATTTATTTATTTATTTTAATAATTTTGCAGTTGCTGGGTATGCGAGGTCTCAAGGTAAAACTCCTGTAAGCTTTGGACCAACGGATCTGGTTTGCTGTAGAACTTTGCAGGGTCACACAGGAAAGGTCGAATTTCCCTTTTTTTTTGGTTTCTGATATTTTGTTGCTTTTCTTTCATTTGTGAAATGTAATGTGTCTTTTGTTTTTTAACTTCAATAAACTTGGTTGACTTTTCTGGTCTCAACAGCACATTATTTGTTCATCAGTTAATAGATTGCTAAATTTGCCTTGCCAAGCCTTAATATGAATTGCTAGTTATGGAGCTTTAGGACTTAAGAACAAAGAGTTGATGGAAAAGATTATTAGTATACCTTGAAGGTTGAAATTGAAAAGTGGAGAGACCCTTATTAGTTATTAGTATAAGGCTATAAGTTAGTTTGAGTGTATATAAGTGTGGTATATAATTTTCTTCTTAGCTGCATCTATGAATTTCAGAAATTCTTTTGAGAATTTTCTTTTAGTTTGATCAAGACTTCATTTCGTCTTTTTATTTTTCATATCGGCCCTAGGCTGTCATTGGGTAACTTGACATAGCGAGAAACATGATGATGATTTCTAACCATCAAACATGCATAGCTTAGATCAACTTCATTTTCATTTCAATATTGCAGGTTTATTCATTGGATTGGACTTCCGAAAGGAACCGGATTGTTAGTGCATCACAAGATGGCAGATTGATAGTGTGGAATGCTCTTACAAGGCAGAAAATTCATGCCATAAAGCTGCCTTGTGCATGGGTCATGACCTGTGCTTTCTCGCCAAATGGTCAGTCAGTTGCATGCGGTGGTCTCGATAGTGTTTGCTCTATTATCAATCTGAATTCCCCCACTGACAAAGATGGGAATCTACCTGTTTCACGGATGCTTAGCGGACATAAGGGTTTAATTTCATCTTGTCAATATGTTCCGGATGAAGAAGCTCACTTAATAACTGGTTCTGGTGATCAGACTTGTGTTTTGTGGGATATTACTACCGGCCTTAAAACATCTGTCTTTGGAGGTGAATTTCAGTCTGGACATACTGCAGATGTACTTAGGTATGTTTGGTGATTTGAGATTTTGTGTCAATACTTGTTGTTTCAGTTTATTATGATCCCCTTCTGTGTTTACCATACCTATATCCCATCTATTATGCAAATGATAAATTAAAAAAACAAAAAAAAAATATTGTTATGAAAAACATTACAGCAAACTTCAAAACATTGCCATCTCATGCATATTCAGTAGATCATGGATGTTTTGTAGTCAAATGTTATTCCTATGTTGTTTGACTTCAAATTTGAGAAGAAGGGAAGGGCACATTTGTTTGATGGTGAAGCAGAATTGAATGATGGCTTTGGTGATTAATCATTTTAACTAAAGGTTTCTCTAAACCAAATGAATGAATGTCCTCTTTCAGTGTGTTCCCTTTTTCTCAAAATATGTCTGAAAAAAGAGGTAGGAATGGCATTTGGCTACACCTCAGACACTTATGAGATAATGTCATAGTCAAGTATTCAGGTAATCCCGTTAGGCATAGTTATTATATTTTGGATTTGATTTCTGTGATCTATGTGTATTAGATGCAAAGTAGGAGGGTGGGGACAGTAACATACCCCTCCCATGTTTGATTCATCGAAGGAACCTAATCCTCAATACAATGGCCACTTTAGCTTCAAAATGCAAATCATCTGCATAGATTTAAACATATTTTTCTTCCCCATACTGATAATGTTGTCAAATCTTGAATCTTGATGATGATCAATGATATTTTGTTATTCTGTCCTCTGTCAGCATCTCCATTAATGGATCCAACTCAAGAATTTTTGCATCTGGTTCTTGCGACTCTACTGCTCGATTGTGGGATACTCGAGTGGCAAGTCGAGCAGTGCGTACATTTCAAGGCCACGAGGGGGATGTCAATGCCGTCAAATTCTTTCCAGATGGAAATAGATTCGGAACTGGTTCAGAAGATGGAACTTGTAGATTGTTTGACATCAGAACTGGACATCAGCTACAAGTATATTGTCAGAAGCACAGTGACAATGACATCCCGCCGGTAACCTCCATCGCATTCTCCGTATCCGGAAGACTCCTTTTTGCTGGGTACACGAATGGAGATTGCTATGTTTGGGACACTTTATTAGCAAAGGTAACTGGGTTTGTACCTTAATGTAACATATTAGAAGCCGGTTTTGCTTTTTAACAGAAATATATGGTTCCTTCTTTGTTTCTTTGTAGGTGGTATTGAATTTAGGGTCTCTCCAAGACTCTCATGAGGGCAAGATCAGCTGTTTAGGTCTTGCAGCTGATGGAAGTGCATTGTGTACCGGAAGTTGGGACACAAACTTAAAGGTGAGCATGCATTTCGGCCTCATTAAAAAAAATTCAGGTTATGTGGTTGGGCTACCAGTTCTGAAATTCGGTTGTTTGTGTGGTTGATGATATTTGTCTTGTTTTATTAGTCAGTAGATTATATAGGATGGAAACTGAAGCAAATTAGTGTATAAAGCTCAAAGCTTTCAATGTGAATGCTAATGGTTGCATTTGATATGTTATTTTTAGAGTAACACCTATCACTTAGAAAGTTTTTGGGGTTGGTTTCATGTGTGAAAGTGGTCACTAAATGGAGATAGCTCTAGTTCACTTGGAAGATATATGATGATGGGAACAAGACAGAAAATTTATGTATTTTCTGTTCTCCTAGAAAGTTTGGACATGCGTACAAAAAATTGACCAGAATGAGACATAAATCACCATCGTCCATCTTGTACACTAATCCAGATACGATACAGAGACTTATATGTTTTTATCTTTGTCTCCACTATTTCTGTGTTTGTCATATCCTCTCCTATATACTTCACCAAACACAGCCTTGTATTGTTACTAAATACTTGCTTTTTGAGTTTTGCAGATATGGGCATTTGGAGGGCATAGGAGGGTTGTTTGAACCATTAAGTAGATGCAGACTTGTAATTTATCTTCCCTTGTAAGGGCACATATATGAAAGCCTTTAGAGGGCAGTGTATTTCATCACAGTACAGTAGTGATGACCAAATTGGAGTCATTGTGTGAAAAATTCTTACATATTTTAGGAGTGCCATATGAATATGCTTCACACACATTAATTGTGTAAAACTACTTCAACTAAAAGTGAGTGTTCAAAGATAAATCCTAACTGAAGTGTAAACTAATGGGTGTGGAGCATATCCACTCTAAGCTCCATGAGTACCTAAGAATTTCTTTGGAATGCAAAGGTTTATAACCTTATACTTTGGAACTAGTGTGGCAATATGTTTATTCTAATGTACATTTTTCCATGTTTATGATCTATCATACTAGTATTTATTTTTCCAATAATGGTATATTGACTCTATATGAGTGTACTATGTGGACATTTATAATTGATGTCAAATAATAATATCATGATGTCAAAATAATGATCCTTAATGTCAAATTATTATGGATGTCCACTTGATATATTCATATAGAGAGTCAATATAATATTATTGTTATTTTTCCCATTGTACTTACCTCATAAGTCGACCCCACATGGTTTGTTGTTGTTGTACTTACCTCATAATAAACCAAAATGAACACATGGTTTGTTGTTGTTGTACTTACCTCATAATAAACCAAAATGAAGGATTATTTTCTTGTCTCTACAATAGTACAATGTAGCATTTCATTTATGTTTGACTTTGAGAATGTTATAAAATGTAAGTTAAAAATGGAGAGTTGTGAAAATGGGTCTAATTGAAGGATATACTATAAAATAATGATGATGGATTTTAAAATATTGAATCATATTAATTTTTCACATTCAGTGAAAATTGAAGAATATACTTTAAAATGTGAGATTTCAAAAAATGTTTGGTTGTATTAAAATATAAAGACTATAGTCTTTAAAATATTGAATTACATGAATTTTTTACATACAGTTCAAATTGAATGATATTTACTTTAAAATGAGTGATTTCACAATTTATTTGGTTGTATTATAAAATAAAGGCTATAACTTTAAAAATATTTAATCACATAAATTTTTTACAAATAGTAGAAATTGAAGGTTATATATTTTAAAACAAGAAATTAATTTATTTTTTTAAATGCATTATAAAATAAATACTATAGCCTTTAAAATATTGAATCACATGAATTTTTCATATATACTAGAAATTGAAGGTTATATACTTTAAAATGTGAGATTTCACAATTTTTTTGGTTGTATTATAAAATAAGACTATAACCTTTAAAATATTGAATCACATGAATTTTTCACATATAGTAAAAATTGAAGGTTATATACTTTAAAATGTTTCATTTCACAATTTTTATTGTATTATAAAATAAAGACTATAACATTTAAAATATTGAATCACATGAATTTTTCACATATAGTGAAAATTTAATACTATATACTTTAAAATGTGAGATTTCACATATGTGAGATTTTAGAAAAATAGTGAAATCTCACTTTTTAAAGCCTATAGCCTTCAATTTCTACAAAGTTCTAAAAATTAAGTAATTCAATATTTTAAAGACTATAATCTTTACATTTATAGTGTTTTTAGAAAAATAGTGAAATATCACTTTATAAAGCCTATAGCCTTCAATTTCTACGAAGTTTTAAAAATTATGTAATTCAATATTTTAAAGACTATAGTCTTTGCATTTATAGTGTTTCTAAAAAATAGTGAAATCTTTATTTTAAAGGTCTATAACCTTCAATTTCTACTAATTTCTAAAATTTAAGTAATTCAATATTTTAAAAACTATAGTCTTTACTTTTATAGTACTTTTCTAAAAATAGTGAAATCTCACTTTTTAAAGTCTATAGCTTTCAATTTTTACTAAGTTCTAAAAATTATGTAATTCAATATTTTAAAGACTATAAGCTTTACATTTATAGTGTTTCTAAAAAAATAGTGAAATCTTGATTTTTAAAGTCTATAACCTTATATTTCTACTAAATTCTAAATTTTAAATAAGTTAATATTTTAAAGATTATAGTCTTTACTTTTATAGTATTTTTAGAAAAATACTGAAATCTCAATTTTTTAAAGCCTACAGCCTTCAATTTCTACTAAATTCGAAAAATTATGTAATTCAATATTTTAAATACTATAGTCTTTACATTTATAGTGTTTCTAAAAAAATAGTGAAATCTAGGCTTTTAAAGTCTATAGCATTCAATTTCTACTAATGTTCTAAAATTTAATTGATTCAATATTTTAATGACTATAGTCTTTACTTTTATAGTGTTTTTAGAAAAATAGTGAAATATCACTTTTTAAAGCCTATAACCTTCAATTTCTACCAAGTTCTAAAAACTATGTAATAATATATTTTAAAGACTATAATATTTACTTTTATAGTGTATCTAAAAAAATAGTGAAATCTCAGTTTTTAAAGTCTATAACCTTTAATTTCTCCTAATTTCTAAAATTTAAGTAATTCAATATTTTAAGGACTACAACCTTTGTTTTATGGTTTTTCTAGAAAAATTAGTAAAATCTCACATTTTAAAGCCTATAGCCTTCAATTTCTACTATATGTAAAAAAATCATGAAATTACATAATTTGAAGTCTATAGCCTTTGTTTTATGGTGGTTCTAGAAAAATTAATGAAATCTCACATTTTAAAGCCTGTAGTCTTCAATTTCTACAACATGTAAAAAAATTAAGAAATTACATAATTTGAAGTCTGTAGTCTTTGTTTTATGATGGTTCTTAAAAAATTAGTGAAATCTCACATTTTAAAACCTATAACCTTCAATTTCTATAATATGTAAAAAAATCATGAAATTACATTATTTGAAGTCTATAGCCTTCGTTTTATGGTGTTTGTAGAAAAATTAGTGAAATCTCACATTTTAAATACTATAGCCTTCAATTTATACAATATGTAAAAAAATTATGAAATTACATAATTTGAATTCTATATATAGCCTTTACTTTATAGTCTTAGTACAAAATTAGTGAAATCTCATATTTTAAAGAATATACCCTTCAATTTCTACAATATGTAAAAAAATCATGAAATTACATAATTTGAAGTCTATAGCCTTTGTTTTATGGTGTTTCTAGAAAAATTAGTGAAATCTCACAATTTAAAGCCTATAGCCTTCAATTTCTACTATATGTAAAAAAAAATCATAAAATTACATAATTTGAAGTCCATAGCCTTTGTTTTTAAGTGTTTCTAGAAAAATTAGTGAAATCTCACATTTTAAAGCCTATAGCTTTCAATTTCTACTATATGTAAAAAAAATCAAGAAATTACATAATTTGAAATCTACAGGTTTTGTTTTATGGAGTTTGTAGAAAATTTAGTGAAATCTCATCATTTTTTAAAGCCTATAGCATTCAATTTCTACTATATGTAAAAAAATCATGAAATTACATAATTTGAAGTCTATAGCCTTTATTTTTAGTGTTTCTTGAAAAATTAGTGAAATCTCATATTTTAAATACTATAGCCTTCAATTTCTACTATATGTAAAAAAAATCATGAAATTACATAATTTGAAGTCTATAGCCTTTGTTTTATGGTGTTTCTAGAAAAATTAGTGAAATCTCACATTTTAAAGCCTATAGTCTTCAATTTCTACTATTTGTATAAAAACCATGAAATTATATAATTTGAAGTCTATTGTCTTTGTTTTATTGTGTTTCTAGAAAAATTAGTTAAATCTCACATTTTAAACTCTATAGCCTTCAATTTCTACAATATGTAAAAAAATCATGAAATTACATAATTTGAAATCTATTAGTCTTTGTTTTATGGTGTTTCTAGAAAAATTAGTTAAATCTCATATTTTAAAGTCTATAGCCTTCAATTTCTACAATATGTAAAAAAATCAAGAAATTACATAATTTGAAGTATATAGTCTTTGTTTAATGGTGGTTCTAGAAAATTAGTGAAATCTCACATTTTAAAGCTTATAGTCTTCAATTTCTACTATATGTAAAATAATTATGAAATTACGTAATTTGAAGTCTATAGCCTTTGTTTTTTAGTGTTTCTTGAAAAAATAGTGAATTCTCACATTTTAAAGACGATCGCCTTCAATTTCTACTATATGTAAAAAAATCATGAAATTACATAATTTGAAGTCTATGGCCTTTGTTTTTTAGTGTTTCTAGAAAAATTAGTGAAATCTCACATTTTGAAGCCTATAGGCTTCAATTTGTGCTATATGTAAAAAATCATAAAATTACATAATTTGAAGTCTATAGCTTTTGTTTTAATATGTTTCTAGAAAAATTAGTGAAATCTCACATTTTGAAGCCTATAGGCTTCAATTTCTACTATATGTAAAAAATCATGAAATTACATAATTTGAAGTCTATAGCCTTTGTTTTAATGTGTTTCTAGAAAAATTAGTGAAATCTCACATTTTGAAGCCTATAGGCTTCAATTTCTACTATATGTAAAAAAAACCATGAAATTACATAATTTGAAGTCTATAGTCTTTGTTTTATGGTGTTTCTAGAAAAATTAGTGAAATCACACATTTTAAAGCTATAGCCTTCAATTTCTACAATATGTAAAAAACCATGAAATTACATAATTTGAAATCTATAGTCTTTGTTTTATTGTGTTTCTAGAAAAATTAGTTAAATCACACATTTTAAAGTCTAGCCTTCAATTTCTACAATATGTAAAAAAATCATGAAATTACATAATATGAAGTCTTTAGTCTTTGTTTTATGGTGTTTTTAGAAAAATTAGTTAAATCTCATATTCTAAAGTCTATAGCCTTCAATTTCTACAATATGTAAAAAAATCAAGAAATTACATAATTTGAAGTCTATATTCTTTGTTTAATGGTGGTTCTAGAAAAATTAGTGAAACCTCACGTTTTAAAGCTTATAGTTTTCAATTTCTACTATATGTAAAATAATCATGAAATTACATAATTGGAAGTCTATAGCCTTTGTTTTTTAGTGTATTTAGAAAAAATAGTGAATTCTCACATTTTAAAGACTATAGCCTTCAATTTCTACTATATGTAAAAAAATCATGAGATTACATAATTTGAAGTTTATAGCCTTTGTTTTAACGTGTTTCTAGAAAAATTAGTGAAATCTCACATTTTTAAGCCTATAACCTTCAATTTCTACTATATGTAAAAAAAACCATGAAATTACATAATTTGAAGTCTATAGTCTTTGTTTTGTGGTGTTTCTAGAAAAATTAGTGAAATCACACATTTTAAAGCTTATAGCCTTCAATTTCTACAATATGTAAAAAACCATGAAATTACATAATTTGAAGTCTATAGTCTTTGTTTTTTTAATGTGTTTCTAGAAAAATTAGTTAAATCACACATTTTAAAGTCTAGCCTTCAATTTCTACAATATGTAAAAAAATCATGAAATTACATAATTTGAAGTCTATAGTCTTTGTTTTATGGTGTTTCTAGAAAAATTAGTTAAATCTCATATTTTAAAGTCTATAGCCTTCAATTTCTACAATATGTAAAAAAATCAAGAAATTACATAATTTGAAGTCTATAGTCTTTGTTTAATGGTGGTTCTAGAAAAATTAGTGAAACCTCACGTTTTAAACCTTATAGTTTTCAATTTCTACTATATGTAAAATAATTATGAAATTACATAATTGAAAGTCTATAGCCTTTGTTTTTTAGTGTTTCTAGAAAAAATAGTGAATTCTCACATTTTAAAGACTATAGCCTTCAATTTCTACTATATGTAAAAAAAATCATGAAATTACATAATTTGAAGTCTATAGCTTTTGTTTTAACGTGTTTCTAGAAAAATTAGTGAAATCTCACATTTTAAAGCCTATAACCTTCAATTTCTACTATATGTAAAAAAAACTATGAAATTACATAATTTGAAGTCTATAGTCTTTGTTTTATTGTGTTTCTAGAAAAATTAGTTAAATCACACATTTTAAAGTCTAGCTTTCAATTTCTACAATATGTAAAAAAATCATGAAATTACATAATTTGAAGTCTTAGTCTTTGTTTTATGGTGTTTCTAGAAAAAGTAGTTAAATTTTAAAGTCTATAGCCTTCAATTTCTACAATATGTAAAAAAATCAAGAAATTACATAATTTGAAGTCTATAGCCTTTGTTTAATGGTGGTTCTAGAAAAATTAGTGAAACCTCACGTTTTAAAGGTTATAGTTTTCAACTTCTACTATATGTAAAATAATCATGAAATTACATAATTTGAAGTCTATAGCCTTTGTTTTTTAGTGTTTCTAGAAAAAATAGTGAATTCTCACATTTTAAAGACTATAGCCTTCAATTTCTACTATATGTAAAAAAATCATGAAATTACATAATTTGAAGTCTATAGTCTTTGTTTTATGGTTTTTCTAGAAAAATTAGTGAAATCTCACATTTTAAAGCCTATAGCCTTCAATTTTTACTATATATAAAAAAATCATAAAATTACATAATTTGAAGTCTATAGCCTTTGTTTTATGATTTTTCTAGAAAAATTAGTGAAATCTCACATTTTAAAGCCTATAGCCTTCAATTTCTAGTATATGTAAAAAATCATAAAATTACATAATTTAATGTCTATAGTCTTTGTTTTATAGTATTTGTAGAAAAATTAGTGAAATATCATATTTTAAAGCTTATAGTCTTTAATTTTTACAATATGTATAAAAATCATGAAATTACATAATTTGAATTCTATAGCCTTTATTTTATGGTGTTTTTAGAAAAATTAGAGAAATCTCACATTTTAAAGCCTATAGCTTTCAATTTCTACAATATGTAAAAAAAACCTGAAATTACATAATTTGAAATCTATAGTCTTTATTTTATGGTGTTTCTAGAAAAATTAGTGAAATCTCACATTTTAAAGCCTATAGTATTCAATTTCTACAATATGTAAAAAAATCATGAAATTACATAATTTGAAGTCTATAGTCTTTGTTTTGTGGTGGCTCTAGAAAAATTAGTGAAATCTCACATTTTAAAGCCTATAACCTTCAATTTCTACAATATGTAAAAAAATCATGAAATTACATAATTTGAAGTCTATAGCCTTTGTTTTATGATGTTTGTAGAAAAATTAGTGAAATCTCATATTTTAAAGCCTTCAATTTCTACAATATGTAAATAAATCATGAAATTACATAGTCTTTTCTTTTATAATATTTTTAGAAAATTAAGTAAATCTCACTTTTTAAAGCCTATAGCTTTCAATTTCTACTAAGTTCTAAAAATTATATAATTCGATATTTCAAAGACCATAGTCTTTACTTTTATAGTATTTTTAGAAAAATAGTTAAATCTCACTTTTTAAATCGTATAGTCTTCAAATTCTACTAAATTCTAAAAATTAAGTAATTCAATATTTTTAAGTGTATCTAAAAAAATCGTATAGTCTTTACATTTATAGTATATCTAAAAAAATAGTGAAATCTCAGTTTTTAAAGTCTATAATTATATAAAATCAAACATGAGCGGGCTGTGCTAACATTTTCTTTGTTAAAAAATTTAGGTTCAGAGAAAAAATTAAGAATTAAATTCATTGAACTCAAGTGATAATAATTCATGTCAACAATATGATCATTGAAGACAAGTGATAACAATTCTTTGCATCTTATTTTTACTAATGAATGTACCTAGGTTCAACGTGATCATAACTACATAAAAAAAAATTATTATTCATTAAGTAATATGATAATGTAAAATTGGACTGTTGGACTCTCTACAATTGTATCTATTTCTACTGCTTGAAAAAGAAAATGTCCGCTTAATGAGACATGAAAAGCGTAGAATTTGAGCATAAACTAAGAGACATATCTTTGGGACTAGACAATTGCTATTGAACAAATCCAATTCATTGAAGAAACAAATATTATGGTGAATCCGCAAAATTCATATTACATTTGCTACAAAGAAAATGAAGTATAAATGTATAATCATGAAGATGCAAGTTTTACACTTTTTACTCCAGTGTACCCGAGTTGCTAGTCTAAACAAACATGAAGAAGTGAGTAATGAGTAATGAGAAATAAATTGCATATACTAAGAACAAAAGCATACAGTTTCTGCAATTCTTTACACACGTCTATCTATGTCGCTATTTAACTCCAATCTCATTGACAAAAAAAGAAAAGGCCGAGTTGAGTCAATGTTTCTTGACTTGGTGAACCTAGCCGCTTGCCACAATTTCATGGATGGCGTCGCTAACGGCATCATCCTCGGATCTTACAGCCAGTTTCATCGCGACATCCTTGGGACCGTCAAGTCCAAAAGACAACCGCACAAGCACCTTCACATTCCCTATGAATACACCTGACAATAAACATGTGTGTGACCTTGAATTGGGTGGGACAACCTCTGATCCCTGCACACGGTAAACGAATCAAAAGACATCATTTTTCCAGAAGATAAGCATTACATAACTGATAAGCAGACACTGGTAAAAGTTACTCCACTCTTTTCGTTTGAGATAAATCTCTTGCTTGATGCACTGTTACGAGCTAAATGTCTAGATGATGGCAAGATTTGAGATCATCTTACATTAGGCTTGATATTTAGTGGCTGTGGAGTAAGAGAAATATCCTACTACCATGAGCACCTAAGCGTTAGGTTCTCTGTAAAAACACTGACACTAATGTGCATCCACTACCTCCTTGTGGGAGGACTGGAGGAGTAATGTCACAAAGTTCAACTTCCACAGGAACAGGATGAAAGAGAGAAATAAATTCTTCAGTATGCACTAATGGTTTTGCATCTATATGCATGATAAATCAAACTCTGAACACTAGGGATTTGATCTTTGTCAATGGAGCAGAAATCTCTACTATGAAGCACCTAAGGATCTCTTCTAATCAGATTCTCCAGGCACTTGTGAATGTGTGCCTGTGCACATGTTCAAAAAATAGCATTCTTCCCAAAACAACAAACAGCATTCTAAACGCTTATATGGGCATCCTAGTGGTTTGACAATGTCACACAATTTTTTTTGAAGGAATAATGTGTCCTGCGAGCATTAAAGTCTTTATACGTGGATTATATGCACCTTTTAGTAATATTAAACCTAAAATTTACGGGAATGCCTACTATTTGGTCAGCCTGTAAAAGTAAAAATTGCATAAACGGCTCATAACCAGTTTGATAAAATGGATCTCATACAAGAAATGTCTACCAATGGCCAATGCAGCAATAGACATCATTGACTTACCTCACAAGGCTGCATGCCAAGAAGATTGATGACTGTATTTACAGCTTCAGCTAAACTCTCCCTTGGGCCAAGACCATATTCATCCACTCGTTCACAATCAGGGCCCATGCTTTCCCATGCATTCCTGAAATTAGAAACCCCCACTTTCAATATGTAATCTGCTGAAACAACCTCTAGATCCTCCAGCTGGTATTCATCTTCAACGCCATCATCTTCTGCTTCACCAGTGGATGGGTCAACCTGGGCAATATCCAATTAATGAGCCAGTGATGAGATTTCCACTAAAACATTACAGGTTTTAGTATATATTGGCTGACTGGGATAAAGAAAACCACAAAGCTTGGTGAAGATAAAGGGGCAGGTACCTCTTTAACAATAAATTTCAGAACGTTAGAAAATTTTCCAACTGTAGGCAATCCCTCAGGCTTCTCAAATGCCACAAAAGTCTGCCCAGGTGAATCATAAGGAAGAGATCTGAGAGGCTTGGAGAACACCTCAGAAAATTCTTCCGCTTCTGAACCATCCACAATTACAATAACCTGGAATAGGGGAAACAAATTATATACAGGAGACCTGGCATTGAATTGTAGCATGAAATTGTACGGTATTTATATCTGTCATTACATCTTCCAATAACTGTTCTGGTATTGTGTTTGTGCAGTTGAATTGCAGCACAATATGGCTGTCAAAAATGTGTTTAACAACATTAACTGCATATTCTGTCTCCGCTTCAGTAAGCTCCACAGGTGCTGAGGACTGCAAAGAAATATAATATCAGCATATCATCACATTAGATATTAGATATAGAAAATAAAAATATTAAATTAAAGAATTCTGAAGAATCAGGTGGAAGAACCTTGAAAAGCTTCCCAAAGTTTGCAAACTCAGGATTCGACAAAAGCAATCTTTCATACCCATCTGTAGTAGATGGGGGACCACTAGGAGGAGCACCCAAACCAGTTGGCTTTTTACCAGTGGCTTTCTTCTCTGCAAGAGGCTGAGACTTGACCTCCCTGGGCACTGAGTTAATGTCAAAAGCCTCTTCTGAAGGCGCCTGCATTCACATAAAAAAACATGAGATACGCCCTTAACTAATGAAGAGCAAGAAAAATGAAGAGGACTTACATAGTTTTTCAAACTATTCTCCAGATTGACAAGTGGTATATCAAGTGAACCAAAGAGGAAGTCCTTCACATGTTTATCAGTCTCAACAACTGAACCATCACCTCCAAGTGTGTTCAAATAAAGCGTTGCCCTATCACGAACCTGCAACAAAATAAAAATCAAAGCAGGTAGTAATTTTACACCTCCAGGGTAGAAACTACAATAATGTATGATCTCCATAAACCACATAATTATAGAACTGCCTCAAAAGATGTGACTAGAAGTTTACCTCATCATCACTGTCAAAAAGACATCGCCTTAGCAGAACAAATATGCGGGGCTGAAAGGATAATTATGAGATTTTAAACGAAGTTGATGCAAAATATCACAATTCAAAAAATATCTCAGTGAATCCTATCCACTATAAAAGAAAAATAATGAACAGAGGCAAGTAACACCTTCAAATCATCGACTGCAGCACCAAACTTTGCCATTGTGCTCACAGCACTGGCTCTAACAGTTGCATTCTCAAGATGTACTCTGTTATAAATATAACGAATATATTTGCTGGGGTCTGATGTTTTTGGCCCTTCAACTCCCAAGAAGTGTAGTATCTACAGTACAAGGGAACAAAACAATTGACAACAAACCGTAAGATTCCAAAGTCAAACAGGAAATAACAAGGACCAAAACCAAAAATAATACCTGCGTGGACAAATAAGTGAATTCACAATCTTCAATGAACTCACAAAGATGGAGCAACCCACTTTCCTTAGCATCAGGGATATCTCTAATCAGAATCACAATTGAATCTACAATTGCTTTCTTATAATCAAAACCACCTTCTTCTCTAAGAATGTTACTCAGGAAGTTCATCCTGAATAATAACAGAACAAAACCCAGTACTTTAGACCGCATATCTAGAAAAAATATCCAAATCAAAGCTGTGAAATGTGGGGAAAAGAAACATAAGAAACACATATACTCACAGAGATCTATATTTTAAAGGGTACTTCAAGCACAACGATCTTATTGCTTCAACAACAACAATTTTGAACTCATCAGCAATATCAGACATGAAATTGGTAATCTGCTTCATAAGACGGTCCACGCTTGATTCATTTCCTGTCTTCAGAAGAGTAGTAATAGCAAGGGTGGCAATGCTTCTGTTTTGGTCAGAGATTAAACTTTCCATATCAATGTTGCAGTTAGTGACAGCCATTGGATGTGTCATTGCAACCTGCAAAGTTCAAGGCCACATTCAACAATTATAACTAAAAAAAATGATCAAGTTTGACCAAGTTAAATCCTGTGAAGTTTGCTAAAACAGAATGTTTATGAGCTCGGAATACTTGCTTTTAGTTTCAACCAATTTCTTCCAAAACATAACAGACATAAAAGCAATTTGCTCATTCGACGGAGGAGGAGGTTCATCATATACCATTTCTCAATTTCGATGAAAGCATAAAAAGTATTTCTTAGAAAATTCAAAGGAGGTGAACCTTGTTCAAGGTGCGGACAGCTGCAAATCTCAACACAGGCTTAGAAGAACTCAAGAAGAGCTGAAGAACAGTAATTGCAGGAGTTAATTCCCGGCTTGTTACACCGTTGAGCTCCGTAATTGCCCTGGCAGCTTCAAAAATCACCATCTCTGATTTGTGACGAAGGCAACTCTCAAGATAATCATAGAAGGGACGGTCCCCTGATTGCGAATTATTTCCTGACTCGCGAATCACCTGCAAATACTATGCTAAATGAACATTATGCAAATAAATAAAATCCCTGTGACAGCTCTATTTGAAAAGGAAAACACACCTGGCTTGTATAACGGATCAAAAGGCATTGAGCCAAAGGTGAGCGAACAGTTCCCCTGGTCAAGCTGGTAACCAGCTTGCTAACAGCTAATCGATCATTCTGCCGTATCTGCAATGTAGTAAGCCAGCATGTGTCACTAAATCTGTTTAAGTGTTTATAATATGCATTATTTTTCGTTGTGAAGATAAATAGTATCCTGAGAAGGTAAAATAAAATTGAATTATGCAGAAATTTAAAGGAGAAATATAAATTAACAATGGAATTTGCACTGATTGACTAAAAGATCTATAATGATGATAGAGTTTTGATTTTCCAATAGAG
This sequence comes from Aeschynomene evenia, assembly GCA_013621005.1. NCBI lineage: Eukaryota > Viridiplantae > Streptophyta > Magnoliopsida > Fabales > Fabaceae > Aeschynomene > Aeschynomene evenia. The sequence continues at coordinate 32,260,298 of CM024266.1, read as the reverse complement.
TTTATTCTGATACTTCATGAGAGCTGTACTTTGTCAAACCAGTCATGCTGCATACCTGATGTAGCAAAGCCAGTGCATGAAATTGTACAAGAGCTGCTCTTGATTGAACAGCTTCCTGAACCTCATTGCTCCACCTTTTTACAATCTCAGGATTTGTCTGAAAGGGGTGATAAAATATAAGGAAGGAACATAGATGGAAAGGCAGATTAAGGAATAACAAATAGATGAATCCCAAATAGAAATAGCAATACCTGGAGTAGATGAATCCCACTAACTAGGGCCGCACTTGCAACAACAGGGTTCTTATCTACGATTGCTTGTTTCAAATACCGCTCAATTTGGGTAAGGAGGGTTCCATCCGTGATACGACATAGCACACGAATGGCATTAGCCCTATACATATCAGTTTTACTATTCATGTCCTTCATGAGAGAGCTAGTGACGATAATAACCTTTCAAAAGCAAAATTAATAGAACAGTCAGAATCTAAGTTTGTAAAACACAGACCACATAAGTGAATCTGACAAGTAATGAAAATGGCATGAGAATTTTCAACCTCGTCCGCAGAAGGGGAGAGTTCCTTTATTATCAAGTAGACCATTCTCCTCAACCCAAGATCTCGAGACTGGAAGAGCTTAGTCACAGCAAAGAAAACATCTGTAGCTTCGACCTGTCCAATTGCATCAAGAATAAATTACATAAAAAACATTAATAATGAATGTAACATAATTCTGCAAGTTCAATATATAAATAAGCAAGGATCTCTACAAAGGACAAAATCATAACACACACTTAAAACGAAAAACAGAGGCAAAAATCTTTACCTTTGTAAATGAATCTCCTTGATTCAGTAGATATAACAATTTAGTGATAACCTAGGGGGAAAATACAACAAACATCCACAATGTCAAGAATTCAGCTGCTCAATAACACAATGAAAAAATAAATAAATCATACAGCTCAAAATAAACAAATAAATAAATAAATAAAAACCTGTGAACATCTCCTAGCATCTAGTTGCGGGTCATTAAAAACCCTGGCCTCCTGAAGAACAGCCCCCTTCTCAATTCCCAGAAAGGGAGAATACTCCGCTGTTAAGTAACACACACATTCACAATTAACATAATACGCTACGAATAATACACAATGCTTAATATACGTAGTATCATTCACAATGCACGCAGAAATGTGAAAACGAGCAACGAAAAATATATATATCAATTGATGAGCGTAAAGTTGTTCAAACAACCAATTGCGCAGAACTAATGATCTGCATTGCAAATTAAGCGCCTAGATCAGCTCAAGTTTCTAAAATCAACGTCGAATCGAAACCAGATCGGGACGAGACAGAGCAAAAGGCAAGTGAGAGGTTCAAACAACACAGTAATCCAAGATCTAAGCGAATCCCACCGCAATAGCAATGGGAATCGGAAATTAAGCATTGGATCTGGAAACAAAACATAGTGATCTCAGCAACACCAGCAGATAGAAGAAACTAAGAATTGTTGAAATCAGATCGAAATTACGGAAGCAAGGAGAATAGTGGTTGTTGAAAGAAATGAATGAATGAATTAAGAATCTAACCTTCGTCGTCGCGGTCATCGTCCTTCTTGACAAGGGGCTGAGCCATGGGAAGGTGAATCTGCGAGATCTGAGAGATTGAGCAACGGAATCTCTGTGTGTAGGTGCCTCTGTGAGTGCACCAGAGTTCAGAAATGAGAAGAAGAAGAGGAAGAAGAAGAAGAAGACGAAGCAGAAAGGAGAATGTGAAGTGTGAAAGGCACAATAAAAGAGAAGAGAAGAGAAGAGAATAGAGAGTTGCAGCACAAGATCGGGAAAAGATAGGCACTACCCGTGTTACTGTGTGCTTGAGCACTACATTTTCATCTTTATTTTTATCGATTATTTTATATATAAAGAGAATTTATTAAAAATTGATTAATTTTTTACTCTAAAATTAAAACTACAAAAATTAAAAGTAAATTAAATAAATCATAAAAGTAATCACCTCAATAAATATAAATTGTTTTAATTTTCTCTTTTTTTTTCTATTTACCTCAAAGTCTTCTATACTATTTTTTACTATATATGTCTTATTTTTTATCCATATTTGCAGAAAAAATTAAGAATATAAAAAAATACGACTGAATGGAAAAAATAAAGATTATACACTTTATAGTTAGAGATTACTTATTTTTATGCAATATAAAATTGAAAATTATATATTTTAAAATATAATATAATATGACTTTTTCAAAGACTATAAAGCGAAAGACTATAATATGACTTTATATTATAAAATAAAGACTATAGCCTTTAAAATATTGAATAACCTGAATTTTTTAGTATAGATTGAAGACTATATCCTTTAAAATATGATATTTCAAAAAAAAATTGATTGTATGATAAAATAACGACTATATCCTATAAAATATTAAATCACATTAATTTTTTACATATAGTCGAAATTGAAGGCTATATACTTTAAAATGTATATTTCACAATTTTTTTGGGTTGTATTATAAAATAAAGTCTAAAGACATTAAAATACTGAATCACATTATTTTTTTCACATATAGTAGAGATTGAAGATTTTATCATTTAAATGTGAGATTTCATAATTTTTTTGTTGTATTATAAAATAAAGATTATAGTTTATAAAATATTGAATCACATTAATTTTTCACATATAGTAGAAATTGAAGGCTATATACTTTAAAATGTGAGATTTCACTATTTTTTTAAATAGACTATAAATTAAAAACTATAGCCTCTAAAATATTGAATCACATGAATTTTTTACAAATAATAGAAATTTAAGGCTATATACTTTATAATGTATGATTTCAAAATATTTTTGGTTGTATTATAAAATAAAGATTATAGCCTATAAAATATTGAATCACATAAATTTTTTACATATTGTAGAAATTGAAGGTTATATACTTTAAAATGTGAGATTTCACATATTTTTGGTTGTGCTATAAAACAAAGAGTATATAGCCTATAAAATATTGAATCACATTAATTTTTCACATATAGTAAAAAATTGAAGACTATAGACTTTAAAATTTGAAAATTCGCAAATTTTTTTGTTGTATTATAAAATAAAGACTATAGCCTATAAAATATTGAATCACATTAATTTTTCACATATAGTAAAAATTGAAGGCTATATAATTTAAAATGTGAGATTTCAATATTTTTTATTATATTATAAAATAAAGATTATAGCCTATAAAATGTTGAATCACATCAATTTTTTACATATAGTAGGAATTGAAGGCTATATACTTTAAAATGTAATATTTCACATATTTTTTGTTGTACTATAAAACAAAGAATATAACCTATAAAATATAAAATCATATCAACTTTTCACATATAGTAGAAATTGAAGGTTATATACTTTAAAATGTATGATTTTACAATTTTTTTGTTGTATTATAAAATAAAATCTATAGACATTAAAATATTGAATCACATTAATTTTTCACATATAGTTGAAATTGAATGCTATATACTTTAAAATGTGTGATTTCATAATATTTTTTGTTTTACCATAAAATAAAGACTATAGCCTATAAAATATTTAATCACATGAATTTTTCAAATATAGTTTAAATTGAAAGCTATATATTTTAAAATGTGAGATTTCACATATTTTTTTGTTGTACTATAAAACAAAGAGTATAACCTATAAAATATTGAATTTAATTTTTTACATATAGTAGAAATGAAGACTATATACTTTAAAATTTGAGAATTCATAATTTTTTTGGTTGTATTATAAAATAAATACTATAGCCTATAAAATATTGAATCACATTAATTATTCACGTATCGTAGAAATTGAAAGCTATATACTTTAAAATGTGAAATTTCAAAAAATATTTGTTGTATTATAAATTAAAGTTTATAGCATGTAAAATATTAAATCACATGAATTTTTCACATATAGAAAAAATTGAAGACTATATATTTTAAAATATGAGATTTCATAATTTTTTAACCGTATGATAAAATAATGATTATAGTATTTAAAATATTGAATAACTTAAATTTTAAACCTATAATAAAAATTTAAGATTATATACTTATTAAAGTATAATTTCGTGTGATCTCTCACAGCACGCGATTATACGACTAGTAATAACTAATTTAACAGAAAGTAAAAATAAAATTACGATTGGTTGATGAGCAAATGTGAATCAGCTACAGCTGTCAGCAGGGGAATATTCCTCGAAATTAAAATTAAAAAATAAAATATATAGAGAGAGAGAGGAGTGGAGGGTGTGGTGTTGTGTTTGATTTGAGGTTGAAGAGAAAGAGACTAGAAAGCTCCCAACTCTCAACGCAGCTTCTTCTTCTTCTTCGCTGAATCTCTCTCTCTCGTAACAGAAAGCGGTTACACTTTTCCGATCTCTCAACAGAAAACGGTTACACTCTCCGATCGCTAGAAAAGTAAAACCGAAACATGCCTTCCAGAAGAAGAACTCTCTTGAAGGTCATCATTCTTGGTGACAGCGGGTCAGTTTAGCTTGTCGATTCTACTGTTTATTTCTTGTTATGATTCTTCTTCTGTAGATCTTTGCAGTTAGATTTCACGGTTTCCATCGAATTTTCAGCTACTTCACTCAATTCGCTCGGTTTCTCCGATTTTATTTATATTGTCTCTTCTGCTGATTGTTTTGTGTTTTCAGCTGCGAATCTCTGTTTTGTTCGAACTGTTTTCAAATTTTCATGATGTGCGAACACGTGATTGGATTATACTGTAAAGAATTTTCGATATATGTGTTTGTGTTGCTTTTGTTTGGATCATGAGAAATGTTGCTACTGTAATTCGAATGATTTGGACACTCTCTATAAGTCATGGTAGCTTGGATTTATATAACACTGTAATGATGATGCTTATGCAGGGTTGGGAAGACATCGTTGATGAATCAGTATCCTTTGGTTCTTGTGTTGAAACTTCTTGATATGTATTAATCAGTATAATTTTCTGATGCGACGACTCCTATTGTGTCATGAGTATCTGCTGAGTATGTAATGTATTTTCCCTAACTTATATACTTTAGATATGTGAATAAGAAATTTAGCAATCAGTACAAGGCAACCATTGGAGCAGACTTTTTAACCAAGGAAGTGCAATTTGAAGATAGGCTTTTCACCTTACAGGTTTGTTTATTATTATTATTGCTGGATTGTAACTTGGTTTTTTCTGCTTTGTAATTCATGAAATGATGAAAGTGACTGTGTATGTGCTTGAGCCATGTTGAGGAAAAAGAAGCACCATTGGGAGGCAATTTTACATATAGCAAAAGGACAAGGATCCTCTAAAGTGAGATTCTCACTTTGGAGTTTTGCATGTAGCAAAATGTCGCATGCTGATTTAGGCATTTAGCCAAGGAATTCTTCCTCTTTAATTTTTTGTTTATATATCTTTACTTTGCAGATTTGGGATACAGCTGGTCAGGAAAGATTCCAAAGCCTAGGGGTTGCTTTCTATCGTGGTGCTGATTGCTGTGTTCTTGTGTATGATGTTAATTCAATGAAATCATTTGATAACCTTAACAACTGGAGGGAGGAGTTTCTGATTCAGGTATTCCTGTGCTCCCTCTCTCAGGACAAATTTCTAGACTTTATCAATTATCACAAGCGATGTTGTTGTGATTTGTAAACATTAAGCTCTGCAATTTCTTTGACAGGCAAGTCCTTCAGATCCGGAGAATTTTCCTTTTGTTGTTATAGGAAACAAGGTAGATATTGATGGTGGTAACAGTAGAGTGGTATGTTTTCTCTCTCCTTTCTGTCAAAGCTTGCATGGTTCAGATACCTCACATCCATAAAACACTTAAAACATACTGCTAAACAGCTGAACAAAAAAAGGTTGTATTGCACCGCAGGTTTCAGAAAAGAAGGCTCGGGCTTGGTGTGCATCAAAAGGAAATATCCCATATTTTGAGACATCTGCCAAGGAAGGTATTAATGTTGAAGAAGCATTCCAGTGCATAGCAAAGAACGCCCTGAAAAGTGGGGAAGAGGAAGAATTGTAAGTTCTCAAACATGTTTATCTCTTCTCTAATGTATCTGAACACACTATGGCACTAATACATATAGGATTATAGATAGATACCTCTCACTAGGAGATGGTGTTGATTGGTAAGGGGAACATACTTCATTCCAATTAGTGTTTTTGTTCACATAACCATGTTGTCACTTGAAATGGGAAGATCTAAATATGGTTAATTTATGATTATAGAAACAATTGTAAACCATTAGTGACCTTATAATCATAATTTTTTCTTTTAAAAAATGGATAGGCTGGTTGCAAGGTGATAGTATTTTTTTTAAGTAGCATTATTGATTTTTTTTATTGGAATTATAACTTTTGGTTGTAATTGAGTAGCATGCTTAAACCTCATGAATATGTTTGGAACAATTTTTTCAAGGACAAGACCAATATCAAGTCCCTCATATTCATTTCAACCAATTCTTTAATCAAATGATGACATGTATTTATAATTTTATTGGAATTAGTACTTAAAATACAATTTTCTCAAGAAATATGCACACTTGTCATTATTTCATTTGAGAATTGTTGACATGAAGAATTTGATCTAAGTTTTATCCTTTTTTTCAAGTCTTACTCCCTTCACTGCTCACTACTGCATTAACACTCTGACCCGTTTCTTTTAGTGCTGTAACTTTGGGATTGTCAACTGTGTATATAGTTGTACCCTTCAAATGAGTATGGGTGCTGGTTAGGTCATTTTTGCAGTTATTACTAGTAATTTATGGTATTGATATCATCACGGTTTGGGCTTTGTTCTCTTTGTGTTAAATTGTGTGTACTCACTCACTTTTATGGTAGGTACCTTCCCGACACAATTGATGTTGGAAACAGCAGTCAGCAACGGGCATCGGGCTGTGAGTGCTGAAAATATATATACACTTCTTTTCAGTGCAATAAAGTTCATCACTCAAAATCATTTCGTCCTGTTTAGCAATTTATGGTCTGTACATTGGTGTTTGCTTGCTCAAGAAACAAATTGGTCAAGTGCTATCTGTTCTGTGGGGTAGCTGTTTTGTTATATTCGTCAATTTATCGGATTAGTTCTTCACCTTGCATGCTATTCCAATATTGCGAAAGGAACTGCTAAGATAATCCTCAAGTTGTTTTTGTTTAATTGCTTATATTTTCTCATCAGATATAACAATGTTCTCTTCTCTCTCAAGGATAAATATGATTTTTCTTCCGTGTGATGTTTGTTTTGAGAAAGAATAAAAATAACTAGTTATTACCGGGGCTGGGTTGGTTTAGGCAGTTCGATAATTGTTTCTTTTAAACAAATGGTTCATTCTAACTCATGGCATCCATCACTCGCATTCTATATCCCGGTGAATTGAGATTCTAAAAGAAAAAGAAAAGGTCGGCATGTAGTGTATGTGCTGTATGGAGTCGTCCAAATTTCAATATGCTCCCCCACCCAAGGATTAACAAGAGAAACACATTACATGTACTGAAGTGAACGCGCCAATTACACCTCAAAGCTTGAAACAATAAAATCCTATCACTCTACAAATTCGAACATCAGAAAAACATTCATTATCCCATTTCTGGCCGCTGCTTGTAAGGGGAGAAAACAAGGCTACAATGCAGTCTCTCTGGTCACTGAGTTCCCAATAGCTGTCAAATTGCACTTACTCCACCTTTGTAAGAATTGACTGGGTCGAATAATAAACATGTCAATATTGCAAGAAAGTAGTGTATACAACAAGAATTAGCAGGATTGTAACCAAACAAGCACGATTTCTCTAACAAAGAAAAAGTAGTTTGCAGTGATGCTAATCCATCCGTCTGTTCCTGTTATCGCAAATCATAATCAGATTTGGAATTGGAGTCCTATATTTAAAAGGATTGGAAGTTGAAAACAATGCTGGGCCTGCGGCATATTCCCACTATACTATCAATATCATAACTTCAACTGGCCAAAAATACCACGACAAAATCGAAACATATACTCACATTGTCAAAGTTGCGGCATGAAGACATGAACTTTCTTTTTCGTATGTACTCCACATTTATTTCATCTCCCAACAGAGGAAAGCTTTTCCTGGCTGGATGGCTGAACTGAATTTCCGACAGCAGTTGCAGATGCTAATGGGTTTGGAAGTGTACTAGCTATAGGGCCCATAGGTCTAGGAATCGGTGGCCTTTGGGGATTCATCATCATTTGTGATCTTGGGAGTGAGTTTGCAAAATTCATAGGAACTCTATTGGCTGGTAAGGATGGAGGCACACCTCTAGATGAGGAAGCTGGTAAACCAAGCCGGGAGGCAATTATCAAAGCACGCTCATGGAAAAGCTTATGCCGTGACCGCTCTAAATGCTCTCTTACCCTCATCACTACATTCTCCATATCATTAAAAAAAGCCAGCTTTGTTTCCAACTTATGCAACTGCAAGTCAATAAAATCCACCAAGAAAGTCAAAGGAACAGTATATACAAATATAATGTAATGAGGGCATGCTATGTCAAGAGAATACCTGCTTTTCTATCAATGATGAAGTAAGTTGTCGAATTTGCTCTTCTTCCTGATTTGCTAGAAGTCTTGCCTTCACTGCTGCTGCCGCAAGTATTGTAACTGCAGCACGTTTTTCTTTCTCGGAGTTGTCATTATGTTTTGTCTTAATACTATCATCTTTCACTTTTGTGCCACTTTCTGTGTGTTCTTTACCTGCCACCATATGAAAGATATATATTCATTTTCTCGAAATGATATTGCAGTATGACCAAAAAATAACCTCTCCAACCTGTCCCTTATTATATAGTTCACGAATAACTACAGCATAGTATCTGGATTCAGGAAGAAAGAGAAAGACAAACCTGTGTCTGTGCCATTTTCATCACCAGCATTTGATTCAACTGGATGCGAAGGTGAAACCATATCTACATCATTTTCTGTCCCATTCTGTTGGGCTGAAATTGATGCGCCTAGTGGCTGAGATTTACTCTTCTCTGATGGCAAGGAACTTGAAGCCATATCAACATCCATTGCCGAGTCTTTCATTTGCATAGACTCAGGAACTGAACTTGTTGATAGATTTTGAGGCTTACTCTTATCTGAGGGCATAGAATCAGACACCATCTCAGTATTTTTTGTTGCCTCTACTGGTTGTTGATTGTTTCCTGATGTGTTGGAATCAGGCGCATAAGTGTCTTTTGTTTCCTCTACAGAGTGGTTAGGTTCTTTAGTCAAAGTTCCCTCCTCGGAAGTAAGTGGAATTTCAGCCTTGGAATTTGAACCACCTAAATCAGGCAGAGCGGAATTGGGTAACTTTGAAATGCTAGGATCATTATCATTGTCAAGTCTGCAATCCTCATGATTTACAACAGCTTGCTCCTTTGAAGCAGTTGGTTTTTCTGAATCTCCGTTATTTGTAGAAGCCACCTGCCTCTTGTCTTCTAAACCATTGTTTTCAATTTTCATGTTGCTGTTATCATCTTGTAAATCTTTATCATCTAACGTCAATTTATCCTGTTTTACATTTATCTCATCCTGGTCTCCCTCTTTTTTAGAATCCCTATGGCACAACATTGTAAGCTCCAATCAACAACCACTAGAATTGTAACGGAATCACAAAAAATGCAAAGTTTCCACATAAAATTACATACCTCTCAGAAGTTGTTGGTTCCTTCTTATTATCTGGTTGATCTTCCAGAATAAAGCAATTCCTTGCAGCAAGCTCAGTGCCAGGAGAATTTCCATACATGGATTTTAAGGAGCTATGTGCTGAAGCAAAAGCCACATCGGAACCCACCAAACGTGCAAGGAAAGCTGCCTGAAAAAAAAGAGAGGCGTGGGGGTGGGGGGAGCAACCCGATATAAATGCATGAGTGAAAACATGGAACTGGAAAACATAAACATGGCATAAAATAAGGAAATAGAAATATAATACATATATATAATTAAGTAGTAAAAACAAGAGGATTTAACAGCATAACAAAACTAGCAATTTTGTTAAGTTTGTCATCAACACATGACACAGTATTGTAGAAGGACAATCAGCAACAGCATTTATAGCAAAATATAAAATTAATTTAAGATTATCGCTCTGAAGGGAGAAGACTTCCATTAAATAATTTAGATTCAATTTGTTGCCATATTTCTAAAACACCGAATAAAAATGCAACTGTGCATACACCCAAGCATTCAACTTACCAATGCCATGACAGGATTACCCACTTCGGCAAATGAAGATGGGCCTTCAGGTCCAGGAGAATAACCAACAGCTGCAAATGCTTCCTTAAGAGCATTTAGAGCGCAGTCATTGCCTACTTCCTGATTCAATTTTGCTTTATCAGCATCCTCTGACTTAGAAGTTTCCTCAGTATTTTTCTCACCACTACCATCTTCTGGCTTCGGAGTCTCCTCATTAGCCTTCTCCTTAGCATCGTCAGACTTAGAAGCTTCACCATGCTTTTCGATGGTATCACTAGTGTTATTCTCAATACATTCTGAAGTATCTTTTTGTGCAGATGCATCATTGTTAGTGGCAGTTGGTTCTGCCGTTTCTTTGCAACTGGCTTCAACAACATCATCACGATCCACAAAGGCATCTTCAATCGGCATTTGAACGAAGTGCAAAATGCATTGAGCTTTTGTTTTTGTTCCAACATGTTCTGCAATTTCATTCCAATTTTCTCTGTAAAGTTCTAGTGCTTCAAGAAGCAAGAGAGTCTCCTGATCGGTCCACTTTCCACCACTAACCCCTGCAACTTCAGCTGGTTCCATAAGTATAAAATCTGATGAAGACATGCCAGAGCCAAATCTCCTGTTACTAAAGCAGTCGGTACATAGATCAAAGTCTGCCTGTCAGACACATCACACGGATGAGGAAATATACAACATGAAATGGAGAAGCAAATTAAATAATCATCAATACCCAAGCAATTCTAACAATACATGCATGATAATTCAACAGAGAGTAAAATAGTTAGCCAGCTTGTTGCTAATGAAATGACAGACAACCACTACTAACAAAACCAACTTGAATACATTTTAAAACAGCCCTCACTAGACCTCTCTTGACGAATTCAATATCATTATCTTGTAAGTTAGCTAGTAATCGAAAAGGTTAGTTGCTCTTCTGTGCTATTGAATACAATGAACTCTGTATAGTATTCACTTTTGCTTATGCTTCCACCACTCATAAATGTTATTGCATGCCAATTAACGAAAAAAAATATTCCAAAAGGTCCAACTGAATTCAGATAAGATTGAAAATTGATTCAGTATCACCAGTGACAGATCTAGAAAATTTTAACAATGGGGGCAAAAATATTACACCACTAATATATATAAATATAAGATGATGTTTTTTGATTTTTTGTTAGTGTGGGGGCAAATTTAATAATACAATGGGGGCAAAATATATACATGTATATATATTTTAACTAAAAAATTTAAAACTTAGTGGGGGCATAAGCCCCCATAAGCATACATGTAGATCCGTCTCTGAGTATCACAAAGCCACAACGATAATGTTAAGGTTTTTCCCCTCTTACCCTGAAATATTATAAGATAGCAGTAACACAGAAACAGAACAGCAGAAGAGTAGAAGACTAGAAGAATAAGATAGAATAAGTTGAGGTATCAATATGATACTCTCAGTTTGTATTATTAAGAAAGGGGGTTGAGAAGAGAGAGAGATACGAAAGAAAGATTACACTTGGCTTTCGAGAGGCCAAACTCTCCACAATAAATTCACTTTACTAATTTCCTACCTAATAATCTTCCTCAGCCTTAACACTTATACTAATAATATCCTAACCACTTCCCTAAAGCTGAGACATTTGAAATTTTCATTCGGTTACATATTTTCCTCTCCTTCTATAAGTGAATTTAAAAGGAGTAGAATCCTGATTTTGTCTCTGGTTTGTTACAATACCCTCCCCATGGAGAGCCACCTTGTCCTCAAGGTGGAAAGATGGAAATGCCAATTGCAGTTTGTCGGCCAGCTCCCATGTACTTTCAAATTCGGGCAGATTCTGCCACTTGACTAAAACTTCCAGGTTCCCTTGTTTGCTGAAACGACTGTCCAGCACCTGTTCCAGTTCCACTAGTAGTTCTCCTTCGTCAGTTAAAGCCTCCGGTAAGCCTTGTGGTTCGATTGAAGATCCCAAACTCTTCTTAAGTAGTGAAACATGAAAGATAGGATGGATCTTGGCCGAAGGTGGTAACTGAAGTTTGTAAGCTACCTCACCAATTTTCTCTAATACTTCATAAGGGCCATAATATCTGGAGCATAGCTTCTGATTTGGTCTAGTTGCCAGAGATCTCATCCTGTATGGTTGGATCTTCAAAAACACCAAGTCTCCTACCTCGAAAGATACATCTCGTCTCTTTTTATCAGCCGCTTGCTTCATGCGATTCTGAGCTCTGTTCAACTGAAATTGTAACTCATCTAACATCTGATTTCGGTCTTCCATTAGTACTCTAACTTCTTCTACTGTGGATTCCAACCCTCTGCGTAACAGTGGAGGCGGTTCTCTCCCATATAATGCTCGAAAAGGTGTCATCCGAATGGACCCGTGATATGTAGTATTGTACCAAAATTCGGCCCATGGTAGCCAAGTTGACCACTGTTTTGGTTTAGAACTTGTGAGGCAGCGAAGATAAGTCTCCAAGCACTTGTTAAGTTTGGCCGTCTGTCTGTGGGTGGTATGCGGAGGACATTTTTAAGGAAGTTCCCGCTTGTTTGAACACTTCGGACCAAAAAGCACTCATGAAAATTTTGTCGCGGTCAGAGACAATGGAAGATGGAAATCCATGTAGGCGAACAACCTCCTTAATGAACAAAAGAGCAATATCCTTGGCTGAGAAAGGATGTGATAGGGGGTAGAAATGAGCATATTTAGAAAGTCGATCAACCACCACCAAGATTGTGTCCATCCCTTTAGATCGAGGCAATCCCCCAATGAAGTCCATAGAGATGTCAGCCCACACATTAGTCGGTATAGGAAGGGGTTGAAGTAAACCTGCCGGTTGAAGGGTGGAATGTTTATTTTTCTGGCATACTTCACAGTTTTTCACGAACTCCATCACTGCCGACTTCATACCTTCCCAATATACAACGAAGGAAATTCTTTTATAGGTTCGAAAAAATCCCGAATGACCTGCCAATTTGGAGCTGTGAAATTCTAGTAATAGCTTAGGGATCCACTTGGATGTCTTGGTAATGACTAACCGGCCTTTATACATTAATTTGCCATTTAATAATTCAAAACCCGGTACTGTCTCCTCCCCTTGTAACAGCTTTTGCATGATGGACTTTAGCTTCTCATCGGCTAGTACTTCGATTTCAATATCTCCCCATTCATCAGCTATGGGGAAAGAAAGAGATGAGTAGTGGAATTTCCTTGAGAGGGCATCGGCCACTCGATTCTCCGATCCAGCCTTGTAACGAATATCAAAATTATACCCCAACAACTTGGATAACCATTTTTGCTGCCCTTCATCTGCAACTTTCTGGTCCAGGAGGTACTTTAAGGCTTTTTGGTCTGTGAAACCGTGAATTTCTAGCCGAGAAGATAGTGCCTCCACTTTTGGATAGCCAAAACAATAGCCATTAATTCTCTTTCGTACACAGATTTGTTTGAGCTGAAGCAGAAAGTTTTGGCTCATGAACGCAATGGGACGCCCCTCTTGCATCAGAACTGCGCCAACTCCTTTACCTGATGCATCTGTTTCAATCTGGAAAGGTTTTGAAAAGCATGGTACTGCCAACACAGGAACTGAGACCATTGCCTTTTTGAGTTGTTGAAATGCCTCTTCCGCCTCATCATTCCAATGGAACCCGTCTTTCTTTAGTAACTGGGTTAGTGGCCAAGCAATGCCTCCATATCCTTTTACGAATCTTCGATAATATCCTGTGAGACCAAGAAATCCGCGTAAACCTTTAAGGTCTTTGGGCCGCGGCCAATCTAACATGTCTTGGAGTTTTTTGGGATCTGCTGCCACACCCTTTGCTGATATGATATGGCCCAAATACTCAACGCAAGATCTTTCAAAACAGCACTTCTTTTTGTTGACCAACAAGTGATTATGTCGCAATAATTCCAACACTTGCAGTAGGTGTACCCGATGGCTATCCACATCCTTACTGTAAATTAGGATGTCATAAAAAAAAACCAAAGCAAACTTCCGCAGAAACGGTTTCAGAATTTTGTTCATGAGTGCTTGAAAAGTAGATGGTGCGTTTGAAAGGCCAAATGGCACTACGAGGAATTCGTAATGACCCTCGTGTGTGCAGAAAACAGTCTTGTGAATATCTTCGTCCTTCATACGAATCTGGTGGTACCCGGATTTTAAATCAAGTTTGGAAAAAACAGCAGCCCCTTCCAATTCGTCCAATAATTCCTCAATTACTGGTATCGGAAATTTGTCCGGAACGGTGATTTTGTTGAGTGCCCGGTAATCTACACAAAACCTTCATCCGCCATCCTTCTTTTTCACTAGAATTACTGGACTATAAAATGGGCTTGTGCTTGGTCTGATAATCCCGATTTGGAGCATTTCTTCAATGATTTTCTCCATTTCCTCCTTCTGATAATGAGGGTATCGATATGGCCGTATGTTCGGAATATCTGATGGTTCTCGTAATACTATGGCATGGTCATGTGATCTCTGGGGGGGAAGACCAGACGGATTCTGAAACAGATCATCGAATTTGCTCAAAAGTTCTGTGGTTTCAGCCGAGATGGGTTCTGGATCTTCCACAACAACAGGGCGAAATAATGGAGTAACCAAGAATCCCTCTTCAGCATTTCTCAGAGCCTGAAGAGTTACTTTGCTACTGGCTTGAGTTCTTCCTAAGGTAGGATCCCCCTGCAAAGTGACTTTGGAACCATCCTGTATCCAGCTCAGAGATAAAGTGTTGTAATCACCTTCAAATTTCCCGTGACTGGCGACCCAACCCGCACCTAACACCACCTCTGAACGACCCAATTCCATAACCAAAAAATTCGCCACGATTGAAATACCTTGTACCAGAATTTGGATGTTCTCGCATCCACCTAACCCATGCTCGATTGCACCGTTTCCCACCTCTATTTGGAACGGAGGGAGGTTCATCAGGGGTAAACCCAAGGTGGAGACTAGAGTAGAAGAAATGAAATTAGCCTCGGCACCTGGGTCTACCAAAACGACCACCTCCCTATCATTAATGAACCCGCGAACCTTGAGAGTTTGATGAGAAGTGAGACCCCAGTAGCTAAGAGATGAAAGATGCAGAGACAGTGTGTTAAGGGATAATTCATGTTCTGTTTCGGAAGGCTTTTCATCAGTATCATGTGGGTTGTCGTCATCCTCACCCAACAATACCAGTTGTTGATGGCGGAATTTGCATGTGTGACTCGGATTCCACTTGTCACCACAACGAAAACATAGTCCTCGGCGTTGACGGTCACTCCATTCTTCATTAGAAAGCCAACGTGAAGTCGGCTTGGAAGCATTAGAATTGGACGCAGTGGAGAGGGTAGAGTCGGGCTTTGGATCGGATTTAGTGACAATGGTGGGTTTACCTTAGTCTGCTGAAGAAGAATGGTTATTGGGCCTGGCCCAATTTGATTGTTTAGAAACCCATCCCGAGCGAGAACCCGGGTCGTGCTTCCTACCTCCTGGGTGTAAGCCTTCTTCTTCCCATGCGACATTCCTTGCTTCCAGTACCATGGCACGGTCCATCAAAGCCTGGAGGGTCTCAAAATCTTCCACCTTTAACTCAGCTTTGATGGTCGATTTGAGACCTTCATGGAACATGCACATTAAAGTGTCGTTTCCCAACTGTCGGTGGGAACGAGCGGCCAGTTCGAAATCCTTGCGATATGTCAGCATCGATCCAGTTTGTTTCACCCGCAATAATGGAGCAAGCGGGTTTGCTGCGGCGCCGGGTTCAAAGCGCTTAAGCAGGTCCTGTTTGAATCGGAGCCAGGAGTGAAAAGTGGACTGCGATTCCCACCATTCGAACCAAGTTAAAGCCTCTCCCTGAAGTGCGAGCACCGCGTATTCTAGCTTGTCCCCCACCGGAATTTCCGAGATGCGAAAACAGCGGTCCATTCGTACGAGCCACCCTCCGGCGTCCGTCCCGTCAAAATACGGGATTTCCACCCGGCGATTGTTGTCGCCTTTGTTCAGAGTGGGTTCCCGGCGATGTCCCCCACCGGAATCCTCGATGCGAGAGTGTCCGCCTTCGCCATCGGGATTTGGTTGCTGTGGACGCAGCATTATTTCTTCCATCCTTTTCATCATGGATTCCAACAATCGTGTTTGTTCAGCCACCTGTCTCTCCAACCCTTCCACTCGTTCTTCCATGGCAGCAGTGGTGCGAGTCGAGACCATCCACAGGTAAGAATCCCAGATCGTGGGTTGATACCAATTGTTAAGGTTTTTCCCCTCTTACCCTGAAATATTATAAGATAGCAGTAACACAGAAACAGAACAGAAGACTAGAAGACTAGAAGAATAAGATAGAATAAGTTGAGGTATCAATATGATACTCTCAGTTTGTATTATTAAGAAAGGGGGTTGAGAAGAGAGAGAGATACGAAAGAAAGATTACACTTGGCTTTCGAGAGGCCAAACTCTCCACAATAAATTCACTCTACTAATTTCCTACCTAATAATCTTCCCCAGCCTTAACACTTATACTAATAATATCCTAACCACTTCCCTAAAGCTGAGGCATTTGAAATTTTCATTCGGTTACATGTTTTCCTCTCCTTCTATAAGTGAATTTAAAAGGAGTAGAATCCCAATTTTGTCTCTGGTTTGTTACAGATAACTGATACAAAATATCTTTCGGAGACATTATAGAAAAAATTACCAAATTGCAACTGCACAGACCAATGTAAATAAACCACAACTTTTATAGGAATAACAGGCTTTGAACACCATATTTGAGAATGGTAGTCAGAACTATAAATGAAATATAGGTAAGGTTAAGCAAAATAATCTCTTCAACAAATTAATAAATTACCAACTTCAATTACTTAATTACAAATAACAACCTGCTTCTGGCAATGGTAACGTTTGCGCGAACAATCAGCAGAACAAGAGTTGCAATGATACTCAAGCATCTCAATTGCTGATCCCTCTTGTTTCACCAACTCCTCAGCTATTGCAGGCTCTGGAAACAACCCATTGGTCATAGCTGGACTCATTGAGCTAGTCTTTTGAACAACGGGCGGACATAATTGGAGATTTTCAAATTGATACAATTTATCAAGCAATGTATTCTTCTCTGCTTCCTCATCACCACCAGTGTTGGCCACAGTAGAACCCATAGAAGGAAATGGGTGGAAATTAATTAAACCCCAATAGTCCAAAAACTCCATTACCTCTTGCCTAGCATCCAAGTCTCCAACATTAAGCTCTGACAAATCTTTCAATTCTATTTGTATGTTTGGATTTGCATGAAACTTCTTCATTATCCAATTTCTTATATCCATGTATATATCAGGAGTCCGATTCTCAATTTTGCCATTAAAGAAGGATGGCATCATACGCTTCTCAATAGGATGAATTTCCATCCATGAAAACCAACCTGAAATCCAATTGCAAGGATAAAATAGAAAATTCAAGAACAAAGCTTTTGATCTTCAGCTAAAACTAAAATAACCTCACTGCAAATAAATATTGAATACATGAAAATCAACCGCTTAGACAAACAAAATCATCTTTTCAAGGTTTAGGGGATCCAAACGGACACTTGGCTTGCCAAGTATTAGCAAAACAGAAACAAACATAAACCAAGTCTTTTGTCCACTAGGTGGAGTCAGTTACACGGGTAAAACAACATTATTGCGTCTCATAACTGAGACAAGACATTAAAATGCATCATTGTATCTCATAACTAGACAAGACATTAAAATCTAAGTATGTGTGTAACGGTATTGATACTATATTGTCGGATAGTGGAAGCATTGTAGTTACAAGTTCCAACTATGACAAAAACAAATGCAATTAGTGCTTAAACTATTCATCCTTTAGGTTCAGCAGCATATTTTATCCCAGTCCTATGGACGACACAATTTGTAGTCAATTTCTTCTTTAGAAATTAGAGCTGAGAAAGTTCTTATAAACTAAACTGAACTACTCAGTCAATATGCAGATGCGTACTTCCTGGTCTTTCTTGCAGTTAACTATGAAAACACAACAGCTAAAAAAGCTATATAAATCAAAAGCTCAACATAAGTATTACAAGGACCATAATCTCGGGAGAACAAAACCCTAAAATTAGAGAACCTAAAACACAAAGCAAGAAGTTACAATGCCATGAATTATCTTTTAAAATTACCATTAGGTAAACTTGGCCTACTCAAATTTCAAGATTCAGAACAACGAACAACCACACTCAATTTCCTGCATGAACCCTAACAATGATATAAATTGTGGATCCTAACAGAACCAGAAAGAACATCAAACTGCAAACTGTTAAAATGCCAATTGTCAAGAGTCTATCATACTCCAGCTAAGCTGAATCACTGGTTTGCATAGCACTAATTCAATTAATAACAACATAAATTCAAATACATAATGTGTTATTACACCATCGATTGCATAAAACCACGAAATTGAAGTCTCTAAATCTAAACCTAACCAAATTAGGGTTCCAGAATGGACACAAATCCTCACCGCAATGAGTCGGAACAACGTGAACGTTGTTTCCTCGAGATCTGATAGCTTCGAACTCAGCTTCAATCGAAGCTTCCAGAGACTGCCGCTCACTCTCCTTCCTGAGCTCCTCCGCAATCGCCGCAACAGAGTCTCCACCCAACGCCTTTCCTCCACGCTCCGAGTGCTTCACGGCGGCGGGAGCAGATGCGGACCCGCCGGTAGCCGAAGACGAGGCGACGCCAACTGCTGCGGTGGCGGGGATTTGGCGAGCTCTGGTGAGGGGGCCATTGTGGTGAAGAGGAGGAGTGTGGTGGTGTTGATGGTGGAGAGAGGAAGGCTTATCGCGGGTGACACGCTTCGATGAGGGCGTGGAGGAGGAGGAATTGGACGCGCTGCCGAGGGCGCTGGATTTCCGTTTCTGAGCTCCACCACGGCGGCGCGTGGAAGCAGTAGGCTCAGATGCGGGAGAATTGGCGGCGGCGGAGGCGTCGGAGGGAGGTGGAGGTGCGGTGGAAGGGCGTTTCTCCTCCATCGAAGGGAAATTGGGGGAAATTCTTCTCAGTGCAAAGTGTGTGTGTGTTTGTGTTATGTGCGAGTTACAAGCGCAATGCTATTTGATTATAATAACAGCATTTTTTATAAATCAATGAATTATAATTTATAATTCAGCCAATAAAATCAAGGTTTTTTTTAAATGAATATTGTTGAGGAGGGATAAAAATGATGGCGAAATTTGTGTCACTCTTACATACTATTCATCAAATTTATATATATATTTTAATTTCAATCCACTATATTATAAAATAATTTTACACATATATTCAATCATGAATTGATAAGCAAAAGTTTTTCACTCGATTACCATTAACTAAAAAGTCACGTAAATCAATATATATGATTGATTGTCGGTGATTTACAAAAAATCATTATTGTTTATTTATTGGTATGAATATCACAATTCTTTTTAGTTCTGCTATTGAGGGCAATGACTTCGTGAAACTAGAAAAATAGAGTCAATAGTTTGGTGTAGCTTGCGAAGTATATATGGAACTATGGAAGAAGATCAATTTTGAATAACTAATAAGTGATACTTATTAAAACCTATGATAAAAAAGTAAATATTACAACAATTATATACGATTTAGAAGAATATAATAAATATTTTATTCAAAACCCACAATCCATCACACCATAGTAATGCCACTCCTACACATCTTTTGGCTATAAGCATGTTACAGCTCGAGACCACACTCTTGCACACATTGGATACACACGATTACAGGTTACAGCACACAATTTATTTATTATTTTTGCATCATTGCAACTAGGTTCCAATTCTCCTCCTTCATTTATTCATTATACTTGCTAATATTTGGCCTCGGCTCAAATTTATTGTCCGTCACTAGCTTACTTTTTAGGAATAATTTCATTATTATAAGATGAAACATTTGGTCTAGGCTCAAATTCATTTTCTGCTGCTAGCTTAATATCTTTAGGACTAACTTTATCATTGTAAGCTGAAATATTTGGTCTAGGCTCAAATTCATCGTCCATCATTAGCTTATTTTTAACACCAATTTCATTATTGTAGGATGTAACACTTGGTCTAGGCTCAAATTCATCGTCCATTGCTAGCTTAACATCTTTAGGACTAACTTTATCATTGTAAGCTGAAACATTTGGTCGAGGCTCAAGTTCATCCTCTACGGCTAGCTCAACACCTTTCACAATTTTTTTCTTCAATATGACATTGATATCTCCATCATTATAAGATGTCATGCTTGGCCTTGGTTCAAAATCTTCTATAATCACCTCTTTTTCTTCACATTTGTGGTTGGTGAGACCTGCAACAACTTGATCTTGTGTTTGACTTTGAATTCCTGGTGTTTTTCTTGACTCCACAAAAATGAACTGTTCCAATCAAATGAGAATAAAAATGGGAAGATGATTGTTAGTTAATGCCACTTTAGATCGATTTCTTTGAAACAATGATTTATCGACAAGAGTTTCTGACAGAATAATTTCCATCAAAATTAATTTGTTTTAATTTATAAATGAGGAAGAGTATGTATTATTGTATTCAATAAAAATTGTATAGTAGTTGTACAATAAGTATATTTATCGTTGGATTGTATTAGTTTATAATCCACAGATGGATATGATTGTTGTAAAAGTATTACCACGAATGCTTCTTATTTTCTACAAAAATAAATATGCAAGAGATTCCTTTATGTCTCAGAAGCTCTAAAAGTAAAAAAAAAAAATAATAACTATATTATTGTGTGTATCATCATTATTCAACATCTAAAAATGTCATTTATCTTCAAATGGAAGGGCTAATTTTAGCAATTATACTTGACGTACGACAGAAATACGTTTAATTAGTATCTAACATGTGCTATACATAACACGTAATGTATGTTATATGTATAGCACACGTACATATAACACTCATTCAGTATTATGTATAGCACACGTTGGATACTAGTTGAAAGTATTTATGTTGTATAACAAACATTATTATAATTTTAGTAAGTAGTGAAGTACAATATAGTAAAAGATCATTGATGGAAAGTACTAAACAAATAATTATATTAAATAAGGAATTATAGTGAGAATGAAAACATACCGAGAAATGGAAGAAAATTAGGGAAAGCAAAGCAAGAGCAAGTCTCATTTTTTAATGTAATAGGAAATTAGAGACTCAATTTCTATGTTGTACTCTGTTTGGATGATATTGAATATATCTTACTTGCTATTTATAGAGCAAGATAAGCAACATATGCAAGAGACATGTAGCATCTATAATATTTGTGTACCAAAAAAAGTATGTACTTTTTGTAAATTAATATTTTATTGAGAAATATTTTTTGTATACTACATAATTAGTTATTATCAGTCACTATATGTAATAATATAAAATTTTAAAATTATTAATTCAACTTTTAATAGTTTTAAGATGTTAAATTATTATATATAATAACTAATGATATCTAATTTTGTAATCTACATAAATATAATATTATTCTATTTTGATTTGTTTAATGAATTTGAAAAGCATAAGACACACATCTTTAGAGAATCCAATGAATCCATGATGATAATGTTCATTTAATTTATTATTTAAACCTTATATTTATAATGATCGAATAAATTAAAATATTATTTCAATTATTGATTTAGAAATTAGTTATTAATTGTTTATAGAACATATGATGAGTATCATCAATTATAATTAATTATTAACCAAACAATGATATTTTTAATTGTTTCAACAAAAATAATACATGTATAAAGTTTTGTTGTTCATATCTATACATATCTATCCTAATATTCTCAAATTTTAATAATGTGATCCCCATTTAAATACATAACTATAATGTTTCATCTTTGAATATGAATATATAGTAAATGTGTACATATAGTAAAACAATCAATAATATTTGTCGTATAACAGAAATACGTTCAACGAATATTAAACATGTGTTATACATGATATGGAATGTGTGTTATTTGTATAACACACATACGTATAGTACACATCCCATATCATGTATAGCACACGTTAAATACTTGTTTGACGTATTTTTATTAAACATTATTGGTAAAACAATTAAGCCACTATATATTAAGCACCCCATAAATGTTTTACACACGAAACAAATCAATCAAAGTATAGTCAGAGTAGCTGCATGCAAAGGATTCCTATGTACTAATAATTGTGTGAATTCATATATTTCCTAGGTAGCAGAGTGATTAAGAGAGTTGCTCTCATTTTCTATTTTTATAATAAAAACAAAATGAACCGATTAGGTTAAAGTATAAAATATTGGGGGGAATGCAATTATATATATTACGTGTCAAGATTTGGTGAACCAATCCCACTAAGCCATTCATATAATCAAGCAATAAATTAAACATGCATGCTGCGCGCACACGAATATAAATCTATATAATATATTAAGACAAGGTAATGTTAATTTACTAATTAGTTCTTTCATTAAAAGTTTTAACCCTGTCTCTGTGTAGGATAATATTGACACTTTCTTAATATTCATTTATTTAATGCTATAATATAGATATGAAGATTATTTATCATGCTACTATTTTAATATTATACAATATATCTTGAATTATTAAAATATATGTTATTAATAGAAAAATATATGTTTCTATATATATTAACTTGAATTATAATGTATATAATTTTTATATACATTAAAATGTGAGATTTCGCAATTGAATTATAAAATAAAGACTATAGCCTTTAAAATATTGAATCACATGAATTTTTCACATATAGTAAAGCTATACGCTTTAAAATGTGAGATTTCATAAATTTTTTTGTTGTATTACAAAATAAAGACTATTGCATTTTAAAATATTGAATCACATGAATTTTTCACATATAGTAAAAATTGAAGGTTATATACTTTAAAATGTGAACTTTCACTATTTTTTTAAATTGACTATAATATAAAGACTATAGTTTTTAAAATATTGAACCACATGAATTTTTTACATACAATAGAAATTAAATGTTATATCCTTTAAAATTTGAGATTTAACAATATTTGTAAATAGATTATATAATAAATATTATATCATTTAAAATATTGAATCACATAAACATTTTACATATTGTAGAAATTGAATGTTATATACTTTAAAGAGTAATGGTACATGTATACCACAAAATCAGACAACATAAGTAATAATCCATCATTTTGAAACTAGTAATCCAACTTTTGTTATTACACATTAATCCAACATTTTAAAAAGTTGGATTACTAATTTCAAAATGTTGGATTAATTCACATGGTGACTGATGGTGGCAGATTTTGTGGTGTATACAAATCATTTCTCTACTTTAAAATGTGAAATTTCACTATTTTTGTTTTTTTTATATATAAAATAAAGACTATAACTTTTAAAATATTGAAACACATGAATTTTTTACATATAGTAGAAATTGAAGGTTATATACTTTAAAATGTGAGATTTCATAATTTTTTTTATTGTATTATAAAATAAAGACTATATAGCCTTTTAAAATATTGAATTACGTGAATTTTTCACATACAATAGAAATTGAATTCTATTTACTTTAAAATGTGAGATTTCATAATTTTTTTGGTTGTATTTTAAAACAAAGACTATAACCTTTAAAATATTGAATTATATGAATTTTTCACAAATAGTAAAAAATGAAGGTTATATACTTTAAATGTGAATTTTTTGATTTACTTTTCATATCATATAAATAAAACTTAATCAAAATAAAAATAAATTTATTAAAATTGATTAAATTAAACAAAATAAAAAATTTAAATAAAAATATAATATGAAACAAAAATAAAAGTACCAAATACAATAAAATATATAATATATAATTAGAATTTAATAACATTTTTAACTTTTTTTTAACAAAAATTACTGTTAAGGATTGAATTAAAAATAAATTTAAACTATAAGGACTCAATTAAAAAAATTTAAACTATAAGGATTCAATTTTAATTAACTTTTAAATTGTAGAGGCTAAATTTAAAATTTAATTAAACTATTGAGATCTCCAATATAATTAAACCTAAATATTACAACAATTGTACATAGTTTTGGAGAATATAATAAATATTTTATTCAAAACCCACAATCCATCACACCATAGTAATGCCACTCCTACACATCTTTTGGCTTTAAGCATGTTACAGCTCGAGACCACACTCTTGCACATTGGATACACACGATTACAGGTTACAACACACAATTTATTTATTATTTTTGCATCATTGCAACTAGGTTTATATTCTCCTTCCATTCTTCATTATTTAATCATTATACTTGCTAGCACTTGGTCTCGGCTCAAATTCATCATCCACCATTAGCTTATTTTTACGACCAATTTCATTATTGTAAGATGTAGCACTTGGTCTAGGCTCAAATTCATCGTCCACCATTAGCTTATTTTTAAGACCGATTTCATTATTGTAAGATGTAGCACTTGGTCTAGGCTCAAATTCATCGTCCACCATTAACTTATTTTTAAGACCAATTTCATTATTGTAAGATGTAATACTTGGTCTAGGCTCAAATTTACCATCCACGGCTAGCTTAATATCCGTAGGATTAACTTTATCATTGTAAGATGAAAGATTTGGTCGAGGTTCAAGTTCATCTTCTACGACTAGCTCAACATCTTTCACAATTTTTTTCTTCAAAATGGCACTGATATCTCCATCATTGTAAGATGTCAAGCTTGGCCTTTGTTCAAAATCTTCTATAATCACCTCTTTTTCTTCACATTTGTGGTTAGTGAGACCTGCAATAACTTGATCTTGAGTTTGACTTTGAATTCCTGGAGCTTTTCTTGACTCCACAAAAGTGAACTGTTCCAAGCAAATGAGAATAAAAATGGGAAGATGATGGTTAGTTAAGGCCACTTTAGATCGATTTCTTTAAAACAATGATTTATCGACAAGAGTTTCTAACAGAATAATTTCCATCAAAATTAATATTTTATAGGTAAATTAGTGCGTATATGGATGTCAGGTAATATGGGTGCGTGTTTTTGTTTTAATTTATAAATAAGGAATGTTACGTGTATAATAAAAATTGTACAATATTTATACAACAATCATATCTATTGTTGGATTGCATTAGTTTATAAATTCATATTACAATCTGAATATAATTATTGTATAACTGTACAATTTTTAATTTATATATAACATTATTGTTTACAAATGCTTTTTATTTTCTAGAAAAATAAATGTGCAAGAGATTCTTTTATGTCTCATATGCTCTCAAAGTTAAAAAAAAATTATTATTATATTATTGTGTGTATCATCAATTATTCAACATCTAAAAATGCCATTTATCTTCAAATGGAAGGGGTAATTTTTTTGAGTAGTGAAATACAATATATATAATAAAAGATCATTGATGGAATCTACGAAACAATTAATTAATTAAATAAGGAATTATAGTGAGAATGAAAACATACCGAGAAATGGAAGAAAATTAGGGAAAGCAAAGCAAGAGCAAGTCTCATTTTTTAAAGTAACAGGAAATTAGAGACTCAATTTCTATGTTGTTCTCTGTTTGAATGATATTGAATATATCCCACTTGCTATTTATAGAGCAAGATAAGCAACATAAGACATGTAGCATCTATATTTGTGTGTACCAAAAAAAACCATGTATATTTGTAAAGAGTACTGTAGCTCAATGAAAAATCACATAAATTCGATGTGTTGTGTATAATATATACACGTATATTATTATTATTATTATATATATATATATATATTATATTATATGTGGTAAACAAAGATAATATTATTATATATGATATAATGTGCACAATATATACGATGTGCTTAACATATATAATACATGATATACACGTTATATAATATATGTTGTGTATAAGATAATAGTTGTTTTAACTGATTTTTCATGGTATAACAATACTCTTTTTCATTTGTAAATTAATGTTTTATTGAGAAATGATTTTTTTGTACAACATAAAATCAGTTATCATTAGTTATTATATGTAATAACAATAAATTTTCATATACAATGAGTTTGCAGTCAATACTATTAATAAGCTGTTTTTATTATTATTTTTTTTTGCAGTTTTTGGCCCATTATTTCCAAATTTCAATAATATCATGAGTTTTCAGCTTCTCTTTGGGCTCCATGTATGCTCAAATGCTTGTCATTGGCTGAATTAACATATATTTTATTGTACATATAACAAAATAAATATAATATTCTAACATTTTAAAATTATTAATCTAAATTTTAATTGTTTTAAAAAATTAGTTTATAACTAATTTTATGGTGTCCATACATATAGCATCACTCTATTTTATTTAAGAGAAATGTTCAATGTATACTCATATTCAGCCATCAATTAGCAATTCACATTTTATATACGATGGATCCCACGTGACAAAAATAATTCAACTATAAATTGTTTAACGCACGAAAATCACATATAAAAAATGCACATGAAAATAATCCAACTAAATAAGAATTATAACCTAACGAACTTTTAATTATAATAGAACTATTCATATATGTGAATTAATGAATATGCACTTTAAAACAAGTTTCAATTTTCATTCTCTGCTTTCACACTGATTCAATTTTTTAAGATAGATTACTATATTTTAGAAAAATTACATTTTTATAGGTGACACCAAATGCTTCCGCTGAGATGCCATTGGCTTCGTTCTTTCTTTGCCTCCTCAATGAGAAATCATTGGAGTCATTGCCATAACCTCTTTCTTGATTTCATCGATACATTTAATTTAACTAAATAAGAATTACTCCCTCCGTCCATTTTTAATTGACGTTTTAGAGTATTGCACACTTATTAAGAAGGTGATTAAAATATATAAATTTCTATAGAAGTAAATGTACAATGACAAAATTATCCTTATAGTTTTTTGTGCAATAATAATTGTAAGAGATAAAAAGAGAGTGTATATATGGATAATACTGGAAAAAGATTGTAAATGTTTCATTGAAAATCTAAAATGACAAATAATAATGGACAAATAAATTTTCTAGAAAGACAAATAAAAGTGGACAGAGAAAGTACTATAATCTAACAAACTTTTAATTATAATCAAATTATTTATGGATGTGAATATGCACTTTTAATATTCTTACATAATCAAATGTAGTCAACTTTTATCCAATTTATTAAATATTATATATAAAATTTTTAATGATACTCTTTTAAAGATAAAAGATTTTAATAACTATATATTCTATTGCATTAATGATATTAACTACTATATTGACTGATATTAATTGTATCTTTTAAATTCCGAGGACTTCTATATATATATATATATATATATGTGTGTGAATTCATATATTTTCTGGGTCAATAATGCTTCTTGTACACCATTTTGCAGCCATCATCAGCCACTCCATCAATTTCATCAAATATTACTTTTTCATTCTAATGGGGCCCACTATAAAAAAGTGAAGGGTGGCTAATGGAAGAGTGTACACATAGCATTATTATTCCTGGGTAGATTAGGTTAAGGTATATATAGATTATTATATATTATTATTATTACAAGTGAAGATTATTTGGTGAAACAATTGGTCCGAGTTCAACCGAGTGGGCCATTCATATAATCAAGGTGAGTCATGTAATAGATAAAGGCCGGTGAATCAATATAATGGATTGGACTGGGCCTTTCATATAATCAAGCAATAAATTGAAGATGCATGGTGCTGATAAGTGATAAGACTCCGTGGTGTCATGTAGTAAATTTATGAGCATAGCTAAAGCTAAAGGTATAATAAAAAATCAGTCAAAATAGCTAATAAATAAGAATTTGGGTCACAATTACCCAGCTCATTAAAAATATACTCATGATTAAAATATTATTTTGATCATAAAATATTAAATGAGTTTTATTGACTGTTTTAACTGATTTTTTTATTGTTCCCCAAACATTTGTATAAATATATAGATAGAATAGTTAGTTTACTTGGTCGCTTAATTAAAGATTGAGGTTTCGATATCCTTCTTGTATATACAACAATTCGTTAACTAGCAGTTAAACCCTTAAACGACACTCCACACCGCGATATATTAGTCCTTTAACTATTTGGATTCCGGTACCAAAAAATATATATAGATAGAAAGAGTCATACATCTATCTACTTATTACGGGGTCTAATCATATTTATCAGATCTAGTACTAATTTGTCATACTCGAGTCTTGTCTTACAAAAGCAGTGATACCCAACCAGCCACTTATATGTAGTGCCACCTATCTAATAAAATATGCGTGCTGATGAACAGAACCTCTCTATTATTATTATAATAAGACATACTATTACACAATCATCTTGCCTTCACCTCTGGGGGGGGGGGGCGGCGGCCATGGTCTAAAATTTTAGAATTATGTGATTTAAAAGTTTTAATTCTTTTATTTAGTTGCATATTTAAATATGTGCATGTTTTTATGCTTGATTTGAAAATAATGAGATAAAGATAGAGACAAACAAGAATGATATATCATTTGTAGTAGGGATAAATAAAAAAAAATATAGTTAAAAATAAAAAGATACTATTAGCCCTTAATTATATATTGTCATTAGTGTCAACAATTAGATGCATTGGTTTTACAAGACATTTTAAATAATAAGTGATTAAATTAAAGATTTTTATTAAAATGTCATTATATGATGAAATTAAAGATTTTTACTAAAATGTCATTATATGATTAAATTAAAAATTTTTACTAAAATGTCATTATATGATTAAATGTGTATGTAAAATTATTTTATAAAGATAATGGATTAAAATTAAAGTAATTATCAATGATCATATCACACAATCGGCCAATTTTGATTCCGTGAGCAATGACTTCACAACGATATTAACATTAAAGAAAACGTTAATATCTTTTTTCCTTGATTTCCAACATTTAATTTTTTTTGTTTGAAGAGGATTGGATCATTCAAACGAAAAATAAGAATTTAGCAAAAACTCCAAGAAAATATTTTTATTATAAAACTAGTTTCAAATACCCTTGTATTCAATACATAAGTGCTTGATTATTGACACGTTAATCTTATAATTTACAATTTTATCATCATTTCTCAAAGTGGCAGTAGTTATTGGTAGAAAGAAAAAATAAAAAAAATGGTTAACGGAGTGATATTATATTATTGTTGATGTGTATGGAAAATAATGTTATTTTAATATTATTATTTTCAAACATCCAAACATTCTACTCACAAAAAAAAATATTCTACTCATAAAAAAAATATACGGGTCTTACTATTTTTATTACTTATTATTTTCTTTCAACTCATTTTTTTTCTGTCATTTTTCATACTAGTTGAATGTATATATCCATTTTGGGTGTGAAAACATTATTTTTCAAAAACGTGGCTCATGATCTTATTTTGCTTCAAATTGCTCATTTCTGAATTAAATATTATTTTACATTTCCAATGATTGAATTCTTTTCTTCAACTCATTCAAGCTACACAAGATCTAGCTTGCTTGAAGGCACTGTTTAGTGTTTAGTTCATACAATATCACAAAAACATGGCTCAAAAATCCATATCTGTGTTCCTCTTTCTTCATTCACTACTTTTCATGGTATATATTTACTCTTCAATTTTTCTTTTCTCTCATTGAAACTTATTTCTATGTTAATTACACTCTTATAAAAACTTAAGAATGAACATTTTTTCTGTTTAATTTTGCAGTGTTCATATGGAATCAGTGGCAGGGAATTATCAGAAACAGAACACAAAGAGCACAAACATGTTCATAACATTGGAAACCATATGAATCACATAGACCCTTCTCTAATGGTGTTCTTCACATTGAATGATTTGAAGGTAGGGAAAACAATGCCAATTCATTTTCCAAAAAGGGACCCTTCAAAATCACCAAAGTTATGGCCAAAAGAAGAAGCTGATTCAATCCCTTTCTCATTAGACCAACTTCAAAACCTCCTCAAACTTTTCTCTTTTTCACCAAATTCACCACAAGCAAAAGCCATGGAAGACACTCTAAGAGAATGTGAGAGTAAACCAATCAAAGGAGAAGTAAAAGCCTGTGCTACCTCTTTGGAATCCATGCTTGAATTCATTCATAGGATTCTTGGTTTGGATTCTGATGTAGAAGCTCTTGTTACATTACACAAGACCAAATCAAGTGTTAATTTCCAGAACTACACAATCTTGGAGAACATAATTGAAGTCATAGCTCCTAGGATTGTGGCTTGTCACACTATGCCTTACCCTTATGCTGTTTATTACTGTCACAGCCAAGAAACTAAGAACAGGGTTTTCAGGGTTCCTCTTGAAGGTGATAATGGGGATATGGTGGAATCTGTGGTTGTTTGTCATATGGATACTTCACAGTGGAGTTCTGGTCATCCTTCATTTCAGATTCTTGATGTTACTCCTGGAAGCTCTTCTGTGTGCCATTTTTTCCCTGCAGATCATATGGTTTGGGTTCCAAAAGACCATATCAAAGGATTTTCAGCCATGTGATTTTAAGTATTGTGCTTACATATTTGTACTTCTAATGGTGTTGTATGAAAAAAGTACTCTATGAAAAACTAAATAGGTCAACTTGTTACGTGTGTTTGGTTGAACTTGAAGGGTAAAAATATGTATGGTGCTTATTCTTAGCATAATATAGTGTTGAATCTTGATGGTATTATGGCTTTAAGCCTTGTATTTGGAATAAATAATTTCTTATGCTTGCTTAATGCCTTTGTCATCTTTAATCAATGGAAATGGGTATTAAATAATTAAAAGCTCAAAAAATAGCATCTACTTTGAATTGAATCCAGGATATACATTAATTTGTCGATATGTATCATGAAACGTCAGTACAGCATCACAAGTCTCAAGAAGAACAACCGTAATCCAGCAGGCAATCAGAAACTGAAACATAAACATAATGGCCATCTAGAATTTCTTGTTCTGCAAAGCCATCGATGGTATCCCCAATCTGGCTGATTCTTCAGAACTGATCCTTGGAAGCAAACCCTCTGATAGGGAAATTGATGGTAGCTTTCTCCGAGAATACAATCTTAACAGAACTAGGACTTCTCAATCTCCTTCTCCTAACATTTCTTAGCATCTGAAAATGCTTTCTTCTTGTTGCTGTTGTTCTTTCCATAGCAACCTTGCATGAAACAAACTTCAAAATTTGAATGAGAATATAATGTTAGATTTCTCTTGACATTCTTTCACATTATGTAAGCAATAATGTTGTTCGTATAACATAAATACGTCCAACAAGTATCCAGCGTGTGCTATACAAATAATATGCATCCCATAATATGTATAGCACACGTTGGATACTTGTTGGACGTATTTCTGTTATACGACAAACATTATTAGTGGTATGTAAGTATCTAGACGTTGTCTCCACCACATTGGGAATTAGCATAATCTAGCAATTGAGCAATTCATAGTTTTGGTCAAATCCAATACTAGTTTGAATTTTCTTTTGGAATAATCAGACCCTGAAGCCCAACGAACTTGGGCTTATGCAAAATTTTGGTTTGTTTTGAAAACTCTTATTATCATGTCAAAAACTATCTATTCCAAGTTTCCAACAATTTAATCTGATAAGTAAAGATGCACAAATGAACTTTATATATAACACATTGATTTCTTGATATTTATAAGGTTGAAAATATTTTTTTTCCTTGTGTATATATTTTCTTCGTCCAATTTTATTAGTTTTAATTTTTTTTATAATCTTCATACAATAATTATTATGAGAAGTGTAGAGAGAATATGTGCAATGACAAAGTTAAAAAAACATCTTTTATAGTTTCTTAAATTTTAATATGACGAATAATATTAGACAATTTTTATTTTTTGGAAAATCACAGATAAAATTGGATGAAAGGACTAAGGAGTATTGTTATTGGAAATAATAAATATAAACAAGTAGGGTTGTAGATTATGATTAATAAAAGGGTGATGCCAAATAAATAATACAAAACCAGCCCAACCAGCCAATAAATGAGATTTTGGGCCATAATTACTTAGTCCATTACAATTTCAACGATTATTTGGGTCAAAACCAAAGCCAAAATAGACTCATTGGCTGTATGGGCTGGTTTTTCATGGTTCACTTAGCATTATTGTAAATAAAAATATCTTTAATTTGGAGTAGTACTAATGTTTGTCATACAACAAAAATACGTCTAATTAGGATTCAACGTGTGCTATATGTCTTATATATAGCACACGTTGAATACTAGTTGGACGTATTTCTGTTATACGATAAATATTACTGCATTATAATAATGTTTGTCGTACAATACATGACATGTGCAATAGGCACCGTTTATGGCTGATTTTAATAGAAATAGGAAGGTCGGTCATGTTCTTGTCATTATGTGTATAGATATGCTACCCTGACAACTCAAGTCATCGTCCTCAAACACATTATTAACACGATAAACTCATGTGTGTCCTTGTAAATGAAGCATTATTCTTCTTTTTCCAATTAGTATTAAATAAAATGATTGTGTGAGTTGCAAAATTTGTAGTATGTACATATCCTTAAGAAATGGATGATATGATGATAATGTTTGTTTTGTACAAATGGAGGCGAAATAATTTCTTACAAAACACATTAAGCTAAGGGTGCATTTTTTTTTAGCACAAATGCTTGGGAAACAAAAAAAAAACCAGTCAAAACAGCCAACAAAGCCCATTTAATATTTTATGGCCCAAATAGCATTTTAATCATGAATATATTTTTTAATAGGTTTGGTGATTGTGGCCCAAATTCCTATTTGTTGGCTGTTTTAGTTGATTTTTTATTGTACCTCTAGCAATGTTTTTTTTAGTAATAATAACAATAACAATTGTTCTAGAATTTTGCATATTATTTGTCAAAGGGAAATGATTAATACACACTACTTACTTTTAGTACCCTTTTATTACACCCATACTTAATTAAGAAATAAAAGAGTCAGACAATCAAAGTATTATATAGTTGATTACTTAAAAAGAAAATAACTTAGGAGAGTAGCATTATAATATCAAATAGAAATTGGTTGATGAATTTGTTGTCGGTTTGTCAAATCTGTGTCATCAATTGAATAAATTGGGATAGGTTCATGCTCAAGCTCAAGTGGAGGAGTTAGTGGCACTTTTATATCTGACCATAGCAACTGAGAAAGAGTAATAATATAATGTTGCATTTTAAAAAGTTAAAAAGATCGAACTGAGGAAAATGTTGGGTTAGAGTTTATCAACACACATGAGTCACTACTAATAAGCAGTAGAAACTACTTTAGAGGAAAAGTTGTGACATCCTTTAAGTAGTCACTGTAATTTTTAGGCCAAATATAATTTTACAAACTTGAACTTTACATGCAAATTTTATAAAAAGTAATGCTACATGTACATTAAAACTAATAATAAGTCAGTTATCAATACAAAAAGTTGAATTGAGTAAGTATAAATATTGAATTGTGTCCGTATAAAAATTGTCATCGTCTCACTATAAAAGTCTAAATATAATATTGAATTGAATGACTGATTTAATGTAAATTTAGTGTATATAAAGTATTTAACTTCTATATAAATATTGAGAAAATGAAGTGAGTTTATCAAATTTTATACGACATTAATGTCATTTATTAAGAGACTAATCTAAAACAAATTATAAAAAACCAGCAAGGTTGACAATTAGATGCAGTAGCAGGGGAAGAAAAACCAATAAGCATTCAACAATATTTATAGTGGTTTAGAAAACATGATCAATAACTCTCTCCTGCAAAAATAAACCTTGTATATACTCTGATTAATTATACTTTCCCAATACACAATATATACCATACATGATGATAATGATGATCATATCTATGAACTCATATTTAATTTCATCTATATATATATAAGTTCATTACTTCTAATCATATGAGCACATACATAATTGGAGCTTCAACCCCTTTTTTGATGTATAGTTTTTTGCTTCAATCATGAAGTTGTGTTTCTTGAAACTCTGGTTTGAAGTTCTTGACAAAAGGCTCTGCTGATTGCTTCCTCTGCTTCTGCCTCTTGGACACAACATGAGTGTGATATAATATGACATTAGGCTTTATATCAAAGTCCCTTTTGAAATTATTATTACTATCAGATGATACTTGTTGATCTTTAACAAGCATGTCTTTGATTGCTTCAGGCATAGCTTGCCCATTCATCATGTTCTTCCAATACTCTCCCTGATCTTTCCTTCCATAGCTCAGCTTATTGTTAGCAACCTATATATAATGAATTAATTAGATAATAAAATTGAAAGAGGTTATGATTCTATGAACAACATGAACATAATGAAACTATTACTAAATAATAACTAAAGGAGAAGGGGCTTCACACAAAAACTTACCAAGAGAAGAGCGAAGACTAGGAACAAAGCAAAGATGGGCTTCATTATTTGTTATATGTGTTGGACTATTTGTCTATTTGTTAGTTTGAATTGAAGGTAAGGATCAGCCTCTCACTATTTCTTTTTATAGGCAAATAAAAGTAAGTGAGAGATATAAGAGAGTAATGATATTTGTACATCGTATATTTAAATGTTTGAATATTATATTTATAAAATATTTAAGTTTAATCAATTTTATTATTATTTTTACTTTATTTTATCTTTATCTTTTCACTCACGTATTTTGAATACAAATATCCATTTGGAAATACAACATTTATTTTCCCCTTCATATAAATATATATATATATATATATATATATATATATATATATATATATATATATATATATATATATATATATATATATATATGCATGTGTATGTTGTGGAATATTAGGAAGAAAAAGAATAAAGTGGCTAACATCATGATCATGATACATTCTATCTTGTTACTGTTTTTATTCTCTTTATTTTTTATTTTAAATTGTATAAAAAAATTGAAAATAATAAAATTTATAGTTTTTTTTATTATTTTTAAAATTCGGAAAGCAAATAAATACTTTATGCTATACTTTTACACAACTACAGGTAGGTTCCTTTTCTTTTGCCATTTTTGTTGACTCTAGTATCTCATATTGTTAATTATGGGATAAATTATTTACAATATAACTACATACAGCTATATATCATTCACCTATTTATTCCTTATATGAAAACAGGAAGTTGGGTCCACTACCTACTAATTCAACTCACTATTCCACTAAATATAAGCGAAATAGATGAATAATAAGTCGATACTATATACTTTTTCAATTATTTTACAAATTATATTTTCTTTTATCGAGTGTCTCCAATTCAAATCCTAAATATAAAAAAGGTAAAAAAAAAAAAAGTCATATCCTTCGTAAAATTACAAAAACACCAAATACAAATTTGAAGTTTGAATCTCTTATCACTCTACCAACTCTTGTGAGAAACGTAAGCAGATTCCTTTGTGTTCAAATAATCCCTCCAAAGTTTTCCCTTTTAGAGTAAAGTGGAGTAATTCATCATGTTTTCTATATTAAAAGTTGTACTTAATTTATATGCAAAGTATTAGTGCTCCTTCACCAGAATGTAGAGTCAGGAAGAAATTAAAAACCCCTCAATGAGGGAGGCATTTTCTTTATCCCTTGCATGTGTGTTTGCAGAAATCATGGCCACTTAATAGCCATTGCTATATTATATATATACAACTATGCTAATCATTTCAACTTTAACTTAACTCATATGTATTTATTTATATATATGATGGTATATTATAGATAAATATTGCAATTGGACAAGAACAAAACAACTGCCCTGTTTTGTTGCCATGCAGAACTCACAACCTCAGAACCATTATACACTAACTCTGCGTGGCGAGAGAGAGAAAAAAAAGAAAATTATTACAATATTATTTGTTTCCAATTACTTTAAAATCAGAGTCAAGGGACTCATGAAGTCAGTGTTATAGAATTATAATAATTTTAAAATTGACTTTGAACACACTCTCACATATTTTTATCTTCCTTCCAACAAACAGTAACTTCCTTCTAAATACAATGACTTCAAAATTAGAATGAAAAAAAAATCAATTTTATTCACATATTCATTATAATTCTATTCTCATGTGTATTGTGATTCTTATACTAAATACTTGACAATTTTATTTTTTCATTGATTTCTTAATTCTTCCACCAGAATAAATGAAAATAAACATTAAATGTGAGTAAATTAATGCAAGTTGAAACACGTGGAAGTCCAAACCATTTAGCCAAATTTCATATACTAACCGATCAAAGAAAATTTTTTAAATATATTGAAAGTAAAATAATTCATTTACTTTACATTATTCATAGTATGATACTAAAACAAAAATTAGTGAATTGAAAGATCACAATTTTGACCCGTTTTATCTATTATTATATATATACCAAAAGGCTATGTGCATGATAATATGTGGCTAGTTAATTTTGCCATAAAAGGTAGAAATTGTTGGATGGTGGGAATTGGGAAAAGGAAATTAAAGTGCAAGTCCACGTATGTATCACTGTGGTATAATAGGTGCAGTGGAATTGTGACTCAGCTTTCTTATATATAAATTTAACAATAATTTTATTTGGTAAAGAGGCACAAATTGTTCATCGCAACATTCTCTTTCTATTCTTTTTTAGAGATGAACCAAGTTTTCAATTAATTAAGACGCGCTAGCTCCCACTTTAAACAAGATTTCAGGCCAAAAATTACATTGATTGCATTTATCCAAATTTTACAAGATAAAAAATTATAGATACTCATTGTGATCTAATGGTGAATAAAAAATTGGGTAAACAATTGTTAGAACCATACAAAATAAACTAAAGAGTGATAAAATAGATATTTATATAAAATAAGGTGCGGTGAATATTAAATTAATATTTATTTTAATTAAGGGTGTAATTAGGGTCGTCATGCTGACATGCCATAAGCACAAATTTGATTTGAAAATTAGTTAATTAAGAGGGTTGACACTAATTAATGTGTTACACATAAGGTATATTATATAATGCTACATTTTTCTATAACAAAAAGGTGTAGTAGACGACTAATTTCAGGACCACCGTACATACATGTCCAAACAAAATTAAATTTTTATCTTATAAATTTTCAAATAAAACATCATCACATTTTTAATGTATTATTTATAAAGTAACAGTTATGACTAAAAAACAATAATGTTTTTATTAACATAAGTTTTTGTTAAGAGGAAACTGTTTCATTTTAGGGTCAAATAGATTTATTAAATACTTACAAAAAATATTTACAGATAATTTGCAGATAAAAAAAATTTAATAATTCATGTTAAATCATAACAATACATAAGCAGAAGATCATTCATAGGCTCATAGTTAATTTATATTTATCAACTAAAAACTAGGGCCGTCAAATGGGGCCCGCTCAATTTAGGTCCGGCCCCTTTAGTTCGCTTCGTAAACGGAGCAGACCGGCCCGTCCACCAAATATAAACGAATTTTTTTTTACTGACCCATTTAAGGAAAACCCGACTGGTTGGCCCATTTTACTCGCGGATTAAACGGACCGGACCGAAGACGAATAGATGATAAACGATCCAAAATCTTTCGACCCGACCCTCATTTTTTCGGATAAACGGGTTGACCTGACGAGTTTGCACAATCCATTTTGATGGTCCTACTAAAAACAATAATATATAGATAGTGATGTTCAAAAATCAAAACTACTAGAAGAATCCAATAATAATAGATCATGCGTATCTACTAATTCAAGGGCACCAATTGATTTTGAGCCAAAAAGTAGGGTTACGTTGAATTAATTCAGTGGGAGTAGCCGTAGTATGTGGTATAATCAGTGGGTGTATATATGTGTATGTGGTAGCTATTAATTATATAAATCATTTATAAATTCCACAAAAAGACAATCCCAGATTAATTAGATTTAGATGCATGATGTGAGTACTTCTCCAAATAATTATGCTCTGTTGGCTTTTTTCTTCCAAGTCAACTTAATGTGCATCACTTATAAAATAAATAAATATAAAAAATTGATTGTGATGTTTTTATAAAGAAATCCGAGTCAAATTTTCAGTTGCACTTTATTTTTTTTCCCCTATAGGTTCATGGGTAGCATGTAATACCTATTTAGGTATAGCATGTCGTTATTGGAAAATTATTTAGATGCTCTCAGTATAAAGCAAAAATATTTA
This sequence comes from Aeschynomene evenia, assembly GCA_013621005.1. NCBI lineage: Eukaryota > Viridiplantae > Streptophyta > Magnoliopsida > Fabales > Fabaceae > Aeschynomene > Aeschynomene evenia. The sequence goes on along the minus strand of CM024266.1, from coordinate 32,221,903 downwards.
TGTATGTGTCTTATTTATTATTAATTAATTGACATATTAATTTTATGAGTGTGATTATTGTTTGCTTTTCTTATATTTTTAACATAAATATAGCAATAAAGTAAATATTTTATTTTGTTATTGGAGTATCTAAGAATTTTATGTGTCTATATCTATATATATATATACGTTGATATTATGTCTTGTATATGGGTTGTGATCTATCTGGATATTGCCAAAGTCAACTTAGTTTCTTCATCAGAATGCCTACTTAGCTTGTTGTCTTTGCAACATTTATTTATTTATTTATTTATTTATGTGGAGAGTTTCTATCAGTCAAAAATTGTTGATTAATTGATTAATGTGCCATCTGGGAGAAGACACAAATGCATCCCTGTTTTTATTTTTTTATTTTCCCCGTCAACAATGTGATGTTATTTGATCCCAACAAATTATAAATGTCACTTAACTATCTATACAATTTTATAAACATATTTCCTAGTTAATTATGCACCCATTGCGTAAGTCTAACGAAACAATTGTAATGTTATTTACTGCTAAAAAAATGAGTATTTTAAACATCAAATCAAATGTGTCAATAAAAATATTATCAATAAAAGTAATATTGATAATTAGCTGTATTGAAAATACTTAAAACTAGTTTATGAGTATTTTTAATGATTATTAATTGTTAAAAATAATTTATGACTATTTTCAACGGCCAATAAATATTAATATATATTTTTTAAAAATATTTTTATCAATATTTTTTGATAATTACATGTTAAAAATTATCATTATTGTTATATTATTTATAAAAAAAGATCAATTTTTATTTCATTGAAACTTTTTTTCTATTATTAGATCCATATAAACCTCGTTTCAACAGAACTCACTCTCTATGGAATGATAAATAGAATGTATATATCAATTGTCAACACACAAATAAAAGTGTAATTCAAAAATTATTTCTCAATAAATAAACAATGTTTTCAACTCATTTAAAAGAGATAATGATTAATGGGAAGATGGGCGAATTAACTTTTGAAGGCACCCATTGGCCAATTAGTAGTGCTAATAATTTTCCACATTAATTCCATAAAGTTGAAGAGAATTTAGCTATATTTAGCTATACCTTATATTTATATCAATAATATTTATTGTAAAAAAAATATATCCAACTAGTATTCAACGTGTGCTATATATTATACGTAATATATGACATACTACGTAATATATTATACATATGACACACATTATATATAGTATATATGTAGCACTTGAATACAGGTTGAATGTATCTTTGATGTCCAACAAGTATTATTGTATTTATATAACTTGGGAAATTAATGCTTCATTGGGTAGGTAAAGAGTTAAGAGCTTACACATGTTTGATGCTTTAATTTAGACCTAAAATTGGGTCGATGGCATGTGAATGTGATCATTGATATAATAATATTGTTAAAATTTCCTTAGCAACAAAAAGAATATATATCATACCAAACATTCGGTTTTCAATAATTTCACACTTTCCTTCTTAAAGTGACCTATCATGTTTGAGTCTTTTCAGTGAGGAAAAGTAGTTTGAAGAGCTTTATGTTACATTTCTAATTTGAATTAAAATAGGTGAGATTTCATAGGTATTATATTTTACTTCTAAAATTACATTATCTATAATGAAATTTAAATCTAAAATAATGTCAAACATGTTACTCGATTAACCCGTTTACCACTAGAGCAATCCTAATAATTTTAATAGACTTTAGATACAATTGTATGTTTTAGGGGGAAAATGGGTCATCTAATTAGAGAAAATCAGATAATTCACATTATTAAGATCAATTAATTCTTAGATGTTCTGAAAACAAATATTTTTTCTTGTTCAGAATGAATTATAGTTATACATATTAAAAAGTATGAAAGAGAAAATTAATTTTAAAATATGAATAAGTGATTAAAAAAAGATAACGAATAAAAATTAATTTGTTCTCATAGTACATAAGAATTTTTCAATTATTAAATATAAAATCATTAGTTAGTCTTTCATCTAATAAACACAACCAAATATTCTTCACATGATATAATAGTATTTTTTTTATTCAACTCTATTGATTTTACTTGGTTCTAGCTTGATTCTCTCTAATAAAAAGATAAATGTGGTTTAGACAAAGAAAAAAAATTCTTTAATACCAAATTAAGAATAAAAAAAAGTTGAATTAGCTTTAGGAGAGACTGAATGTTTAAAATACAGTTTATATACTCTGGAAAAGGGCATAATATTCATATCTAATTATCCTTTTTCTTTTATTCGCATATATATTTTCTTTGACTTTGATCGGATAGAGATATACATATAGATGTGACCCTAATAATAGAAAATGGGATGTGACACACACAAAATGGGTTGAAGTGTTGAACCCATGATTGTCATCACTTTAATTGGTTTGAAACAGCTTCCATATACACCCACACACGCTACAAATCTTACAATAGAAATACGTCCAATTAGTATTCAATGTGTGCTATTACATATTACACAATATGTGCTATATGTATAGTATACATACATATAACACACATTCTATATCATGTATAACACTCATTAGATATTAGTTAGATGTATTTCTGTTGTACGACAAACATTATTATATACTATAGATATCATCTATCATGCAATAAATAAGTTTTATTAGTGCGTGTGTTGTTTAATTTGGATAAAATTCAAAATCTTTATGCATATATATATATATATATATATATATATAGACTTATAGTGCTAGTGTGGAACTGTGTGAGATAAGCTAAGGCTAGCTTGAGCAGATTGAACAGTTCGTGCCAACAATAATGTTAAGTTTCCCACTACATAGGACTCACAAATGGTCAAAGGGAATTAATAGTAGTCAACACTCAACAGTGTGAGAGGGATATCTACAAGAGTCAAGAATAAAAGGTGCATCATGATATATATGATCTTCATCTATTGCCACCACTCATTTAGTCAAAAATCTACCAAAAGGAAGGATATATATATATTGTGGCTCCTTTTTATTATTCCTTTTGGAGTATTCTCTTTTTTTACTTTTCTTTTTCATTGCTATGTTGATATGGGAATGACGATAGCTTTTGTAACCAAATTTGTCCAACATAGATTACATAACTTTATTTTTTTCAACTTTCTTTTTGCCTCATGGACTTTGATACATTGCACAAGCACAAAGCATTATATAGCTCTAGAATGATGACTTCAATAGATATGATTTTTGTATTAAACTTTTTCTTTTATTCGTGTAGACGAACACTCTATATATGATTTAATACTAAATAAAATAATTGTCGACATAAAAATCAAGAAAAAATTCTTATAAATAACATAACTCTATCTACAACACCTATTTGGAACAACCCATTTAATTACGTATTTTCATTTTATTTTTAACTTTTTCTTTCGGTGGAAGTTAATCATATCTACTAATTGACTACATATAATTGAATAACTAAATTACATTTCATTATAGTTGATACTATCTGTATCAAAGTAATAATAATGATTTTTTGTTCTACTTGGTACGGAATTATATTCTTTCTTATTACACTTTTTTTTTGTCGCCTTTCCCTTTCTATTCTATTTTTTGTTAATGGGCCGGAGCCCAAAAATAAATAACAAGCAGTAAATTTTTTGCGGCCCATAATTACAATACAATGGGCCCAAATAATAACAGAGATGAACAATGGGCCCAAAAAGGATTCGTGTCTATTTACTCGACACTGATTCATTGATTACTCATCATCGTTGCTTTGTAGCTGCATAGTTTCAACAATGGTAGCTCCAGCCATATCAGTTCCTGCGAGTCCCACCTTCGCCATCGCTTCTCGCACCAGAAATTCGCCCCATCTCCTTTTTTCTCACAGGTTCATCATACTCATATTACCCAATCTAATTCCAAGTTTCACTTTTTTTATTTTTAGTTTTTGCGATGTTGTTTTTTTCGAAATATTCTAAAACTTGAGGTTTTCTTTTTTTTTTTTTTAGCAGAAACCCATGCTCGATAACTTCTTCCTTGCCAAGCCCCTATGGCCACCCATCTAAAGTTGGTAATTTTCTTATTCGCACCACTGTTTCTATGGCTGTAATTTGAAATTTGGTGGTTTTTATGTTATGGGAAAGTTTTAACTCGATTTGGGTATGACCCTTTGTCTTAGAGATTTATTTTATTATAGTTACTGTCTATTTGGGGTGAAATTCTCCTATTTTTGAATCAATAGATGTCTTAAATTGTGCTAATTTGATCTTGTTTTAAGATAAGTAAATGTTTGGCGTTATTTCAGATATTTAACTATGACTATGATGCTGGTTACTTCAAAAGGACAATACTTTTAGATACTTAGAGTTATAGTTTATATGTTTTCTAGTTTGATTTATACCGTACCACTTGTACCAGTATCCGTGCAAAGCAGACTATGTCTTTGCTTTGAAGACGAACCAGTTATGGTTACATAAGAGTTTCAAATCGTTGATAATATAAAACTCTTTTTCACTACCAGTGGATCAAAACTAAATCCTTTTAACTAATGATTGCTTTTTGGTCTGCCTATTTTATATTTAATATCTTATTATTGGTGGTACTTATGATGCATAAGGCAGTGAGTTATGGATATAGTCTAGTTTGTATTTGTACAATAAAGAGTGTTATGATGTATATATTTTGTTTTTTGCAGGTTTGTCAAGTACAAGCCGTGGCCTTCCTTTAAAAATCGATGAGAAAAACATTTATGATGCTAGTACAAGGTAGAAATTTGTTCCTTTTCTCCTTGAGGTGCTTCATATATCATGTCATTGATTGTTAGGATGCTTAGGAATACCTTTTTTTTGTCCATTTTGCATTGTTTGAGGCGGGATTTATCTGTGCATCTTTACTGGAAAGTGAAGTGTCTGCATATAGACTATGGCATGCCGATAAGCACCATGACCGATTGATACAATTAGTCTTTGGGGAACAGGGAGTGTCACTTTAGCCACATTGAAGATGTCTTTTTTATTTAACTTTATATGTACCTTTATGCACTTGAATTGACACATTTCTTAGAGGATTCTCTCACAGATATGAATTTAGTGCCCAATCTCTGCATTATTTTCAAAAAATTATTTAGTGAATAGAAAAACAACTTATTGATATTCCAGTATCCTTGTAGTTATGGTGTAATTGAAGCCAAGAAAGGAAATCCACCGATAACGCCAGCAGTGATGACTCCAGGAGGACCTCTTGATCTGTCATCTGTGTTATTCAGGAATCGTATAATATTCATCGGACAGCCAGTAAACTCGCAAGTGGCTCAGAGAGTTATTTCTCAGCTTGTAACTCTGGCTACTATCGATGAAAATGCAGATATACTGGTTTGTTAAGTCCTTTGACGTTATTTTTTAACTTGTTTCCCACTCATCAAGTGAAATTTATGTTGTGCTGCTTCTATTGGCAGGTGTATATAAACTGCCCTGGTGGAAGCACATATTCAGTGTTGGCAATTTATGATTGCATGTCTTGGGTAAGATTGTAAACATTCCCAAAAATAATATGCTATGTATACTTTGAATCCAGTCACATTTTCCCTCATTTGCCTAGTTACTTTAATTCCTTAGCAGTTGTTGTTTTTGCGCTGAAAGTATTTAGCTGCTCCATTTGATTTCAGATAAAGCCGAGAGTTGGTACAGTATGTTTTGGAGTAGCTGCAAGCCAAGGAGCACTACTACTTGCAGGTGGGGAGAAGGGAATGCGTTATGCAATGCCAAATGCAAGAATAATGATACATCAACCGCAGAGTGGATGTGGGGTAAGAATCAAGCTTTTCAAAAATTGTTTTAAAAGATGCATATTAGACAGTAAAACTCTGCTATACTGATTTTCTGTAGGAAGAGCATAATAATTAATACATGAGCATAAAAATTCTATGGTTGCATTTTTTTAGTATATAAGCAAAGTGGTCAAATTCATGCCATGCTTCTTCTACTCCTTCAAGTTACGATTGACGATCTCTTATAAAACTAGAGCTATGAATTTCCAGGCTTGAGATTTGAGCTACTGTGCCATGTTGCATGTTAAGTAGTTTATATTTTATGGTAAGTGGCAGTGAATCATCTTAAAGTTATATTGAAAGCTTGATCTCTTAAATGTAAAATTCATCTTCAAAATTAAATCTTTCAAGTTTATCATAGAACAATTGATGTAGCTTGACATGCGATGTCTACATATATTAACTTATGAAAATAGTTTGTTCTTCATGTTTTACATAAGAAGTACTACAAGACAACACAATTCTGATTGACATGTAGCAGGATAAGTATTTGGGTATCCTGTGAAGTTATATGCTCAATACTCAATAGGCATCAATCATTATTCTGGTTGTTCATCATTTGATTGTAGGGCCACGTCGAGGATGTGAGGCGCCAAGTCAATGAAGCTGTTCAATCTCGCCATGTTAGTATTTCTTCCTTTATTATCATTTCTTGACAAGTTTAACTTTTGAACTTGATAATGCTGAAAACAGGATTCTTAAGGCTGCTATGTAGCGTTTATCTTCGCGACACGTAAAACGGCAATCAGTTTTCTCAAGTCATTGTTATGTTCTGGCTCTAAGAATTCCTGTGACTGGAAACCTATACATCTTATCCATCTCAAAAACATTAAGTTCTTCCAATTTTACAATGTGGTCTGAAGAAACCGAAACATTCATATAACATGTTTTCTTCATGCTCAAGTATCTATGGTGGCAGAGACTATAACCTTCCATTTTGATTACAGAAAATTGACAAGATGTATAGTGCTTTCACCGGGCAGACATTAGAGAAGGTGCAACAATACACAGAAAGGGACCGTTTTCTGTCAGTTTCTGAGGTATTCTGAACTTTTCTTCTATAACTGTGTTGAGCAACCCTGATTTTTAATCATTCATTCCAAACACTACCTTACTTGATATTTCTCTGTTCTTTCCTTTTTCTGAATGCAGGCTTTGGAGTTTGGTCTTATTGATGGTGTCCTAGAAACAGAATATTGATTGCTGCTTATTTTGTAGTCTCAATTTTTCTTTTCTAGAAAGTTGAAAAATCTTGATTCATGTCAAAGCTGATATTGTAGAATTTCATTAATTAATTAATTAATTATAATCTGCAAATGTTGTTGATGGTATATTTTTTCTTCTTAGGGTCATGCAATTATGCAATAACTTGGAAGTTGATTTTCATGTAGAGTTTGATATGTAGTTTCAATTCACAATTACGGATTTTAAGGTAGCCAATGCTTACATTGAAGTGTTAATTAAGATCACAGTATAAAATATAGTGAGACCAATGATAATAAAATTATAAAACTTATATAAATTGGAAGTATTATGAGTAATTTTAAATTCAAAACATAATTTCAAATTTTAAATTCTTGTATATGTCATCCGGTTTAAATAATAGATATGAACTACTTTTTTTCTTTTAGCATGAGTATTTCGATTTCTTGGGTGTGGTGGATCATGGAAGGAAGTTTCCTATTTCCAGATCTATTGTTTCCCGAAAAATGTTATGTCTACCAAAAATATTTTGGCTTTCATGTCAAAAATTTTGTATCAATTGTTAGATGGAATATAAGTAGTGACGGATTCAGAAAATTTTAACAGTGGGGGCGAAATTATTATATCGTTAATATATATAAATATAAGATGATGTTTTTTGAATTTTTTATAGTGTGAGGACAAATTTAATGATACAATGGGACCAAAATATATAGATTTATATATACTTTAACTAAAAAATTTAAAATCCAGTGAGGGCATAAGCCCCCGTACATTTGTACATAAGTCCGTCCCTGAATATAAGTCCTAATCGAGTAAAGGTTCGACATTTCATTTAATGATTGATATAAAATTGTCGACTCAGATCAATATTTTTTCGTACAAATACCATCGCGTTATTTCAAATCAACTTAAAAGGATAAGGATAGAGAAAACTAATGCAAAAAACTAGGTTTAGTAAGGTAATACTAGAGAAATTATTTGCCATTTAATTAAAACTACTCTAATTATTGAAGTAGTTTATGATATAGCTTGATCCAATGTTGGAGGAGTTTTGTGATGTATCCATCCATGCGTGACGAGTGAGTTGCTGGAGGCGTACGATGCGGAAGCAACTCATGTATTATTGGTTTTGGGATTATCAAATCATGTAAAGCGAAAATATGATGGCATAAAAAAAAAAAAAGTCAAAATAATTAATAGATTATTCATAACATATAATATGTTACAATATATATTTATTTGCAACATATGATATAAGTTGTGTATAGTATGTGAACTTTAATATGTTGCAATATATATTTCTTTACAAGGTTAAACTTTAATAAATCTATAAATATTTATTATTTACTACTCAATAATCAAACCTAAGATGAACTATGAAATAACACTTGAAAACTGCCACTTAAACTTTAATTCTTGAGTTAGCGTGCAAGATTAAGCTAATTACGTTTTATCAATTAAAATTTGTATTGGTACCCATCTGCAACACATGAGTATGATTATGTTATGATGATAATAACCTCGTTCATTTTTTAAGGGAGACTGGAATTCTCCAAGTCCACTCTTTATTGGTTTATCTATCTTGTCTATTAAGCAAATTTAACTAATTTAATTAATATACTAGAAATATAATATAATCACCAAGTTGTTGTGTGATATAGAATTATTCTAATTAATTAATCCAATCTGTTAAATGGATGAAACCTCCCTAATCTAATGCCTATAAAAGGGTATAGTTCTATTCAAGTGAAACACAACACATCACTTCACTGTTTATTAGTGAAGAAAGCTTTCTTTCAAAATAGCATTAGAAACATGGCTACTACACTTGCACTTCGGTTTCTTGCTTTTATCCTTTTCATTTTTATGGTAAATTCAATTTATTCATGTTCTTAATCACCTTTAGGATTTAATTTTCATCCATCGACAATGTACAATTTTTTTACACGGTCATCCAATTATGTGCTGCCACATCAGCCAAAATTGTATTTTCTCCCTTCCACTACCTAAAAAGTCATACAAACGAAACGATTTGATTAGATAACATTATAAAATACCTTTACACTGTCAGTGGATCAAAATTATACTCTTAACTTTATTAACATCAATTGAGTTATATTATTTAAACATACATAATGCATATGTCTATGTTAATAGTGGAGATTTCACATTGATTAAGTAGATAATGGTAGTCATAATATTTCTCATTAATCATAGTGAAATCCTCACTATATATATGTATTCTCCTTTGTCAACATATACACATGCAAAATAGCTGTACACAATACACAAGTATCACTAAGCAATATAAATTTCCAAAGTTTGTGTAACTTATTTGCTTCTTACCAATATGCATTTTTGTAGAATGGCTATGGCATCTGTGGCAGAGATCTGAAGGTAGAATTGCAAGATCAAAAGGAAGTGGATAATTCACAAGGAGCCAAACCAGTATCAACAAATAATGATGAGCCTAATTACCTAATTGGTTATAGAAATACTCCAAAATCCACTAAACTTGATTACAAAGCCTCATACACCTCCAAGAAACAGAACCATCCATCACACCATGGAAACCTCAATGATGAGCCTTACATAACCGGGTACATAACTACTCCAGATTCCACTCATGATTACAAAGCCTCATACACCTCCAAGAAACACAACCACCCATCACACCATGATGAAAAGCTTGATGAGCCTTACATAACAGGGTACATAACCACTCCAAAATCCACTCAATCTGATTACAAAACTTCATACACCTCCAAGAACCATGATGAAAAGCTTAATGAGCCTTACATCACAGGTTACATAACCACTTCAAAATCCACTCAATCTGATTACAAAACTTCATACACCTCCAAGAACAATGACAAAAAGCTTAATGAGCCTTATATCACAGGGTACATAACCACTCCAAAATCCACTCAATCTGATTACAAAGCTTCATACACCTCCAAGAACAATGACAAAAAGCTTAATGAGCCTTATATCACAGGGTACATAACCACTCCAAAATCCACTCAATCTGATTACAAAGCTTCATACACCTCCAAGAACAATGACAAAAAGCTTAATGAGCCTTATATCACAGGGTACATAACCACTCCAAAATCTACTCAATCTGATTATAAAGCTTCATACACCTTCAAGAACCATGAAGAAAAGCTTAATGAGCCTTACATAACTGGGTACATAACCAGTAATCATGATTCCAAACAAGACAATCATGACCCAAAAGCCGTATCCCATGATTCCACCAAGCCTTACGTAACAAGCTACGGCTTCCATCCTAAGAAAGACTCAAAAGAGTCAGCAACACAAGACTCTAATGATGAACCATATATAACACAATATGGTAATCATGATTCCACCAAGCCTTACGTAACAAGCTATGGCCTCCATCCTAAGAAAGAATCAAAAGAGTCAGCAACACAAGACTCTAATGATGAACCATATATAACACAATATGGTAATCATGATTCCACCAAGCCTTACGTAACAAGCTATGGCCTCCATCCTAAGAAAGAATCAAAAGAGTCAGCAACACAAGACTCTAATGATGAACCATATATAACACAATATGGTAATCATGATTCCAAACAAGATTATGCAGCTACCTACAAAAGGAAGCAAGAAGAGTCAAAAAAGGGGCCATCTTCCCATGTGGACCACACTGAGGCATTCAAGACAGGGTTTTTCTCTTTGGATGATCTTTATGAAGGAAACATAATGACACTCCAATTCCCTGTCCAAGAGTTCTCTCACTTCCTACCAAGAAAAGAAGCTGACTCCATTCCTTTCTCAACTTCACAATTACCAAGTCTTCTTCAACTCTTCTCAATCTCTGAAGATTCCCCAATGGTCAAATCCATGAGAGGCACACTTGAACAATGTGAAGCAGAGACCATAACAGGGGAGACCAAGATCTGTGCTAACTCCTTAGAGTCCATGCTTGAGTTTGTTAGCACCATCATCGGTTCAGATACCAAGTATGATATTCTCACAACAAGCCACCCTACACCCTCAGCTACCCCTTTGCAGAAGTACACAATTTTGGAAGTATCAAAAGATATCTATGCTCCTAAATGGGTAGCATGCCATCCTCTCCCTTACCCCTATGCAGTTTACTACTGCCACTTCATAGCAACAGGAAGTAAAGTGTTCAAGGTCTTACTAAGTGGTGAAAATGGAGATGAAATGGAAGCACTCGGCATTTGCCACTTGGACACTTCTGATTGGAGCCCAGATCACATTCTGTTCAAGCAGCTTGGATTCATGCCTGGGGAAGCTCCAGTGTGCCACTTCTTTCCTGTGAAGCATCTTATGTGGGTTCCTCAGCCTTTAACAGCCACCATGTGAAGGGAGAATTGTTCCATATCATGTTGTTTAGTGTGTGTAATAAAGGTCAATCTCAGCAATCGGTCTGTAGCAGCATGCTGATGACCAAGTTCCTTTTGTAGATTTTGCTCTGTATTTGTATGTCTTCTGCCTTGTTTTATGTATAAATAATGTGACGGGAAGAAGTAGAGAACACACTTCCTTTTTGTTGTTTATTTGTGCAGTTGAATCGGAGCTGCACAATACAACAAGAATGTAAGTATGGGCTTGTAGCAACCTTAAATTTCTAGTTGCAGGGTGTTTAACTTATGTTGTATGATCATTTAAGATATGTGCCATTCTAATATTGCACTTCTGTTTCCTAGAGTTCAAGACTAGAAAACAGTTAAATCAGCTAAAAATTCAATTATCCATCCTTAAAAAAAAAAGCCAAAAACTATCAAACTTATCCAGACAAATGCCATTTCCAACTCATTGAAGTAGACTATGCGATTTTATTTCTACTGCCACTGAATAAACACAAGGAGCAAGTCTTTAAGGATTTACTGGGTGATGAGATAAGACATAACATGGAAGCTCTAGGTCTCTTTGCCACTTGGGAACATGAGTACAGCCCTCAGTTTAACTAAAATACAGAAACATCAAGCTTATAGAGTTGTAGTTACATTTAAGCTACTGAGCCGAATCTTCGGAAAACCTAGCATCAAAAGGAGCCGATGGGTGAGAATGAGATGAATTAGCAGCAGCAGCTCCAGAACCATTCTGCAATTCAATTACAAGCCACCGAACTGCTTTACTCATTTGTTCCAGCCGAACTGCACTGATGGGAGGAAGACCAGTCATGGTAGCTTGCCCAGGCTTTCCTGCCACGTGCCCTGTTGCCTCGTCCACTAGACACTCTGATCCTATCCTTTGCTTCACAGAATCCACAAACTCCTCAGCTTGATCGCATGCTACTCTAAATACTTCCCATTTTTGCTTGAAGTTTTCTAGAGCAACATCTGTTGCCGTTGTTTTCTGGCCACCCGCAATTTCTTTGGCTTCAAGCACATTTGATGCCGCAGCAACAAAATCTTGATAGGCATTATTTAGGGAGTCAACTACACTGTCCATTGTTCCTATTTGTGATAAAACAGGGGAGAGGTAAGATTCTAGTGATATCAGACATTTTTGTCAATTAAGAATTTCTAAAATCAAGATTCAACTTCAACATGTTGTCACCCACTAAGGACCATAAATCTCAGACCAAGCTAAAAAAGCAGAACACTTAAATCCTAGTTCAAATGTAAATAGTATGCAGCTGCAGGTTCAAAGGAACGAGCCTAAATAGCTCATCAAATTTAAAAGCAAAAAATTACCAGGGTGAATATGAATCAATCTATGTATACACAAACAAAATATCACCAAATACAAACATAAGGTCCTACTTCAAAAAAGTTAAAATTTAGCTATTCAGCTTCATCCTTGTCTAAACAATACAAGGATCTAATTGCATCTCCAGTGTTAGAATCTTACTAAACTGAAATCCAGTAAGTGCAAATACCACAAACTGCACACCCAACAAAATTAGCTAATTACAGTTCCTCACTGAGTCATTCTACATTAAATTGTTCACCATGAGAACAAAGTTGAAGCTACTTTACTAGTTGAAATTCCAATTCCAATTCCAATTCCAAATGAATACGTAATTTCAACTGAAATTATAAAACTCACATATTCTGTGGAGAATATAATACAAACCTCGCTCCTAATCAAAAGCGCGAAGGAACTTTTAGCAAACTCTTATCTTTCCCTTCAATTCGGAAACTTGAGTGTCCCAATTTCACGAAATCGAAGGTTCCGGAAATTGGGCAAGGCTCCGTTTTGAGCTCCAAGCTCCTCCTCTTTCTCTTGAAAATAGGGTTTTTGAGAGAAAACAGTGCAAGTAGGGTTTGATTGCAGCACAAAACATTAACCACAAAGCGTGCAATTTGCAACAACCGTTCGTGAATCTGGTTACTCTGCCAATAGAAAATGAAAATGCAATAATCAATTACCTCTATTTAGATATAATCATAATCTATAATATTATCTGTACTATTAGAAAAGTAATTTAAAAAATAACTATCTTTTATTTTTTAAATTTTAAAAGTTAAACTACACAATTATAAAAATAAATAAAAAGATAACAACCTTTAAACACAAATCATTATATATTTTATTTCACCTCTTGATCTTTTATATTATTTTTTATACCCGACAAAACGTTAGTTAAGCTTTCCATTTTCATGAGTTGAACCCCCAACCACGTGGTTAAGGGACAAGGTGAGCTAGCACCATATCACCCCTTGTGATTAGTTAACCGATAGTTAAGAATAATTAAAATCATAATTACAATGGGTAGGGACTACTACTGAGTCTGTTAGGAATTTGGAGCCCAAATACCATTCTCAATGGCCCAATCAAGGCCCAATATTAGGAGTTATTGTAATTGCCGAAATATTCCTGGGACTGAAAATGTAAAGTAACACCTTACTGAAATCACTATCCTTTAATAAGGTTAGGCACTACTTTAGAACAGTCCAAAATCATGAAAAAAATTAGCCAAAAAATTTTAACTAAACCAAAAATAAAGAGGATTTGATTTATTTGGAGGAGTGTGTTTGAGTGGTCGTAGAGTCTAATCATCCTCTTAATTAAAAGTTGAGGGTTTGATTTTCAATGAAAATTAATCACCATGGTCGGTGTATATCTCGATTGTGTAAAAGACAAACAAACTTGAATTTTGAATTTTTACTAACTTTTGTGCTTCAATTTTTACAAGATTTTGTCATACATATTCTTTTATACTTCCTCCATTCCAAAATATTAGTCGCTTTGACTTTTTTGGTTCATTGGAAAACTAATATACCTAGACACAAACATTAGTTTTCTAATGAACCAAAAAAACCAAAGCTACTAATATTTTGGAAGAAGGGAGTAATTATCTTTTTTATGTGATTGTAAATTAGTGATAAGAGATGTCAAGTGTTACTAATTATGATTTTATGCAGTGAAGTCAGATATGAAGTGGAGGGAAACATACAGTAGATTGTGGCTTCAGAAAAAAGCCTAATACTACTGTTGGCTCTTGCAGATTTCAGTAATGTATATTACTGTTGCAAATCTTTTGCTTCAACTCAAGAATTCATGCACAATTGATGTGAAGTGAACCTTTTGAACTCAAGTTTCAGCTTTGATTAGTTGCCTCTGACATATTGTACGCACATCATGAATATGAATTTGCTCCAATTGCTAGAAAACATACATATATATATATATATGCATAGCGATGCAGGGTCTTATATATTGATTCATATATATTACTTGAGAGACATTAATGTTAGAGACAGAGGTAATACCCTGATATACAGCAAAGGATGACACAATTGGAAATCTTTCAGAGATATGAGTGTGTGAGCGTGAGGCAACCAAATTCAGGTTGTTGGTTGCTTGTTATAATATTTTAGTATTTTACTCTATCTCTTTAATTTTTTGTCTTCTAGCGATTGATACTTTGAGGAATTTCCATGGTTGAAAGAGGGGGGGAAATAGCATATATTGAAGTCAGAAGAAGATTCAAGTTTTGGAATTTTGTGGGAACACACTTCCTTCCTCCCTCGTGATGCTACGCCTTTAATTTCATTTGCAATATATATATATATATATATATATATATATAGTAGTAAATACATAAATTGTCATTGGGTTGGTGCCTACAATTACAAATCCCTTCTCTCATCTCATTCAACCTTAGGGAAAATTTTGCAAAAAGAAATAAATAAACAAGAAATTATTACACTTAGTTCCCCATAAAAATTATATTGATCAATCTCAATTCTTAAAGACAAATATCACATGCTTGTTTCCCCATCAACACCTTCACCTGCATATTATATTAAATCTTTGCTAGGGATATAAAATTATACTAGTTAAAATACCCAAAAGTAAAAGTTTATGTCTAAATCATTTAGTTCATTAAAAAAACACATATAATTAAAAAATTTAGTTGGATAAAAAATTATTAAAATAGTTTTTTTTACCTATTTTAACTGGAAAAATGCAGTATGATTATATTACGGTTCTTGCAAATTATTGTGGAATCTTATTGTTACCCTACAACTACAACTTGGGCACCCTTTGTCCCGCTAGTGAAAGGGCACTATTTGGGAGACACACAACAACAATGAGCTATATATATATGTTTGCTTAACTTAGGAAAGGTCAATTTCTTATTGGTAAATTAATAAGGTTTCTAAACATTAAATAAATCATCATGGTTTTTGTTAAGATGATGTACTTTTTTCAATTTGTGATGAGAAGTTCACGTAGTTGGCATATGATTTACTAATTTCTAATATTCTAGCTCATGTTGCTACCATTTTTTATCTGCACTCACGGTTGGCCATGTTGAACACAAGTTTCAAGATCTTGTACATCTCATGTCGGCAAAATTAAACAAAATTAGATTAATATATAACTTGATTCTTTAACATAAGACACTTGATATGGACTGAATAATTAAATATTAGTGTACCACTTGCTATTATTGTATGTATCTTGTAATGAATGAATAATTGAATAAAACAATAATGCTCGCGAGGCTACAGCTTTTCAAATTGGATTATCCAATCCAAAGAAAAAGATGAAAAATTATTTGCAAATTAAAACACATCATTATTGCATACCTAGTATGACAGTTATAGCTAACCCGATTATTTAATGATCATAAATGCTTGGGCATAAAAAAAAATCAGTTAAAACAGTCAATAAAGCTCATTTAACACTTTTTGGCCCAAGTAGCACTTTTGATCAAGAGTATATTTTTAATGGGTTGGGTGATTGTGGCCCAAATTCTTATTTGTTGACTGTTTTGACTGGTTTTTTTTGTGCCTCTAGCAAATATTCTTTAATGATAAATATATAATTATTTAAAAAAAGTGAGAAACATATAAGTGAATTGATTATCACATTTATATTAAGATAATAAATTTATAGATTTCTTAACTTATGTACACATTACTTAACTTATTATTAATCGATGCGGAAGATATCATATTATAATTGAAAGGTAGGTTTAGTGAGACGAGTCTTGTTCTCATCAACTTAAAAAGAAAAAATTAATAAGAATTTGTTTTAAAATTATTATAAAATAATTTAATTATACATAAATTCTTGAGGCACAACAAAAAATCAGCCAAAATATCCAACAAAGCTCATTTAACACTTTATGGCCCAAATAGCACTTTTAATCATGAATATATTTTTAATGGGCTAGATAATTGTGACTCAAATCTCTATTTGTTAGCTATTTTGACTGATTTTTTGTTGTGTCTCTAGCAATGCTATTTATTATATGTATGCTAAGCCAATGTAGAGTCTTGATACGATGTATCGCGTGGTCATGGACTTATATTATGTGAATGATTGTTTTGAAGAAGAACCAAAACTTGTGTCCACTCATCAAGAAAAATATACAATTGGCTTAAAAATCAAAGAAAGAAAAAGGTGAAAAGGACAAAAAGGGAATGTAAGGTCATTATTGTTACTGTGCTTATAGGTTATCAAATCCACAATAAAAGTGACCCCTCAAAGATTTCTGAACATAATAAACAGGGAAAAAGTTACAACCAAGCAAATTATATATATTGCATCAATTATCCATACATTTTAATTTCATAAACGTGGCTAATATTAAATATCACTTCTTCCATTGTTATTGGAAACTTTTTCCACTTTATAATTTACTACTAACTTGCCTAGTGCCTCATGCAATAATTGTGCAAAAATGCTAGCTAAACTAGTAGTAAGATTTTCTAATTTAATTCATTCATTGAAATATAATGTATAAAAATTCAGTATAATTTCAATCTACTGTCAGTGTAAAGTAATTTTACATCGCTATCCAATCATAGATCGACATATTAATAAAAGTCTTCAACTTAATCATTTATTAACTAAAAAGTCTCACAAATCAATTGATATGATTGACTAATTTTTTACATTTTCAGTATATCATAATTAAATTCTAACCTATTTAAGTGCATCAAACCGATAAATAAGTGAATTATCCTTTTCTTACTTTATCTAATGCTTATCTTTACTATCCTTTTTTATAGACCAATGGATGATTTTCAATATGAATCCAGTACCATTCCCATAAGAAACAAAGGGAAATTAAAATTAACTAAAAAAAAGATAAAAAGCACCTTGTTGGTTTTTTGTTTTCATTCATGAAACTTCTTGTAAACTTCTTTGTTGCATACAAGTCTTAATTGCCACTTTCTTGCTTTTTCTCTAGTCATTTCCCAAATGAAAAACCCACTCTACCCGGTCCTAATAAAGAACAGAAAGTTAAACATTATATATTTTTCATATAATCCCCTAATAATAATACACACATTAACATTACTACTACATACCCCCTCTAAGTTCGGACATTGGTTCCTAACTGGACTTGTCCATTACTATTATGATCAGCACCCTTGGCAGTTGTATTATTAGACTTGGCACTAAATTTACCAAAAGACCCTTCCATATCCTCAAGCGTCTTACCCCTCGTCTCAGGGAGCATAGTGTAAAAGAATATCCATCCAGCAGAAGCAATCCCTCCAAAAAGGAAGAAAGCTCCACCAATAGTAATAGCCTTAGACAGGGACAAAAACGTCATTGAAATAACCCCACTAGTCACCCTATTCACCACAACGCCCATAGCACATCCCTGGGCCCGCAACCTCAACGGGAAGATCTCTGAACTATAGACCCACGTGATGGGACCCGCACCGATCGAGAACGTTGCCACGTAGGACAAAACCGTTGCGATGCTCAATCCAACGGCCCACATTAACTTATGCTCCACGTGGTCAATGATCGTGAGGCTCCCAGCGAGAGTCAACAGCGAGAGCACCATACCACCGACGCTAGACAATAACAACGGCCTCCTCCCGACACGGTCCAGCATGAACGTGGCAACGAGGATGAAGATGGTCTTGACGAATCCAACGGCTACGGTTGCGAGAAGCTTATCGGTGTCGCTCTTGATCCCGGCTTTTTCGAAGATGGTTGGGCTGTACAAAACGACGGCGTCTATGCCTGATGCTTGTTGGAAGAAGTGGATTCCGAGAGCGGCGATTAGGATGTGACGAATTGCGGGTGTAGGGTAAAGGAGAAGCTCTTTCCATACACCCTCACCGGTGTTTTGTTTTGTGACAGAAACGACGTCGTCGTTGCAGCTTTCGGGGATTCCTGCGGCTCTTTTAATGTCAGCTAGTCTTTCTTGTGCTTCTTCTTTTGTGTCTGAAGTTTTGTTTAGGACTTTGATTGCGTCGCCTAGACGACCCCTCATTACGAGCCATCTTGGTGACTCGGGCATAGCTAAAACTCCTACTGCTAGGAGCACTGAAGGGATTGCTCCTATTCCAAGCATCATTCTCCAACCTAGCTGAAGCTTCATCTTTGAAAATGCGTAGTTTGAAATGTATCCTAGTAATATTCCACCGTTGATGAAAACCTGCAAATAGCTAGGATTTTTAATTCATTTGAAAATAATTGAATAATAATAATTAATATTATTATTATTATTACTTTTTACCAAGTGTGTTCATCAAGTATGATATGTTTATTAATTTTTAAATAATAAATTAGATAAAACCACCATCCTATTTTTGTACTGATGTTAGACTTTGTGACATCAAATTGACTCAATGAGTAAACACACCTACTTTCTACCTTTGTAGATAAAAGTGTACAATTGTTAAAAGAGTATTGTTGTAGTTAATTAAACCCTAAACCCTAAATATATACAATATATATGTACAATGAATATTACATATCGTACATATTATATATCATATATCACATAATATGTATAAATATATTACATGTTGTAAAGAAATATGAGATGATTTGTATGCACCTCGGGGAAGGAAGTGAGGAAACCACGAGAAGAAGCAGGGGAGACTTCGGCGGTGTAAACGGGAGCAATCATGAGAGCGTAGCCAATTCCAATGCCAGCGACGAAGCGACCGAACATGAGGAAGGAGTAGTTAGGAGAGAAGCCCATCAAGATTGCGCCAGCGAAGAAGATGGCACCAGCCAGCACTATGGTGTACCTGCGCCCTATCCAATCGGAGGTCCTCCCCGCCAGGCACGAACCTATCAGCGAGTACAGGTTTATTATTCCCAGCAATATCTCTATTTGCACGTCCGATACCTTCAGGTCCCTCTTTATGTATATTGCCGCTCCACTCATCACACCAATATCTGTATGTAACCATATTAATATTAATTAATTAAATATATATATAGAGATTATATAATGTTATAGCTAGCTAGGTCGCTCACCATAGCCAAGCAAGATGGAGGTCATGGAAGCCAAAATAGCACAAGCGAAAGCGAACTTGTTCCTTTTTGGCTTCTTTTGAGGATCGAAATCCGCAACACTAGCATTATTATTATTATGATGATTCTGTGCTCCTACTCCTTCAACACCTTTTCCCTCAGTCATCTTTAAATTCTTTACTACAATAATAAATAAAAATGAGAAATTAAGAAGGAAGAATGAAGAAATTAGCTAGAGACCTATTTGTGAGTGACCATGTATGTATGTATGTATATTTAATTTGTGTTTGTGTGTTAAAGAGTGAGTAGGAGCAGTGGCATATATATGTATGTGATGCAAGATGTGAGGTTCCAATGGCGTGCTTATATAGACCAAAGGCTTACGCATCATCTTGGACCAATGAGTCACACATGCTAGTGGAAAAATAGAAAAAGATAAAAGAAATTAAAATTATTATAAATTAATAAATTACAACCCCCTCAATAATTTTATTATTTCTTTCTCTCCCTCTCAACAACGTCACTTTCACTGTGCTTATGGCGATCATTTCACACTTCTTCTTTTTTTCTTTTTTAAATTTTAATTTCAAAAAATAAAATAAAACGAGTGAATCCATTTCTCCGTGTAGAAATCGCAGCTCAAATTGGCACAAAACGACAAAAATGGTTATTATCTTAGATTAATTATATTTAATGAGCAGAGTGCTACGCTAATACGCTTGTCTTAATTTATTAATTATAATTAATTAAATCACTTCATTGTTTATTACTCTACTAGTCTCTTTCTGTGCAACATGGCCGGTACAGAGAGGATTTAATTGGTTATTAATTATTATTACAATTACAAAGATTGGCTGTTTTTAATTTTGCACTTTGCACATGTCTGTTTGGTTGCTGAGTAAAATGCTTTGCCACCAGAACTCAAAAATTATGACTTGGAATTCTCTGAACGAAAAATCAACAGAAGAGATGGTAAAAGAATTTCATCACGGATTTCAGATTTGAAATTATATATCCTGATTAGGACAACTCTCTCGTGATCATGCATTTTGAATAGTCAAAATTTCATTATGGTACGTATAACCCAACTAGCTAGCCGGTCAAGAATTACATGTTTAATTCATTAATCTCTTATTTCAACATTTTGTATATTTGGTTTAAGGTTAAGTTTTGTAATTAATCAATGAGGTTAATTGCTACTCCCTCTATTCCAAAATATTAGTCGTTTTATGAAGAAAACAAAATTTCACAATGATTGTCGTTTTCAACTTCCAATGCCAATTTAATTTTTTCATACCTATTATATCCCTAGTATCATTTCTCTTTCTTTCTTGAATATTACTCCAATGACCACTAATCATCTTTCTTTCTCATTAATGCTTTAGGTAGTTTAATCATTTTAATATATCATTTTATAAAACTAAGAATATTTATTGAATTTCTTAATCTACGTGTAAAAATCTTAAAAGACAGTAATATTTTGGAATTGAGGAGTAGATCATAAGTAAACAAGGTTAATTCCTTTTTTTTATTTCATAGTAACATTTTGTCCAAAGTCACTTTAATTAATTAGATGCTTTTGGGGCATATATAGTACAGTAATAAAAAGGCATGTGAATATATGTGGTTGGAAATAGAAAGTGAGAAAAATTAGAGAGCAAGAATTTCATAAAATTTGCAATTTATAGGGAAAGGATAAGGCCAATTTATAGGGAAAGTGAGAAAAATTAGAGAGCAAGAATTTCATATTAATTGGCCTTTAATATAATTTGCAAATTATATTAAAAGCCAATTAATTCTCCTACAAAGGAACAAAAGAACAAAATTAATCTGGCAAGTTGCATTACTTAATTAATTAATACATATGTTGCTTCTCTAGTTACTATGACTTCTGGTCAAAAGTTAATAACCTATTTTCCACATAAATTCACACATACTTGATACTTCCATTGATTATATATCCTCAAATATAATTACTTTTCTTTTCTTATATGCATGTTGTATTTTTATATAGTAATTAAAAGTAGTAATGGATATCCTTAAAGATTTCAAGCCTAATTTCTGTCTACACAAATCTTATCCTACTTTTTAATGTTTTCTTATAAAAGGGCATAAATATCGTGTCATCCAAAGAGAACTTTAATTTCAAGTTCCAGCAAATCAAGCCTACAGCATGCATGCATGTATTATAAAAGGCTATATATTTAATTGCATTAAAAATATTTATGCTGTTTTCCAATAAATAAATTTTCTCATATACATGATTTTTATTATATACTTATAATATAATTATATAAAATTTTATCCCAAAATATATTTTTTTTGTTTGTCCCATCACCTATTAATTAAGTACTCACTTTTGTATTTTTATTTATGTATTTTTGTTTTGTTTTATATATTTCAATAAATGTAATGTTGGGACTTTTGTCAACGAGTTAGTTAAATACACAAATCGTATGCATAGAGAAAAATTGCTTGCGAAAATATCAGGTGAACGGATTTACCAACCAACACCATTTACGAGCAGATGAATTAATTAGACAATTATGTTATATTTATGGCTATCTATAGATTTATAATGGTACTAGTATATGCATTTATTAATTCAAAACTATCTTTTTCTCATTAAATGTTTTTAATCAAGTAGCAATGATATATAATAAGGCATGAAATGTAGACATGTAGTGCACTCTAGTGTGTACAAAATTAAAGTGAATGTCATAAGGTTTTTCCAATTAAAATACTTAATTAGAGTATTGCTACTTTGTTGTTGTCTATTTTATTTTTGCTCTATCAATTTTTTGTTCATTTAATGGAAATATTAAGAAAATTATATAATTACCAGATCAATCAACATAATTGTCAGTGTATCAATTTAAAAAATAATTAAACAAGAATAGATTAAAACAAAATATAGGTTACAGAGGTAGAATATTTTTTCTTTAGATGTATATAAAAAGCATTAAAAGATTTGGTATGATCCAAAATATTTATTTTTTATCTTTTTTTGGTTGTGATTTTATTGTTTATCTTTGTAAGTCAAACAAGTGAGTGAATTTAGATGGAAACAAACTGGCATGGGATCTTGTTTCAGATAAAATTTAATTATTTTTTCTAGTTGGCCAAAAGTAACTTGATATATGTTTGGTGGACCCAAAAAAATAAAATAATAATATTATTATTAAATTTTAAAATTAATTGAATTTTCCATTATTTTCATGGGTAGTCAAGATTCAACTTCAACAATGACGGGCTGAAAGAGAGGGACCCACTCAAACATGTAAAAGTCTTCGTTGTGGGGACACATTGCCCTTTTTAACTGATGCAACTTGCACTTCATTGTTCCTCTCTCCTCTCTTCAATTATTGCCACACTTTAATTTTAATTCTGGTTATTATATTTGTGGAGTGTATATTTGCGAGAGTTTAGATTGTACGCTACTATTACTAACAAGAGTATTTTATTATTAATTATTGCATATATGAATTAATCTAATTTTTTAACTATTAATTCAATTTTTAAAATGATTAGATAAAGTTAGATTAATATTTTTTGAAAAATTGAATTACTGTATTTGATGATTGATGTTGACCAATTTTCTAGTGTATATAGCATTGCTGATAAATTAAATTTATAACGTTGCTAGAGATACAATAAAAAACTAATCATAACAGTGTGACAATATAAAATGTAAATTGTACAATGAGTATTACATAGTTTGTACGTCATATATTACATAATGTGCATATTATAAAGAAAGATGATGTTGAAACATGTGATATATGTTGTGCACAATAGGTGATATATCTTGTGCACCGCATGTAATATACGTTCTGCATTTTATATTATATATGTTGTGTGCAATATATTAACTGTTTTTGCTGAATTTTTGTTGAATTGTAATATAAATTTACTATTAAATTGTAATATGAATTTATAAATTAATTCAATTCAACAGTTAATCTAATTAATATATAAATATTGTATAATTTTTATTGCAAATGTATCTAACATTTGATCTATGTATATTATTCTTTCACAATCAATACCGCAAGAAACTAACGGACACGTACAAATTGAATACGAACATACATGTCATGTTAAAAAGAGTTTTTCAGTAAAAACTTTACCAGCTACTTATTATTATTATTATTATTATTATTTTATTATTTTATCAAGCATCATACGTAAATTACTCGTTCTTTTCGAAGAGTTAATTTGGCAACGTGTAAAAATTATAAACAAGTATAGTGTATGTTTTGGCTTATTTATTATTGGTCATGAAATGCATATCCTTGTAGCTATTACAATGAACCACGAATACATGGCTTTAATTTTCTGTGTATTTTAATAAGAAAAATTATATTTATACATCTAGCTTTTTGGACGTATACATCTAAAATTATGAGTGAAATGATATAAAGAGTGAATTTAAAGAAAAAATAAATGATAAAAAATTGTATAACTCACATAGTATGTTTAAAAACGAGTGGATGCACAATTAATAACTTGCACCTATATTTGGTTTACTAATAATTTTCATGCTTCACGAATTTATACTGGTAGTAATTTATTTTCTACTTCATATCCAACATGATGGGTTTTTTTTGACTCATTGGTAGCATATTATATGTGCAATGTGATCCTTACCATTTTAGTGGCCGCGCGCATCAAAACGACTTTTTATTGATCAAGTAGTAACTTCAATCAATTATATATAACCCACCCAAAAAATACCAAATCAAAAATCCTTTAAGTGAAAAATAATGTTATCAAAACATTATTAAAGATAATACAAGTTAATCATATTTTAGTTTTTCTATACCTTTGTATATACAAATTCATGTCGTCCACAGTACATTTTCATTTTCACTGTTTATCGATCGGATGCCTCAGTTCTTATCAATTGAGCTACAAATAAAGGATATGATATTCAATATTCGTATGATGTTCCTTCTCGGAAAAATTATTAGGTGCACCAAGAGCAAAATTTTTATTTTATTTTGTACTATTCATTATATGACACATTATCCAAAAGGTCTACTATAGTGGAAATGAAAGAGGTTAAATTTTCAAGAGTTAAAATAGCTGATGTGTCATGCAATAAATAATGCAGACCAAAAATATCTTTTACTCTTATTCATTCATTGGTGACTCGTGACGCGTTTTACATACTATTCATCCTAAGTTTTCATCATCATGTGCTAACATCATTACATGCGTCAATTTGAGTAGCAACTTAAGTATGAAAGTATTGGATTTTTTATTTTGTTATTTGAGGATACAATAAATATTAATTAGTAATTAATTAAGTGTTGAATACAACAAAAAGTTCTTTTCAATGGAGAATCTTCTAAAAGTATTACGTATGAAAATTAGTTGGTAAAAATATGCCTATGTATATAAATCAGTGTTGTTTTTACATCTAAAAGTTAATGTATAAATTAACAGCAATTATAGGTGTATATTAAAAGTGATACTATATGAGTTATCAATATAAAATGTTTGATTAAGTAAGTATAAATGTTGGATTATGTTATTATAAAAATTGTCATCGTCTCAATATAAAAGTTTGAATAAAATGCTAGATTGAGTTATTGTATAAGTTAAATTGAGTAGATCTAAATGTTAGATTGTATTAAATTGAATTGAGTAATTGATATAATGTTAAATTTATTGTACACAATATTTCTGATAAACTAAACATACATCTACATGAATTGAATGATAAAATAAAAATGAGTGAGATTTAATCAAATGTGTTAAAATAATTTTATTATATGTATATATCAAGTTGCCAATATCAATATGACCATCCTATGAAAAATATTTGTATAGAGTAATTATTTATATAACAATCATATCAATCGTTGGATTGTATTAGTTTGTAAATGAAGACTATGATACTTGTGCTGGTTAAAGTTAGAAAGGAAAAATATATATAGGATTGCACTAATATTACGTGTACAATGAAGATTGTACAATATTTGCATAATAATTATATTCACTCTTAAATTGTAATATAAATTTACAAACTAATATAACCCAAACAATGAATATAA
The DNA here is from genome assembly GCA_013621005.1 of Aeschynomene evenia. Classification (NCBI taxonomy): domain Eukaryota; kingdom Viridiplantae; phylum Streptophyta; class Magnoliopsida; order Fabales; family Fabaceae; genus Aeschynomene; species Aeschynomene evenia. The sequence goes on along the minus strand of CM024266.1, from coordinate 32,196,110 downwards.
ATGTTATGCAAATATTATATAAATATTGTACAATTTTGATTGTAAATATAACAAATTTTCATTATTAGATAATATCTTCTATGATATTTTATTGTCAAGAGATATTTTTCTTTTTCCTTTTTAATACAAAAAATGGTAATCGCTCGAGTATTAAGGTTGAGCTGTATCTCGTTAATGTCCAGGTTGGTAAAGCTTGTTTATCGGAGAGCCAAGAGAAGAGAAGAAAAATAATAAAATTTTAATTTGCAAACGTTGGAGGATATCATCAAAATGAGTGTTTAGTGTTAAACTAATACAGTACTTTAAATTTAATAAATTATCAACATATTTTTATAACGTAATGGATGGAGGTATAACTAAATAATCCAATAATCTACTTGAACTAAGTGCAGCCTTAATTATTTTAATTACTGGGGCTGCGCTGGCATGATGCAAAATTAAATAATAATTCTTGGCTGGTCATCAAATTATTAGTAATGCATTATTATTAACATATATATGGCTGCTGGGCATCAAATTATGCATCAATTTAATTTGATGTTAGAACTATATATAAATGATCGAATGTTGGTAATTAATATGAGTGGTGTGAACTATTCGCTAGATCGAATTGGACTCCTGAACAATATATATTAGAATCTGTCCTATGAATCATTCATTAATTCAATTCCAAAATTATTAGTATTATATATGGTGCCAACACACATTATACATGATGATGAAATATATAAACCCTACCAAACATCAATAATGCTTATACCTAGAATATGTATTTATACACCCTATCAACACATTAATAATTAATTCAATATGTATTTACAATAGGGGCCGGGATTAGTGTAATTTCACTCTGTTTAGACTTGTGATGTATATCATTTATGTGATGTTAAGATGCTCACTTTTTTGTTTGTTTAATTTTTATGGGCAATGCTAGAGACACAACAAAAAAATAGCCAACACAGCCAACAAATTGTGCACAACGTATATAACATAAATTGCACAACGAATATTACATATTGTGCACACCATATAGCACATGATGTGCACAACATATATAACATGTTGCAAAGAAAGATGATGTTGCAATATGTGATATATGTTGTGCACCTACATATAATATACGTTGTGCATTTTATATTATATATGTTGTGCACAATTTGTTGACTGTTTTGGCTGATTTTTTGTTGTGTATTTCCCAAGTTTTATTATCTTTAAAATGGATACTCCAATTATCATATATTACATGGACCCACGCGAGAGTTAACCTCAAAGACAAAAGTTAAGCACATTTTAGTCAACTCATTCTTACACGTGCTTTTGAATTTATAAATTTCCACTCTAAGCTGAGACGTCGTTTAATTAAGCATCATATATACCATCAGTATACCAACAAGGATTGACACAAGTGGTAAGCGGCTTGTTGTCCCTTAAGTAAGGTCTCGGGTTCGAGCCTTGTGAATGGAAAAAATCCTCGCTGGGAGCCTCACCTGTCATTCCCAACTACGCGACCCGGAGCGACGGATTAGTCGGGACGAAGTTCCCGACACCATGGGTAAAAAAAAAAATACCATCACTATTAATTGCTAATACCCCACCGCTTAGGGATGACAAAAAAAAAAAAATCCGTGAAGATGGATACCCATATGGATGGGTATAGAGAGTATATTCTAATAAAGAGAAATGATTATAGTAGTATATTATAAAATTAATTATCATCAGTCATTAAATGTTATAATCCAATTGCTTTTAAAATTATTTATTATTCAACTTTTAATATTATATATTAATAATCTAATATTTTAAAAGTTTGATTAATAATTTTAATAAAATGTTAAATTACTACATATATGATAACTGATTTTGTAACATATACATAACATTACTCTTTAATTAATTACTCAAACTACTTTACTATAACCCTAATTATAATGGGTGCAACCTATATAATTGTTTGATCTTACTTAGTTTTGTATGCTTGTATATATCACACCTGTGATTGATGATTAATTTTTTATTATTAGAGAGTAAATTAAACCAGGTTAACGTTAACATACACATACGTACAACTAAAATAAGTCCCTTAATTATTATTTATATATATATATATATATATACACACCTACCGTTGACTATTTTCATGAGTATCGATCAAATATACTATATAAACAACGACGATCCCTCTTATTTATATCATTAATTAGAAATGGGGAAAAGGTGATACCTAAGACAGCTAGGCCACGAGTAATTAGGGATAAAAAACGTCTATAATATAAAAAAGATTATTGCTACAGGTAAAACAACCAATATGATATATATATTATATATTATTTATTGACTGTTTTGACTGATTTTTTATTATCAGTTAAGAATTTCTATATATTATAAAAACGAGTATGCATGCACACTTCATTATTTTTGCTAAATTATAACTTAATTATCACTCCCTTGAGAATTTTTAACGAAAAATGCTTTTGAACTATTTTATTAATTAATATTTTGTTAATTTTATAATCTTATTCATTCGAAAATAAAACATATTTTTATTTAAAATATAAATACAGGAGATCATAGAGAGTTAAAAAAGAGTTTATTAAAAGAATAATTAATGATATATATATAAACTAGTATTACTCATTAAGTCAACACAATGACTAATTTGTTAACATTTTTCACAAGATTCCAACAACGATAACAAAATACAGCATCTCTCATCTTGTTCCCCGTGCCTTTCGATTATTTAATTTGATATTTTTGATTATGTATGTAATTATAATTTATAGGACAAAGTAGATGGAGGTTAAATATGTTATATACATACATATATAATTACTTATTCCATTTCAAATTAAAATAATTGTTGCTTCTATTTTTTTCATATATTAGAGAACTAATATATTTAATTAGTCACACAAAATATATTTAAGTACATTAAATTTCTAATATAAAAAAAATAAAAGTTACCATTATTTTAAAATAAAAAAGTAATAAACAGAAATTGAAAATAATAATAGTAATAATAGAGTATCTTTTATTATATATAATTTAAAAAAACCAAGTTGGTCAACAAAATGATGATTAAGTTCTCTCAGCTGCGTGGTTTCTCCATGGCACATACACTTGGCAATCTTGAATGCTTGAAAATTGAACTTTTGAGTAAATTGTTTATTTTAATTTCTGATACATGCATATTTAATTCATTTCCTGCTCACGTAGCCACAACTGCTTTTTTTGAAAAATAATACTATTGACTAACGTACATCATCATCTACATCATCATCGCATATATATTCTTTATATAAAGGGTGGGTTTGATTTTAAAAAAATAAAAAAATTTCTATTTTTTCAAAGTTTTATGAAATATACTAAATTTTATAAATTAAATAAAGATATTTCTTATTTTTATTATTTCTTTTATAAAATTAAAAAAAATTAAGAAAAAGATTCTTTTTTGAAACAAATCAAACACTTGGAGCGTACATTGCATAATAGTCAAATAGACTTTGGTTTACTACTATTAATTCTTTGAAGTTAGGAGCAAATTTAGAGAGACTTGGACTTAGCTTTCGTTCCTTGCAGTGGGGGACCAAACACAAATGAGTACATGCATGCATTAATATAGCATTTATTTTGAAGTAAAATACAATACATAATACAAATATAAAAATAAGAAAAAACATAGCTATATAATTTTTTGTATATTATGTATATTTATGTTCATTATATTCTTTAAATATAAAATACAAAATATATTAATTAAATTTATGTACAAATACATAAACTTTTATTCCTGTATTTAAAATCAAAACATTCAATTTTATGTATCTAATTATTATACGTGAAAGCGAAGATTTTGACTTAAAAAATTCAATACATATCATGTAGCTAAGCTAGCTAGTGTGTGGTAACTTGTATATATGTCCAGATATATGTCAGTGTCTCGATCAGAGTCTTCTCTAGTTTCCTTTTTTGGATATACATGCCATGCCATGGCATAGAATTTAAGAAATATATATATATATATATATATATATATATATGAATATTAGCTCAGTAATTAATAGTTTGAACGAACCAAGTAATATATAGTTTCATCAAAATAAAGTACTATTCATGTTGAGTTTTAAGCTATATTTTGTTGTATAATATATCGTAACCAAGCAATTATCATCTTATTATATTTGATTAGACATAATTAAATTAAATTTGGGCGTTGATTTTTCTATCTCTTGCTTCTCATGAGAGGTAAGAGTAGCGTGGTGGAATTAGTATCACCTCAAACAACAACAACAACAATAATAATAATAATAATAATAATAATTCAATAGATAACCGATCTTTATGAATTAAATTTTTTTAAAAAATGTTCAACTACTTTTTCTGTTTTTTCTGACTTTTTTTTAAAAATTTATTATAATGTTAGGGTTGAGCTATGTGATAAATAATTTATTAGTACTAAGCTTAAAATATTAAAAATATTCAGAGTTGGATAGATTGTTTCAGCTAATTGCAACTGAGAGTCATACCCATGGCCCACTCCAGAAACATAAATATAAGTGTTAGAAATTAATCTTATTATTTATTTATTGTAATTCCTTCATTCTTACTTCATTTTATTTTTTTCTGTTCATCATTTTTCCTATGTTTTTTTTTTTAAATATTGGATGGGATCGCTCAACAACTTTGTATGAGTTGTATCATTGTGAGATATTTATTTTTTCAGTCAATAGAAAAATGATTTTTTATTTTTTTTATGAGCAGTTTGATTGGGGTGGGCTTGCATAGTTTTAGGGCCATTTTGGAATAGTACATTTCTGAAGATTAACTATTAAAGGTTTATATGTTTTTGACCGAAAAAGGGCCTAAAACAAAAGGCTTGAATTTTGGACTTCACAAATTTAAATATATTGACCTTGACCAATATGTTCTTGATCTTCCTAAACCCTCCTCAATTTGTTTGTGATTTGTGAACAAATAAAAATAACAAATTCAGATTTCTTTCTTTTCTTTTAATAATTGATGAGGTGAATTCAGATTTCATTTTGTTATCTAGCAATACAGAATATTTTAGTACCCTTGTTAGTTGAAATAAAATGAATATTTATGAGATTAATTTTTGAAAGTTTACACAATCATCCTATAAGAATTGAGAAAGATGTCAAATTAATTATGATTGTTATTATAATGGATAATTTTAGAGATGATTTGCCACTTTTTTTAAATTTTTAGAGTGGAAAACAAATTTACACTATGCAAATTAAATTCATATTTTATTGATTTATGACTGTATAAAGATATTTAAAATAAAATTTTTATTAATTTTAAAAGATTAAAAAATATCTAATATTGAAAATGGATTAACATAAAATGGAAGTAACCTTCGTCTTTTGTTTTTTTCTTTCAACAATCAAAATCACAGTACAACACAAAAACTATGCGCTTTGATCTCTTCTTCTCGGGGGATTGAAATTCAATTCAATTCAATTCAAATCCCTAAAACCTCAAAATCCTTGTCTGAAATTCTTTCCCTCATGGCTTTCCAAAGCCAGGTAAATTTTACCTCCCTCATCACTTCCTTCATCTTTCGTTCTTCACAACATCACAAGTTTTTTTTTTTTTTTTTCAGGTTGGGTTGGGATTGCTCCTTTACCCTATTAATTCCAACATTGTTCTCAGAACAGCATGGTATTATTATATGTGCTTGCTTTTCATAATTGGGTTTATCCATCAAAATTTCATTTTTAGAAGGTTTATTATTATTATTTTTTTAAAATTTTCCTGTTAATTTCACTGATTATTAGTTTCTCTCACTTTCCTTGTTGTAGTTGTTCTGTTGGGCTTGTTCTACCCGTTTACTCTACTTTCAAGGCTATTGAGAACAAAGACCAAAATGAGCAACACAAGTGGCTCTTATATTGGGCAGGTTTTAAAATTTCCTTCGACATCAATTACCTGGTTAATTGTCAATTAAATAGAAAAACTGTTATTATTTTTGGTATTCATATCTGCAATTTTATCATTGAGTTTTCTTAGTTGGACTTGCTATTTTCTTGGATTTAGTTTCCATGCACTAGTCATTCAATCATATGTTGTTACTACGGGAAGGTATGGTAGTCGACTCTTATAGTTACACTAACTACTTGAAAAAAAATGCCAATGGAAGATTTTAATTGGATGAAAGTTTCGGCTCATCAAAGATAAAATCAATTTTATTTTTTCTTATGATGAGTTCATTGAGTTTATGGCTTTATCTGCATCATATGTACATGTGTTAATTCTGATCTTTCTTGTGGGTTTCAGCTTATGGATCTTTTAGTGCAGCAGAAATGTTTGCAGAGAAATTACTGTCCTGGTATGATCAAATAGTTTTTCATTTGTTTATGGAAGCTTATCTTTATTGAATCAATATTTCTGATATTCATTGTGAACAAAGTGAGTTGTATGATTTCTTATTATATGATGTGTGGTTACTGTCTCCTACAATTTATGAGCTTCAAATGGCTGAACCAATAACATTGAGGATTTAACCCTAATTTGCTTATTTGCATCCATAGTTTACTTGAGGTTTTGTGATCTAACAAGGGCTTGTTTGTCTTATTTAATCAGGTTTCCTCTCTATTACCACATGAAGTTTGCATTTCTTGTTTGGTTGCAGCTTCCCACGATTAATGTAAGCTTAACGAAATTGCTACATTTTCCCTTTTCATGTTATGATTTCAGATACTTTGCTTGCTTAGTTAATTAGTTAACACATTGACTTGGTTGTCCTGTTCTTTTATTTTTATTCACTCTTGAGGAGTATATGTTGTTTTCTGTTCTTTTATTTCTTCATTATTAATGGGAAGTAAGTAAACAAAACCACATTGTGCTTGTTGAACAGGGTGCAAGACAACTCTATGCTAGTCACTTGCGTCCATTCCTGTTAAAGCATCAAGCTAGAATGGATCTCATTGTCGGAACCGTGTATGGTGAACTGGTAAGAATTTTTGGATTGATTTAATCATATTGTCAGAAAATGGAAACTCATTGCTATTTCTCAACAAAATAGCTGTTGTTGTTGCAGAGTAAATTTGTCAGTGCACACCAAGCGGAATTGCAGATTGCAAGATCTGTTGGAGTGAATGTTCTGGTGACCGGTATGCACTTTAACTATGTAACTCTATAAACCATTCAACCCTATTTCAATGCCAAATTGCCTATCTGTTTTTTTTCTGAAAGAAAGTATCCAAAATAGTGGACTAAATGGCTGTTTGGAACTAGTTTAGTTCATTTTATTTTCCTATTCTCTGTTCTGGTTTCTTTATATTTGGTAGATAAGTTGTCATTGGAATCTTGGCATCATAATACTGAGGATTTTTGAATGCTATGCATAAAATATTGATTTTGAAACCGGCTTATGGTTTTGTGATCATTGTATGTATTGATCTTTTTTCCTCTTTGATAAAGGATATATTTTGGTTTGTTGCTAGTTTTTCATCTAAGAAATCTCTGTGCTCATTTGATAGTTTTCTGTATCAGCAAATCAAATGATTAGGAGTGTAATTCAACCGGTTAAAAGGGAATCAAAACGCATTGAAGGACCAAAGAAGCAGGTTCAAGATGCAGAATTACAAGGAGAAGATTAATCCATTTTTCTTTCTTGCTATTTATTTATTGTTTTGTTGATCTTTTTCTTTATTGACAAGCATAGGTTGAGTAATTAATGAAAGCAAGAATGTTAAGATAGGCGTGTGGAGCTATGTTTTGTTTTAGGCAAGCTTTTAAATTTTCAGTTTTCTTGGTTTCAATTTCATGTACAATACATATGGACATATTGATTCCAATAAGATTGATTTTCATGACTACTTGGAAGTGAGATATATATGATAAGCAAAAGTAATATACCAACAATCATCCCCTGTATTGTTCTCACAATTTCCTAAATCATTATGTCACATTCAACTCTCCACTTTGCTTCATTAATTTATACCTCAGATTTAAATATCCATACAATTGGCCCTTTTACTTATAACATTCCTAGTTATTATATAATAAAGTCCTGAGTGACAATTTGGCCCCAAAAACGATATCAGTGATAATGACATAGAGTCAATGGTATAATCCTGTTCTAACCCAAAAAAAAGGGTATAATCATGTTTATCATAAAAAAGGAGTATAATCCTAAAACCAATGAAATTTATAATCATTTGTTGCTTGTGTCTCAAGGTGATCTTGCATATTGGTCTTGTACATAGCTGCCATATACTCTAATTTTAAATAATTCCTTAGTCATATTATATACCAATGGTGTATTGACATAAAATTTCAGCTGAAGATTGGAGCTTAAAATTTCATGATGTTGATAGGATGAAAAAAAATCATTATTATAACTTTTACTACTAAAATCTTTATTATAACAAACCAAAATGGCAACTTATATTTTCCCTTTTCTTAGATATGTACTCATCATGTGCTTGAAGAACCATATGATTATAATTTATTGTATTGTTTATATTTTTTTGGCTCATTTGTTGTGACAGCTTGTCTAGTGAATGAATGTGTGAGAGATCAACATTTATTTATTTATCTATTACTATTATTATTGTTTAATTTAAAAAGACTAGAGCATCTTTATCGATTTCAACTTTCTATTGTTAATGAAAACAAATATGTTGACTATGCATTTTTTCTTTCCTCTAGGTTTTTCAAAACTTTCATACTCATTATTAGCATTATTTGAAGACAGAAAATGACATTTTTAGCCACGAAAATTAACACCTTTTTTTATTGGTCATCAGAAAATTTACATATTTTGACTCTTCGTATCCTTGTTTGTATTCTGGTTGGCACTTGGTAGTAGACTGTGACATTTTATTTTTATTTTTTACATAGGAAAATAGATATAGTTTTTTTTTTCTTCAGATTTTCAGATTTCAACTTTCGCTTTAATACCCTTTCATTCTCATTATATTATTTTTCTTTCACATTTGAGGATCATTATCATTGAATATTGTCAATACCTACTACTACTACAATACAATTTTTATTTATTATTACTTATTAGTAATGACTTTCATTAATTAATAAATCCCAACATGGTTGCTTTTTTTAATGAATTAATTTGTACTTCGAAAATATTTTTTCAGAAAACAAAATGAAAAACTCAATAAATAAATAAATAAAAATGTCTGAATTGCTGTCCTTTTCTTTCCTAAGCTAATTTCTTCTTCAATATTCCATTTTTTGAGAAGTGTGTGTAATAATCTGAGAAAAGCTTGTATCTCAATCAGCAATCACAGTCACTTTCTGAATCCAAAACCCAAATGCATTTGCTCCCAATCACAACCTTGATTCCATCTTCATTCTTCACCCTCTGACCCCTCCAAAAACCCAAAGAAAAAACAGAGGGACAAAAACCACCATCTCAGAGAAGAAGAAGAAGAAGAAGAAAAACCATGATTGGGCGCAGAGAAGGACCCTTGATGAGGAACACATCGCAATCTCTGCGCAAATCGAGGATCGTAACCGCCATAGCTGTTGGGGTCATCGTTGGGTGCATCTTCGCTTTCCTGTACCCAAATGGGTTCTTCTTCTTCAATTCCGACACTTCCTCCTCGAATCGCCAACTTTCCCTTGCGGGATCCAAAACTCAGGTTCCAATTTCGAAAAAGATTCTAACTTTGTCTCTCTGTTTTAACTGGTTCGTGTTTAAATCTCTAGTCTCTTCCGATGGTTTTTTTTTTTTTTTTCCGTTGACTCGGGGTTCCTCTGTTCTGACTAAACTGTTTCCACTAATTCTACTCATTATAAGATTTGTTAAGCTCGTTTATAACTACTTATGTACTATGTTAACACTTCACACAGGTGTAATAATTCTAGATTTGTCATGTATATAATCATGGATAGTGGTAATGCTTGTTTCCAATGTATGATTCAAGATGTCTTCTATGCTTATTTTGGTTGATCTTGAAGTATTACATGTCAGATTTGGCCCATTTATCTGCATAATTCAGTTTGTCAGCTGATTGGAGTGGTTGAATGTATCTGACATTGTTAAGTTTCTCACATGCCCTTAGAAAAATTTGAAGGGTTATTAGTGATTTCCTTGCATGCTGCATGAAGTTACAACCTTTTATCTTGATTTGTATGTATAGTCCTTATTTATCTGTGTTTAGTTGGTTTATAGGTTTCAAAAATGGTTTTTCCTGGACTTATAGGACAGTGTGATTTTCTGTATGAAGGAAGAATCAATTGTGGCATTACATGATTCATTTTGTTTTGAAATTTTTCTTTGGCAGGAAAGTTTAGTTGAATGTGAATCCTCGGATCGGCTCAACATGCTGAAGTCGGAGCTGGTGGCCATATCTGATAAAAATGCTGAGCTGAAGAAGCAGGTGAGGGAGTTGACCGAGAGGCTTCGGTTTGCAGAGCAAGGGAAAGACCAGGCTCAAAAGCAGTTCCTTGCATTGGGTAAACAGCAAAAAGCTGGACCTTTTGGCACCGTCAAGGGATTAAGAACTAACCCTACTGTTATTCCTGATGAATCTGTGAACCCAAGATTGGCGAAGCTATTAGAGAAGATCGCAGTTAAGAAAGAGCTTATAGTTGCACTAGCAAACACTAATGTGAAGGAGATGCTGGAGATCTGGTTCACCAACATCAAGAGAGCTGGTATAACTAATTATCTGGTTGTTGCTTTAGACGATGGGATCCAAAAGTTTTGTGAATCAAATCAAGTCCCAGTCTATAGGAGAGATCCTGATGAAGCTATTGATAACATTGGAAAGACTGGAGGGAACCATAAGGTCTCTGGGCTTAAATTTCGCATCCTAAGAGAGTTTTTGCAGTTGGGATACAGTGTTCTTCTATCAGATGTCGACATTGTGTATTTGCAAAACCCTTTCAATCATCTATACCGGGATTCAGATGTGGAGTCCATGAGTGATGGTCATGATAACAAGACAGCTTACGGTTATAACGATGTCTTTGACGAACCTGCGATGGGTTGGGCTCGTTTCGCCCACACCACGAGGATATGGGTGTACAATTCAGGATTCTTCTACATAAGACCGACTATCCCTTCTATTGAGCTTTTGGATCGTGTCGCGACTCGGCTTTCCAAGGAGGATGCTTGGGACCAGGCTGTTTTCAATGAGGAACTCTTCTTCCCCTCGCATCCCGGTTATGACGGTCTTCATGCTTCCAGAAGAACCATGGACATGTATCTCTTCATGAACAGCAAGGTCCTCTTCAAGACAGTGAGGAATGATCCTAATCTCAGCAAATTGAAACCAGTAATTATTCATGTGAATTACCACCCTGATAAGTTTCGGCGAATGAAAGCAGTAGTTGAATACTACGTCGACGGGAAGCAGGATGCTCTTAAACCTTTCCCAGAAGGCTCAGATTGATGGATAACTTTGCTTTCTGTATTCTCTCGGCCCTCTTCTTTGTTCAGAACAGTCTTACAGTAGATTTGACTAGTTGAACTTGAAAAGCAGAAAAAGTGTAGGCCAAAAAAGGATTTAATGTTATGAGCACACTGAGTTATGCTTTCTGCCCCATTCTGATATGGTTAAGTTCTCTTCTCTTGCTCCTTTGTGTTTGCTTTGGATGGGGCTTATATGAGATTTCTTCTGTAATATTTGTTGTTTGCTAATGGAAAGCTGTTTCTTGTCTTTTTCTTTGGTCTAAACCACCATTAAATTGAGTTCATTGGACTTCAACTAATCTGGTTCAAATCTAGTTGGTTCGGTTAGCAACGGATTTAAAGCCTAGGTTTTTACTATTTATGAGATCTGAATGAATTTCATGCGTTATTTTATACATAAAATTCATTTAAACAACACACTTTTAAGGTTGACAATCATACCACATAATTTTGGAAATAAAGTTATAACAAAATATCTGATAATCCAGTATTTTTCTCATCTTATCACCAATGTAAAAATCTGAAAGCCACCAGAGAAAATTTTGTTCCCTCTGATTTGTCTCTATTTTAGGAGTATCTATAGAGCTAGATCTGCATATATAATGACTCAAACACAATCTAGAGCCAAGAGTGGCTTATAAATGTAATATCAAATGATAGATTCTGGTGCATAATAATTGCACTATAGCTTTTCATTTTTCAATACCAGCAATGGATTCAGGAGGCTCAGGCAAGCTTTCTTTGATAAGATTGGATATTGCTTCTTCCCCATACTTCTCCTTGAGTTCTTCCTGTAACCATAACACACATCAACCATAATTAAAATTGAAGCTATTCATTCAAAAGTAATAACAATTTGAGAGTGGAACAAAGGTAGATAACATATAGAATGATGTCTTATACTCTATTTCAAACAGAGAAAAAAGCTTTGTACTACCAAAAGAAATTCATACAAGCCTTGAAAACAATCTTATTGGTTATTAACCCTTGAAATTTGGTGCATTTTTTTATAAACAAAGTGAGTTAGTAGCAAATAGAATTTTATGATTCAAACATCATGTATTTGTATCATTTAAAAATTCTGGACCAATTTCTTAAAAACAATTTCTTTTCTATGCAAATCTAAGTAGGAGAGAATGAATAACAAACCATTATAGAGTCATTTTCCTTTGTGAGCTGCGAACACTCGTTAGAAAGGACACGAAGCTTGCTCCTGAGATTGAAATTTCCTTCTCTAAGATTGTTTACAGTGTTATTCAGCTCATCATATTGTTTCTGTCATGAAAAAAGATACATACTATTAGAGTATAAACCATTAAATGAGTCTTAATCTATTTACTAAATCTCTAGACCAAAAGAGATAGCAATTTGTATATCAGATACACATAATGAGAAAACATTAAACAAAAGATATCTAGACCAGAATTTTACAAAATGGTAAAAGTAAAATTGGAAGAAGATAAAGTGAAATTTGTCACACTTTCATTGTGCATTGTATTTGTGTATACCTTTTTCTTAATCCTTGTTCTCTTACATGATTCATTATTTGCCTGTCTTTTTCTTGCTCTTCTTGTTTCTTCATCTTCCTGTTGACAAAGTAATTAAATACAGCTTAATTAAATTAAAATGAAACATTAGACATGATTAATTGATAGCAGCGGAAATATTAAACCAGGGTATACAATAATGTTGATCGTACAACAGAAATACGTTCAACTAGTATCCAACATTTGCTATACATAACATGGAATATGTGCTATACGTACGTGTACATACATATAGCACAAATTCCATATTATGTATAGCACACGTTGAATACTAGTTGGACGTAATTTGTTGTACGACAAACATTATTGTCGGGGTATATATATATATATATATATATATATATATATATATATATAGTAGGTGGTGTAACTATAGGATTCTTTTAACAAAATTAAATATATATGGAAGATAGATGAGTTTAATCTCTGTAATGAATATATGGAGCATTCATGCATGCATGCCATTCTAAATTAGATTCCTCTGTTTTGACTCTGTACAAATCAAATTGGTAAATTCCATATTTCCCTAGCTCCATGGTATATATAAATGGTCTAATCCATGTATGAATCCAATGCAGATTTTTTGTTTTAAAAGAATTTATAAGATTTATCTATAATTCTATATATTCAGCATGCAAACTCAATGGGAATTTTAAATTAAGTGCAGTTAGTTATTAGCTAAGTTATTAAAGAATTTTCAGTGGATTAATCATAGATTAGCTAGGGCATATATTATAGTCCAAAAAAGATGTATTCATGAAATCATAACAAACCATTGTATAAATCAATCCCTTAGAAATTTTGAAGTACCTTCTCTTTAGGATCTATATCAGAGCCAGATGCATTAAGACCTGTCTTCAAATTCTGAGTCAGTTCAGCTGGATTCTTTGTAGCTGCAGAACTTCCATTCTGATCAACAACAGCAGAATTTTTGACACCAGAGTTCTTCTGAGATGCATCTTTCCCTGCTCAAATTTCATATATCATCAAAAATACATATTCATGATTTCATATATATATCATTTATAAGACAAAGTAGTACTAATCCATATGAACTTTAAATTAAACACATACCATTTCCTAGCATCTTATGCATCTTAGCTGAAGGTAAATCCTGCATTAGGAAAAATGGATATCATTAAAAAACCTCCTTTCTGAAGATTCAATATATATGTTCATCCTAAACTATATACACATGAATGAATGTTCATGCTATAATAATGTCTTAATATATTACCACTTTTTATAAGTTCTAAACAAACATGGTCACATAACATGTATTCACTTACATGATTGTTTTTAGCTTCATGGCCTCCTTCTGATGATAGGATAATGTTTCCACTTGCCACACTGCACATAGATATAATTATATTAGTGAAATTATTTAAGTATAGAAAAATATGAACAACAAGATCATGTTTCACAAGAAATTAAGGATCAAATGTGTATACCTCAATGGTGCTCCTTCCAAGTTTCCACCAGACAACCTTTGTTCACTTCCAGAAACAGCCAATGCAGCATCCTGAGCAAAATAAAGCCAGTTGCATCATATGCAATTTTAGAACACTCATAAACTTACATGACTAAATAATATTCAAAATCGATATGTTCTCGAGAAATATATTAGAAGACAAATTAGTTTTTAAGAATTTGAAAGTCTCGTATTAGTCCTTTAAATTTTAAAAAGAAGACAAATTGATCCCTCTGTGTATGTCCATACAATGATTTTTAAGTTGTACAAATATGTATAGAAGAACAAATCATGAAGGGTCAATATTATACTTTCAAATTATAAGAGACTAATTTATTCTCTGGTACATTTCGAGAGGACTTAAAAATATGTATTTGATCTAAACTTATTGATCATGCAAGTTTTAATCTAAACTTGAGAAAAAATGTATGGCAGCACAGTGCATGAAACTCTGATTGGATTGATTTAGAGAGAGTGAATATATATGCAGCCTTACCTTGTTAGAAGATAGACCATTTGCACGATTTAAACCTGCAGGCTTCAGATAAAGGAAAAGAATACAAATGTCAAAGTTAAAAACTTGAATTAAACAGAAATTGTGTTAGGAAAATTATATGAAGTAAAAACAAGAATCCAGAATTTAGGATTACTGAAGTTGCCACAGGAAGATCACTGGAGAGCTTCCAAGGATTCTCATACTTTGGCTCAATCCATGTCTGCACCAAACAATATAAATAATAATAATAAATAATAACTTGAAATTAAATTGAAGTATACAAATTAAAGGTGTTCCTTTATATATATATATATATATCAATACCTGGGCCCCCAACCAGGGGGGAAAATTAAGAAAAGGAACAGATGGAATAGCTCCCAAAATTTGATTTGCCTGGTTAATTAAAAGTAAAAATTAACATAAGAAGAGTGTTAGTTTTTCTTTTTATTTTTTTCTCCATGAAAATAAATGAGAAACATAAGTGTATAAATAATAGGAAAATACTCCGGCACAACAAAAATTCAGCCAAAACAGCTAATATATTGTGCAGAACATATATCACATGTTGCAGTATCATCTTTCTTTGCAACATGTGATTGTGTTGTGCACATCATGTGATATATATATATATATATATATGGCGTGTACAACATGTAATATTCATTGTGCAATTTATATTATATATGTTGTGCACAACTTGTTGACTGTCTTAGATTTTTAGCTGATTTTTTGTTGTACCTATATCAATGCTCTAAATAATATGTATTATTGATGCAAAGAATGAATAGGTTAGACCTCTGCAGATCTGGCCCAAGATGGTGGAAAGGGTTTGCTAGCATCCTGTTAGAAACAAAAATAAAGAAAACAAAATTAATAAGAGGATTACAGCATATAGAGAAAATTAAATAAAATATAAATTCAGTTGAGACTGTAATTAGTACTAATTAACATTGTTTACTGACATATAGAGGGGTGAAATTGTTGTAAGGGTTAGTTGGCTCCATCAAATTCTTCTAGAAGCAGTTGTATATATCTGCCTGCATACATGAACACAACATAACAACAGTTACTTTTGAATCAAATATCTTTAATTTTAATTTGCTATGATAAGTGTAACACAAAATTAAACATTATTCAATTATATATATATATATATATATATATTATATATGGCACCTAAAAGTGATTCTAGACTTAAAAAGCAAAACCTAATCTTCATCTTCCTTAGTAATTTTGATGCATTGGAACTGATTTTTACACAAACATATTCTAATATAAATTGACATATCAATAAAACTATTTGAACATTACTTTCACTATCTTAAAAGACATACATATAATATCATATGTGAGATTTAATAGCTCAATACACTAAAAACACATCAAAATTGATAATAATAACAATAATACTACATATATAATAATAAAGAAAAAAAAGAAAAGAACTTTCACCATCAAAAGCCACCTTCATAAAAAACCAAAGCACCCAAAATGAATCTTATACACTGTCTAATATTTCCAACACCAATTTTTCTTTCAGATTTAAAAAAATAAAAAGACAATTCTTAGTTTACACATGATTATGAATAAGATGAAACTCAAATGATAAAATCCAAAATATACAAGTTACAAAATTATCGGTCACACAAAGTTGAAAGAATAATCAAAATTAAATTGCATAAATCGTATATATGAAAACATTATATTGTTCCTATGGTTGGTGAAACAAGTTTAGACAAATATATATACATGAATATAATGAACATAACATGTCTGCAAAAAAATTGAACTATGAAATATATAGAGATGAACACTAAATGAATGAAGAAGAGAGGAAAAGAAGAGAAATTAAACCTGTGAATGATGAACACTGAATGCCGAAAACAAAGTGTATGTATATATGATAACTCTTATTGTTAACAAAGCTTATATATATATATATATAATTAATAATTAATACACATATATTAATTATAATTATATGATATATTATATGTAATATGTGACTATATGCCTACTCATAAAAAAGTTGCATCCATATACCTTAGTAAAAAGGAATTGTTTTTAATTGAAAAATGGGAATGTTACTTAATTATTACCAAATTAATTTCTGTACTATCCCACCAAAACGAATCTGTGAGGTTTAACTTGTAAAAACATTTCAAATCTAGTTTTTGCTAAAGGTGATGACCATTAGTACTTAAGGAATAAAAGGAATTTTAATAGTATTTTCCAATATGATTTTTTAAAAAAAAGGTATGAATAATTAATGTAAAGAAAAATGTTTATTACAGGTTGGCTTGAATATTTGTTTTCTCTTCTTTCAAATTACAAGAAAGCCCGGATTTTGACAATGCAAACTCTTTTGTATGTCACAAATTTTATTGAAGAGGATAATATATTATTTTAATTAAATTTATTAAATCAATTCATATTTAAAAATTAATTAATTAAAGAAAAAAAGAATGATCAAAATGTTTCAGCAAGAACCAAAAATCAAAATGTTTAGAGCCGTTAGTTTTGTGTTGGGTTTCCATATAATAGGATTCCTTTTCTATTAACCATAATAGGATTTTCTCGATGATGGAATAATATTTTTATTTGGAAATAATCTTATATTGTTACTATATGAATTAAAATTTGATTTAATTTTCGTATAATTTGGTTTATGTGGTATAATTTCTCGGCTTCTAAGTACTACCTTTCCATTCCATGGAATTTTGTCCATATGCACTCTCTTTTTATTTTATATGCTTTGGACATTATGCCTTAGCTATATATATCTATATTATTATATAAATGGATTCTCCAAAATAAATATTTATATTCATTTTGATAGTCATCTTTTTAAAAAATAAATATAAGAAAAATAAATAATAATTACTTTTTCACTATCTCAATCCACTAATTATTTATTTAATTTATAAATTAAATTAAAATCAAATAAAAAATAATAAAAATATGAAACTAAAATTATATAAAAAATAATAAAAATGCGACTTGACGGGCACGAGTTATCCAAGAAGGTACTAGTATATAATTATTTATTTAAGGGTTTAACCGTTGACCAACTGATTGCTATATACACAAAGCGAAAATCGAACCCCTAACCCTTGCTTAAGAGGTCAAGTGAGCTAACCACTTCACCAACCCAAATTGGTTCAAGGCGCTAGTATATATATATATATATATATATATATTTTTTTTTTTGTATAATCGGGATGTCTCAATATTAATTGGGCCAACAAGCTTAGACCCTTTTCAGGTTACAAGTCCATGGATCTTGCATTGGTCCATTCTTTTAACCATATTGAATTGCAAGATGTTTAAAAGGCACTAGCACCAGACCATAAGGGTGACATGGTGTTAGTTCACCTTGTCCCTTAACCATGTGGTTGGGAGTTTGATCCTCAACTCATGGGAATGGAAAGCTTCTTGTGGCCAGCCCTTTACCGCTTAGTGTGAGCTCCCGGGACGAGGGGGACTAGGCATTGCTGTCGGCAATGGATTCCTTAAAACGAATTTTGAAAAATTGCTCAATACTTACCACGTGAATTATAATGGATTATTTATAAGTAATAAATGTTTTAAAGGATATCTTTCACGTGATGATGAGCCATGAACAAAATATATACATAAGATTTTTTAGGCAATGTTTGTTGTTAGATTGTGGGCAAATTTTGGATAAATTAGTAAATTACTATACATTAGCTTAGGTCAACAAAAAAAATGAGGGATTGAAATGAGAGGTACTAATTAGCTCTCTTCATTCTATAAAAAATGTTAGCCACTCTTATAGCATGAAATTGAGCTGCAAAATTATTTTCTAGGGAAAAATCTTGGTATACAATAAAAAAATAGTCAAAACTGTTAATAGATCGTACACGACATATATCACATATTGTAACATCATATTTCTTTATAATATATGATATATGTTGTACATAATATGTGATATATGATGTGTAAACATATAATATATATTGTATATATTATATAATATATGTTTTGCATAACATATTGACTATTTTGACTGTTTTTTTCATTATATATAATAATAATGTTCTTCTTTAAACCTTGTACTAAGTAATAAGAGTGAAAATTAAAAATAAAATAAAATAAAAATTATTCTATTCCATTCCATTTTCACCCATTTTCTACCACATATAACATACTCAAACTCGAGCAATAGCCTTATATCTTGAATCTTGAGTAAATAATTGCCAAATATTCAGTTATTGGTTTTAGTCATATATGATTTTCTAGAAGTTCGAAATTTCTTGATACTATTTATTTGGCAAATGTAGACCAAGTAAAGTTAAAGTATAGTGCATTACAAGTAAAGCTAAAAGGCTTTATTTTGAATGTCTAAGTTCATACAACTTGTAGGTTTATGGTTTTCACTCTTTGTTTGGATTTTTGGAAGCACTTTGTCAAATATAATTGCTATTCCAGCTCAATTTCAAGACTGGAGAAAAGTCTTCTTGCTTTGTTAATGGGGCGTTTGGCCAAGCAAATGTTTTTTTTTCCCTTAAATTTTTTCATTTTTAGAATTTTGTGATAAAAATAATGCACAAAATTGAAAAACATAAAATGAAAATTGTCTTCTAAAATAAAACATACCACGAATTGCTCTCTAAATTATAGTTATTACTTATTAGACTCAATTTATCAAATCTGCCAACATTTAAATGAGTGGAGAAATGAGTATATGACTCAAAACATACTTACAAGTAGTTTTTCTATTTGATATAAATATGATCCAATTAAAAAATCGAACCGGGCCAATGGTTGAATTTTTTATTCTAAGCTATCAGTCTGATGTGGTTTTTTATAAGTATACTCTAAACTATCTCATATCCTTTAAAGTTTGGCCTTTGGTGTAAATTTGGAAAGATTAAAGTAAAAAAGGGTGTTTCTGTTTCAGCAGGAATAGTATAAACCAGAACTGAGGTTTGAGCCATGAACCGCCCTCAAATATTCACTATGATGATTGTGACTATTACTATTACTATTACACTAATCATCATCTTAATTGGAGAAACTTACACGAATATACCTTTCACACAACCTTTTAATATAACCGTGTTAACGTCACTAATGACAATTAAGTCTGAACAAATGAAGTCCTCATTGACTTATAAAACTTGCAACAAGTTTGTGGCATTTGCATTTGTACCAGGAATAATTCCTAACTCTCTATTTGGTAGGAATACCAATAATTGTGTAGTAATAATGCTTTGAATATGTATATATATAGTAATCATCATGAACTATTACCATTGTGTATCCAATAACAGTGACTTGATAATTTATTTGATAAATTTTACAAATTTGAGTTAGTAAGACATGTGATTTATTATTAATCACAATTGTACAATTGATATGGACAATTGATATCAGAATATAAAGTTATTAATGAATCTTAATATAATAGTTAAATCTTTTGAAAGAGATGATTTCATGATACGATCGAAGAACCTTTTGTTTATTGTTCAGAGTATTCGGAGTATCGCTCTATGTCGCGCACATGTGAATGGTAAGTGAGACTTTGAACACATATTTTTGTTGGAAAAAACAAAATTGATCATGTCAAAGGAAAAAACAATATGTATTTTCAGTTTGTTGGCCCCAAAAAATAAAATTATCCTTTCCAAAAATATATTACTTTGAATCTGTCAATGAAAATGAAACACTCATTTACTATACATTATTTAATGAAGGCATCAATCAACTAATCTCAAGTCAGTCCACACCTTACATCATTTTATTCTCTGCCATTTTAATTTGTCTCCTTTGGCTGCTTTAATTTTCTCTTAATTATACAAGTAATAAGAACAAACAAAGCTCATGCCACGTTGTGTTCTAAGTTCTATTCCAAACTAAATAAATAAACAATAACATTTATCGTACAACAGAAATACGTATAACTAATATCCAACGTAAACTATACATAATATGAAATGTGTGTTATACGTACGTATGCTATACATATAACACACATTACGTATTATGTATAGCACACATTAGAAACTAGTTGAACGTATTTTTGTTGTACGAACAATTATTATTGATAAATAAATGTAAAGTTGTGCTTTAAAAATTCAAAGATCAAAGCATGCCAGCCAATAACCATTTTCTAAGTAATCTTATCTTAATAGTTATAACAGCTCATAAGTGAAGTCAAATCCAATCTGAATTTTCCTCATCTCTCTCCATTTTTGTTTCCATTTTTACATCAAAGTTTCAGAATTCAGACCCCAAAATTTTCCCTTCATAACAACAATAACATATACTCTGTTTTCCTCTGTTTTGTTCTGTTCTGCTCTTCCTTTTCTTCCAACCCCTTTTTTCTTAGTACCTTGTTCTGCAAGTCAGACAAAATTTTAGATTTAACATATTTGACAGATTAGAATTCTAATGGGGAAAGGTGGTGGTTGCATACCAAGCAAGAACAAGGTACCTGCAGAAAAGAATGAACCAGAACCAGTTAGTGTTGAAAATCAACCAAAAAATGACACAACAACAATAACATCTTCAACAAGTAGAGAAGTGGAACAACCACAAGAACCCCAAGAAGTGAAGAAGCTAAAGATTTTCATTGTGTACTATTCAATGTATGGCCATGTGGAATCACTTGCAAGATCAATGAAAAAAGGAGCTGAATCAGTTGAAGGTGTTGAAGGTGTTCTGTATAGGGTTATGGAGACACTTCCCAAGGAAGTGTTGCAGATGATGCATGCACCAGATAAGGATGAAGGTGTTCCATTGATATCTGCAGAGAATTTGGTTGAAGCTGATGGGTTTTTGTTTGGTTTTCCAACAAGGTTTGGATCCATGGCTGCTCAGATGAAAGGGTTTTTTGATACTACAGGACAGTTATGGCAGCAGCAGAAGCTTGCAGGAAAACCTGCTGGATTCTTTGTCAGTACTGGCACTCAAGGTGGTGGTCAAGAAACCACGGCGTAAGTTCGCCTTTATTTTTTAGAGAAATGTTATTTGTACATATAATTTGTGGAGTACTGCGTGACACCGTGTCGGCATACTCTCATCTATCATTATATAGGGTGTAGATTTTGCATAAGGTGAGATGATATCATACATATCATTTTAATTTCACATTTTTATTTTTATGATTAGTTATTTTGACAAACAAATAAATAGTTTTTAGATTACTTTGAATTTGGGCTGCCCTTGATTAAAAATGTGCTTATTCTTTTTGAAACAATAATAGATATGAGCTGTTGGATTTTGGCAATAGGTGCTTCTGCAACAATGGTGGAACTTTACAATTGTAATCAGCTTAGTGAATGATTCAAGGGCTTGAATTGTTTAGTCTAGGAGCCGGGATTAGTATTCTCTTTAGGGTATTTGGTGGTGGGGTCAATGTAGGGTCTTTTTGAATTAGATGATTTTAATTTGGTATTAAATTTGTTGATTTCAAGTTTGATTCTGAAGTTTGATATTAGTTAAGTTTGAACCTAGTATGGATAGTATATATGATAATGAGAGAACTAGTATTTTTGGGTTAAGATGTGACTTCCAATCCATTTTTGTGATTTCTCACTCAATTTGTTTTAAAGATGTAAAAATAAATTAAGTTCATCAGGTTGATCGACTAAGCTTACTTTTCTGGCAGATTATGTTATAATTTTTGATCTATTTCCTTTAGCGGATTGACTTGCATTTTTCAGCCTATTTTACTTTGATGATAACATATCTAACGGAACAGACTAGTCTGCTTTACGTTCCATCTCTAATTTGTTTGCGAAGAATCTATACAAGCTAAGCAAAAATGTCATTATTATTGGATAGGAGGAGAAACATAGATATGATTGTTTGTTTGATTGAAATGTTAACAATAATGCAGTGTTGATGATTGAGACATAAACCTTCAATTTAACCACTAAGATGCATGAGCATGACCTTATTATTGCAGATGGACAGCAATAACACAATTAGTCCACCATGGAATGCTCTATGTCCCTATTGGATACACATATGGTGCTGGCATGTTTGAAATGGAATCTATCAAAGGAGGGTCCCCATATGGTGCTGGAACTTATGCTGGTGATGGTTCAAGGCAACCAAGTGAACCTGAACTTGCCATTGCAGAGCATCAAGGGAAGCACATGGCCACAATTGTCAAGAAGCTAGCACACAAAAGCTAGCTCATTTCATTATTAGTAATTTCTCATTATAAAATAAAATTGGTAAAGTAGTGCTGCTAAACCAGCATTCTTGTGTATTCTAGTGCCTCAATATAATTTTCATTCAATGTTATGTTAATATTCAATTGTTGTGTTTTGTTATTATTGGTCTAAGATGGTTAAGAAGAGCCTTGTTCTTCTGTGTATTGAAAAGGGTAAAAAAGAAAAATACTGGTACACATTGTAAACTTCATACTTTGTGATTATGTGTTCATTAATACATTTATGAAGTGATTGAAGTGTTATTTTCATGAAGTGCTATGTATTTTAGCTAATTGCATAAAGTGCTAATGTCAAATAAACATGCAAATATATATATATATATATATATATATATATATATATATATATATATATATATATATAAGGGTGATGCTAAATGAACAATACAAAATCAGCCCAACCAGCCAATAAATGAGATTTTGGGCCATAATTACTCAGCCCATTACAATCTCAATGATTATTTGGGCCAAAACCAAAGTCAAAATAGACTCATTAGCTGTATGGGCTGATTTTTCATTGTCCACTTAGCATTATTGATATTTAAAGATTATCCATAAGAGGAATTTAACCATGGTTTTAGTTTTTGTCTAATATTTTAGTTATTGTTATTATTATTATTAATTTAATGAATCGTGACCACACATAATTTTTTTTTTTCGGTAATAAACACATTTTATTTTTGTTGGATTCAAAATCATGACCACACATGAATAAGATCGACCATAACTCCTAATACTAACCAATTGTTTTTGGCAAAGTAATACTAACCATTTTACCCCTAATACAATATTGACATGTGGCCGAACCCAATGGACCATATTGGGCCTAGGCCCAATTTCCGGATCTGAGCTTAATTATATCTCTACTGGGAAAAAGTGAAATTCTTTTATAATTCCGGGGCACAAAATAAAAGTTAGGAAATTACGAAATGACCCCACCCTCGTGGAAGAAGACTTTGTGAAACACTCTCATCTGCTTGACTCGTACTCGCAGCAGAGAGAGTAGACACAGCTTCTTCCTCCTTCTGCCACCAATGTCGAAGCTCATCTTCTTCCTCTTCCTCGCCGCTGTTCCTCTTCTCTGCACTTCCTTCAACCCCGATTCACCCTCAGATCGGCGCGTCCTCATCTTGCTCGACGATTTCGCAATCAAATCCTCACACTCCCTCTTCTTCAACTCCCTCCGATCCCGAGGCTTCGATCTCGATTTCAAGCTCGCTGATGATCCCAAGATTTCCCTCCAGCGTTACGGTCAATACCTCTACGATGCGCTCATCCTCTTTTCCCCCACAATAGAGCGTAAGATTTTTATTTTTCCATTCTGCCTCATCATACCGCTCTTGAAATTTTTTTTGAGATCTTAGGTTTTTGGTACTGTTTTTGAAAATGGGGATCGGGATAGTTTTGTTTTTTGTTTGTCTGTGACTTAAAGTTTAGATTTTTATTTTAATGCAGGTTTTGGAGGGTCAATTGATTCGGCTGCGATTTTGGATTTCGTTGATTCCGGGCATGATTTGATTGTTGCAGCTGATAGCAATGCGTCTGATTTGATCAGAGAGATTGCCACTGAGTGTGGTGTTGACTTTGATGAGGTGATTATTACAATGTGAAATTTGATTCTAGCTGAATTTGACTGTTGGTGTGTATTTGGCCTCTTTTCTGTTTGACATTTATCTGTTATAATGTGATTAGTTGCTTTCTTTTTCATGCTATTTTGGGCATTTGTAGTCTTACTCTTACTGTATATCTTTTTCCGTTAATCTAGGATCCTTCAGCAATGGTTATAGATCATTCAGGATATGCTGTTTCTGCAAATGATGGGGACCATACATTGATTGCTAGTGATGATTTTATCAAGTCTGATGTGATTTTGGGAAGCAAGAAAATCGAGGCAAGTGCATTTTTTTAGTTTACTAGTTACCTGCATTATGCATAATAATGTTTTCAGGGCGTTAGCATTTCTGTTTCAGCACCATTGTTTGAACCCATGAAGATGTTTTGTCATTTGTTTTGAAAGGGAGTAGGTAGAATCGTTTTATTCCATGACATCACTTATCTATCTTTAAACTTGTATGAGAACTATTGTTGTCAAATTCAGTACTGAATAACAATCCGTGCTACTGGCAAATGCATCTTATTGATCACAATGGTCCCTTTCTGATATTTCCTTTTTCATTCCATGCAACAGGCACCGGTACTTTTCCAGGGTATTGGGCATTCATTAAATCCTTCCAACAGCCTGGTAATATTTATTTATCATTATATCTAGTTTCTTGTGTCATCATTAGCCTCGTCGTAGCAGATATGAATTCAGTTTGGTGACTTGATATAGCTGTATTTTGTTTTATTTATTTTAAATAATGTATTTCACTTTAGGTGTTGAAAGTCCTCTCAGCATCTCCATCAGCCTATTCTGCTAACCCAAAATCTAAGTTGACTAGTCCTCCATCACTTACTGGATCTTCAATCTCATTAGTTTCAGTCATTCAGGTATGTCAGATTTATTTATTTGTGTGTTGATGCTGTCCCCATTTTCTATGTCTCTGATTGTCTTTTGGCATGTTCTTGTTGTATTGCCTTTGAAATACTTAAATTGCTTCTTTTTTATTTGTTCCAAGTCATCTAGTCCCCTTTTAGAATATTATTATTTGCTGCGATAAAACACAAATACATTAGTTTTAAAATGTCTGACTTATAGAATATGATCATATTTATGTTTTTGTTTTTTCATCAAGCATGGGTCATCACAACACCTTGTAATGTTCATTGCATTTTGTTATGGCTTCTGTAAAGATTAATACTCAACATATTTAGTAACTGTCCCCTCATTTTTTATTTTTTCAGGCAAGAAATAATGCTCGGATATTGATCTCTGGCTCATTGAGCATATTCAGCAACCGGTATGAAAGGCTCACCTGCTAATAAGGGTTTTGAAATGTGTAATGAAGGTCGTGTTTACTATGTTGAATTTGGGTTTTTCTGCAGACTTTTCAGGTCTGGTGTGCAGAAGGCTGGGAGTCCAACCAAGTAAGTAAAGCACTAAACCTTTTCTTTTTTCCTGTTTCTTGTAGCTAACTGCTAGATTGGCAACTCTTTTCTCTTAACTCTGCAGTAATAAGTTTCTATCAGCTTGTTTGTGTAACATTTTCATTAGTGTCGAACTTTTGGTGGTCATAGGTCCTTTTTTTCCCGTAGAATTCAATTTAAAGAAACATGTTGAAAATAAAATTCAGTATTGATTTATAGAGTTTGGAACTGCAGGCATGACAAGTCAGGTAATGAGCAGTTCTTTACTGAACTTAGCAAATGGGTTTTCCACGAAAGAGGCCACCTTAAGGTAAGACTAAAATGCTTCCATCAATTCAATTTCATTCTTTCATTTATTTCGTATTTGACACCACCATTTAGCATCATTATTCTAATGTATATCTGCATCATGTGTCAGGCGGTGAATGTGAAACACCATAAAGTTGGGGAAGTTGATGAACCAGCTATTTACAGGATCAACGATGACTTGGTAAGATTCTGTTTTAATGTTGATAGAGTATAATGACGTCGTTTGATCCATGTAGCCGACCCAACATAGTGGAATAAGGCTTGTTGTTTTTGTATTGTTTTAATGCCGATATATGTATTGTTCGCTTTAATTGAAACACTTCTCAACTCTTGTTAAAGGAATACTCTGTTGAAATTTATGAGTGGTCTGGGACAAGCTGGGCACCTTATGTAGCCGATGATGTTCAAGTACAATTTTACATGATGAGCCCCTATGTCTTGAAGACTCTATCAACTGACAGCAAGGTACTTCTGGTTTTCTTTTGGCCATACTAATGTTCAATTATTCTAAACTCATGAGTGAAATTTGCTAAATTACATCTTCTCTTTCAGGGTTATTATGTCACATCATTTAAGGTTCCAGATGTCTATGGGGTTTTCCAATTCAAAGTAGAGTATGAAAAACTTGGATACACAAGCTTATCTTTATCCAAACAGGTAGTTGCTGATCCTTCAATATCTTATTTTATTTCCTATTTTTTTCCTTACAAAAGTTCACACTGGCCATTATAGGTTTAGAATTTCCTCTTTCCAATGAATACTACCATTTGCACTTCAGAGTTTGTTACAATCGAGTTAAATTCTAATCTATGACAACACCTTTAGCTGTGAAACTGCTTACATTTCCCAGATCATACATTAAAATATGCAAGATGCTGTAAACAATATTCATGCAGAGTGTTTTAACTTTCCATGCAGATCCCTGTCCGTCCCTTCAGACACAATGAATATGAGAGATTTATACCAGCAGCCTATCCCTATTATGGAGCAGCATTCTCTATGGTAAGTCTCTCTGTTGAGGAATAATGTATAAATTGGTATAGGATTTTGGTATACCAATTTGTTCAACTTTTGAAACCTTAGTGAGTGCCCTAAGTAGCCCTATCTTAGGGCACATATTAGCAAAACCTATTGAAAAAGTTAGTGTTGATTTTGCTATGGGTAATGCTACAGAACCAGAAAAAAGTAACCAGAATTTTGTATAGAATAAATGATAGTGGTAGGACTTATCTATTCATCCAAAAAACAGTGTCAATGGAGTGTCGCACGGTGTCTAGTACGTGTCCAAACTCAAATAAAAATATTTTCTTTACCGGACATGTACCAACACGTGTGCACCGTGTGTCGGACACGCCTTAGTAGACAGACGGATATGCCTTTAGTATAGATGTGTGTCCGTGCTTACAACAATATAACCTTTTTAGTTGTGAAATTATAATTAGATCTCTATGGCTTGTAGTTAATGAAACCATTTGATTGTGATGCAGATGGCAGGTTTCTTCATCTTCACTGGTGTTCATCTATACAACAAGTAGAGATGTAATAAAACTACCTTTGCACTAAGATTACTGTAGTGTTGTAGCATGAGGGTTGGACTTACAAATGTTGGATTGAAAATTTTGACTAGGCAGTGTTATAAAATGGATGTTTTCTAATTTATTATCATACCATGCTTTACTTTATGTTAGTTGTTGGTCTTACAATTTAACTGACTGTTTTTTCACGTTACCAATTATCATTGCTTACTATGAAAAATGCTTTTTATACACTATAAATTTAACTTTTCTTATGCAATAATTCTGTTTCTAATTTTTTAACAAGTGCTGCTCTTAAGCTATTAAATAGCAAAATCAAAGTATAAATAAATAGAGTAAATATAAACTCGTAAACTGCTTAATTATTCTGAGATATGTAACGTTAATATTGATAGATTGTATTTGAGGCAAGAAGCCTAATGAACTATACTTAACTCAATTTTTTTTATGTTTGGTCTTTGGATAAATTGCACTTACCTTAAAATTTGTTTATAAATTCCCATTATTTATAAAATTCGTTCAAACAATTCTTGAATAATTTCACCAAATCTCTGGAAATTTCAATGAAATTTACTGTTTTTTGCCCTTTTTTTCTTTTTTGATTATGACTGTCAATGATGAGTTCTTAAGTGACTTGAATTACAATATTCGGTGAAACAAATATATGAGCTTTTACGTTTGGTAGTAAAAAAGATTCCTTTATTTTCTTAGTAGGGCTAAGAGGAAAAAGAGAAAGGTATTGTCTCTGGCTTTATTTCACTTAATTAATTCTGATTAATTAAACATAATTCATCTTAATCTCTGGTCATGACTCGTGCAAAGTTGGGGTTATTAACACTTCGTTCTTCAAAATACAACTCAGATAAAAAAAAAAGGAGAAGAATGAACCCAGGCTCTAAAAATCTATCAAAAGTAGATTCAGTTGAGGTGTCTTTTCACCGTCGTAATCAAAATTAAATTCAATACTTAATTTCATAAACAAAATAAGAAAAAGTGAGAAAAAGAAAATGTATGGCAAAGTTACTAGTAAACGCCTTGATTGGAAAATAAGATCGGCATTTATCAGCGAAACTTCCAGAATTTTGATTTTGGCCTCCCATGAATCAGCGTAAGCACTCGAGATTATAAATCTCCTAGCTCATCTGGGATTATGAAGGCCATTCCAGATTCCAAAACAAATAAAAAAGACAATAGCAATAACAATCGTAATTTGAAAAATAAAATTGAGATCATGAAAACCAATACGTGATGAAAAGTGAATAGAGCGAATGGCGAAGGTAAGAACTACGAAGAAAGAACCACTAGGGTTTGTTGGTGAGAATGGCGAATATATATATAGCAGAGGAAAAACCCTAATTCTTACTCTTGTAATTTACTATTTGGTCCTTGGGCTTTCTTGTATTCGCCCATTTCTCACTACTACTTCCATTATTTTCCCTCTAGGGCTCACAAGTGACTACCAGGCCCAGTTACAGGGGAAGTTATTATAATGTATACAAATTAAATTCTAAAAATATCATTACCAAAAAAAAAAATCTAAAAATATTATTTATTCTAATTATATTTAGTTGAAAAAATTATGTTGACTTTTAAATTTATTATAATTAAAAAAAGCGATTGATTATAATTTTCCTTTTTCTTGTTGTAGTAAGAATAAGAAACAAAAAACACCAAAACATAAAAAGAGAGAGAGAATGCTATATATTTGTTGATATTTTATATTTTATTTCAATACAATTGAACATAAATTATGATAGTGTATGATAAAAATTATTTCTCTTCATTATGTTTCTTAATTACTTTTTTAGGCTTTGATTATTATAATTATTTGTGAGAGTTAAACAAAATAGTACTCATTTGTCACGGACAAGTTGGCAAGTTGACATGGTTCACATTTGCAGAGATACATAGAATTGGGAGATCTTGGCAAGATTGATTTTATAGCTAGATTCTCTGCAGCAGTACCCTGATTTTGATTCACTTATCCTTCCCCTCTTTATTTTAAAGCTTTTAATATTCTAATCTCTAAACAAAAACAAAAATGTCGCTTGAGAGTTGTTAAAATCCATGATATATTGCCTGTGACCTTTAGCTACACTTCTTCCATGATATATTTACAATCATATTATTACAATAAAAATTTAATTTTCACGTACAAAATTTTATCATTTTATAATCTTTGAAGATACTTTTTTCATGTGTTTTCCTTTTGTCGATAAGTAACGATTAATCTATATTTGATAGTTCTAACCGAGATCATCTTTCGATGAGTAAGGAGTTGACCACAAGATTTTATACTTAAACACACTGTTCTAAAAATCGAAGCCAGGACATATGCTTAAGCAGCCTAAACATCTACACCTGGGCTAAGTTAACCTATCTGGTACTTATTCTCCATAAAAATTTAGGTGATAAATTAGATATTTCATTGTATATTCAAATAGTGTGTCTTGTATGATTTGAATGTCATTCCTTCTTTTGTTTTTCTAGTAGCTGAACATCATCTAGTTGGTCCAACATTGCACAATACACAGTAAATTGGGTCATAGTATATTAGTACTAGTTTAAATATCTCTATAGTTATTAATAAACGTTTAATTAATTCAAATGACTCAACTCTTACTCTTCAATTCTAATCAATGCTGAGTTTGAGTTCTGTATGTATGTGAAATGAGACCACTAACTTTTCTCTTCTAACAATAATTGGTTATCATGATCGAATATTAGATCAATTAGAGTTCAGTGAACTACTCTAGTGAGTGAGGTTTAGAAATTAGAACCAACATAAAATATCATTTTTGGAGTTGTTAGTAACTAAAAAGGATCGGAATTGGGCAAGAACATGTACTGAAAACAGAATTACAATTAGAGATACAGAGTAATTAATTTGCCAAACCAAAGAAAATAGCAAAACATACAATTCACAACACCACAAACAAGAGCATGCTATATATATATATGACACATATATAGCATTAACACATAGCAACATAATAATTAATACACAGACACAAAGGAAAACACAAA
Organism: Aeschynomene evenia; assembly: GCA_013621005.1. Classification (NCBI taxonomy): domain Eukaryota; kingdom Viridiplantae; phylum Streptophyta; class Magnoliopsida; order Fabales; family Fabaceae; genus Aeschynomene; species Aeschynomene evenia. The sequence continues at coordinate 32,165,079 of CM024266.1, read as the reverse complement.
CTAAGATGAAAATAAGTTGAAACAAGGACCAAAATCATTGATCATATGATTAAGTTGTTCCTTGCTGGTTTGATTAATGTAGCTAGCAGTGCCAATTGGGATCAGAAACAAGCTTGCACTTAGAAGGGAGTTTCATGGCTTGATCAGGATCAATGCCATAGTAAGCCAACAAGCCAGAATCCTTATAACGGCAGAAGCATTTGAGATCAGCTTTTGCAAGAGCCGTACAACAAGCAGGGTAGGGTGGATCCACTGGATTGTCACCACTCACACTTGGTAGGCATGATTTCAGTCCATTTGCTGGCATGTTGCATAAGCCTTGCCCATTCGACCCATCAATCATACCAATCATCACCACCACCATAATTATCATACACTTCTTGTATGCCTCCATCTCTTATATATATTTTGCTCCTTAATTAGCCTTTTTGTGTTTTTCTCTTCTACTACTAGTGGATTGTGGTGAGGAGGGTACCATAGGCTTATATAGAGAGTGGAAGTGTGATGAGAGTATGTGGAATTGAAGGTTCATTCATATAGAATATTTGTTTATCAGAAATTAAATAATAATATACACAATGTGTGGCCATAAGATTTAGGTCATTGGAATATAATGTACATGAGTGTTTTTTTTTTTTTTTAATGTTTGATGTACATCGAAAATACATCCAACGAGTATCCAATGTGTGTTATATGTAATACGTAATGTGTTATACTTATAGCACACATTACGTATGACATATAGCACACGTTGAATATTCAATAAACGTATTTTTGATGTTATATAAATATTGCTGGTTTTTTTTATGCTTAAAATACTCGACAAATGGTACACTATTCCGGCCTTCGGTCAGATCTATTAGAGGAGTGACTTTCTAAACATGATTTTTCCATTCTCATGGCTCAAACTTTACATCACTAGTTAAGGGTATATATATTTTAGTATAGGGCCAAATTAAAAAAATAATACAGGTAATATATTTGTATGTATATATATACTATCAATAAAAAATTTAACTAGTGAGGAGGTCATATCATATGTATGTATGTATTTCTCTCTATTTATTATATCTAATTAAATTAAATTTATGCTTATTCATTAATTTTGAATTAAATCATTAGTATTCACATATTATTGGAACCTAACACTTGGTCAATTGAGAAGAAAAATTGTTCAATTAATTATTATGAACAAAACAATTACGACAAATGTTTTGATTAATCACCTTAACCTAATTTTATATAAAATTGATTCTATATTGTTTATATAATTCCTATGATCAAGTACAACCTCTTCTATTGTTGCAATATAATGGTCTTATCTGATGATACTATTTTTCTTTTCATGAATGGTATTCCTAGTTCGATAGGTCAAAAACTAATCTATTATGAAGTTTCATTATCCGATAATACTATATTGTGACAGATAGAAGATCTCGTGACAAATTGGTGCTGGCTGATTGGCATTATACCATGGGCCATTGTATCACGGGCAAGTGTTGGTGGTGCTTTTTACAGAGGACTTGGATTTTAGTGATAATAATAATGTGGAAGGTTTAATTCTTTAATTAATATGGATCTTAGGATGAATAATCAATTAAGTAATAATATTTATACATAAAAAAGAATGGAAGGCACTTGTAAGCAAAACTCAAAAAATAAATATGAATTCAATGTTCATTAAATTTAAAAGTAAAGAAAAAATGAGTGAATATGATTAGCTAATATGCCTCAATATAACTTTTTAATTCTCAATTTTCTTCTTCTATTGAAGGGTGATGTGTAAAAACTTTTATAATTGTTCCATAAAATGTGAGTGAGTAGATATAGGGGCTACATTATTTTCATCCAATAATAGATGCTTAATTGAACCTAAAAAATAAACGTTAAAAGAATATCATTGTAATGAATAATTAGGGCTAAAGTCTGAAATTAATTATGTTGAATAATAGTGATTAATGTGGCATGTGAGGTGTGAAAAGAAGAGAGATTCCCACGGGGCAAGCTTCATCAAATGAAGACAGTGATGATGAATAGGAGAAGACACGAAAACCACACAAAAAAACAGAGATCGAGGAGGTGACAGCAACCCAAGCCAAAGCTTAAGACAAATCAAAACACAAACATAATAATAAATTAAACATATACTAATAGGGATAATTATATACAAGAGGGTTGTATTTTTCTTCAATGTACATACATTTTTTATTAGAGGGATGAAGTGGTCACTTAAATGTTGAATCATTAAACCTCTTATAAAAGCAAAACACGTCGTTTTGCATATTCACTGGCCAAGTCAGTATAGATGCAATGTGTTGGAGTACTACCATGTAGGAGTCGTTACAGAATTCCTCAGGACGTTAGTATATGATGTGCACAATATATATTACATATTGTAAAAAAAATAATGCTGCAACATATAATATATGTTATGCACCACTTGTAATATATATTATGCATTTAATATTATATATATTGTGTATAATATATTGACTGTTTTGACTGAATTCTTGTTGTGCCCACGTATTTCCCTATCACAATACATATTTTTTACTCTTATTATTTTTCTTCATTTTTTTTCTCTTTCACTTTTGTTATGTATGCTTTTAGCCCTAGGTTTTTAGATTTGTTCATTTTCAATTTGTCGATTTTAATTCAATAATCATGCCTTTTCATTCGCATTTTACTTGTAGTCTGTGTCTATAATTTTGCTTAGTTAGTAAGATAGGATCCATAATCTTGGGGTTGGCCTCCCCTCCTTCTAATGAGCATATAAGTTAAGTAACAAATTTAGCCGAACAAATTTTCATACAACAATTTGATTCTTTATACATTAATCCTCAAATATCTAATCCCATCATTCCTGTGACAATATAAACATAATAGAGGTTACGTGGCAAGATATTCATGTATATATGTAGATAGAAATTACTAATTAGTTAAAAAAGGGAAGTTCAATCCATTTGTGATTTGTTGCTAACTTATTTAACCTTAATCAGTACGTATCAAGTAATGAGAGAATCATGAAACTTTTGGTTTTGGATTAATTAATTGGATAAATTAAATTGGACCAATTATTCTCGTTGGCAGTCTCTATCCCTTTCCACCTACATGGTTATTGATTAATTAATTTCCTTAATTAATTCGTGTTTGGATTTGATCAAACTTATGATTTTGGTAAATGAAAGTTAAGTTTTAGATATGTTTTGTGGAGATAGCAATGAAATGATGATGAATGACAATTTAGTTTGTTAATCGTTGAAGTGTACACGTGGCTTAATTTTCCCAAGTTTTCATATTGAGTTTTTTTATTTATTTTTATAAATAAAATAAATTTATTTTAAAAAATATAAAGAATGCTATAATTTCTATGATTTATTAATTAAGTTATACCATATTTTATCAATTAATACAAATTCTTATTTTCAACTAAAAATTGATTTAAAATGATTAAATTATCACGTGTTTAATTTCATAAAACCAATTTCGTAAGTAGCTACAAATAAAATTCGATCTATGAACTTTTTCATTTTATAGCATGGTGGAATTAATATTAATAATATAGGTGTTTAACTTATCCCACATTTTTTGTCTTCTAAGCTTAGATTCAAAGCATATATACCTTGTTTGACATTTTCACATTAATTAGATGAGACCGACTCATCATTTCCTAAGGTTGCCTTGAAAATCATCCTACAAATGACGATGATATATAAAGATTCATGTTTCATCATGAATAAGAGAGTTTATTTGACATGACAATACTTACATAAAGTTAGTTATGATGTGCTCCTACTATATTTTATTTTTAAAATAAGGGTATGAACTATATATGGATGATGATATATTAATTTCTATATCACTTCAATGGTGGAAATCCAAAAAATAAAAATCATGACTAAAAAAGATCCCTCTATACAATGAATATTAATGTTATTATATATACTCTTTAAAATAATTAAATTAATGGTTTTAAGATTTTCATGGAAAAAAGAAGATACTAGTCTAGATATGTAGTCATTCCAACTACAATGAAAGTTAAAATATAATTTAATAATACAACAAAAGTTTCATTGTAATTATAAAAAATAATAGAGAAATATTTTTTATACACTACAAAATTAATTACTATTTTTTTTTATGAACAACGGGGCAAACAAGCCCACAAAATTAATTACTATTCACCATCATATATACGTAATAATTTTATTTTTAAAATTATTAATAAGACTTTTAATATTATATATTAATTCAGTATCTTAAAAATTAAATTAATAATTTTAAAAAATTAAATTATTATATATAATATAATATATTATAATAATTGATTTTTTTTATATACATATAACATTACTACTCAAAATAATAATACAAAGTTTGAAACTCTTTTACTTATATACCAAGGCTCGTTGATATTTAGATTATGATTATTCTTATGAATTATTATATCAATAAGCTAATAAATTACACCACTTGCATTTTAAAAAATAAAAAACTTTTTAGATTTTTATGAAAAGTGTCGTATGAAGCTATGATAATGTATGTAGGCACGAGGGCTGAAAAATCACGTGACGGTAAGAGCCGCTTGACGTAGCGTGGAATCTGTTATTCATTTTCAACTTCAACCTGTGCTGTGATGAAAACCACTAGTTTTCCGACACGTGTCAGCACAAGAAGGTCCCATTTCGGTGATTAAAAGAAATTAAAATTAAAAAAATATATTTTTCTTCATCTTCATCTCAGTAAAAAATATATTTATCGTTAAATAAATCCTGAGTTATATTTAAATGTAAATTATACTTTATTTAATAATGAATAAAGTTTGCAATATAAAGAAGAAATTGTTTTTTTTATATAAATAGTATTATTTTTTTTAAAAAAAGGAGTGAATGGAAATTAGAGCACGCGGACATGACCTGTATACACAAAACATGACTTGCCGTTTTTGACAAAACTGCGTTTTCTTATTTCCACAAGCTAATATACCATCACATGAAATTTCTCTACTCTATAATAGAATATATTCATCCCTACATTTCTAAATAATTTACATTATTACCACCATATTTCTTTTTTCTTATCTGTCAAAATCCTATATGAATATCCAACATTTAAGAATAAAGTGAGATGATCTATGTGAATCTTACATTATTACTACTAAAATATAGAATTAAAGTTCAAATATATCTTAGCAATTCGAAAAGAGTGTTGTTATTTTGACATCTAAATTTTGAATCTTCATAAATATTTAAAAATAAAGAATAAAAATAAATGTGTAAGTGAGAGTCTCATAAAAATGGATTGATTGAATGTAAATACGATGTACAAGATAATAAATATTAAAATAATTTTATTGATTTGAAAATAGCTAATTTCATCTATTTTATGTATATATTGGTTCAATTCTCAAATCTTTTATTGGTAAATGATATATAAACTTTTTTTTTATATATACTCGATAAACTTTGAGACATGTTTTGATTTAAACTTTTTCTTTAACCTAAACTTTTTGACTTAGAAAAATTGTTTTGAAGATGCATAATTGCATATTTCCTATTTTGGAAATTACTGCAACTTTAACTAGCTACTACTATTGAATAGCAAAATATTTAGTAAGGTTAGGTTACTGTGTTATGTTCTCATTTTATTTGTGGTTGGCTGGTTGCTACGCCACTTAACCTTTTTTTAGTATCATACTCTTATTAATTTTCTTCCAATTTTCACAATAAATGCAATGAGTCTAGAACCTATTTATTTTCATTCACTCTTTTTGGCGTCTCAATCTCATGTTTCTTTATATATACTATATTTTTAGCATAAAACTATTTACTTTAAAGTTAGCATATTATATAGAAGAGTATTTATTCATTATGCAATATTTTTGTTATGTACCGATACTCAATTGAGTATTTAATCTACTAGTATATGTTAAGTTAAATGTAATTTGATAATTACAAAACACATACGGTGATCACGATTATAGTCTTCCTGGACGCGTCTCATTCCCAATCATACACCATCTTTCTTTCTCTCTCATGCAATGTTCTTTCTCTTGTAGCAGATTATAGAATGAGTTTTTTTTTATAAATTAATAAGGTTAGAGAATATTAATATAAATTAAATTAATTTTTAATAATTACTTGGCTAACATGTAATTAGCTATCTAGATTTAAAAATTTAAATTAATTTTATTTATAAAAGAATCACTATTTAACACATATATTAATTGAATATTGGTAACATATATTTTTTCTAGATATCGAATAAAAATTCTATATATAATAATAAACATTGAGATGTGGATATTTTTTTTATTATTTTCATTGAGTACGGCATAAAGTTTTTCATACAAAATGCGTCATAATTCATAACGATTCATCAAACAGACAAACACGAATACACGATATTCATCAGTTCAAAAAGTTATTACACTTTTCTTAAAGTATAAATTGAACACCAAGTTTAATTAATTTGTTTTGCATATTTTATATATCGCAAACACTATATAAAATCTCCGTCCAAGAAATGTAGTAATGGATTCAACTCAAATGCTTATTTCCAATATTTCATCATATAAAAAAATATTAATTAAACACTGAGTTAAAAAATATTAATTAAACATTAAGTTAATTTTTAATATTTCACCATAAAGAACTAAACAAAATCTCCTGTAAAATGTGTATAACACTATACTCCAATCACATCTAGTTTGCAAAAGCAACATTTCTATTAAAAGACATTAATTAAATATTAAGTTTATTTTTGATATTTCATCCTAAATTAAATTAACATTACGAAAGACATAGCAACAGAAATAGAATCATGGTCAGTTTGAAAAAAAAAAAGCAACACTTTCTTTTCAACATATATTAATTAAACACTAACTTTATTTGTAATATTTATTGTAAAGAACTATACAAAATCTCCTATTAAACGCGTAACGCTGGATTTTAACCACATCCAATTTGAAAAAGCAAAACGCATTAATTAAAAGTTAAGATTACTTTTGACATTTCATCCATACAATAACACTATATAAGATCATGACCCCTCTTGGAAAATTTTCACACACCAAAAACCTCTCTAACATCACAATCTGAAGCTAAATAGATAGATATATTACTATTTAATTATTTATACTTGTCTAGAAATGAAATATGCAGTGAGAAGTGTTCCCTTTTGGTAGTTTCTTCCTCACAATATACCCTATTTTCAGGTAACTTTCCCTTTGGAAACTTCTCCTACAAATATAACAACTAGCCTCATATTATTTTTCATTTTTATTCTTCATCTCAATTCCCTGTTTGATTGAACATGAATCTACTTAAATAGCAATATTGTAAAACAAAAAGTTATTCAACATTTATTCTAACATACATTTGTATTATTGAATTTTAAGAATTTGAGCATTTTAAACCAATCATATTCATTAATTTATATAACTTTTTAGTTAATTAGTGGTTGAATTAAAATTTTTTTATTAATATGTCAATCCATAATTGAATGTAGGTGTTGACATAAACTCATCTTAATAATGATTAATGTTAAATAAGTAACCAAAATAGTAACCTTTTGTACTAAACCTAATATGGTTGTTTAAGTAGTACTCATATTTCATCTAATAGAGAATAAAATATTCATCGACACAGGTGCGAGGTAAATTAATTTCAAAAATCAATTTTTTTTCTTTGGTTCAGTAAATTCTGCATTGTATTGTGTTGTTTCATTGATTCCTAAAAGGTGAACCTTGTAGTGCTTGTTCATATTGTTATATGCTAAGGTTGTTGCTTCTAACTTGTCTTAGAGCTATTTATATTTGTTAATTGCTATTGTTGCTTTGCGCGTTAAAACTCTGAACTTTGCAGTGAGAAAAAAGAGAGTTTGTAGAGAGAAAGAAGGGTCATTCATTGCTTCCCGCGTTTTCCATCAACAAAAAAACCTCATTTTTATTTTTCTCTGATGCGTGCAAGCGATTCTCTCATATCATATCTCTCAGCCAAAAGAACACAACAAATTTCTTGGTTTGTAACCGCTTTTATTGTCTTTAAGGTTCTGCATTCCTCAATTCCCACCTTAACTTTTTCTTTTTGCTTTGTCTAACTCTTTTATTTTCCCCTTCATTTTTAGAAAAAAGAAAAAAAAAGAGGAAAAAAAGAAGAAGAAACCACATCTATTAGCTCAAAAATCGACTTCTTTCTTTGTGTCCTTGTCTGGGATTTTGTATCTTTCTTCAATCGCTTTCAAAGGTTTGAACTTTTTCTAAAATCTCTATCTGGGGTTCTGTTTTTCTTTTATTCTGCATATGCTCACTCTTCATGATCTGAAATATTGAACTTTTTTTTTAGCTTGTTTGTGGAATTATAACTGGGATGGCACAGTTTTCTGATATATGCATTGAAGGTGTTTGTGTAATTGTGTGTTTACTCTTTCAACTTATGGAGATTATTCTGCAGGATTTTGGGTTTTTGTTATCGAGTTTCTATTGTTGTTCTAAGAAAAATTGCACCAAGAATCTTTATACATTGGGTTAACTTTCAATTTTCATTCACTTTATTGATCTCTGAGGAATCAATCACTTTGTTGTAACTCTTGCTCTCTATTTGTGATAAAGGGGTTATGAATTTGAATTGTTTGTGATCTGTTCTTGTTTGTTGTTAGATCTTATTCAACTGAAGTAATGGGAAGCCATATGAGCAAGAAGCTCCCTGAAACATCATCGTCCATGGCTGCAAATAACCTCCATACAGATATGCACTATAGAACTGAGTTGAACTCCTATGAGGCTGCTTGCAGGATGGATGCTGATTTGCAGTCCTTCGACAACAACCTTCAAGCTCGAACGAATCAGGTCATCAGTACTCTAGCTGTTGGTGTTGAAGTTCGAGCTCTTTCATTCGATTCCCTTAAACAGGTTACTGAGTGCCTTCTGGAGATGAATCAGGAAGTTGTCAAGGTAATCTTGGACTGCAAGAAAGATATATGGAAGAGCCAGGAGCTGTTTGATCTCGTCGAGGAATACTTTGAGAACAGTTTGAAGACTTTGGATTTCTGCACCTCATTGGAGAAGTGCCTGAAGAGGGCCAGGGACAGCCAGTTGCTTATCCTCGTGGCGCTTCAGCAGTTCGAGGAGGAAACAGAATCCGGCGACAATCGCTATGTGAGGACATTGCAGGAGCTGAAGAATTTCAAGGCTGCTGGTGACCCTTTCACAGAAGATTTCTTCCAAATCTTTCAATCTGTTTACAAGCAGCAGATGCTCATGCTCGAGAAGCTGCAAACGAGGAAGAACAAGCTTGATAAGAGGCTGAAATACATCCATTCATGGAGGAAGGTATCCTGCATGATATTCGTGGCAACATTTGCTACTGTCTTGATCTGCTCTGTTGTGGCAGCCGCGATTGCTGCCCCGCCGGTTGCTGCAGCACTAGCTGCTGCTTCATCGATCCCAATCGGCTCGATGGGAAAGTGGATTGACTCCCTGTGGAAGAATTATGAGACTGCATTGAAAGGACAGAAGGAAGTGATTAGCTCAATGCAGGCTGGTACCTATGTTGCTATCAAGGACTTGGACAACATCCGGGTCCTGATCGACCGGCTTGAGATTGAGATCGATTCTCTGATGCATAATGTGGATTTCGCGATCGAAGAGGAAGCTGTGAAGGTCGCCATAGAGGAGATCAAGAAGAAGCTGGGGTTGTTCATGAAGAATGTTGAGGATTTAGGAGTTCAAGCTGACATGTGTAGCCGTGATATTCGGAGGGCTAGGACAGTGGTTCTGCAAAGGATCATAAAGAATCCTCACAACTGAAGATTGATCTCATCATCATAGACTGTTGGTGATTACATCTGTTCATTATGTCTCATGAAAATGAAAATTTCTTGATTACTAGTTAAAGTAGTTATCATGAATCCAAGAACACTTTGGGTTCATGCTTAAGATAATAATCGGACAGTTCAAGATGTTGAAATTTTTTATTCTTTCCAAACTATAGTGCAATGTAAATATTTATTCTTGTTTTATGATTTCAATTTTGTGTTTTAATTAAATGATGCTATTTTATTTATTTTTTGCTGTAAATCTGATTTGTGATTCTTAACTATATCTTCTTAAATACACTAACACTCATTTGTGAGTCTTAGCTATATTTTCTTAAAGTGAAGCATGAAAAATCTTTATCTGATAGATTGTGTGTTCGAATTTTCACTCGTCTCTTTAGGACAAGATAAGTGTATATTCTTCTAGAAGTGTTTATTGAGTCCAAAGGTTTTCCATATTTTGAATTGAGGGATCATCATCTTATCCTAAATTTCAAGTATTAAAAAGAAGAAATAAACTTCATATACATTTCAAGTGTTAAATGTGGATAAACTTGGCCCTTAAGAAACTATAGAAATTGGTATGTAATGACTCTTTTTCTCTTGCATAAGACTTAACAAGTGGGGAAAATGAAGTAACACGCAACTTGATGATTGAGATGATTGACATTGAAGATAGTTGAAAGATTGGTAAATTAGGTGGCTATAGTTAATCATTGATAGAAGAAATGTCACGTTTTATGGATAACATAATAACAATAATAACATGATTATTTCATTCGGTTACTTTAATAATATATTATTAATACTAATAAAATTAAAAACAAAATAATTTCCATACCCCAAATGGATCTTTAAGGGTTCTCTGTGGTGACCCTTTATTGACTCATGGCCATGTTGTTAGGGGGAAAAACTTGGATTTGTGCCTAATCCTCCCAAAGGACACACATATGAAAAGTCGAAAAATGATATTTTAACATTCAATTTATTTATTCGTATGGACATTCAATCTATTACCTTTAAATCTGATGAGACCTTCACTTAACTTATTTTCAACCTTTGGATTGAAATGAATGTCTATGGACATCCAAAAAAAGTAGATGTCTAAATATCATTGATCCGAAATATTCTAGCATAGACACAATTAACTCATTGTGATTAGAAAGACTCTAATTTAAATTTGGTTAGGGGGATGAGAAATATTTTGAATCAAGTTAAGTGTTGCATGTTTATCCGTGATTCATATCCTTTTCCCCCCTTTTATACAAGATAGAATTGCATATAATATATAGCAAGTCCAAATACTCAGATTACAAACTGATAATGCTAATTGGAGAACTCTAGAGTTGGCACTTAGATCTCATCTTCAAAAAGCCAAGAATTGGTTGAGGCCTAATATTGAAATATGTAGCAGAGGCCAAATAAGCAGAGACTAAAGAAACATAAAGTGTAAACCAGGCACAGGAGAAAATGTAGTATATGCATGTGCCGGTCACCATAACAACTGCCATACAATTCAAGAAGCTCTTCACACCAGACAGGTCCTTTTCTGTTGCTTGATCAGGAAACTGACCTTGAGATTGAAAATTGGAAAGCAAATGGTCCTTGAATCGGAACCTATCGATCAACCACAAGGAGATTTCGTCTTCGGATTCCGGGATGCGATCCAGGGGAAAGCGGCGTATGTGGATATGAACTTCTGAAGGATCCACCCCGAAGACATTGTCCAAGAAAGACGGGCAGCGGTATTTGTAGCCAATGGTCACATCATAAACTGAAAATGAAAGGTTAAAGCAATAATTAAGGAATAAGGTATTTGGTACATGCTTTAAACAATCTAAGTAGAAAAGTAACTCCATAGGAGGCAGTTCAAGATCTTCAGTCATTGGTGGCATATATTTATGAACTCAAAAGTTAATTGCAAAAGTATTTCCATGGTAAATGATACAGAGACAAATGATATCATGATAATTATGTAGATTATACTACAAACCATATAAAAAAGAACAAGAGAAACTGGGGAATGCACAAGTGAGTAAAGGGTAAAGGGCAGCCCAGTTACCCAGGGTCCGGGGAAGGGCTGCACCGAAAGGGTGTATTATATGCAGCCTAACCAGATAAATACATCAGTGGTTGTTTCCACGGCTTGAACCCATGACTGTGAGGTCACACGGAGACAACTCAACCAGTTGCTCCAAGACTCCCCTTCGGAAATGCACAAATAAGTATAAGGACTAAATATTAATAACACAAATCACATGTATTTTACAAATAATTATAATATAAAGATAGAAAATAAATAAAGAAAGACAGGGCAACCTGCACTCAGAGAGTATCTCAACTCTTGCAAGCAGGTGTAGAAGCCCTTGGTCTTTGGAAGTAAAACATGTTTCAGAATTGGTAACTCGTGTTCAGCAGCATATTTTTGACTCCGGAGGCACTTTTGCTCACTACAAAAAGAAAAAGATTGGTAATGAGTAGTAGTTAACAAAATCCAGACACACAGAATTACATATACTAACATCAATTGACACTGATCATGGAGAAACTAATGCTTCAAAGTTCAAAATCATCATTAGAAGACTGATGCAGTTTAGTGTCGGGAGAAAATCATATAGAAAAAAAAAAAAACTTTGATGAATGGCTTACGTAAAATCAGTGCCTTCTGGGAAAAGAGCAAGCCAGAGAGGATCTTGGGGATCCTTGAATGTGGAAAGCATATGGCGCAAGGTTATCACATCAGCCTCCCACTTCCTTTCCACAGGGATGAACTCCAGTATGTGAAATGCCCAACCAAAAATTGGAAGTCTCATCAAGCTGCTCTTAAGTATATATCTTATGTATCCGACGCATCCCTTCCGCAAAGCAAGGTCCCATAAATACATCCAATCAACCTCAGTTCTGTGATTCGCAATCAGCAAGATCCGTTCTCTTGAGGGAACGATATCTCCGGAAAACACAACTTTAGTCCCATTGATCTTTTCAAACAGAAAAGGCCACAAAGCTAGCCAAGCACCAAAGAAAAAGGAAGTTGCTCTCCTACTGTAACTTATGCTTAAAAGCCGGACCATAACGGCACTATTAAAGCCAAAGAAGACTAACATTATGAAAGCTGTTGAAAACAGCACCAGCAGACACACCACACCCCTTAACAATCTCAATGGAGTTAGAGCATGATGCTTTTCTCCGAATTTTGAACTTACAGGAGTAAGAGCTGCCATACGCTACCGAAAAAACCACAAACTACAAAAGCAAAATAGGTGCACTGTCTCTTCTAGGTTTGCCTCCTCAAGGAATTGGCCACAAAATGAATGAGAGCACCTAGGAGAAAGTAGATGATGCCATATTTTTACCTTGAACAAAAAACATAGGAAAACCTGTACAGTGTAGAGTAGTAATCACAATGGCTGCATTAGTTTTGTGATTCAGGACAATACAATACACAAATACACAAAAAATATTGTATTGTGTTTGATCAGTAACTAAAAAGTTCTTTTTATGTAATAAACTAATAGATGAAGGAGAAGCAAAAATATTATCACGAGTTAATAAGACCTAACACCTGAAAAGGCATCAATAAGGATATACACCTCAAACATTCAAGTCAAGAGTCTTTAACTTTGTTCTAAAGAAAAATCAGTCTTTCATATGTATATGTAAATCAATTCAAGTTGAAGCTAGAAAAAAAAAAACCGAATCAGTTTACCAGATAAAAAAATCACCAGCTCCTTCAATCACACCCATACCTAACATCATCTAGAGAGAAAAATAACAAAAAGGGGAAAACATATCCTAAAACAATGAAAACTTCATACTCGGCATCCTATAAATATGATTTCAAGCATGATCACAACAACAAAACATGATCAGTTATGAAAGTAATCACCTGAAGAAGACCTAGTGCACAGAACACAACCACATTATGCAAATGGCAAGGGTTTTAATTTTCCCTTCTACTTTTATAGGCATTTGAAAGTATGAACAACATGGAACAAGCCCCATTTTTTAACAATCTTTAAGGTTGCTTCTGAGACAACCCCCAAATGAAACAACAAAAGTAATGAAAAAGCACGGATCTTTAAGCTAAAAACAAGGCTTAAAGCATTAAAAAAACACTTTCTTTTTGCAATGTTGGATTATACAACATACCCCACCAATGCATTTAGCTTATGAAAGCGAGTGATAAACAAAAATGAGGTTGAAACTTGAGATTCGTGATTTTATTTCACCTCACCTCTGTTCAATCATGTGAAGGGCATTGCGATCAAACAAGAAACAGAGTGTAGAGTTTGTGGGAACAGAGGCAAAAGCAGAAAAGGTGTTGCAGTATTGTGTTGATTTTGGTTGAACAGTTAGATTAAGAAGATGAAATAATAGATGTTAGAAGTGAGGTCTAGAAATTCTTATTCTGGTGGCGATGGTGATTTTGCTGCAATAATAGACCAATCTAGTACACTATGTTACTGTTCTTGTATCAGAAAAACAAAAACAAATAAGAGTGTGAAATAGCTAGCTAGCACGTATGAGAAAGAAGGAAGAAATAAAAAAAAGACCCAAATAGTCCCTTTAATACATTTAAAAAATGAGATAAATTCATCTTTATACAATAATTTTTTTATTGTACGAAAGAACAAAACTTTTATATAAATGATTAATATTAAATTTTTCAATTTTAAGAATCAATTTATCCCCTAATAATATTTTTAGATTACAAAAATCGGTATTTAGTAAAAAAAAAAGGAAAAAAGACTGCAAAACGTGGAAAACTACAAAAGATGCCACCTTCTTGTTCTTTTTTTTACGATACGGTGTTTAGATTTCCAAAGGATTTGCTTTTCCAAAACTGGTTTAACGTTTTAACTGAAAAATTAGTGCTACGTTAATTTGTGATTAGATCATCATTACTTGTTTGTTCAAATGTAAACGAAAAAGGATAAAAGTTAAAACAGACCAAATATGTCCGTTTCACACTAAACTATGGCCACCTCTTTTTGGTTGTTGACAATTTAACAAACATATCACATGCTTATTTGCAGGATAAATAATACTAATCTAGTATACAAATAATCTTTAAAAAAAGTAATTTATTTAATAAATTACTTAAAATTTGAATATATAGTGATAAAAACATTCATTTTAAATATTCTAAAAAGTATTTTTGAAGAGTTAAATATTCAAACTTTTAAATTAATATACTAAAATAATTTTTTAGAAGTAATAAATCATTCTACTTATCAGTAAAATTATAGTGACTTTTAATATTCCGAAAATTAAAAAAGTCATACGAATTGTTGTTAGTTTTGTATTATCTTCATAACTTAACATTTCATTTATGAGTTTCTACCATATATATATATATATATATATATTCAAACTAACCTTATTTTACTAATAGCTTAGTATTGTAATTAATCTTCATTTATGTTAGTGTTTAACTTTTATAAAACTTGTTTTGTTAACTATTTTGGTGTTTATACTTTCGGCTTGTTTTGGTTCTTTACTTAAAGAGTGGTCTTGGTACTAATTAATGTGAACATACTTAAAAATTAAATTACTATCCTTTTTTAGTCTTAGGGTTATTTTGGTCAACACAGTCAATTTATCAATTTTTTGCTCAACCCGAGTAATGATCTAAGAATTGGGCTTTAACTTTTTTGTTCTGTCCAATTTTCAAACTTCTGTGTTGTTTGAGAAATAAAATACTTGGGCTTTAAAGAGGCCCAAAATATTAAAGCCCTAAAAAATGAATTTACTTAAAAATCAAAGAAATTAGAAAAAATAAAAAAAAGGTAAAAGTTGAATTGTTGAAGAAGCAAAGGAAGGAACTTCAGTGGTTGTGAACTTCGTCAGCTTGATTTTGTATGTTCTTCTGAGCTCACTCAGAAAACCAAAAATGGAGATCGATTTCCAAGAGTATCAGTTACGTTGTGAACTCCATGGTCACGAAGACGATGTAACAATCACACCCTCATTTTTTTTTTAATTTTGTTTTTGTTTTTTATTGCAATTGATTTGGTTGAATTGAACATTTAATCGGTGATTAGGTTCGTGGAATATGCGTGTGTGGAAACGAGGCCATAGCGACGTCGTCAAGGGACAGAACCGTTAGGGTTTGGTCTCAGGACCCTTCAGAGAAGCGCAAGTTCGTGTCTTCGAGGATTCTGTTGGGGCACACGAGTTTCGTGGGGCCGTTGGCATGGGTTTCTCCGAACGAGGAGTTTCCAGAAGGTGGGATCGTGTCTGGTGGAATGGACACTCTGGTTTTGGTTTGGGACTTGAAGAGTGGGGAGAAGGTGCAAACCCTCAGTGGCCATAAGATGCA
The DNA here is from genome assembly GCA_013621005.1 of Aeschynomene evenia. Taxonomy (NCBI): domain Eukaryota; kingdom Viridiplantae; phylum Streptophyta; class Magnoliopsida; order Fabales; family Fabaceae; genus Aeschynomene; species Aeschynomene evenia. Next base: position 32,148,941 of record CM024266.1, on the reverse strand, counting down.
GGTCACTGGCATTGCGTTGGATGGTGCTGATATTGTTTCCTCCTCTGTTGATTGGTGGGTTCTTAGATTTTGAGTTTAAGAATCAGCTAATTATTTTATAGTCTAAGTGTGTGTTTGGGTTCTTCGCTTGTAGAATTGGTTCTAGGTAGAATTGATATTGTTAGAATTGGATTATGACAGAGAGTGAAAAGGTTTTACTTCTCCCATAATTGATTTTGATATTTAGAAACCAAACAACATAAAAATAAAAAACTTGCAGAATCACTTTTGTGGGGTTGAAGTGTTATTCAGTTTAATTGGATTCCATGTTTGAACATTTGAATGGAGTTAATAAAATATGAAGATATAGTGCCAAATGGGGTGGTCTTATCTAGTCAACATTATGCATATGCATCGCCATGAGTTAGGTTTGTTTCTTATTTATTTATTTTGTTGGTAGCTCATCAGTAAGTATCATTGTTAGCCCTAGATGATCTTTTGGACATGCCTTAATCTTGGACTCACGTAAACCCTCCCTCAATTTAGTATTTCATTTTTCTTTTTTAAAATATAATGGTATAATGTACTGAATTTGGTTTGTTTCTCCGAGAGTAGCTCTCTTGTTTGGTCCCAGATCAATCTGGAAGTGTTGTATCTCTGGCATTACTTGATTTTACTATAGTTCTGTCTTTTGCAAAGTTTATTCCCAATTTCCCATAGGACATCAACTGGAATCTTTTGGTACAGCCTGCCTTTTATTTTCCACCAGCCCAAACTATTGCCATTTTGATTTGTTGTTTGCAAAATGTTGCTGTTGTAGTTGTTACACTGCTAGCTGCCTTTGCATTTATTTCGTACTATTTTTATTTCTGAGAAAAATTTACCCTATTATTCCTATTGCTCTCTTTAATCTTTATGTTTATTTACTATCTGAGTTTTATGTGCAGTACATTGAGACGGTGGAGGAATGGGCAATCTATAGAGACGTGGGAGGCTCATAAAGCCCCTGTCCAAGCTGTTGTAAAGCTACCCTCAGGCGAGCTTGTTACAGGTATTGTTACTTGTTGATACATTTTTTTTTGTTAAAGTCTTTTTCATTATCTTATTTATTTGTAATTTTTTAGTCATTTTTTCAAGTAACTATTTTTTGTGTTCTGCAGAGCTATTGTGATATCCCATATTGTTACCTGAAAAAATTTTACTCTTGTATATGATATTGAAATGACATTAAAGTGTAGGAAGTTTGTTAATTTATCTTCTGACATGTAGGTTCAAGTGACACCACATTAAAGCTTTGGAGAGGAAAAACTTGTTTACATACTTTTGATGGACATGCAGGTTTGCTTCTTTGATCCTTAGACATACATTTTAATATTTTATTTTGGTTTTGAAGTTCAAAACATTTGCATGTTTTGTTTATGAACTGATTTTATTTTTGAATGGATCATTTTATTAACAACGATAATTTCTTTCAAATTGATTTGTGCCTAATAATTTAAAATAGACGACCAGGTGTCCTTACTCCTTAGCAATAACATTACCTTGAGATCATGTTTTAGCGATCATATCTGTTTATACTTTTTCATGCTGTTATGGGATACATTTTTTTACTGTTGTTTCATTGTCTTGATTTAAACCATTATCGTGGTGCCTTTGAGGAGTGCACAGATACAGTTCGAGGCTTGGCTGTGATGTCTGGTCTTGGAATCCTATCTGCATCACATGATGGGTGGGTTCATTTCTGCACACACTTATTCAAATATAATTGATATTGAATTTGCATAATGTATATATTATAACCTATTTGGCTTGCTTCTATTGCTGCAGTTCTCTCAGATTGTGGGCAGTAAGTGGTGAAGTGTTGATGGAGATGGTTGGGCATACTGCAATTGTTTATTCAGTTGATTCAAATGCATCAGGACTTATTGTTAGTGGTAGTGAAGACCGTACTGCAAAAATATGGAAAGGTGATTACCTGTTTAGGGTTTAGTGGTAGTGAAGTGTTGATGCGTCGTAGGTTTTCTTCACATATTGCTTTAGTAGTGATGTTCAATGCCTTTGAGTTTTGGTTCTCAGTGAGCTACAAGATTAACATTGGTGTTATGTCTCCACAAAGTTTATAGGGGAGGTTTGGTTAGTCCCACACTGTTCCATATGTTAACACTCTGCTTTCTCTGATCGCTGCAATGTTCACAATTCATTTGGTCAGCATCAATGTTTTGGCTTGTGCAAATATTTACCATTGTTGCAACTAATTCCTGTTTTTAGGGGATGTATAAATGAGTTTTTATTTCCTCAAGAAAATCGATACAAATTTCATTTTGTAGCATGATATGATGATGCACTTCTCTTCTGATGCACTTCACCTTCACGTGATCTTGAGTTTCGTTTTTTTCTTTTTTGGTCATAGCTTATGCATCTTACACATTAATTATTTTTCTTCAAAATTTTCAGATGGAGTTTGTGTTCAGAGCATAGAGCATCCTGGTTGTGTTTGGGATGTAAAATTTCTGGAAAATGGGGATATTGTGACGGCATGTTCAGATGGAGTTGTACGCATCTGGACAGTTCACCAAGATAATGTTGCTGACCAGCTAGAGCGTGACTTATACACTTCACAACTTTCTCAATACAAATCTAGTAGGTATGGCCATATACTGGTTCCCAGATTGTGATTTTACTGATATGGGCCTTTGAAGACACAGGGGATTGTCTATCTTGCACATGTTAGATAGTTATGTGGGCTTGCTTCTTACTGGACACATCAGCTTCTTTTTGTGTCTGTCCATATTGTAATTTTCTTAATGTATAAACGTTTCATTTTCTTGGAAACTTTCTGCTTTTCATAAATTCAAATGCGATCCATTTTATGTAAGTCTCTATGATACATATTGAATTTAAAAGATCATGTAATGCCTGAGTTGATTGTATTTTCTTATTACCTGTGAACTTAGCTTAATCTGTTAATTTTTGCTAGAAAGAGGGTTGGAGGATTGAAATTGGAAGAGTTACCAGGCTTGGAAGCATTAAAGATCCCAGGTTTGGTTTAACCTTTTTCTTTTCAGATGTCATTTAGCTTAAGCTTTGTCTCCTACCCCTGTCATTTGTTCTTTCTTTTATCATGGTTTCTTTTAATGATCATCTGGTTCTGAACAGGTACTAGTGACGGGCAAACAAAAGTAGTCAGAGAGGGGGATAATGGGGTGGCATATGCATGGAACATGGCAGAACAGAAATGGGATAAAGTAATTTCCTTACCTGATACTCTATGAGCTTTTGTCTATATAGGTGAACAGAACTCCAAATAAACAAACTTAGCTTCTGTTGTTTATATTTTCCATAGCCTGTGTAATTCTGTGGCCTAATCACACCCCAAGTTGCACTGCCAAATTTGAATGATATTACAATGTACTATGTTATTTCTTTTTATTAACAATATATATTTCCCTAAAGATTGGTGAAGTTGTTGATGGACCAGAGGGATCAAGTCGCCCTTTGTTCGATGGTGTTCAGTATGATTATGGTCAGTTTCTTTTGTTTCCCTTGCTCACTTGATTAGGTTTACCTTCTTCACACACATTTCTTATAAGGCTTACCTCTTGCTATTCAGTGTTTGATGTCGATATTGGGGATGGTATGCCTATACGTAAGTTGCCATACAACCAATCAGGTACACATATTCACCATGAGATTTTTGCTAAATGTTGCCATTTTAGAGTTTGTTATTGTTGTTGTTGGAATGATAATTCTGAAGTAACAATTTTGGGATTACTCACTTGTGCTGAAGTAAAAGGTGTTGTCTAGTTGGTCTCTGAGCATTTTGTGTTAAAATTCTCCTTCTGGCCTTTGGAGGGTTGGTAGAAACTTATTAGTTGGTCAGTTCAATAAATAGTTTGTATTTTTAGGCATACCATATAATTACCATTCTGAGTTCTTATTGTTAGATGGTTTTAATCATATTTCTATCTGAAGGTTCTTACTCTAATTTTGCTTATGCTAAGTATGAAGTCATGATATTTTTAAGACAGTAGAGAGAGATATGTGAAAAAGAAAGTGTGTCAAGCTATTTAAATATTCTTTTCCTTCATTTGTATGCAATGTCAACATAAGATATCATACTTTTATTAGTCATTTAGTTGCTAGGACTTAGGGGTGATGAATTGGATTTCTAAAGCTTCTCATCAATGTAATGATCTGAAAAGCCTTCTCGGCTACTTTATTTTTCCCATTTTCTGCTTTATGTTTACTTGGCTATTGCAATAGGTTTTCTTGTATAATTCAAGTTTGATGTAGAGAATCAAACTTTGTCCTAGTTTATATAACCCATGAATTGTACTTTGCATAGAGCTTCCTGTTCTGCTAAGTAATCTGCTAACTAATAAGCAAACTGTAATATGTTTCCAGATAATCCATATGATGTTGCTGACAAATGGCTACTCAAGGAGAACCTTCCTCTTTCCTTCCGTGAGCAAATTGTACAGTTCATACTTCAAAATACTGGACAAAAGGATATTACTTTTGACGCTTCATTTCGTGATCCCTATACTGGTGGTATGTATAATTTATGGCCCTGTTCAATAATAATAAAAAAAAAACATTGATTTTGACCCATGAGGTCAATCATACTAGTGATCCTTCCGTTTTGCTTGATTATTTGTCTTATTTTCTTTTTCAGCCAATGCTTACGTACCAGGGCAACCATCACGAAGTCCTGGTAAAAATTAACCTTATCTTTTCGTGCATGAATTCCATCATGTTCATGCTGCATTTTGTCTTCCTGTGACCCAGTCCCTATTATAATCACTTCCGTTTTTTTTTTGACAGGTATTTCTGCAAAACCTACTTTCAAGCATATTCCTAAGGTATGCTTTGGAAGTTATTGATGAATATTTTATATTTCTTGCGCTCTAAAAGTTTACTTTGGCCTGTCTATCAACATATCCAAAAAGGAAATCATAATTGTGTACTTTGCTATAATTGTGGTCTACATATTCCTGTGTGTCGAAGAAAAAGATTTCTTGATTCGCTACATGTGTAATATGGCTCTAGGTTGGATCTCAATAGTATTAGCAAGAAAGGACTCTGACAGAGGTTACTTGGTGGAGTCTTTGATTATTTGATTTGCAAACGGGTTTTCTCTTCAGGGAAATTGCATGATTAATTTCTGTATAAACTTATTCCTTCTTTATGATTTGAACTTCGTTACTATTATTATTATGGCCCTTTGATTAATTACTATTATTATAAGGAGACAGTCATACAAGTGAATAGTGTTGTATCTTGACTAATCCTTTGTTTTTTCTTTGTATCATTTTTAAAGATATTCAATCTTTTTTTCCTACCTCTTCGAGCTAATTTTGTAATCGGATGGCTCATGACCGGTACCTATTTCTGTTGTCAGAAAGGGATGCTTGTTTTTGATGCAGCTCAGTTTGATGGGATCCTTAAAAAGATCACTGAGTTCAACAATTCTTTACTATCTGACCAGGTATGGTACATGATTATAATATTTTAAATTTTTTTCCTTAATTATGAAAAGGCTTTGGTACATGATTATAAACATTTGAATTCTTGTTGTTCCCTGTTTATTAATGTATAATACATAATGTTGAAAACATGTTCCCTTCATAGAATGAACATGAGTTTGTGAGAGATATGAACCACCTGCAATGGGAAGTCTTGGGGAACATTTGTTTTTAATAGAAAGCTATACATTAGAAATCTTTCATATTTTAAATCCTTCATATCTGCTTTATCTGTGCTAATTTTTAACTCCAATAGACCTTTCGATGATTCTATCTTCACAGTTCACATTGGTTTATTTCGACTGTAAAAACTTAAAATAACTTTCGATTTTAGACATATACCTGTTATTGTTATGTTCAAACTTGACTTGCTGTTCCTCTCCTATTAAACAATTGCTTTGTATAGTGATTAGTTTTCTCATTATTATGATGCTATATAAATTGAAGTTATGAATTTGCTGAATAATTTGTTTCTATTGTGGATCTCATAGGAAAATCAGAACTTGTCTTTGAGTGAACACAACGTTTCCCAACTGGGTGCCATTGTGAAAACTCTGAAAGATACTTCACATTATCACTCTAGTAAAATTTCTGATTCTGATATAGCCTTGTTGCTGAAGTTGCTTCGGTCATGGCCAATCGCAATGATATTTCCTGGTTAGTTGTAGTTTTTTTCATTCTTTGTTTCCTTCACAAAACCTAAACCATTGTAAGAACTTCATTTCTGTGCACATACAATTCTTAATCAGTGAACTCCTCAAGTTTAGGGATATGGATTTGCTTACTTTTTTCACACTGCTTTATTGAACTCTGCAGTCATTGACATTGTAAGGATGATAGTTCTTCATCCAGATGGGGCTACTGTACTTAACAAGCATTTTCAAGCTGAAAATGGTAATATTGTCATCATTTTGTTTCCTGACTTAAATTATGACATCAATTTAATTATATCTTAACTATGTGAAATATGCCTAACTGCATATTACATAAACTCCTTGGTTTTGGATTTGGTTATTCTTCCTATACCCTTCTGTTGAGGCACAATTATTCATTCACATTGTGTTCTATCATATCCAGATATACTAATGGAAGTGATTAAGAAAGTCACTTTAAATCCAACAATTCCTGCAAATCTTTTGACCAGCATCCGTACTATTACTAATCTCTTTAAGAATTCATGCTACTACAACTGGTTGCAGAAACATCGTAGTGAGGTTAGCCGTTAGCATCTCTTTATTATTTCTGTTTTTGAAAATAAATTGCATAAAATCCTATCTTATATAATCAATATATATATTTCCCTGTTTTCTAAATTATTACTACTGGTATTATTGATCTCAAAATATATAGTTATTTTTCACATTGCCTTTTAATTAGTATAATTATGAGACTCTCTTACATCACCACTACAGTCATTATTTTTAACTCGACTTTCTTTCTAAACTTTTTTTTCTTTTCTTCTAGTGATCTTGGTAATTATTTGTGCTAACTGTGTCTGAGTTGCAGATTCTTGATGCTTTCTCAAGTTGTAGTTCATCACCAAACAAAAATCTGCAGTTGTCCTACTCTACCTTGATACTCAAGTAAGTATTTTCATCATTGCAGTGACTTTTTGACATGCAATATTAAGGTTCCACAATTTAAGATTGAAATAACTTTTACTTGTCATGTGATCCTCACAGTTATGCTGTGCTATTAATTGAATCGAAGGATCAAGAAGGTCAATCACAAGTTTTGTCGGCAGCACTTGAGGTACAACTCTTATGATGTTATTATTGCCAGGCAACAATAATAACCATTCCTTCCCCTTTATGCTCTATCAAAAACCTAATTTTCAGTATGCAATTTGTTTCTGTGCAGATTGCGGAGGATGAAACTGTGGACGTTGATCCCAAATTCCGTGCTCTAGTTGCTGTTGGATCATTGGTATTTTCAAGCCTCTGTCTCTTGTCTTGCATCTGATACACATATATGTTGTGTCTCAGATTCACGTAACTACAAATTTGTTGCTTATTTAATTTAATTCGTTCCTGATTATACAATTTGTTTATATCTCTTGTCTACACTCTCTGCTATTCAACCAACTTGCGATTTATTTTACCCATTGGGTATTCAATTTCACGTTCTTGTCAGTTGAATGCCTTAACTTGAATAAGAAATGAGATCCTATTATACACTAAGTTGCAATAATGAAGAATCATATACCTTATCATTCATTCAAAAAGTATGTAACATTAATCAATTAAATTACATTCTGGTGTTATTTGGAAAATATAAAAATGTAGCATATGTCTTTTCTTTCTTTCTTTTTGTTTGTTTTCAAACTCATGTGATTGAAGGCTCATCTTCCTCTGTGAATTACTTCACTCAAAAATTCTGTGTCAAATCTTATTCAAACAGATGCTTGAAGGTCTAGTCAAAAAAGTCGCTCTGGACTTTGATGTATTGAATATTGCCAAAGCAGCTAAGGGTTCTAAGGAAGCCAAAATTGCTGAAATTGGATCTGACATTGAGCTATTAGCAAAGCAGAGCTGAATTCAACACCTTGGTGAATCTTTTCTATTCCTCCAAACATAATGAAAGGTGAAAAAGGAAGATCAAGATCATGCTCATTATTCCACTAAATCACATTACTCATCAAACAATTTATTTTTATCCACCCTCCTTCCATTTTGTGGTGATTGTGATGCCTAGTATGGTTAGGACTTAGGAATGATATTATTAGTTAATTAATCTCTCCCTTGTTCTGCAGAATTACTTATTTTTTTGGCTTGAAGGAGGTCAACAAAGAAGATAGTTGCTTTGAGCTTAACATGGACTTCATTGTTTCCGGCGATTGTGCGTTTGTTTTCGAACTTGCGAGCTGTCAAATGATCGGAGATTCGGAGCGACACATCGGAAGTGACACAATTTCAGATTTCAGTTCCCGAATCCCCTTTGAGACAATTACAGCTTAATAGATGCATTGTTAACACTTAACAACACATGATAAGTTATCAGAAACGTTGTGTGAAGGCGATGAAGTCATGGTGTTTATAATACTTCATGTCATGACAAGGGAATTTGTTAAATGACATCGAATAATCTATTTATTTCAGTTACTACCTAATCAATATCAGTTCTTGCAACATTTTGTGTATACCCTATGGTTTCTACCAATATCAGTTCTTGTACACAACTCAATTTGTTTCTTAAAAACAAAAACCACATATAAAATAATTTTTGATAATTTGATAATCATCCTTGGTGGACAAAGGGCAGTAGTTATTATGTCAAGAAGAGTATTGTTTTTTTTTAATTAAAATTATAGGAGATATTACTTTCATAATTCCACAAATGAAATATTTAAGGTTACTCATTCTTCAATAAGTGTGTTCTTTGGAGATTTAAAATTGTGTTATCATCCTTATAGGTACCAAACTGAAATTTGTTGGTTGTTTAAAAAGTAATTATTCTATTAATAGTAAGTATATACAAATTAAGTATTAATTCTATTCTAATTGTTTGTTGGAGTCTCTAATAAGCACTATACTAATAAAAAAAAAAAGAAAAAATTACACGTAGCAAATATTATTTGATATATTAAAATATCTAGATTTGGATAAAGTAACAGGTGTGGTCGTTACTATGTATACCTCAAATTGCAAGTGCTGCAAGTTTCCAAAGTGTCGAATTGATCGATAATGAAGGCCTTAAACTCCTCAAATCCATGTCTTCTCAAGACCCATTTCCTCAAAGTTCCCATCTTTAACCCTTTCTTCAAACTCAAGCCATTCCCACACCATGCAAGGATAGCTCAAGCTCCTTCATTTACCATCTCTTGCAAGCTGAAAAATTCTCAAGATATCAAGAACAGAGGGAAGAATGGTGTGTCCCAGAAGATCGTCTTGTCAGAAACTACTCCTCCTCCACTTGCAGAAGATGATAACGTCATCAATGGTGGCAGTACTGGGAATGTTCCAGTTGGGTCAAAGAACAATAAAGGAGGAGTTTCTGGGGTGGCAAAGATGTTGAGCAAAAGGGTCTTGCAGATTCTCTCTAATTTGCCTTTGGCTATTGGAGAAATGTTCACCATTGCTGCTCTAATGGCTTTGGGTATATTTGCTAAAGTTTTCTTCCTTTTTTTCCCCCTATTTCCATGTGTCTTAATTAACCTGTTTTTTTTCACTCATTTGGCATTTTTCAAAAAAAAAATTATAGTCTTGTGATGTTTTTTGTCGGTTGGCATTTTGATTTTCTCAAGCTTTTTATACTATACTTATGAGTTGTTTGAGCATGGAATATAGTAACCACCTTTTCGAACTCCAATAAGAATCTTCAAATTTCGGTGCATCTCATATATATACATGTACTTGGTGACTTATAACTGAGTTTTGAAGTTCTTGGGCAATTAAAATGAGCGCTTCAGAAATGTTTGTCATGTTAATTATGCTTCCTTTCTCTGCTTGTTATATGGATCATAGATGTTACAAAAGCTTCTTAAGTTTGAGGGTGGACTTAGTATGTCAAGATGCTATTTTTTGTTACTGTTCAACCATTTTAATTATTGTTGTTACTGTGAATTCGCTTTAATGTGAGGGTGCAATGATTAAAATTTGGCCTTCTATGTCAGGAACCCTAATTGATCAAGGTGAGGCCCCTGAATTTTACTTTCAGAAATACCCTGAAGATCATCCTGTGTTGGGATTTTTCACTTGGAGATGGGTACTATACCTTGGTTTTGATCACATGTATACATCCCCTGTGTTTTTCGGAATGTTGACTCTCCTGGGTGCATCCCTTATGGCCTGCACTTACACAACACAGATTCCGCTCGTCAAGGTCGCAAGAAGGTTTGGTTGTCAGTTTTCTGTACTCGTCTGTGAGTTTGAAAATTTATTAATCACTAAAAGCCTAATCTGTTTCACAGATGGTCTTTTTTGCATTCTGCTGAGGCCATACGTAAGCAAGAATTTTCAGAATCATTGCCGAGAGCATCGATCGAAGATGTTGGTACTCTATTGATGGGAGCTGGATATGAGGTTACAATATCACAACTCATGCGCTTGACTATTTCTTTCTTTTTTTCCTTTTATCCTTTAGAATCTGTGACCCCTTGGGACATACATTGATAGGAACTGAACAAGAAGCCTGAATATAATTTTTTGTGCTCATAAAGTGTAATCTTGGATAATAGGTATTCTTGAAAGGACCATGTTTATATGCTTTCCAAGGGCTTGCTGGTCGACTTGCCCCTATCGGGGTCCATATAGCACTGCTGCTGATAATGGCTGGAGGAACTCTCAGTGCTGCTGGGAGCTTCAGAGGTTCGGTCACTGTGCCCCAGGGACTGAATTTTGTTGTAGGAGATGTTCTAGGTCCTACCGGCATTCTCTCTTTTCCCACAGATGCTTTCAATACAGAGATTCATGTCAATAGATTCTACATGGATTATTTTGAGAGTGGAGAGGTAAATGTTGTTTTTTTTTTTCTTTTTATTTGAATGAAATGTAAGTCATAATTCTTGCACCTGATTCAGCAGTGAATATATGAAACTTTAACCTGAAGTAATAAAAATTTTCTACAGTTTTGAGTTCCATCATCGATGATTGATATTGAAAATGTGATGATGGTCTTCATTGTGTTGATTCTTTCATGTATGATTTGTTTTCGGCTTGTGTTACAGGTTTCTCAGTTCCACACTGATCTTTCCCTACTTGACATGAATGGGAAAGAATTAATGAGGAAAACAATTAGTGTTAATGATCCTTTAAGATATGGTGGTATCACCATATACCAGACAGATTGGAGTATTTCGGCTCTGCAAATTCTTAAGGACAAAGAAGGACCTTATAACTTAGCTATGGCGCCTCTACAGATCAATGGTGATAAGAAACTTTTTGGTACTTTTCTACCCGTTGGAGATATCAATGCTCCTGATGTCAAGGGAATGTAAGTACCTGAAAATTTACTGCAACAATAATGTATAGTTCTCACGCCTATCATTTTTCTTACTTTCTTCTGTTGAGTTTTAGATCTATGCTTGCTCGTGATCTGCAGTCAGTTGTCCTTTATGATAAGGAAGGGAAATTTGCAGGAATTAGACGACCAAATTCGAAGCTCCCAATCAATATTAATGGCTCAGAAATTGTCATTCTTGATGCGATAGGGAGTAGTGGTATGAACTTGAAGGTATCATATCAACTTAGCCACCTATTTTTCCTTAAGAAATGTTTATTGAACATCACTTTTAGACACCCAAATAAACATATGTAAACCATTTACAAGTAAGTGTCAATTTCATTCATCTAATTATTGAATGTAATCTTAACTAAAAGTGCATGAGATATTACTAGACACTATTGATCGAACACTTAAAACAGGAATCATACTTCTTTATATACAGTTCAATAGATATCAATTCCAATGTCTAAATACTATGTTCAAATAATGGATCTGTTGTTCTTTTGCTGCTTTGAGTTATTATACATATACTTATCATTGTTCATGCAGACTGACCCAGGAGTTCCAATTGTATATGCCGGATTTGGTGCTCTAATGCTCACTACTTGCATCAGCTATTTATCTCATTCACAGGTGAAATTTCTGCTAAACATTACCATGCATCATACAACACATACTTTGCTGCATTGGCTTTAGAAAAAACATTGTTTGACTTGTAGCCCTTTTATCCAATGTTGCTTATATTTTCTCTCTATTTTCTTGTAAATTTCTTTCATTATCATCCATATTCAGTTGTGTATTGAACTTTTTGTTTACTTCTTGGTAAATTCAAAGATATGGGCCTTGCAAGATGGGACAACAGTAGTTATTGGAGGGAAGACTAACAGAGCAAAAATAGAATTTCCAGAAGAGATGAACCTCTTGCTTGATAAGGTTCCTGAAATAGTTGATTCATCTCCATCTCAGCAACCTGACACCATTAGTGGCTAGCTTGTTATAGCTTTTGAGCCATTCAAGATGGGAATAGAAGACTATTCAATTGGATGAGAGCAACATACATGGATTATACACTGTCTGTTGGTTTATAGAACAATTTTCAATTTATATTTTCTGTTTTCAATTAGTTTTTTATTTTTTGGGATTTTATGAAGGAAACAGTATAAACTACAAAAGACCAATTTTTCAACCCTTACCGTTTTCTTCACAAAATCTTGAAAATAGGAAACTTATGGAAGACTGTAAGTGTAAATTGAATACAGCTATTTGAAACCAAACAGATCCATCACAATTGATAAGGTGCTGAGCATCTATCTGTCTCTGTTGGCTGATCAGCCAAGGATTCCAAAAGTGCTTGAATGAAGCCAAAATCAAAGTATATGGAGAGAACTTTTGCAGCTCAGTGTATTAATGAGTTTGTTAATACAAGGTGTTGTATTATTTTGGCATATGCTTTAAGATATATATGAATCAGTATAGCCTTTATATTGTATTATAAGCTATTCTCATTTCCATTTGGGTGAAAAGAGAATCTGCAGAGCTAAATTTTTCATCTTGTATCCAAAATTTACAAATGTAAAATTCATGGTCATTAAGAACTAGCACTGATATTGACCTCATATTATGGAATCATACAATATTCTACAGTACATGGGACTGTAAATAGATCATGTAACTCATGTCCCTTGTTTCACTTATACATCAATATATGAATGCAGACACCTACTCTATGCAAGTTGCAATGCTTCCTCGCGTTTCAAGTCGAATACCTTGATAAGCACATCCTCAACAACCTTTTTGATATACAGAAGAAATTTTGTCATAAAAATGGTAGTAGCAGAAGCTACAAGTTCTATCAATCTGCAAGAAAATGCAAGTGAAAATTACTAATTACCTTGTCTGGTGTGGATGCACCAGATGTAACACCAATTGTTATTGGACCCTTTGGCAACCAGTTTTCTTTCTCTACCAGCTCACCATGCTGATACACACAAGAAAGATTGTTTTTTATTACTACTAGTGGAGGCTGGAAACCAAAAGTGTAATAACAGTTGATGAGGTATAAATTTCTAGAGTCATGTTTTACCATCAGCTTGTGTGCTATTTTGTTTCCTGGACCGACTCTCTTCTCACTGTCGATCCAGTACGAAGGAATTCCGCGTTCCTCAGCAATCTCTTGCAAGTGCGATGTGTTGCTCGAGTTCCATCCACCAACAACTAACATAAGATCCATATTTTCCTCTACCAGCTTGTACATAGCATCTTGTCGCTCCTGAACGAAGAATTCAATTTAACTGTTAGACTGAATGCATATAGATGGTAGCCAGTTACATGGCATAAACATATTATGCTATGCAGTTAACTTATGATTTTTTTTAAGATGTCGAGGTTATGACATTTTAATTGGTACAAAAGAAGGAAGAAAAATTACCTGAGTAGCATCACAAATTGTGTTGAAGCTTATGAAGTGGTCATTGACGTTTTCTACACCAAATTTGCGCATCATAGTCCTCTCGGCAAGTTTCCCTGTGAAAAGATGCAAAAGTGAACAAGATGATGCTTAGGAAATAACATGAATCCACCCAACAAAAATGAAAAAGAACTAACCAATCTCTTCAGTTTCTCCTTTGAGCATAGTTGTCTGATTTGCAATACCAACTTTCACGAGGTCCCTGTCTGGATCAAAGCCCTCAGAAACGGCATACTTAAATTTCTGGAAAACAGTCAAAATAACGATGAAATACAATGATGACCATAGGATTTTGGAAACAAGATTAAGCACATGACAAGAAAACATACCTCTAAAAATGCTTCTTTAGTTGAGCTGGATCCATTTAATTCACCACCAAGAATATAGTCACAAACATACTCAGCCTGTGTAAAGTTAACAATATGCAAGGTTTACAACAAATTTCCATAAGGAGGCAATCACCACAAACGAAAAAATTGAGTATTATCAGCTACTTAGTACAAACCTCAGCCATGTTCTTCACAATAATGTACTTTCCAGCAAAAGATGCAGTTGCTACAGTTTCCTCATGGGAATATTTACCATGAATTATTGAGGTATAATCTCCTTTCTTGTGCTTTTCAACAGTAGTCCACACCTTAAAACAATTTATTGTACAAATAATCTCAGTATCTAGTCTTGACACACAGTGGAAGATATATGAATTAAAATTGTGCAAACCAGCATAATAGGAGGCTATTTTTTCACAGAATGAATACCTTCGAAACCCATGGGCAAGTTGTGTCAACAATTTGGACGTTTTTCTCGCTCAAAGTCAGCATCTCATCCACCGCTGCTCCAAAAGCAGGCAATATAACGACATCACCCTTGTTGACAACCTCAAATTGTTTTTGACCTTCTTCCACAGGAAGGTTTTGCACTTTCATGTTTTGCAATCTCTGCATAAACAATTTATCGCCAACACTAATCAGCGTTACTTATATCAACCAAAAAAATGGCATGCACACAAGAAATAAGACAATGATCAAGAAAATCTATTAAATCAAGAAAATGTTTCAGGACATCAATCAAGTCTAACAAACTTCACGAACTGTATGCTACAAATCGAAAGTGCCAAATAAAAAAAAATGAGATCATTGATGGTGATAGACTAATAGGATATATCAAGAGACCTCATTAACAGTTGGGTTGTGGATGATCTCATTGGTAAGCCATATGTTCTCATTAGGAAACTGTTTCCTGGCCTCGTACGCGATTTGAACAGCCCTCTCAACTCCCCAGCAGAAGCCATATGATTCGGCCAGCCTCACGGTGACAGTGCCCCATGTATACTCATTCCCATTTTCCTTCAAAGTCTTAATGATGTCACCTGAAATTCCAAGAACAGTACACAAGTAAAGATCACTACACACAAACAGAACATAACAAACAACACCGTGCTGAATATCTGAATCCTGAGCGAACTACCGAACTAGCAACCGATGCACCATGTAACTCCCAACAAAAACACAAAAGCATATCCAAAGAAGCTTAACAAAATTCTTCAGCTCAATTCAAGAAAAACCAATCAAATAACAAAAATTGATCAGAATCAAACACATGCCATCTAGAAAATAACAAGCTTGCTTTATATATACGATTTCTAAGCATACAAAAAAGAAACCTAACTCTAAGTCTCAAATTCTCATAGGTATACACTCATATCAGTTCAAATAATCTTGTCAACAAGAATATTACAGTGACGAAAAACTGATCAGAGAATCCAATTTATAAAAAATAAAAATCCAATACAGACAGTTAAAAAGTGACAAACTTCTTCTCCCTTCTTAGCAAAAACATGGTTGTGATAATTAACTCTAATTCTCAGCTCAATTCACATGAAACAGATAAACAAAAAAAATCCCAAAAACAATCAAGTTGCAAAATTTGATCAGGACCCAAGTCAACAACATGCACCAGTTTAAAAGGGACAAACTTGTTCTAATTTCCAAGCAAAAAAACCAAAACCAACAAAAAAAAACAGAACAAAACAAGAAAAAAAAAAGTATTTTTAGTTAATCAGTGTGAAGAAGTAGAAGTAGTATACTTGTGTACTCGCGATTCATGAGCTGAAGGGTCTCCTCCTTGTAACCAAAACCCTTACGGTTATAGTTCTTGCTCCTGGTGAGATTCTTCCTGAACACCTTGGCATCGAATTCCTCCGACTCAACCGCCACCGATGGCGAGGAATTGCCGGAGCAGCAGCGGACGGAGAGAGGCTTCCGGCATCGGAATTTCGAAAGGGTCTCCGGCAAAGCAAGATCGGAGCGAGTGGTTGGGAGGCGACAGCACAAGTGAGCAGAAACAGCCATGGCAGACACAACAGAACACAAAGATAAGAGACACAGTTGAATTTCACTCACAGCTCTGTTTTCTGCTCTGTTCTGTTCTGTTCTGTTTTCACTACACAACGTGTCAATCGTGTGTGTGCCTCGGTTTTTATGGCTCCAAATTCATTGCACCCTCGGTTTTTTTTATTATTATTATTTTCTTTTTTTGAAACATTTTCCATGTTTGTTTGGTTTTTCCCTTTTCAATATTCAAGTTGGTGATAAGGTAAATGTGGCATAATTTTTAATTTATTCTTGAAATTATGTGTGTGGTTGATTTTTGGTTTTAAAATTAGGAAATAAGCAAATTAGTCAACATAATTGTAATTATTATTGAAACTATATTTAGAGGTATTAATTTAAATCATCTAAAGAATTGATTTAAATATATATATAAAATTTCAATTGTATATATATATAAAAAAAACGTATCTTGATAGTTGTTAGGTAAGTAAAGTGAATAATTTTCAACTCTTCTTTAACAAATTAAAATTTTTATTATGTATAATTTTTATCTTATTTTTTACATAATTATATACCAAGTCAATTAACCTAATGAGTTTGGTTCCCCTCTTGAAAATTGATAAAAATATGTATTGATTATTATAATATATTATTTTTCTCAAATGTTATTAATTTACAGTATAAAATTATTTTATGTTGTGCATATGTAAAAAGTAGTATCATTACTCTGAAGTTAGGCCGGTTTGGTGTGATTCATAACTCATAATTAACTGCAATGGTGGTTAGATGTATAATTAAATATATTGTGTTTTATAAATTCTTAATGGGTTATTTTTATAATTTTGTGACTATAAAAAAAATAAGGAAATTTTTATGATTGAGATTATTTTAAGGTTTATGGTAAAAGATTCTCATTAACATTAAAATTCTAGATCCATCTCTAACCATTTTGTTTTTCTATGAGAGCCAGTAACATTATCACATATGTCATAAAGCAATAAAAAAAATTTCACAATTTCAAACGCAATTTTTTTAATTTTTATCATTCTCCTAACCATGTTTTGAAAATTTGTGGTTCTACAACAAACATGGTTTTGGCTTCATTCCAAATATTTTATTTATTTGATTTCTACCTTTTGTTATTTCAGCATTTAAGGCGCAACCATCTTGTGTTTCTGACCATAAAATGCTTTAAAACTAATAAAGTTATGTCATCTATTTTCGAAAATATATTCTTAAAATAATCACTAAATTTCTATTGGCTTTGATTTTATGATCCCGAACTGAAACTATTCAGCTTCAAGTGGTTCAATACTTAAATTTTTATTTATCAATATTTTAAGTGGTCCATAGAATTATGAAGTTTTAAAATAAACAAGTAAGACTTAATTAATCTTATAGTTAGCCAATAATTAGCCCACAAAGTGCCTACCGAAAAAATTTAATGATGCATAAATAACTTTTTTTGTCTTTTTTTTTATATAATAAATAGAACATCATAGAAGATGGACAAGCGTATACTACTAAATTATTTGTTTTTTTCTTTTATATTATTTAAAAGAAATAGAACATCATGTGAATAAACCAAAGTTCTTTTTATATATTCCTTCCATGTAAAATAAGAAAAATGATAATATAGATTCGAGTTTATGGTAAATTCTACACGTGGTAACATATCAATCAAGAGTTTCATAATTCTATTATAGTTATAACTTTTAACTACGTATTGAATGGTTGATATGTTACCACGTGTAAGGTTCACCATGAACCCGAGTCTATATTAACACTTGTAAGTTCTAATGATGAATGTTATATGTACACCACATTTCTCATTTCCAAATAACCTAGTGAATTATGAATCTATGTAATGTAACTCAAGAGTTGAAGAAAGAATCTTGTAGGGACCATCATATCCTCACATAGTGTGGAGGATGCCATTGCTGCCAATCACACAAGATACCAATGGATAATAATAATGTGATCAAAACTATTTCACACACACTTTCTTTCATATACTCGCTTTCCAATTCCCATTCTGAATAATAATATTAATAATCAACCCTTCAATTCAAGCTAGTAGAGCTACCTTATTCTTCTGCCAATGGAATCTTTCTCACTACATTCACTTTCAGCAACAACAACCACCATTCCCTCCTCTTTCTCACGAGCAGGAGGTGGTGCTTCTTCAGAGAAACCTCTTTGCCATGTTAAGCTTTTCAAACACTTGGATAGTAATTTCTTGAGGTACCCTTTTAGTAGTACTACCACAAGAGCCACTAAGCACACAATCCCTACCATTAGGGCTCAAGCTTCAGGTGATATAACTTTTTTTTTATACTAATGTGTGTTTAAATTTTGATGCATTTATGTTGTAACTATTATTTAATTATCATGATTGATGTGACAATTATGGGTACTTTGAATTATGATCCGAGCTCGATCCAAGAAACACATTGGGTCAAATTTCAAGACCCAATTGAAAAAAAAAAGAGTTTTTGACCGAGTTAGGTTTACAGGTCGGGTCGGATCATAAATACCCCAATGACAATACATGATTAGATTGTTGTGTTAAATTTCTTTATCGAGTGTAATTGGAAAAATATTTGGCACAATCATTGATTAGTTTATAGTGTAGAACAATTTGCAATAACATTGTATATTTGTATCAAAATTTATCTCAATTTATTTGCCACACAATTTCTTCTTTTGAGGTGTTTAGAGGATGATAAGTTGATAACAATAGTAATATGATCCACAGCATGTTATTTTTGGTTTATGTGTATTGATCTTTATGAATGTTAATGTATACATAAGGTTCACCACAATCTAGTTCGGGTACATCTGAGGGGATTTCTGAGAAAACAGATTCCAAAGATGATAACTTAGTATTTGTTGCTGGTGCTACTGGTAGAGTTGGTTCAAGAACAGTGAGGTACATTTTGTTATACTCTACACTTGGATTTTGGATATAATAACTTTTGCAAAATGATGAGAAGTGGAAGTTTCATTCATTCAGGGAGCTTATAAAGCTTGGTTTTAGAGTCAGAGCTGCGGTTCGGAATGCTCAGAGAGCTGGTCCATTAGTTCAGGTACATGTTCTGTGTTTTGAAAAATGCTTCTTGGCTAAAAAAATATCCATACAGGAACAATCATGAACATGAATTGCAATGATGGTGAATCCATTTAGTAGTGTTCTTCTATGTTTATCTAATTATCTTGTTGGTAGGAGTATTTAATTAGTTATTAGTTTCTATGAAATTGGTATGAATTGAAAATGTGTAACATGTGCAGAGTGTTGAGCAAATGAAGCTTGATGGTGATGCTACTAGTGGAAGTGGAGGGAGTAAAGGTAAGACAAGGAAGTTTTGAAATCGTCGTGTCTCGGTTGGCGACGGCGAAATGCTGCTGTATTGAATAACAGATTGTTTTTGGTTTTTAGCCCAGCTGTAGAGAAGCTTGAAATTGTGGAATGTGATTTGGAGAAACCAGATCAGATTGGATCTGCATTGGGGAATGCTTCAACAGTTATATGTGCCATTGGTGCTAGCGAGAAGGAAATTTTCGACATCACCGGACCCTTTCGGATTGATTTTCAGGCCACCAAGAATCTGATTGATGCTGGTAACAAAAACTTTCTTTATTGCCCGAACCTTGTTAGCTGTTAAGTTCTAATATAGGAACACATATTTTTGTTCACTTGGTTTGCAATAATTGCAAATACTGAGATATATATAACATGACAGACATTAAGAGATAATAGAGGTAGAGCTAACATTGGGATTAATATATAAGACAATGGTTTCTGTCTAAATCATCTTGGTCAATTTTTTATCCCTTCTGTATCAGTTTTTCAAGAGTTCAGTAAATACACATATTTTTTTTGTCATGGGATACAAATTTCTGTTGCTTAATTTGTTTTAGTTTGCTGTTTTATTTGCTTAGGTGTCTTCAAAACTCAAAGTATGTGTTTGTTTTTCTATCTTGCAGCAACTGTTGCTAAAGTAAATCACTTCATATTGGTTACTTCATTGGGGACAAACAAAATTGGCTTTCCTGCAGCTATTCTCAAGTGAGTTTGCTTCTCATGTGTTATATTCTCTTATTTGCATTATAAAGCATTTAAACTGATTCATGAATTCTGCTTCTAAAGTTTGTTTTGGGGAGTCCTGGTTTGGAAAAGGAAGGCAGAAGAAGCATTACTAGCCAGTGGACTTCCATACACGGTGAGTAATTGCGAATTTTCGATCCTATTTATGCCAAAGAGCAAGAGATCCTAACTGTTTTTATTCATTGACATTGTTTCAGATAGTGAGGCCTGGAGGTATGGAGCGGCCCACCGATGCATTCAAGGAAACTCATAACTTAACCCTATCGACCGAAGACACTTTATTTGGGGGTCTAGTATCAAACCTTCAGGTACTTATTATCATCTAGAATGTTTCATAGATATATGGAAGCTTGATGTTCATCTTTTTGCACATTGCAATTGGAATATAGTTGTGTATCTAGGAATGTTATTATGTTATAAACTTATGATGATTAAAATTTTACCATATGGTGCTGCTGGTTGATTTTGTATTTGGTTCTGAGTTCTAGACAAGAACAACAATAACTTGTTCTGATCCATTACATTGCAGGTTGCAGAACTCATGGCAGTCATGGTCAAGAACCGCGATCTCTCGTATTGTAAAGTAGTAGAGGTAGTTGCAGAGACAACCGCGCCGCTGACTCCTGCAGAAGAACTTCTTGCAAAGATACCTTCTCAACGGCCTTACATTCCTTCACCCAAGGTATACTCATTAACCATTCTACCTTGCTATAACTAACAAGAGGTTATGACTTATGATGAACTAATCCATTGTTCATTGGAATGATTCAGAAACCGGATGTTCCATCTGTCAGTGATCCAATTCCCTCTGCTAGTGTTGTGGCTGAGGAACCTAAAGAAACTGCACAACCAAAACCAGTTGCCAAACAGATACTTTCTCCTTATTCTGCGTAATGTGCTATTATAATTGGAACTTGTATAATTTGGTTTTGCATTTCTGGTATCTGTGTCATGATAAATTCTCACAACTAATTTGATGATTTTACTTTTTCCAGTTATGAAGATTTAAAGCCTCCTTCATCTCCTTCTCCATCTAAGCCTAGCACCGCGAAACAGACAACGATTAGCGAGACCGTGGCACCACCTAGTGGTCCGGATTCTACAAGTGCCACATCAGGAATTGATGGCATATCTCAGACAACATCTCCATCAAAAGGGAGGGAGTTTCTTTCTCCTTATGTAGCGTAAGCCACACGCTAATTTTCGCGATCATATGTATATATTTGTTAATAGATATATCTGTTTTGCTTACCTACAAGATGTTTATTTTGTAAGTTATGAGGACTTGTATGGTTTGGTTTTGCATTTCTTTTATCTGATTCATGATAAATTCTCACAACTAATTTGATGTTTTTACTTTTTCCCAGTTATGAAGACTTAAAGCCACCTTCATCTCCTTCTCCATCTCAGCCTAGTATCGCGAAACTGACAGCTATTAGCGAGACCGTGCCACCACCTAGTGCTTCAGATACTACAAGTGCTACACCAGGAATAGATAACATATCTCAGACAACATCAGTATCTAAAGGGAAGGAGTTCCTTTCTCCTTATGCAGCGTAAGCCGCTCTCTAATTTTGATGATCATATTTGGATAGCAGTCTTTATGACATTTTTTACCTTTATGAAAGACAAAGGTCAATATTTTTATATTTGACAATGTCACTTATTCATAGGTTACTTTTTAGAAGTTGTTTTTAAATTATAACTTAAATAATAAATTGTCTACCCAAACGGGTCCTAATAGATGTTTCTATATTTCTTCTTATCTTATCAACATGTTGTTTACTTGGTAAGGTATGAGGACTTGAAGCCCCCAACTTCCCCTACACCAACACCAAGTAGTTCCAATGATAAACCTCTAACTGCACCAAAACCTGTGGAATCTGCATCATCATCATCTATAGAGGACAATGTTGCCAAAAAGGATCCTCCTCAGGATCCAATTTCTTGCAATTCTCCCTACCCTGTGTAAGTCTTATTTCATCATGCCATAAACATTTTAGTTGTACTTTACTTTGTGTTATAATACTAATCGACATACTCATATATTTTACCGATGCTTTAAGATACTCTTGATTATATTTTACATGTTTTTAATCTGATTTGATCGTATCGCCATATCATATTCATGCTATATATCGAATACTCAATCAATATGCATCTATATTCTGGCAATGTATTAGCACCTAACCTAATATTAGGTAGTTTGGCTGTTTTTGTTTCAACCTTAGCTTGATCAATTCTACCACTTCCGAAGTATAAAATTTCAGTCTGATACATTCTTATTTAATTTTGTTTGTTTGTTTTTTCCTCTAAGGATATTCATTCTATTCCTTATGCAGATATGCTGATTTCAAGCCCCCAACTTCACCATCTCCTAGTGCACCAAGTGTATCACCATCCATATCTGAGATAGCCAAGGTGTCAAGCAATGGGCCAGCACAAATTCCAGTTGCAGAAAAACCAGAGGATGATGGAAAACAACATATCCCTGAACCAAAGTCAAGGCCACTTTCACCTTATACCATGTAAGCTACTTCATACTTACCTTATGTTAATCTAATTACCTAGTAACATGTTAACCATTCAAAACATAATTTAAAATTTTAAATATATATATGTTATAAAAGTACTAGTTAATGTTGCGTCACATATAGAGTTCACAGTAAACTCAAGTCTATGTTAAAACTCCATAATTTTGTCTTTTTCCACTTCTAATATTTGTATATCCATTCTATTTATTATCTTACAATTTTGACACACAATTTTTATGTACCTTTTTCTGGCAAATATTTTGACTATGTTGCATTATTATTGTATTTATTTACATTTTTCTGATCATATAATGCAAATGCAACATTTATAGGTATGAGGAGTTGAAGCCTCCAGCATCACCATCACCTACCTTCAGAAATTAAAATCTTAGAAACTGTGCCTCAAATTGGAATGAGACAACAAGGGCTAGAGATGAAAATTGTTACATGTATATCGATGTGGTTTTGTATACTATATATATAGTTTTGAGCCTTAATTTTGTGGCTAAAGTTAATGGACTCATAATAATAATGATAGAATTATTGGAGCAAATAGGGAAAATCGTATTTTAAGATTTGATGGGGCAAACTCATATGACACTCAAATGAAGAGAGGAAGTATTCATAGGAATTGAAATTTTCAAATAATTTTTCGGTTCACAATAAGGTATTTACCATCGATCACGGTGAATAATTTTTCATTGACTTGTAGGCACATCGAGACAATTGATCCAAAATTTTAAAACTTTTCCATATAAAAAATGAGGGCTGAACCACCAACACTTGCTTAAAGAAGGATAACAATTACTTATATTGTTCAATTTTAAATATTCTAGGAAATTAAAAAAATTAAAAAAGAATGACTCAACTCAATAGCCATAAAAATTGAAATGCACTTATTGATATTAGTATAATTCTCTTCTAATAAATTGTTCTCATAATAGCAATTAGTAGGTGCATATTTTAAAATTTTCATTTTTTATGAGAACGAAATAGTCTAAGAATTTAATATAATTTTACTTAGGCAATACATTAATAGTACATGATTATCGGAATATCAAAATTAATTTATAATAATAATATTTAAATTCGTATGGTGGTAGCTAGCTAGGGTTCAGAATTGAATCGAAAACAGAGGAGCTGAGATTGTGGAGTAGCGAGCGAATAATGGGTGGCACTAGTCAAAGCCCCAACATCGTCGTCGGTGATGATGATGATGATACTCAACCAACCACAACAACGCCTTCAACTGCTTCCGCTTATCTTAATCCTTCATATTGGTACCTACTCTATTTCTCTAATCAAATCCTTCAATTTCTCTATTTTTATATACAATTTTTGTGAGTGAATTTGTTAATTTATGCTCTTTCATGTTCATTGTTCAATGTTGTGGTTGGCAGGGATGAGAGGTTCACGAAGGAAGAGAAATATGAATGGTTCAAGGATTATTCCCATTTTCGTCACCTCATTCAACCCTACCTTACACCCCATTCCTCTGTAACACTCTAAATTTCCTCTCTTTCTACATTTATGCTTTTATTACGAGAAATTATTAGATGCACTTGGAGGAGCATCACGTGGATATGCTTTGTTATATTGACATTTTAGATTCAACTCACATTTAACTTTCACTTTTGGTTGAAGTGTCGTTAGTTAGTGGAAATTGAGAATAGCCACATCATGTTTGGTTCTTTTGGGGGTAAAAGTTGAATCTTTTTTTGTTTTGTTTGCCCTAAAAGGCCCTTAGAAGTTGTTCTGAAATTTGAGTGCAGCATTAGCTAATGCAGTTGTCATTTTGTTGATGGGATGGTATGTGGTGGCTGCTTATGTTTCAGGTCCTAGAACTTGGATGTGGAAACTCCCAAATGTGTGAAGAGTTGCATAGGGATGGGGTAACCGATATAACATGCATTGACCTATCAGCTGTTGCTGTCGAGAGGATGCAGAAGCGGTTGCTTTCCCGGAATATCAAAGGTTAGCACCACGAATAGTACGCTTATATTGTTTGCTACGTGCATGTTTGAATGACCTCGATAAGAATCCTATCATATGATTTGATACTTGCACCTTCAAAGGCTCAAACACACTTAGGAATCTGACTTTCAAACAGAGTTATTCCATAATCTTACTTGGAGTGACAAGTAGACATGAATTATTGATTTATATGTATATTTTCTTTTATTGATTGTTACTGTGATTTTGTCAGGTAGTTTTGCTTTTCACTTTTCTTATGTCATGTTACTGTCATTTTTTTACTCGGTTTTTCATTTCTGTTATTAGACATAAAAGTGCTGCAAGCTGATATGCTAGAGCTACCTTTTGAGGATGAGTGTTTTGATTTGGTTATTGAGAAAGGAACTATGGTAAATTAAATGATTTTCCTTTGACCTATAGTAGAATTTTGGCTTCATACTCTAACCTAAGATAATTATGATTCCTAAATTCTTAAGTCTTTGGAAGTTTAAGGGTTACATGTGAATGTGTTATCTTCGGTTTTGAAGGATGTATTGTTCGTGGACAGTGGTGACCCATGGAATCCAAAGCCTGAAACTATGTCCAAGGTCATGGCCACATTGAGAGGTGTGCACAGGGTTTTGAAAGCAGGCGGCACATTTATTTCAATAACATTTGGCCAGGTTTCAAAAATGAAATGTTTAGTTTGTCTATCTTTTTGTGGAAACTGCTGCGATTCTAATCCACCTAATATTCATGCCAGCCACATTTCAGGCGACCTATATTTAATGCACCAGATTTCAGCTGGTCCATCGAGTGGACTACTTTTGGCGAAACCTTTCACTATTTTGTCTATGTTCTGAAGAAGGTAAGTCTATATATAACCTCACTATTTAATTTTTGTTATAATAAGAAGTGTTTGCCTGCTGCCATTTGAAGGTTTTGTTGCCAAGACTTTAATGTGTTGAGTTCTGAGGAAAACCTTACATACTGTTTTTTTTCAGAGTGAGGCCAATTATTTTTTTTGGGTTCTTCAAAGATATGCATGACATTACATCATCACATTGTTCTTCAATAACGATTAATGTCATCAGTACAGTGACCAACTTGATCTCATTGAAGGACCAATTTGATGTTGCAAATATCTTCTGAGGATTAATTCAATGTATTTATAAATGGTGGACCAATGTGATGTTGTATATCTTTGGAGAAACCGAAATAGACATATAGTCTCTTTTATTATTATGAAAATTGCATTTTAGACCAAACCTTAGCTTTTGCTCAAGTTGTTCTATTCTGGTTATAGAATTACTATAGGATTATGTATAACATGTTTTGATAAGGATTATAATTCATATATGCTTGTGATCTTAGTATTTTACTATTCTGCATCTTTTTTTCAGGGAAAGAGATCATCATATGAGGATGTTCCTGTTAAGAGGTATGAAGCACCTCCTCTTAATCTATTTCATGAAGAGTTAGAAGGTGAAGATTTTGCTTTCAGAATCAATGTTGATGAATTGAATTGTTAGAGTTGTATTTTAGGAAGTTTTGTCATCAATTGTAATTTATTTTTACTTGCTGCAATTTTGATTAACTTGTTTTAAAGGATGCAATTATCTCATGTTGTACCAAATATGGTTTGTTGAGAGTAAATGAAATAGGAAATTACATTGCCATTATAATTAATTATAATTTATATTTTATACGTTAAAGGAATAGAAAATTCATGAAAAATAATGTGTTAGAATCTTGAATGAAACCCTACTTGTACATAGTTGTTTAAAACTATTCCTGTTAGGATTTGTTTGGTTGAGGTGTAAAAGTAGGGTTGAAAATTCCATGAATGAGATGGTACATTCATGAAATTCTTATTCATATTTTTACTTTCTAACTAAACACATTATTAGGATGATGTGTATTATATGCTGTCGGATTAAATAACCAATAGTGTTATTGTTTTCTTTTTAGTTTTTACTGATTTACTTTCTCTTTTTAGTAGAAGGAAAAAGTAAAAAAAAAAAGAGAAAGAAAACATGATAAAAGATATACTCCCTCCGTCCACTTTTATTTGTCTTTCTAGAAAATTTATTTGTCCACTATTATTTGTCATTTTAGATTTTCAATGAAATATTTACAATCTTTTTCCAGTTTTATCCATACATACACTCTCTTTTTATCTCTTACAATTATTATTGCACAAAAAACTATAAGGATAATTTTGTTATTGTACATTTACTTCTATAGAAATTTATGTGTTTTAATCACCTTCTTAATTAGTGTGAAATACTCTAAAATGTCAATTAAAAGGGGACGGATGGAGTGGTCTTTTAAGAGTCTTACTTTCAATCATATATGTTATCAAATTAGCATTCCATATTATATGTGTAATTATTATTCCTTCATATAAAGGGTTTTATGCATAGTAGAATAAAGGAGAAAACCTTTAAGTGAGACAAAAACAGGAAAAACTTTTTCAACAATTTTATCTCAACCTTGGATAAGTTGGGATATACTATTTACATGAATATATAATTGTAGAAACTAGAAAGTGTTTTGCTAAAAATAACACTAAAAAAGTAGTAAAAAAATGAAACATAATAAGCTAAAGTATCTTTGTTAGATTTATGTGATCAATGTAAATCAATCTTCATACATCATGTAATATATAAATGAATAATAGACTACTATTGTGTCACATGAAAAAAATAGGTTACTATTGTGATTGAAATTATAGAGCTATTTTCGTAATTTTGTTGCTGTGAAAATACTATTATTTTAATTATTTTTATTGTTTATGAATGTTATTAAAAGCTAAACCTTGGGACACAAGGCTTGTCCCTCGAGAATAACTTAACCCTCGAAACCAAACAAATTCTCCCAAATAATGTAATCCGTACGCAAAAACAAGGGAAGTGGGGACCAATTCCAATGAACAAACCACACTCCTAATCACTTATTCAATTACTAATATTTTCTTAATCTTATCTTTTTTTTTTTTTACATTTTCAAAAATTAAGGCCAATAGTCTATTATTGATCTACTTCTTATTAAGATAAATTATCAATCTAATTTGTTATGTAGTTATATATTATTTATATCAGTAATCAATTTAAATATTATTACATTATTAATACTACTAGTTTACTCTTATAATAACTGATTTAAAAGTTAGATATCTTAAACGATAAAGCGTATAATATTTTACATATATCAAAATTTTCTATTAATGATATATCCTTATCTGTTGATTTTAATTTTGATATAGATTAGTTTTAATACGTTGCTAATGTAAAGAAATCTTACCTTCTCATCCAATTAACATAGTATACGAGATACTTTTTGAGTAATGGTAAAATAATTGTTTAAGAGTGTGTTTATACAGGACAATTTAAGGAGACAATGTAATTTTTGAGAGATTTAATACTTTTTTATCATCAAATGATTTGTTTGGATATTTAATTGAAAGATATTGTAAAATCTAATTAATTTTTTTAGAAATAATTTAATTTGTTTAGATGAGAGACTCCAATTGTTACCTACAATGAGAGAATTTTGAAAAAATTTTTATTCTCATTATTAACTGATCTCTTTCTTTTTAATTAAATTAGCATTATAATTATCTTAACCAAATAAAATATTCCATAAATAAAGATAATGTGATTTCTTCATCTAAATAAAAAATTTTAAAATAAAAGGAAATTCAAATGTTATATTTAGAATTTCTTATAATTTTAAATTCTTAGAATTATAGAAATACTCCATCCAAACAAAACCTAAAAAAATGTACCAATAAGTGAGTCTTGTTGTGAAACTAATAATAATAATAATAATAGAGAGAAATAAAGGAGAAGAGAAGAGAATATTATGAGTAATGCTATATGTACACTAAAAGTGACACTAAATCAATTATTAATACAAAAAGTTTGATTGAGTAAGTAAAAATATTTGATTGTGTCAGTATAAAAATTGACATTGTCTTTATATAAAAGTTTGCATATAAATATTGAATTGAGTTAGGATATAAGTTAGGTTGAGTAGATATAAATATTGAGTTATTTGTGAGTTGAATTAAGTGATTTTTTTAGTGTTAAATTTATAATCAAATCTTCTAATTCATAAATAATTCAAGAAGTAAGTGTGAAGCCTCAATCATATTTATTGATAAATAAACTAGTATCTTATAGATTATTTCATATCCGTCAAATCACATTTTTATTATTTTATATTTGATTAATTTAATTTAACAATAACATAAATTAAAATTAAAAAATAGTTGTAAGCTTAAGATAGTAAAAAAGTAATTACTATTCAATATTTAAATTTATTTTTAAAAATATAATTATCTGTGGATAGCAAGATGATTATTTTAGGAATTCCTTTGCTATAATTCTGGAAAAAAAAAATCTACACAATAAATGTATAAAAATTAAATTTTGTTTTGTTAAATTTTACCTAGAAAGGGAGTAGTATTATTTAAGAAGAATATTGTGAGAGTTAAAATATTACAAAGGGGAGAAGGAAAGGTTTGTGTGCGTGTGACTGTGTGGAGAGAGTGTGTTGTGTTGTGTGGGTAGCTCCTTCTCTCTCTCTCTCTCTCTCTCCCTCGCCGGCGTTGTCGTCGGAATTTCTGTTATCCCTTTATTCTGTCTTTTCGATCTCCGTATTCTATCCAGTTCCTTTTTCTTCTTTAGCGACCCTCCAATTCCTTTTCTTTCCTCTTTGGGTCTTGTTGTTGTGGTGATCAATTATGGAAGATTACGGGAGCAGCGACGACGATTATCGGTACTCCGATCAGGACGAAGATGACTCCGTCGACGCTTTTGACAACGACGACAACGATTTCCAATTGGTCCCTTCCAAGGGTCCCTCTACCCAGGTATTGATATTCTTTTTATTATTATTGTTGTTCCCAATTCTCAACTACGTGTGATTTTCTCGAAATAATAATCCTTTAGGGATAGGGTCTCGTTTGGGAATACCTAATTTTCCCCCCTTTTCTTGTTTCCCTTCTTGTGAAAAATTTGATTTTTTTTTTAATTGGGGGTGGTGGTTTTGCGTTGCCTTCTTGCGGTGATTTACGTGTTCTTTTGAAAAAAAAAATGGGGGTCTCTGATTGTCTATTATGTGCATTATCTATGATCTTTTATATCAAGATGTGATTGTTCAAGGTTTGGGATTTATAGCTGCTAAGCTGAAATTTCATGTTGTTTTCATTATTTTTTGGGGGTGATGATGTGGGGGGATGCAGAATTTAGGAATGTGTATGTTTCTCAAAATTGATTGAATTATAGGACTGCTCGGTTGTTTGAACGTTTAGAACTTTGTTGAATTTCTATTGGGGGTGATGAATGCATGTCTATATATATATGATGGGAATCCCCTTTTAAGTTCAGCATGCTGTGTTGATTTGAAAGATAATATTTTTAGCCTTGTGATTTGTGATTTTTACGTGAAGCTGAATAATTTTATTTTGATTGCACTAACTGTGTTATGCTGAACTGCTTTGGCACTTGCAGGTGATTACGCAGGAATCACTTCTAGCTGCACAGGTAATGCAAGAAAGAAAAAATGAAGAATTTGTTTGCAATATATTTATTGTTTTAACACTTCTTACTGAGATCCCTAAGCATGTTCTTGCAGAAAGAGGATTTGCGCAGAGTGATGGACATGCTGTCAGTGAGGGAGCAACATGCGCGTACCCTGCTTATTTATCACCGTTGGGATGTGGAGAAGTTGTTTGCGGTGTATGTAGACAAGGGAAAACAATATCTATTTGCTGAAGCTGGGGTTACTGTGGATGATCACCATGACTCTGAATCATCTTCAGTTCCTTCTACAATACTGTGCGAAATCTGCTACGACGAGATTCCTAGTAATGAAGCAACAAGAATGGACTGTGGTCACTGTTATTGCAACAGCTGTGAGTGTGTTGTTCTTCATGTGATTTGTTTTTCCCAAATTTCATAGCATGTGAAAAATCTGCAACTTTTCAACAAGATTGTTAGGTGTTAGGTGGATGACATGGGTGATATTGGGTTTTTAATTGATAATGCAGTTAGCATTGGTCTCTTAGCATCCTCTTAACATCTTCATCAAGTTTGATCACTAATTGTGATATGTTATGATTTCATGGTTGAACTTGCATGGATTTTAGGGATATTAGAAATTTTAAAAATTATCTATATTATATTTTGCAGAGTGATGGAAAGTAATGTGAACTTTATTGTTGTGCTTTTTCCACCTCCGTGTCTTTTTTACAGGTTGGACAGAGCATTTTATTGTGAAGATAAAAGAGGGTCAAAGTAAACGTGTCAGATGCATGGCACACAAATGCTATTCAATCTGTGATGAAGCTGTTGTAAGAACTTTACTCAGCAAAGAGCACCCTGATATGGCAGAGAAATATGAACGGTTTCTTCTTGAGTCCTATATTGAAGACAATAAGAGAGTTAAATGGTGTCCAAGCACACCTCATTGCGGGAATGCAATACGAGTGGAGGACGATGAGTTATGTGAAGTAGAATGTTCATGTGGTCTACAATTTTGTTTTAGCTGTTTGTCAGAAGCACACTCCCCTTGTTCATGTTTGATGTGGGAGCTTTGGGCCAAGAAGTGTCGTGATGAATCAGAAACTGTAAATTGGATAACAGTTCATACAAAACCTTGTCCAAAATGCCACAAACCGGTGGAGAAAAATGGTGGTTGTAACTTGGTTAGCTGTATCTGTGGTCAAGCATTTTGGTGAGTACTACTCCTTCAAGTTGTATATATTTTCATCTAACTTATATCTGTTCTTTGTTAATATTTTTTTATGTAATTGTCTTCCTTTTTGTTACATCAATTCAGTTAATTATAAGCAGTGGTTAGATGATCTGGAGTTGAAGCCACCTATGACTTTCAAAGCTAACATTAACTTGTGTTCCAATAATAATTTTCCCTCTTGCGTACAGTTGGTTATGTGGGGGAGCCACTGGACGAGAGCATACTTGGTCAAGTATAGCTGGTCATAGCTGTGGTCGCTACAAAGAACAAGAAAAAACAGCTGAACGGGCAAAGCGGGATCTCTATCGGTATATGCATTATCATAACCGTTATAAAGCTCACACAGACTCTTTTAAGCTCGAAAGTAAACTGAAAGAGAATATAGAGGGGAAGATTGCTGTTTCAGAAGAAAAAGATTCTACACTCAGAGATTATAGTTGGGTAAATAATGGACTCTCTAGGCTTTTCAGATCTAGGCGTGTCCTATCATATTCGTATGCATTTGCGTTTTACATGTTTGGAGATGAGCTTTTTAAGGACGAAATGACAGAAGCTCAAAGGGAAATAAAGCAGAACTTATTTGAGGATCAACAGCAGCAGCTTGAGGCAAATGTTGAAAAGCTCTCTAAAATTTTGGAGGAGCCTTTTGAAACCTTTGCAGATGATAAGGTTATGGAGATAAGGATGCAGATAATCAATCTGTCGACCATTATTGATAAGCTCTGTCAAAAGATGTGAGTGCTGTTTCAAATAGGGTACTGCTAGTGCTAGGCTATACTACATCTCTGACTTTTGACATTGATGATTGTGAATTTCTGATATTTAATGCAGGTACGAGTGCATCGAGAATGATTTACTGGGTTCTCTCCATCTTGGCGTTCACAGTATAGCTCCATACAAGTCTAAGGGCATAGAGAGGGCTTCCGACCTTTCTGTTTGGCTGGCCAATAAAGCTGTTAATACTGGTAATTTTCTACTGTAGTGGTTATTTCAATAGTAGTAAACTGACCAAACCTTTTGGTGGTACTTCTCTCATAATGTCTTTTTTGCCAATAATTTTAATTTTTTTTCAATGGTTTCATGGTTTTGTTCTGTTGTCCATGAAAACACAGAAGTGTTCACTATATTTCCTCAATAGCAATGGCTATGAGTCAATGCGTGCTATACTTTGTGCTTATGTTGGACATTTGATAAACTTTGAATTTATCTCTCAAATTGAGAACTTGGCTCCTTAATTTTACATTACATGTGTTTGTATGCTTTTCTGTCAAACTGTTCGTTTTATTGCTTAATTGAAAAAATTACAGCATGCAAAGCAAATGTTATTTGTGTGTTTGGAACACCATTGGAATTCAATTCCTGTAAATTCCAGTGTTTCAAACAAAGAAAATCATTTAAATTGAAATGGAATTCAATTCAATTCCATTGTTTTGGTTCAAAAACAAATCAGTCATTCCACTCCAATTTCAATTGAATTTCATTCACTTAAAATATGAAATGTCTAAATTATCCTTTTTATATTACCCTTAAATTATCCTTTTTATATTACCCTCTTTAAATTACGCTCTTCAAATTCCAAAATGTCTTGGGATAAATTTGTCAATTAAAAAAATTTAATTCATTTTATAAACATTTCAAACATTGGAATTCAATTCAATCCTACAATTTTACTAATGTATTTCAAACACCGTAATTCAATTCAATTCCAACTTATAAAAAGCTCCCAAACAGGCTTATGTTTTGAACTTCCTTGTCATATAGGTAGTGTTTGTTTCAAAACTTGTACAATACAATACATAAATATATGTACAGAACAATACAATACAGTAAAATTTGTGTATTTTATTTTGTGTTTGTTTAGTGTGTACAGAATCAATTTGTACCTGTATTTTTTGTATTATTTTATGTTTATTTTAGATGACAATACATATAATTTGTAGTAAAAGTCCAAATCACCCTTAAATTAAAACACTACCCAAAAATTAAAGGGGTAAATTTGGATAAAATGTTTATTAAAGTTTCTGTATCTGTATGTGTATTTTGTGTACCTACACTGAGAGTGGACACAAAATACAGAAAAATTCTGTACAAATACAGATTGTCTTGTATGTGTACATCCTAAACAAACATACAGATAACTCTGTATTGTATTTTCTGTCCTGTACTGTCCAAACAAACGCTACCATAGTGTTATGAATATTCTTACACATGTTTTCTTCAGTATGACTTTATGGATGCTCATCAGAAATGTTAGTGAAAAAGGATTATTGTATATATGCTGCAAGCGTAGGTGTAACGGCAGAAATCGATAGACCTTCTGGATCCGGTAGCTCAGATGACAGTGGATGCCCTTCCCGGAAGCGTGCTAGGAAAGAGGGTATCGGAGGAGGTAGTGGTAGTGACGGCGGCTTTTTTGATCTAAACGTGCCAGCAGAGGTTGTAGACAGAAATTGACTTTGAAGGAGAAGAGACCTTGTATAAATACAGATATATGCACAGGTCTTATCTAACATGAATTGCCTTGCTGCATTTTGATGGAAGAAAAAAAAAATTAATCAAAATTTGGATATTACCTGCTTTTTATTTGCTTCATCATCATATCTTTATTTTGGCCAATTCCTATGCCATCTACCCTTTTTCTTCTTTTCTTCTGTTGGGAATTCTAGCTTTGTATATAGCTAAGCCTTGGGGCATTTATTTGCTAAGTAGTTTTTATGTAAATGTCTACTTGGGTTTTCTGCACCCTTGAGGACAACTTCTAGGATGCTTTTTTATTCTTAACTATGTAGTTTATATTTCAAGCTAACTTCTCTTGTTTTCCTTCTCTTATGTTATTTTTTTTCAAAAGAAAAAGTAACTTCGTTGTTAATATGAAGGTACTAATGTCAAAATATGATATTTATTTCTACAATAGTTATTACCTAGTCTTATTCACATAATATATAATATCGAATTTTATATTTAAATATTAAATAATTAATAAAATTAAAATATTTATATAAAAATGAATAAATTATGTTATTTATAAAATTTATTGGATAAATATAACAAAAAGTACATAACAAGTTTTTTTACAACAAATGCAAATTAAATTTAAATAAAATACTGTTAGAGTGTTTAAGAACTAAATATTACATAACATTGACATGTATTTTTAATTTATTTTTGTAAATGGATCATATATATTGAATCTTCATATACTAAACATTGGGAGAATGAAAAAGGAGTATTGATAAATTGTGATAAACATGTAGTCTTTATTTTATGGTGTTTCTAGGAAAATTAGTCAAATCTCAAATTTTAAAACCTACGGCCTTCAATTTCTACTACATCTAAAAAAATCAGGAAATTACATAATTTGAAGTCTATAGCCTTTGTTTCATGGTGTTTCTTGAAAAATTAGTGAAATCTCACATTTTAAAGTCTATTGCCTTCGATTTCTTCTATAAGTAAAAAAATCATGAAATTACTGAATTTGAAATATATAGCCTTTGTTTTATGGTGTTTCGGGAAAAATTAGTAAAATTTCACATTTTAAAGCAGATAACCTTCAATTTCTACTATATATAAAAAAAACTTATGAAATTACACGATTTGAAGTCTATAGCCTTTGTTTTATATTGTTTCTAGAAAAATTAGTTAAATATCACATTTTAAAGCCTATAGTCTTCAATTTCTAATATATGTAAAAAACTTATGAAATTACATAATTTGAAGTCTATAGCCTTTGTTTTATGATGTTTCTGGAGAAATTCGTAAAATCTTACATTTTAAAGCCTATAGCCTTCAATTTCTATTATATGTAAAAAAAATCATGAAATTGCATAATTTGAAGGCTATAGCCTTTGTTTTATGGTGTTTCTAAGAAATTTGGTGAAATCTCACATATTAAAGCCTATAGTCTTCAATTTCTACAATATGTAAAAAATTCATGAAATTGCATAATTTGAAGTCTATAGCCTTTGTTTTATGGTGTTTCTAAGAAAATTATTGAAATCTCACATTTTAAAGCATATAGCCTTAAATTTCTACTATATGTAAGAATATCATGAAATTGCATAATTTGAAAGCTATAGCCTTTATTTTTTGGAGTTTCTAAGAAAATTAATGAAATCTCACATATTAAAGCCTAAAGCCTTTAATTTCTACAATATGTAAAAAATTCATGAAATTGCTTAATTTGAAGTCTATAACCTTTATTTTATGGTGTTTCTAAGAAAATTTGTAAAATCTCACATTTTAAAGCCTATAGCCTTTAATTTCTACAATATGTAAAAAAAATCATGAAATTGCATAATTTGAAAGCTATAGCCTTTGTTTTATGGTGTTTCAAAGAAAATTGGTGAAACCTCACATTTTAAAGCCTATAGCCTTCAATTTCTACTATATGTAAAAAAATCATGAAATTACATAATTTGAAGGCTATAGCCTTTGTTTTATGGAGTTTCTAAGTAAATTAGTGAAATCTCACATATTAAAGCATTAGCCTTCAATTTCTACAATACGTTAAAAAATCTAAAATTGCATAATTTGAAGGCTATAACCTTTGTTTTATGGTGTTCCTAAGAAAATTGGTGAAATATCACATTTTAAAGCGTATAGCCTTCAATTTCTACTATATGTAAAAAAAAATCATGAAATTGCATAATTTGAAGGCTATAGCCTTTGTTTTATGGTGTTTCTAAGAAAATTAGTGAAATATAACATTTTAAAGCCTATAGCCTTCAATTTCTATTATATGTAAAAAATCATGAAATTGCATAATTTGAAGGCTATAGCCTTTGGTTTATGGTGTTTCTAAGAAATTTTGTGAAATCTCACATATTAAAACCTATAATCTTCAATTTTTTCAATATGTAAAAAATTCATTAAATTGCATAATTAGAAATCTATAGACTTTGTTTTATGGTGTTTCTAAGAAAATTACTGAAATCTCACATTTTAAAGTCATAGCCTTCAATTTCTACTATATGTAAGAATATCATGAAATTGCATAATTTGAAGGCTATAGCCTTTATTTTTTGGAGTTTCCAAGAAAATTAGTGAAATCTCACATATTAAAGCCTAAAGCCTTTAATTTCTACAATATGTAAAAAATTCATGAAATTGCTTAATTTGAAGTCTATAGCCTTTATTCTATGGTGTTTCTAAGAAAATTTGTAAAATCTCACATTTTAAAGCCTATAGTCGTCAATTTCTACATTATGCAAAAAAATTATGAAATTGCATAATTTGAAGGCTATAGCCTTTGTTTTATGGTGTCTCAAAGAAAATTGGTAAAATCTCACATTTTAAAGCCTATAGCCTTCAATTTCTACTATATGTAAAAAAATCATGAAATTACATAATTTGAAGGCTATAGCCTTTGTTTTATGGAGTTTCTAAGTAAATTAGTGAAATCTCACATATTAAAGCCTAAAGCCTTCAATTTCTACAATATATTAAAAAATCTGAAATGGAATAATTTGAAGGCTATAGTCTTTGTTTTATGTTGTTCCTAAGAAAATTGGTGAAATCTCATATTTTAAAGCTATAACCTTCAATTTCTACTATATGTAAAAAAATCATGAAATTCTATACTTTGAAGTCTATAGCCTTTGTTTTATGGTGTTTCTAAGAAAATTACTGAATTATCACATTTTAAAGCCTATAGCCTTCAATTTCTACTGCGTAAAAAAATAATGAAATTGCATAATTTGAAAGCTATAGCCTTTGTATTATGGTGTTTCTAAGAAATTTGGTGAAATCTCACATTTTAAAGCATATAGCCTTCAATTTCTACAATATGTAAAAAATTCATGAAATTGCATAATTTGAAGTCTATAGACTTTGTTTTATGGTGTTTCTAAGAAAATTACTGAAATCTCACATTTTAAAGCCTATAGCGTTCAATTTCTACTATATGTAAGAATATCATGAAATTGCATAATTTGAAGGCTATAGCCTTTGTTTTTTGGAGTTTCTAAGAAATTTGATGAAATCTCACATATTAAATCCTAAAGTCTTTAATTTGTACAATATGTAAAAAATTCATGAAATTGCATAATTTGAAATCTATAGTCTTTTTAAGAAAATTTGTAAAATCTCACATTTTAAAGCCTATAGCCATCAATTTCTACAATATGTAAAAAAAAAATCATGAAATTGCATAATTTGAAGGCTATAGCCTTTGTTTTATGGTGGTTCAAAGAAAATTGGTGAAATCTCACATTTTAAAGCCTATAGCCTTCAATTTCTACTATATGTAAAAAAATCATGAAATTACATAATTTGAATGCTATAGCCTTTGATTTATGGAGTTTCTAAGTAAATTAGTGAAATCTCACATATTAAAGCCTAAAGCTTTCAATTTCTACAATATGTTAAAAAATCTGAAATTGCATAATTTGAAGGCTATAGCCTTTGTTTTATGGTGTTTCTAAGAAATTTGGTGAAATTTCACATTTTAAAGCATATAGCCTTCAATTTCTACTATATGTAAAAAAATCATGAAATTACATAATTTGAAGGCTATAACCTTTGTTTTATGATGTTTCTAAGAAATTTTGTGAAATCTCACATTTTAAAGCATATTTATAGCCTTCAATTTCTACTATATGTAAAAAAATCAGGAAATTAAATATTTGAAGTCTATCGCCTTTGTTTCATGGTGTTTCTTGGTAAATTAGTGAAATCTTACATTTTAAAGCCTATAGTCTTCTATTTCTTCTATAAGTAAAAAAAATCATAAAATTAACGAATTTGATGTCTATAACCTTTGTTTTATGGTGTTTCAGG
Source organism: Aeschynomene evenia (assembly GCA_013621005.1). NCBI lineage: Eukaryota > Viridiplantae > Streptophyta > Magnoliopsida > Fabales > Fabaceae > Aeschynomene > Aeschynomene evenia. The sequence continues at coordinate 32,110,557 of CM024266.1, read as the reverse complement.
GAAAATTAGTGAAATCTCACATTTTAAATCATATAATCTTCAATTTCTATTATAAGTAAAAAAACTCATGAAATTACATGATTTGAAGTCTATAGCCTTTGTTTTATATTGTTTCTAGAAAAATTAGTGAAATATCACATTTGAAAGCCTATAGCCTTCAATTTCTACTATATGTAAAAAACTCATGAAATTATATAATTTGAAGTCTATAGCCTTTGTTTTATGGTGTTTCTAGGAAAATTAGTCAAATCTCACATTTTAAAGCATATAGTCTTCAATTTCTACTATATGTAAAAAACTCATGAAATTACATGATTTGAAGTCTAGCCTTTGTTTTATGGTGCTTCTGGGAAAATTAGTGAAATCTCACATTTTAAAGCTTATAACCTTCCTGGAAATTACATATTTTGAAGCCTATAGCCTTTGTTTTATGATGTTTTTGGAAAAATTAGTAAAATCTTACATTTTAAAGCTTATAGCCTTCAATTTCTACTATATGTAAAAAAATAATGAAATTGCATAATTTGAAAGCTATAGCCTTTGTTTCATGGTGTTTCTAAGAAATATGGTGAAATCTCACATATTAAAGCCTATAGCCTTCAATTTCTACAATATGTAAAAAATTCATGAAATTGCATAATTTGAAGTCTATAGTCTTTGTTTAATGGTGTTTCTAAGAAAATTGATGAAATCTCACATTTTAAAGCCTATAGCATTCAATTTCTACTATATGTAAAAAAATCATAAAATTTCATACTTTGAAGGCTATAGCCTTTGTTTTGTGTTGTTACTAAGAAAATTACTAAAATCTCACATTTTAAAGCCTATAGACTTCAATTTCTACTATATGTAAAAAAATAATGAAATTGTATAATTTGAAGGCTATAGCCATTGTTTTATGGTGTTTCTCAGAATTTTGGTAAAATCTCACATATTAAAGCCTATAGCTTTCATATCTACAATATGTAAAAAATTCATGAAATTGCATAATTTGAAATCTATAACATTTGTTTTATGGTATTTATAAGAAATTTGGTGAAATCTCACATATTAAAGCCTAGAGCCTTTAATTTATACAATGTGTAAAAAATTCATGAAATTGCATAATTTGAAGTCTATAGTCTTTGTTTTATGGTGTTTCTAAGAAAATTACTGAAATCTCACGTTTTAAAGGCTATAGCCTTCAATTTCTACTATATGTAAAAAAATGATGAAATTGCATAATTTGAAGGCTATAGCCTTTGTTTTATGGAGTTTCTAAGAAAATTACTGAAATCTCACATTTTAAAGCCTATAACCTTTAATTTCTACTATATGTAAAAAACTCATGAAATTACATAATTTAAAGTGTATAGCCTTTGTTTTATTATGTTTCTGGAAAAATTACCGAAATCTCACATTTTAAATCATATAACCTTCAATTTCTACTATATGTAAAAAAATCATGAAATTACATAATTTGAAGTCTATACCCTTTATTTTATAATGTTTCTAGGAAAATTAGTGAAATCTCACATTTTAAAGCTTATAGCCTTCAATTTCTACAATATGTAAAAAACTCATGAATTTACATAATTTGAAATCTATAGCCTTTGTTTCATTTGTTTCTGGAAAAATTAGTGAAATCTCATATTTTAAAGCCTATAGCCTTCAATTTCTATTATATGTAAAAAATCCTGAAAATTACATATTTTGAAGTCTATAGCCTTTGTTTCATGGTGGTTCTAGAAAAATTAGAGAAATCTCACATTTTAAAGCCTATAGCCTTCAATTTCTACTATATGTAAAAAATCATGAAATTACCTATCCACTATTTAAGAATATTTCTAATAAATATTTTTTCTTATCCATATCAAATACTACCCTCTAATTTAATTAATTTTAATATCTATCAGCAAGGATCATCAAGGACTAGGTAGGCTGGCCAGAAGAACGGAAGCATTATAAAGGAGGCAGGAGCATTCTGAGAAGGGACAGAAGAACAGTGGAAATTAAAGAGGCATTTTTTTATAACTATGAAGAATGGTTTAATTATTATCAGATATTTGACCTAATTAAATCATAAAATTAATGTTTCTATGACAAACATAATAAAAATTAATAATCAATAAGAGAATAATGCATGTATATTTCAACATCCATAATGTAAATACAATACATTCATACATACAGTCTTGAAACCAAAATAATCAAAATTCATGCACAGTGACAATTAACACATACACACACCAACACAGTCCATTGATTTCAGATTATACAGTCCATAATCACATTTAGTGTACATAAATAAAAATTAAACAAATCAATAATAATAAAAAAAGGAGAACTATTCATCATCCTCATCACTGTAACCTCACCACCACAGTATCCTCTCATCTTTTTAATCACAGATCCATCATTTGAAGATAAAAAATAATAAAAATTAAAAAATAAAAAAGGGAAACAGAACACAGAGGGACAGAATTAGGGGCTTGCCTTGTTCATCACCATCATCGGGCGCCATCATCACCGCCGGGCAGCAACAGCAAGCGGCGGCAGCAGGTCCCAATAGCGGCAGCAACAGCCTCCCTCCAGATCCACCACCGCCATTCCAACCACGGAGAGCCGCCCTTGCCTCGGTCTCCGGCGTCATCGACCAGCAGCAGCAGCAGCAAAAGCAGAAGGCCGAAGCCGCCGTCGCCGTTTCAGCATCCAGGAGCAGAAACCTGAGCCACTCCTTCTCCGTTCCCGATCTCCAGCGGCCGCGAAGCCTGCGGTCGCCTCCCTCCCCTGCGCCCAGCCATGGCCGCGGCTTCCCTCGGTCCGCCCGCTCCCTCTCTCTCTCTCTCCTCTTCCCCTTTCCCCTTCCCTCTTCGCGGCCGCGGCTCCTCTACCCTCCCTCCGGTGCACCTATTTTCTTCCTCCTCTTGATCGTAGACGCGATGACCGCGGCTATTCGAGGGTGGCGGCGAGGCCGCCTGACCTTCGATCTCCCGCGTCTCTCGCGCGGCTGCCTCTGTTTCTCTCCCTCACTCATTCACAAAAATAAAAAACCCTAAACCTAATGCGATGGAGAACAATTGAATGATCATGAAGACATCAAGAAACCGAAAAAAAGGAAAGAACGAAGTGAGCCTTGTAAATATTTATTTTAATGTATGATTTGAAGCCTAAACCCTTTCTACTAATCTTACTTCAGGTTAAGTTTTATTTACATGTTATTCTATACATAAAACTTATGTATATAATTTTTACCCCTATTGTACACTCCCTCCTATCAATTCTTTTGTTGATTGTTCATCTTTAAAATATTAAATTTTTTACGTAAAATATGATTAAAGATTATATTTTTTTAAATATGAGATTATATTATTATTTTAGATATATTATAAAAATAAAGACTATATATCATTTTCTAATTAAAGATTACTTATTTTATATATAATATAAAATTGAAAACTATATTTTTTTAAAATTTGATATAATATAACTTTCTTAACGAATATAAAGTTAAAGACTATAATATTTAAAATATTAAATATTTAAAATCTTTTTACATAAAATAGAAATTGTATGGTATACACTTTAAAATATAATATTACACTATTTATATTTTATAACTAGATATTATTTATTTTTTTATACAATACAAAATTGAAGACTATATACTTTAAAATATGATTTATTATAACTTTGTCAAGGATATATAATGTGTTAAAGACCATGCTATTTGAAGGATTAAATTTTTAAGATTTATTACTTAAAGTAGAAATTGAATGATTTATTTTTTAAAACGTGATATTACACTATTTTTTTATACATTATAAAAATAAAAACTATATACTTTGAAATTAAAAATTAATTTTTTTATAAAATATAAAATTTATGACATAATTTAAATTATATATTTATATATACTAAATTCACAAAATGCTGCTACAATTATTGTTTAAAGCTTAAACCCTTTGCAAGCTACAACTTCAAAAGCAACATAAAAAATTGTAAAGTAAAGTATCTTACATATATTCACTCAAAAGGAAAAGGAAAAGCACATACTTAAATTACAAACAGGGGAAATGACTGAGTGGCACTATAAAATCTTATTCAATGTGAGATGATGAACTTAAGAAACTATGAAATTTGGAAGAGAGTTTAATGTTGTGGTTTCATTTCAGATTTGATGGCAGCAACAAGCTGATCATAAGCTTCTCCCCATGCACTCTTCATCTCTGGTGACCACATTTCAGGTACAGCTTCTTTTATGGTCTCCATTAGTGCAAATTTTGTTACCTTAAATAACAGCAAGAAAGAATATATAAACCATATATTAGTTTCCAAGAAAAAGTACTCAGAATCTGATATTATTAGTGAGAGTTTATACTTATATACCTCAAAATGCTCATCTACAACTCCATATTTGAAATGGGTGGCTCCTAATTTTTTCAAGGTTGATTCTCTCACAACAACTTTTCCAGCTTTCCTCAATTGAACTGCTGATTCACAAGTCTGCAATAACATAAAACAGAAAAGGAAAAGAAAAGAAAAGTTCATACCAACTAATTACCAAGAGACAATTAAGCTTATGTGTAGATTTTCTTTCTTTTAGGATCCAAATGGAGTAAGCTTTACCATCACAAAGACAGACATGGCATGTGGCTTGAGCTTTGTGTTCTGCTCCAAAGGAACTTTTGAGTCTTTCAAGAATGAGAACAATTTCTGAGCTGATGGAGCAATCTCGAATATCCTACAAAGTTTGTTGAGAATTCATCAGTTCAATTTCTTGTAAGCTCAAGATAAAAAGCTGAAATATAATATTTGAAATAGAAAAATAAAATGTCCTTACTTCAAGAAAAACTTGAGACCAAGTTCTGCAGAATTCTTCTTCATAACATTCCATGACTTGACCACAAGAGCCTCTTGCTCTTCAGTGAATTCTCTACCTTCATGTGACCCCATGATATGATATCAATTATGATATGATGTGATATCTCTCTTAGTATGCTAAACTGCTAAAGATCTTGTTTTTGTGGTTGAGGGAACTTTTTGATGTGGATACTTTTGATTTGGCAGTGTTTTTTTATAGTGGAAATTTCTTGGGGAAGAAGTTGGCCTTTCATTGCAATGGAGAGCCATTCCAGTATGATTGGGATGAAAAGCCTTGTTGTCAGATCAAGATTATTAGATTTCTTCAGTTAATCTTGTTTTTGTTTTTGTTATCTGGAAAAGTATGATACTAGGTGCATAGAAAACAAGGTGCTGTTTGGCAGCTGGAAAAGAGAAACATGGTTTTGGCCAATTTGGCTCCAACTTTGAAAAAGATGTACACATTACACAACTCTACTTGCGTATGATGCTATGAATGAAAATAAAATAGAGCATGCTGGTCAAACTTTGACTATTTATTAGTTTATTGTCCTTTATTGTCTAGTAGTTTATTAGTTGTTTAATTGAATGCAATCCAACTTGTCCATAAAGAAAAAGGCTTCTTTGTTTTTGCCTCCATCTGAGAAGGTACTATTTGTTGGTTCAATCAAAGAGCAAACAAGCTTAGCCATGAAACCAAGCCCAATTTGCAAGCTAAGGAGCCTTGCTCCCATCAAATAAAATCAACTCATCTGATATACTGTCATCTTCAGAATTCAACTCTCTTATTATTAGTTTGAGTATTTGTATATCACCATGATTTGATTCTATTCTATTGTTATATACACCACTAAGTTTAAATATAGGAACAAACTTTTTTCTCAGCCTAAAACAAGGAAATAAAGAAGTAAAATGGGCTTAGAAATGAAAATGAAGGTAAAATTTTTCTCAACTCATTCTGAAAATGTTTACTCACATTTTTACTTTCTAACCAAGAATAGCAAGAATTTCCCGGGATAAGCCAATCATTATACCCTAATTGTCATCAATCATTAAGGTATTTGGAATTGTGTTTGTTCTTCATTATTACTTCACTTGCAAGTTAGTGATCAGCATGCAATTGCACACTAGAGCAAACGTCACCTTGTGACCTCAAAATTGGCCAAGTCAGAAACAGCTCTGCTCATAAGCTCACCATCACCAACAAACAATTAATTTAACATCAAACAAAAAAGAATGATCAACGGCATCATTTACATAAATGCCAACTACCAAAATCCATGATAGTCACTAGCCACTGCAACACAGAAAGAAAGAGAGAAAAGAAGAAGTGATATACATTGCAAAAAATCCAAGCATTATGGCTAACCACATCCATAGTTTATATCAGGTGTTGCAGCAACAACCGAAAATGGAATTTCAACTCTCTCTTTCACTAGACATCGAGCTTCCCCATTTTCCATCACCAAAATCCTTCCGGGTGGGCACTCAGTAATTGTTCTCCCTGTCGCATTTTCAGCGGTAGGTCTCTCATTCTCATTTTCTATTCTTTGACGCCAGCCTTGTACATTGAATCGGACACCTAACTTCCCCAAATTAGGCCCAAAGCCAGATAAACTTAATACTGATACCACTCCAACAACTGTAAGCATTGTTTTGGCTGCAGAAGTTAATAAAAATCCCAAACCTTTTCTTGAACTTTTCGCCTCGTCCGCAGCATGATTTTGTTTACCACTTGGGCTCTTTTTTGCCTCAATCATGGGATCAAGTGTGATTAACCCATTGCGACCAGACTTATTCACGGAAGGGATCTGTGATAGATATTCCTTGTCCAGAGACATGGAGTATGGAGGGCGGCTCGGGTATGGAGGAAGTAGTAGATCATTTTTGGGCTCCACCGTTTCACTAGCAAAAGTAGAAGCTTCATGTATCACTTCCAATTCCTTACCTTTGTATTCCTTGAGCTTATCAATTAACATCTTGCGACTGTTTTCAATCTCGGCTAAGGCAATTTCTCTTTCATATCGCTGTTGTTGCTGCAGAACCTGCAAATTGCACAAAACAATTAAGATTCCCAAAGAGTACAAATAACCAAGACAAATATACACGAACATAGACAGGCACAAAAGGAACCATCTTCTAGCAAGAATCTAAGTGAAACTACAACATATAAATAACTACCTAAACCAAAGGAATACTAATATTATGGAAACACAAAGAAGTAAAAGTGTGAAGACTTAAAAGGCATATAAATCACAGGTCCCAATAAGTTCAATTTCATTTCACATTGCAGGTCTCAAGGTGACCCAAGAACGATTAATCCATTCATTTGGAAATAAAAAAACTGATTTTTTAAGAAAGGATTAACACACACACGCCCCAAGGCTTTAACAATAATCTACTTAGCACCTTGTGCAATATAAAATATTCTTAGTTTCCCTGCAAACACAGTGCAGATTTCTGTTGTGGCAATTAACTACAGCATCATTAAACATGCTACCCGGTACTTAGTGTAGCTAGCTTGTTTGCAACTGACAACAGTGAAGTGAACCAAGCATAATGATACTCATTTACAACACAAATTTTTAGCTGTTTCAAAGACAAACTCAAAGCTCAATCTTTCAATTCCTACAATCAGATATGTCAAAGACATTGACGACCCAAATTTCAAACTCTCTCAGATAACAAACCACTAAAACCTTATCCAAATAAACAAAGGAAGATGACCCATGTTCCTATTTACTGAACTACGACACCCCACAACTCGAGACAGCTAAAAAATGACTCAAAATTGAATCCCAAATGAAAAAGATTAGATTTTTAAGAACAAAGGTAAGTGGGGGTAGTATGTGACCTGCAAGGAAGAAAGTTGGGTCTCCAAGGCTTCGAGAGCGTCACAAATATTGAGAAGCCTCTCAGCGGCTTCATCATCGTCGTCATCGGTGGACGGTAACGGCGGTGAGGGGCCATTGGAAGTGGCGGCGGCGGCGGCGGTGGTAGTGGTGGCTGTGTGGATGCAATTGCTGATTTTCAATCTGAGTTCTGTGGCTCTCGCTAACACTAACCCTATTCCCTCTTCTTCCATCTCTCTCACTCTCTCTCTCTCTTTCTCTCTTTCTCTCTTTGTGGCTGTGACCTAAACCAAAAAGGAGGGTTTTTTTGTTTGTTGCGTTGGTTGAATTGGGATTTTTATTTTGTTGATTTTTGGAAATTTCACATGAAAACCGCCAAAATAGCCCTCTCTGCTTTGTTCTTGTGTCGCTATCTGAGTGGGATTGTGATTAATCAGTGATTCTGCTGATTCCTTCCTTACCCATTAGTCCTGCCCTCATAGTCATACAATTTGGGAACAGAATCCAACGTTAATTAACTTTTTTGCCTTTTGTCAAAGTAAGGACAAATAATATGAAAAAGAAAAAATGAAGCTATTTTTCTTGAGTGAAATGCAATGCCATTTTATCTGAGTGAATTTAACTTTGCTATCTGTTAAGTTATCCTACAATTAAGATAGAATAAAATGTAAATAGTATTTTGTGAATAGTAATAAAGTGTTTGGGTCATCAAACCCTTACTGGCATTTTTTCTTACCAAAAAAAAGAAAAAAGCTACATCAGATAGCAAAATACTCCCTCGCAGCTACAGTATTGGCTTGTCTATAAATATGAGAGATTTTAAGCTCCCAGTCCCAAGGTCTTTGAAGTAGTTCAGTGATCTGCAGGATGATAGGTCGGTTGTAGCCATCACAATCACCATTGGAGCTGCTTACTAAAGATACAGCTTGACAAGAGTCACACTTAATTTTGCTATCTGTTAAGTCATACATTTTTGGCCCAAACCCATTTTCCTCGCAGGTCGCAGCAGCCGCACGCCCTCCCTCGGCGCCCTCTGCTTCCTCTGCTGCTGCTTGGCTTGCTTCTGCCTGCTTCTGCCGATTGCTGCTGCTGTTGCTTGGCCTGCTTCCTCCGGCTGCTGCTGCTGCTTCTTCTTCCTCCGGTTGCTGCTGCTGCTGCTTGGCCTGCTTCCTCCGGCTGCTGCTGCTGCTGCTTGGCCTGCTTCTTCAAGAGTTTAAGGTAAGTAATAAATTAATAATTAATAAGGATATTTGATAGGTTATTATTATTATTTTTATTAATAATTGATAGGCTAATATTAATTTGGATTATGTTATTGAGACTTGAGAATGAAAATATGAAATGTTTGCATTATGGATTATTTGCTAAAATTATGAGATTAATTGTATAATAATTGATAGGTTAATTTAATTTTGGAATTTTGAATTATGTTGTTGAGAATTGAAATATGAAATGTATGCTTTATGGTTGATTTGCTAAGAATTGAAATATATTATGATAAGTTAATTTTAATTTAGACTAAATTTGGACTCTATTATGCTTGAAATTATTGAGGTTTTAAGTCTATTTTGGTATTTGAAAATTTAGGAGTAATTTATAATTTTTTATGAGTTTATATATATATGTTAATTTTTTAATATATTTAATTATTAAATTATATTTAATAGACCGGTTCAACTACCGACCAGTTCAACTATTAACCCACCGATTGAACCATTAACCCAGTGACCCAGTACCTCGACCGGTTCGATTCTCGGATCGAGTTTTACAACTATGGTAAATACTTTTCTATGGTTCATTTTTTTTTTGTGAATATTGGGGCCAGCGGCCCATTATCTGTGGCTCATTACTATTCCTTTCTACTTAATGTAATTCATGTGTTGTATGAAGTTTATGGACAAATTTTCTAGAAGCAATAACCGTAATTGCAATGTAGATTATTAGGCAATGAGGTCTCTGAGAGTGAGAGATGCTCTGGTATACCATGATCATGTCCTAGCAATAAAATCTGGTTTGGAATCAAGCATTTTCACTTGTAATCAACTCATTCATGGTTACTCCAACCATGGCCTTGTTCAAGAGGCACAGAAACTGTTCGAGGAAATGCCTAATCGAAATGTATTCTCTTGGAATGCCATTACTATGGCCTACATAAAAGTACACAACTTTACACGAGCACGAGCCCTTTTTGACTCTGCATCTGATAAAGACTTGGTTTCTTATAATTCCATACTGTCAGCTTATGCCGAGCTGATGGGTATGAAGCTCAGGCGCTCGATTTATTTACTGCAATGCAATCTGCATGTGACACAATTGGGATTGATGAGATCACTCTGACAACCATGCTTAACTTGACTGCCAAGCTACGTGTGGTATGTTATGGGAAGCAGACACATTCGTATATGGTGAAAACTGCAAATGATTCAAGCAAGTTCATGACGAGTTCTCTCATCGACATGTACTCTAAATGTGGTTTGTTTCATGAAGCGTTCAATGCGTTTAGTGGTTGTGATGGGATGGTTGATTTGGTTTCAAAGAACGCGATGGTCGCAGCTTGTTTTAGGGAGCGAAAGATTGTCATGGCTTTGAATGTGTTTTGGAAAAATCCTGAATTAAATGACATTGCGTCTTGGAATACATTAATTGCAGGATATGCCCAAAATGGCTATATGGAGAAGGCACTTGCTTTGTTTGTTGAGATGGTTGAAAATGGTATTGGGTTCAATGAACACACTTTGATAAGTGTTTTGAGTGCTTGTTCTGGTCTAAAGCTTTTGAAACTTGGTAAGTGTGTCCATGCTTGGGTGTTGAAAAATGGTTTCAATTCAAATCAAATTATTAGTTGTGCCATTGTTGACCTCTACAGCAAGTGTGGGAATATTAGGTATGCAGATTTAGTCTATACAGGAAATGGGATTGAAAGCCCTTTTGCAGTTGCTTCATTGATTACAGGTTATTCATCTCAAGGAAACATGGCAGAAGCCCAAAGGCTTTTTGATTCGTTACCAGAAAGAAATTCGGTTGTTTGGACAGCTCTATGTTCTGGTTATGTCAAATCGCAACAATGTGAGGAAGTCTTCAAACTTTTCAGGGAATATCAAACTACAGAGGCACCAGTTCCTGATGCATTTGTCATCATTAATGTGCTTGGTGCCTGTGCAATACAAGCAGACCTTAGTTTGGGAAAGCAGATTCACGCTTATGTTTTGAGAATGAAACTCCATATGGATGAGAAATTGCTGAGTGCTTTGATTGACATGTACTCAAAATGTGGGAGTATCACATATGCTGAGAAAATCTTCCAACGAGTTACTGATAGCATTAGAGACACAGTCTTGTATAACGTTATGATAGCTGGTTATGCTCACCATGGATTTGAAAATGAAGCTATTCAGCTTTTTCAGGATATGTTGAAGAAAACTGTGAAGCCAGATAATGTTACTTTTCTTGCAGTTCTATCAGTTTGTCGGCATCGTGGATTAGTAGAACTAGGGGAGAAGTTCTTCACTTCCATCAAAGAAAATTACAACGTAGTGCCCGACATTTATCACTATGCATGTATGGTTGATATGTATGGAAGGGCTAATCAACTAGAGAAAGCAGCAGAGTTTATGAGGAAGATTCCAATACAGATAGATGCTACGATATTGGGTGCATTTCTTAATGCTTGTCAGATGAGCAGGAACACAGCGCTTGCCGAACAGGCACAAAAGGAACTATTGAAACTTGAGGCGGATAATGGGTCTAGGTATGTGCAACTGGCTAATCTATACGCTGCGAAGGGGAAATGGGATGAGATGGGAAGAATAAGAAAGAAAATGAGAGGGAAGGAGGCTAAGATTGTTGGTTGCAGTTGGATATATGTCGAAAATGGTATTAATGTATTTACTTCTGGTGATGCATCTCATTCAGAAGCAGATGCAATATATTCAACTTTGTTATGCTTGAATGGAAAATTGTATTCGCCACTCACAACCAAATCAGCTTAATCAAATTTAGGGATTTGTTGTAGAGGACATAATTCGATAGCCATTAACAAATGTTACCAACAAGATCACTGGATGACTTCACCTTATCATGAAAGGGAAAATGGAAGAGAAGTAAGCCGGTTTCAGAGGCTGAGATGCCTGTATTTCAACCTACTTTGATTCATCACATGCCACCCTAATGTAGATACCGAACCGCCGATGATAAACAATGGCAGGTATTCTACCATGCCATCCTTATACATTGTATATAGCCTTTACACATAGAGATCTTAATTTCATGGTCCATTTTATCTTTACTGTAATTTGTATTCTAAGAATGAATAATTGGACCTACATGCTAACACATACAAAAATGTCATATTTTTCGACAAGGTATCTTAACAAATCGTCATGATGTAAACAGCAACATAGAACCATAAGTTGGCAAAATTATTCAAATTTTGATTGCCAAGATGCAACTTTGGAGGATGCCCTTCACTTTATGCAGTTGTGCAATGTCTTCATGTTATGGGTTTCTGAAATACTTGTGAAATGTCTGTTTGGCTTTGCTGTGATGGCCTTTCAATTATATATTGCTTGGCATGTTTGTTGTTTACAATGTTATGCACAATGTGATTTGAGTTCTTATCTAAATTGATCTGTATTAATTCTTCTCCAAAAAGAAAAAGGAGAAAATCATGATTCTAAGTAGATAACAAACTTTTTTTAAAGGATTTTGTGTGTTTTTAGTAAATGAAATTTTCAAGGGTTCTGCATATCTTATCAAGCTATCTGGCAAAAAAATACAGATTTTTACAAACAAAAAAAAAAACTTAATTTAATTTGGTCCAACTGCCAAAGAGATGTTGAGGTGAAGAATATACAGAGTGAAAAAAAAAAACAATTTAGCAATCGTAAGATAAAAAATGGATCATCTCACGTGAAAAATTCAAATAACCTAGTCATGCATAGATTTTCACTATTTACTTTCTTCTTGTGAGATCGAGGCTTGGACCAACATTCATTATGAATAGTGAAAATCCATGCATAACGAAATCATGTGAGATTTGTACATTAGAGAATTCATTTCCAGATTGTTGCTTGGCACAAATTTGACATCATTCTTTGCTCCATGTCCTCCCCTTGCAGTGTTGCCATGTTTGAGTTCAATATTTTTCATCGAGACGAGGCGGAAAAATATTATTCACAAAAGTACATTTGAAGGAAGATATATAGATTATAAAGGGGATAAAAGGATCATCTCTATACTCTCTAAGGCCGCATTTGTTAAGGTGTATAGGATGGGACATGACAAAAATACGGAAACACTAACATAAAAATATAAAGTCTTTATTTCATTCTTGTCAATTTCATGTCCTCTATGTCACAGCTATTCAAGAACACAAAAAAATATACATATTTTCTGAGATGGGAACAAATTTTATATTCGGTTTCCATCACCAAACATTTTGTTTATGTATTTCTGTCCCCATATTTTTATCTTGTACACCTTACCAAACACAACCTAATATACTATTTCTTCTTGCTACATAAAAAGAGAATAAGAACTCTTTAACGGAAAACAACTATTTATCATACTCATTTTTTTTCTGTATCCGAAGTTTCATCCCGATTAATCGATCATCCCGAATCGTTTAAGTAAAATTAAACTATAGTAAATTAGATTAATCGAAAACAATACTAAATATATAATAATATTAATGAACTTTTCAAATAAAGTAGTAGCCAAACCAAATGAGACCATTAATTGGACAGTAGAAGTACTAGAAACTAGGTGCTATAACACAATCATTACATGAAGGGCCAAGTAATTAATCCCACTATTATAAAACCCATATGCGGTATTAATCATGCATGTTTCAACATAAATTACCAAGAATACCTTAATTAGCATATTCAACATTCAATTAGTAATTAATCATGAGCTCACCATTATTATTATTCAGCGAAGAAGAAGAAGCTCTCTTGATGAACTCATGGAATGTATTGAAGGGAAATGCTGCACATTTGGGCCTCAAGTTTTTCTTAAAGTAAGGCCTATTTCATTTTTCTTAATTAATTAAAAACTCGTGTATTTATAATATACGTTATATTAATATTGGCTATATTTGTTTTTTCATAAATGAATGCAGAATATTTGCAACTTTTCCAGAATCTCTGCAATTGTTCTCATATTTGAAAGACTCGGAAGTTCCTTTGGAACAAAACCCCAAGTTCAAGACACATGCCACCATTGTCTTTCTCATGGTATATATATATACAATCAAGCTACTTTTAATTTAATTTTGGCATACAATCCATTATTAACTATATATATTACTCGCTTTTATAGAATTTTATTAAGAGTTTAATTTTGATACACAAACACTGTTAATAAATGTGTTTTACACTGTTGTCCAATCAAAATATTTTGATTGTATGACTTTTTAGGTGATGGGGGAGAGAAAATACAATTATGGATGATATGATAGCACATAATTGAATGATTGTGTTAAAAATTATACACTGTTGGTGGATGAAAATTAAATTATTTTATTAATTATTAAAAAAATACTATATATATGGACACAATTACATTAGTAATTTTTGAAAAATGAAATTAAAATTATATTACTAATAATTTTCAATAACTATCATATTGAGGCTTTGACCCTTGTCATAGATTAAATAAATAAAATCATCACATTAGCTTTATTGTCACATTTTGATTATTTATTTACTTTATATTCAACATTTAGATTATTTATATATATGTTATTGCATGCATATGTAGATCTCTGAATATGCACTTCAAATGCGAAAAGGTGGGAAAATGAGCGTGGGAGAATCAAACGACTTAAAACACTTGGGTGCAGTCCATTTCAAAATTGGTATACTAGACGCCCATTTTGAGGTATCTATAACTATCTCTTATTAATCCCTTTGAGATGGAGGTTTTGTTGTAAGAAAATAATAAATATCTGATTATAAGACTCTCTTCATATCAACCTAGTGATTCTTGCTATTTATTTATCATTTATCATGGTTTTGAATTGTAATGGTAGGAAGGAAGACGTTGTCGATATGGTTACGATTAGAAATCACGATGAAACAATAGAAAATCGATATGGAGAATAAACATATATATATATTATTATTGGGATTGTCATGTGATAATCTTCGTTGAAATACAAATGAGTAGAACCTATTTATAGACTAATAATAAATAAATAAAATTAATATAGTGATTATATTAAAATATCTATCAATATTAAATCAGATTAAATCAATATAAGATAAAACTAAATAATTGTAAAATAATATTATAATATTATTCTTAACAGTTACGTTGGAATAACACATGTGGTACGACCACTGTTTTATTGAGGTGATCACATTTACAATCATGCTTCAATATAAAAAATAGTGACAGAAACATGTAAGTGCCAATATTTAAATAAAAAATTATATAATTGCTAGTATGATGGGTTTATAGTTTAGATGTATGTGATATCTCATGCACGATGATGATGGTACTTTTAGTTTTAGTGATATATACTACTATTTAATTACTAATATTATAATTAACTTGTATAGTTTGATATATAATTGTAATTATTTTTGGTTAATTAATCAATTAAGGTGGCAAAGGGTGCACTTTTGGAGACCATAAAGGAAGCAGTACCTGAATTGTGGTCACCGGCATTGAAGATTGCATGGGCTGAAGCTTATGATCAGCTTGTTGCTGCCATCAAATCTGAAATGAAACCATAGTACTAGTTTATTAGTAATTCTTAACATACAACATAAATACGTCCAACTTGTATCCAACGTGTGCTATCCATGTTACAGGACGCGTGTTATACGTATATCAAATACGTATAGCACATATCCTGTAACATAGATAGCACACGTTGGATACAACTTGAATGTATTTCTATTGTACGTCAAATATTTCTGCTAGTTTATTTAATTAATCAATTTCCACCAAATCTCTCTCTCTCTCATCGACAGTGTCAATATCGTTTCATTCATGCACCTCTTATTATATGTGTCCTTAAATTAAAGTACCACTGTTTAATTAGGGTTTTTGTATGTCCTTTTGTAATAATAATTTATTTTGAGTCAGATATTAAATACTTACTTTTAGCATGTTACTACTTGAGTTTAGTGTGAAGAACCCTTGGAATTAGAACTATATCTTTAATTAATTTAATATGACTTAAGTTGTTATTAGATTGATTTTATTATATTACTAGAGTGTATTTTAAGTTGGTTTTGATTTACTCTTGCTTGTTTGGAATGAAATTGAAAAGAGAGAACTAGGAGAAGAGAAAATGGGAAGATAATCTCATTTTCTATAATTATTACTTTGTATTCCTTCGAACTTCCGACATGAATTTTCACATATACCTAATGTTGAGTTCAATATATAGTTTGTACGGTGTTTCGCCAACATTAGATACTAATCAGTTTTCAATTAAATAGAGCGTGAAAAGCTCATCATGTAAGCAGATTCTATGTTATTATTTTAGAGGATTAATAAGAGAAATACTTCGAGTACACACTAAATAGTCATTCAATTCTTCTTTCATATAATTCAACATTTACAACTACTCAATCCAACTTATATTATGATTCAATTCAATATTGTATTCAAACTTTTATATTGAGACAATAACAATTTTTATACTGATACAATCCAATATTTATAGTTACTCAATTAATTTTTTTGTATTGATCGCTAATTTAGTGTCACTTTTAATTTAATGTACAAATATCATTGCTCGAATAATAATCATCAATTCTATTTTGTTATACTCAAATATTCCTTAATAAGTGTTCACTTTTCATTTTTCATTTTTTATTTTTCTACTAATATTTGTCTATTTAATAAGTGGTTTTATTTGCAAAAAAGTGAAAAGTGAATACTTTTTGTTATACTCATCTATTATTTAATAAGTGTTCACTTTATATTTTTTGTTCACTTTCCCACAAATAAAAATACAATGTATCTCGTATTTAATCCATCAATGTTAAATTCCTATAGAAATAGAATTTTCATTTTCTTCCAATAATTGTCTAAGCCCACCCGTCCATCACATGGGCCTAGATGCCCATCAGATCACTTGGACCCAAAGGCACGTCACCCATGTCTGTTGGCCCATCACCTGGTCGGGCCCTCAAGTATGATTTATTTTAAGAAAATATATTACCAAGAATATCGAAACAAATTTCATAATTTATACTCCTGATATATTTGTTCCCACGAATAATCCTCAAAAATGCTATTCCAGGAATAAAATCTCTTTCTGCAAACCAGACGGCTCCTTAGGCTTTAGCATTTTATAGTAAAGAACATGACCAATCACATTCTACAAGGAACACGAGATGAAATATATAATATAATTTTGAAAAAATATATATAAATGTTAAGCATTAGATTATATATTTGTTAATGTTTATTTTTTTTAATATGCTTAATCATCAAAATAACATTATATAATTAAACATTAAAATTTATCTAATTCGGTGTTTATGAAAAATTACTGGATGAATTAAATAACTTATTTTTGAAGCAAGTGGTTTCATAGTTTCACACATACATAAATATATAATTAAATATTTGATGTACAATACTTATATATAATACTCATTTTTACCATTGATCTAAGAGTTTCGATATAATTAAGAATAGTTACTTACTTTAAAATAACCTATATGGATATTATATGTAAATATTGTATAACTTTTGTTGTATACATGTAATATTCATATATCATTATATATCAAGAAAATATATGTATGTATAAAATAATATATGTAAATATGTATATTTTATATGTATAATAAATTAATAATATTAAGAAAATATATGTAATAAAATGAGTGATAGATAAGTAGATGAATGAATTGACATATGATAGGTGTACGAGGAGATTTTCTCTAAATTATATATATTATTTGGGGATTGATTCGGTACCCAATATTTTTGTTGGGTATCGGTATCCAATTGTATGTTTAACCTACTAATCTATGCTAAAGTAAATATAATTTGGTATCAACCGAGCACAGTGGTCGCGGTCGCAACCTTCCTATACGCGTCTCATTCCAAATTACACCTCTTCTTCATCTATCTCTTGCATAATGCGCTCTCTCTAACGATAGATTATGAATTGAGTTTTTTTTTCATAAATTGATAAAGTCATAAAATATCAATATAAATTAAATTAATTTTTGAAGATTACTTACCTAACATGCTAATAATTATCTAAATTTAAAAAAATAAATTAATTTTATCTATAAACCATGATATACATATGTCTTGGGTATCAGTACCCTATATTTTCCTGGGTACCGAATCAAAATCCAATTATTTGACAATAATTCTCAATGTACACAAAATATACTTATTTTTTATATACTCCCTATATAAATAAGTAATTAATTCTTAAAATAATACTATTATTAGAAGAGAAAAGTTCTTCCAAATATAGGAAGTAAGTATAGAGTAAATATTTTTGAACAACATATATAGAATATTACTCAATTATTTGGGGGGACTATTTTTATCCTCGTCACTCTTTACCCACCGAAAACAAATAAAAAACAAAAGTTGGCTTTTCTAGTTATCAAGAGAGGGTTAACCGGCGGAAATAACATAAAATCAAGAGAGGGTTAGAACCTTAGAGGAGTGAGTGAGACACTAATAAATTAATTGAACTTTTCATATTAAGTTCTAGCCAAATGGCCACTCTGCTTGACCAAAACTATGTTATTTTTTTCTTCTATTATATATATATATATTAATATGAGTGGAAATTTAACTAAATTGATGTTTAAATTAATTAAAAATGCTAACAATAAACTGATATTGAAAAGATTGTAAAGTTCAACACTAAATTAAAAACACTATATCAACTATAGAAGTTGTTGGGACCATATACTATGGGTGTCAGCCCCTGTTTTTCGAGTTCCTTGCTTTAAATTTCTTTAGTTTTCTTATGTGTATCTTTGGAGGTTTTTAATCACCCTCCTTAACAATATGTTTGGTTCTAAATTAAAAATAGAAACAAAAATTATCTTAACGAGTTTCACTAAAAGAATAATAATTATTTTTAATATTTAAATATAAAAAATTATTGATCAAAATATTGTAGAAAAAGTTATATGAACACTTATTTAATATTGACGGTTGAAAATAAATATAAATTATTCTGTTATAATTAATAATTGTTAAAAATACTTATAAATTATTTTTAAGTATTTCGAAGATCACTGGTTGTCGATATTATTTTTATTTATGACTTAATTGTTAAAAATACTTATTTTTCTAATAATATTTCTTATGTTATTGTATATATGAAATTCCATTGTATGAAATTTTATTTTAAGAGTTTAATTTGATACACTGACAGTATAAAGATATTTTACATTGTCATTCAATTAAAATATACACTTCATTTGTATAACTTTTTAGGTATTATGAGAGAGAAAACATCATTATCACATAATTGAATGATCGTGTAAAAAAATCATACACTGTAAGTGGAGGAAAATTAATTAATCTTTTTTCAATCAATGAGTTTCAAACCATAAAAATATAAAAAATACATCTCTCTAACATAAAAGAAACCTTTTGAATTCCTTAACTACTATGTAAGAACACTAGTTAGATAAAGGACATGTTTTGTACTTTTTTCCCTCTTTGCTTGGAAAGTTGTGGACTCTTTGAATTTAACGAAGAAAAAAGGGATAAAATATGAATATATTTATTTTTACCCGGATGCCGCAACTAGTTTTAATTTGTGTAGTATTAATTTGATATATTTACAATAATCTTAAGTGTACAATAAAAAATCAGTCAATACAGTCAATAAGCTTATTTTGGCCTAAAAAATTATTGATATTGTAATAGACTGAGTAGTTATAGTCAAAAATTTCATTTATGTGTTGATTTGAGTGATTTTTTATTGTACATTTAGAATAACTTATATATTATTATCTCAGTCACTGAATGTGATGATGAAGAGCCAAGTTTTCGAAATAATCTCTTACTATAAAAACCTTATCATACATACAATGCATGCTCACCACCAAAGCTTCTTCATTTCCTACTACACTTCAAAAGCCAATTAAGTGCCCTTAATAATCATTAGCATTATTCAGCAATTAATTAACTAATTGAATTAATTAATCATGGCATTCAGTGAAGAGAAAGAAGCTCTCGTGGTGGGTTCATGGAATGCAATCAAGGGCAGTGCTTCAGATGTGGGTCTCAAGTTTTTCTTAAAGTACGTAATCCCTAACTAACTTGTTAATTTCATCTTAATTGTTTTTGAACAAGTAGCTAGTAGTGAACTCTATGTATATTATGTGTCTATATATCTCATGATATGATGAGTTATTAATTATAATTAACAAATTTAAATTATTATTGTAGAATATTTGAGACTGCTCCAGCAGCTAAGACTCTGTTCTCATATTTGAAAGACGCAACTGGTCCTTTGGACCAAAACCCCAAGCTCAAGTCACATTCCACCGTTGTCTTTGTCATGGTAATTCATTATCTCTATCTATATATATATATTATTCAATATTACTTGAATAATGATCAACATTAAAACATAAGATTATATAATCTTTTTAAATATTTATGTGATATTCTAAAATTTATTAAATTTGATCTAACTCTTGTATATATTTAGCATTCTCACCATATATATATATATATATATATATATACACTCTATGCCATCTTCTTTTATATATATATATAGTTAAATATTTCTTTTATTATTATATTTATTTGCAGATATGTGAATCAGCAGCTCAATTGCGAAAGGCTGGAAAAGTGACTGTGGGAGGATCAGACTTGAAACATTTGGGAGCTCTCCATTTGAAACTCGGAATAAAAGACGAGCATTTTGAGGTACATATATCAAATTTCAATATAATACTAATTTAGTATATCTTGAATATCATGGCGATTAATTACTTTTGATTGATTTTGTGAAGCATAATCTAGACAAGTTAAATTATTATTATTAGGTGGCAAAGTTTGCATTCCTGGAGAGCATAAAAGAAGCAGTGCCACAATTGTGGTCACCAGCATTGAATGATGCATGGGCAGAAGCTTATGACCAATTGGCTGCTGCCATCAAAGCTGAAATGAAGTAATCAAACCCTAATAATAAGTTTGCTTCATTCCAGCATTATGTGGTTTCCTTTAATTTCCTCTCAAATTGAATAAAATTTCTTAATTAGTGCCACATATATATCATATATAGGGGAAGTATGAGTAGTATTTGGGTATCTAGCTCTATGTTTCTTTCTTTTTGGTGTTCAATATGGAAATTAAGTAAGTACTTTAAAATGTTCCATTTGGGGTTGATATGTTGGAAAGGGTACATAGAATTGAAGTGATTGACCAAGGAGTTGTAATTCTAGTGACACATTCCCTATTTGTTGTTTATGTTAGGGATTGTTATTGTTGGGTCAGGGATTTAATAATCCCCAAATGATTGTATCATTTCCATCTTCCCCCATGTTCCACTAGGAACACTTTAAAATAATAAATGGAAAACAAAAGTTAATCAAGTGATTGTGTGGCTAGTTCCTTTGATATATGTTATATTATATTATATAGTATAAAATGTATGATTGAATCCATATGATGCATATAGCCCGCTTGCATTGGACCAACAGATTTGCTTGGCCTTCATCATTGGCTGAGTTCAATCATAAATATGAGAAATATTTTTGTACAACATATATAAAATCAATAATTATTAGTCATATACAATAATTCAATTTTTTAAAATTATTAATATAATTTTTAATATTATATATTAAACTAATATTTTAAAAGTTGAATAATAACTTTTAAAAATTAGATTATTACATATAGTGATTGATAGTGATCAATTGATTTTACATGTACGTATAACCTTAATCTTTAAATATTAATGTTATTTCATTGTGGTGTTAAGTCCGTGAACTTTCTCCGAGCATAAAAGATTTTTAGTATAACTTGTATCCATATGAAAGATAAGTGGGTTAGCTCGTCTTGTCTTGTTTTAGT
This sequence comes from Aeschynomene evenia, assembly GCA_013621005.1. Taxonomy (NCBI): domain Eukaryota; kingdom Viridiplantae; phylum Streptophyta; class Magnoliopsida; order Fabales; family Fabaceae; genus Aeschynomene; species Aeschynomene evenia. The sequence goes on along the minus strand of CM024266.1, from coordinate 32,088,811 downwards.
CTGCAAGTTAAGTGAGACGAGTTAAACAAATCTTTTATTTTGGACGACTTTGAAATTTCAGTCTAGCTCATCAAAATGGGTGGGTTAAGCCGATGAATTGAGTTCATTTTAATATTCCTAATGCTCATTTCACATGTTCTATTAATTATTTTGGACTCATGATTATTTAATATTTATTTTAAAAAATCAGTGTTAGTTAATTGAAACGCAGTTTAATTTATGTTTTTTGTTTTTAGATATTATATATTTTAATGATTTCATAATCCCATGGAGTCAATTTTGTGTGAAGTTAATTTTGTGCTTTACAGCTTCATTTTGGATGTTTCCGTGAGTGGTTGTAGCTATCACCTTTTTCATTTGTTGACCATTGATGTTATCGACTTTATATATATATTTATAATTTATAATCATGGTCGTTTCTTAATTTTGAATTAGAGTAATGCTTTACAACCACAAATAATTCATCCGAGGGTTATTGATTATGTAAAGTTATTTTGATATGAGCTTTACTATCTATACAATAAAAAATATTTAAAATAATCAACATATTTAAATAATATGCACATCATATTTAAATTACTAGCACTTATCTCAAAATCAATTTTAGTGACAAGAATTAATTTTAATCATTATACAAATCAATCGAAAAATGACAAACAATTTTAGGGGTCCTAGAATTGAATTTGAATGCACCAAATTTTGCATCCAATAACATACACCAACTAGCTGTCTAATATTAGCTTAGTGTAAAAGCTGAGTCAAATTTTGCTCATCCTTCTACACTTATCATTGAACATAAATTCTTAAATGTGCCCCCAATGATCGAGTCATTGCTCTTATTCTAATGTGAGCTAGAGCAATGATTTGTACCGAGTGCATCTAAGAATTTCTCCCAATTCACCGTTCATACATATTGTGTAAATGTATGTTTAAACCCAATCTTCACCCGATTATCCTTGAAAATCTAGCTTGAAACAATTGGGTGTGTTCTCTGAACATCTCTTCTAGAGATAGAGGATTGTTTCAACGATACCAAATTGTTGTTGTTGTTTTTGATAACTATTGACCGTTGATTAGTCAGAGCTGCATTAGCCTTGATGGCTAATGCACCCAATTCTTGAAGAGAAAGCGGCACACGAGATTTACTCGTTGGCATGAGGAAGTAGATTTGATCAAAGTGGAGATCATCGTTAGGAGAAACAGCGTCCATTGGCGAACCGATTCTCATCGTTTCGGAGCTGCAGAGGAAGCAATTTGGATTCTGTGACAAAACATGCCATGCTTTGACAGGGTTCTTCAATTGTTGCAACCTACCATCCAAATGAACAATATTAACATTGGATTGACCTTTGTTTGCAGCAGCATATAATTGATGAGGTTGAGTAGTAGATGCTCATGTTCCCATCATATATATATTATTGTATATATATATGTGCTTTAATTCCTCTGTTTCACAAGACTCTCTCTAAGTATGTGTATGTGGTTTCTAATATAAGAGATTGTTTAGTTGTGGTAGGAAGAGGGTGTGTGTTTGTGGGGGGTTATTTATAGGCAAAGTAGAAGAGAAAAAGAACACGAAAGTGATTAAAAAAAGTGTGTACTATTGGAGATTTTTGTGTTGGATGGACAAACTAACATAATTAAGAGTAGTTCTGGATATTTCTTGGATACTTCCTTTTTGTGTGAATACAAATAACTGATTCTGTTCAAGATTCCTAGACGCGGGTATGTTGCTTTACCCATGCTGCAACCAAGAATTCTTTTGTAATCTTAAAATATAATAATTTAATATTTATTTTTATAAATCTTCACTATTTACTATTTATATAAATTTTCCTCCATCATGATGTCACAAAGTAATGTGGTACTTATTGTAGAGATGATTATATATATGTGTGTACTTGTAGATATATATGTTATTAATTAATTATAATTTCCGTACAAATTAAAGCTAATTGATCCAACAAATTATTACAAGCATAATTATGAATTTTATCATCTAGTTGAAGTCAAGCCTAGCTAAGACATGCATGTACATGTTCATGATGACTCATTAATTGTATATGTTAACTTTCCTTTTAGAATGAGACCAAATTGGACTGTCTACTATATGTTTGAAGAATTTGTATAAAATTTGAACTGTATTAAGGGTATCTTGTTCCATCGTTGAAGAATATAAAATAAAAAAGTTGTAACAAAACAAATATATATATTTGAATAGAAAAATGTTAAATGTACATAATAAAATACTCTTCCATTCATTTTTCATCTTATTTAAATATTAATAATATTGATAAATATATTTGCACTTACCAACATATTCATCAAAGTTATCTACATTTGAATGAGTGAAAAATAAATGAAGGAAGACTGTGCTGTGTACCTATAGCACTTCCCTTTCAACTGTTTGGATGGATAATTGCGCGTCATGCACACACAGACCTAGCTATTTTAACTGTAGATGATGGTACAGAATAATGTTTGTTGTTTGGTATCTGTAAGCAGATAGGTCATAAAAAGTTACATCATGAATGATTGAAGCCATACAAATAGCTAGCTAGGTCCATTCCACGAAACATCCTTGAATTTTCCCTGCTCTTGCTACCTAGTATTTTGTTTCTTTGTTTTCACATTAATTTTCTCTTTGCAATTTTTCATTTTTACAAACATTTTATGCTTCTATCACAGTGTGCACCACCTCTTGTTGCTACCTATACTATGGGAGAAATGTTATTTGTACATTATAAAATTTTATACATTCATCTATTTTCACTCACAAATATATAAGATTCACAATTTATTTTTTCTTTTAATTTATCAAATGTAAAATTGCACTTATATTAGATAGAACATGTATTTATCCTCTGACTTATGTAATGCTATTATACCTTTTAGTAATTTGTAACTTATGTGTCTTATTAACTCTATTTTTTTAAATCTATTAAATCAATAATAATTAAATGAAGAGCATTATGAGTGCTGGTACATATATTTTAATTTATAGGCAGATATTAGAGAAAAACGTAGAATATTTATTGAAACAGAAATTTTTTATGCACAATAAAAAAACCAACAATACTACATGTACACTATTTTTCAGCTACTTTCAGTCACCAACAACTTTTTAAGGTGGGTCACACAAAAATATTAGTTACAAACCATATGCATTTATTGACAAAACAATTAAGATTGTGTATAATATATAATATGCACATCATATATCATATGTTGCAATATCATCTTTTTTATAATATGTGATATATATTGTGCACAATATGTGATATCTGGTATGTACAACAGATAATATATATTATGCATATTATATAATATATGTTATGTTTTCACTGCTTTTGATTGTACATAGAAATGCCTTTATTGAAATATTGTTAGTGAAGTTGTGAAACACGAACATCTTCTTGAAAGGACTGTGACCGTAGAAAGTCGAAATGTGTGGGTTCTTGTGACTTTGAATGCTAAAGTAACACGTGATTATGATCCATATATATTGCCTTCATTTGTTGATCGATAGTGAAGACTCAAATCCAATAATAGAGATTCTAACTTGGTTTCAAATTCAATACACCAAAACAAGCTAGCTCACTAGCACTTTAGTCAATATTGGCTTAAACAAGAATCTGCCACAATTTTGGGTCCTTATGTATGTGTGAACAGAAAATGGATTATTCAGTTATTATTATCCCTAATCTTGTAACACATATATATTGCAAATATTGTGCATATACTCTACAAACAGAACCAAATTTTGACTGATATAATCATAAGGGTAATCTTCAAATAATTTAAACCTCGATTTAAGGTAGAGAAAATTTTGCATCTATCTTCATATACCAAGAATTTTTTCCCTAAGATTAACAAAAAGCACAGCCACAATCTTTAATGTAAAGAGATATTGGCACAAGTTTAATAACTCGTTTTTATAAGCACTATACAACAAAACTAAGATTTTACTATCTTTATTTAAGTCATATTAACGGTCTCGTTTTTCTGAACGCATGTTTAAGAATGAAGTGTTAGATTTCTGCATACAGAATAACTTTCTGTAGACAGATTCTCTCCTTCTCTTCTCTGTTCCGCCGATTAAGCCGTCGACATGAGTGACCCCACAATCCCAGCAATGAGAGCAGTAGGATCACCCAACACAGCAGATACAACAATCTGCAAAGCCAATGCAGCAATCTCACAACACTTCTTAACTCTCCCTCTGCTCCTCCTACTGTTATGAGTAGTCCTAAGCATGTTCTTCAATGCAGGAACACCAATCATGTTACTACCACTACTCTGACCATTGATTCCCACTCCCCTGCTTCTTCCAACATATATCTCATGCCAATTCTCCATCAGCATCTCCCTAACACAAGCCACATGCAAGTTATAGCTCTTGCACTTTGATCTATAACTCCAGCTTCTGTTCTTTCTACCACATCTGTGACATGAAGAACTCACTTTCCTATACAGATAAAGCTTCAATTCTCCATCATCAAGAACCATTGGAAGCTTTGCACAACAGGGGTGAAGGTCATAGCCACATGACTTGCAATGGTAGACAAATCCATTCACATCTTTTTCACATGCATTGCAGTAACGTGGGGTGTTACCTGGTGGGTGTGACATGAATTGGAAGTTGCATTTTGTGTAGAATGGGTGGAACAAAGTGAGGGTAGGTAGAGCACAATGCATGTGGAGGTCATAGTCGCAATTCGTCGAGCACCGGTAGCGCGAGCCGATGCCTATTTCCTTGCATCCATCACATTTGAATGGGAATTCTGAGTACTCAAACTTCAGCTTGTGTTGAGGGTGATGGAAATGAGATATCTCATTGTATTTCATGGTTCTGTATTTGTCTTGTGTGTGAGTTTATGATGAGCATGGTAGCATTTTGATGTCAAAAGGGTGATTGTATTTATATGTGGGAAAAAGGGGTGTGATGTGGGTTTCCTGTTGAGGGGTGATTACTTACGTGCTTAACAAGAATATATATAAAAATATAAGAATCCGGATATTTATCGCCGGCTAATTCGCTCATCACGGGAGTTTTTTGAAGAGATAAAAGGCCGGCAATGAAATATGTTTCATTCTTATAAACTGGACTCAAACTTCTGACCACATAATTAAGGAACGAGATGAGCTACTATCATGTCACATCTCATGATTACAGAAATATGCTATATGATAAAACTCTATGACGTCATGATTCCTCTAGTTGGTTGTTGTTGTTCTAGGGGTGATTAGGGAGACAAGAAAGTTTGTGATTTTGATGAGGCTTGTGGTTGAAGCAAATGAAAAAGAATTATGCCTCCTTAGGAGGTGGTGGTGATGGAGTGGTAAATAGAGAGTTCATGGGAATCCCCATGTCAATGGGAAGGGAAAGAGGTAGACAGACGGACATAAGGCATATTTGGAGATGCATGCCCCACCACAGAATATATACTTTAGATGTTGTTATGAACATCATGTTAGTACATATTATCAATGTTATGCAGATCATGAAGAAGCAGCAATTCAAAATTGCAGGGGAGTGATTCATTTTTTAGTTATATAACTAAGTATTTCTTCCTTTGTGAGTCTATTTTCAGAAATATTATTGACAGAAGGGTCTTCTCAAATGATGCAAAGGATTAAGGGTTCTGCATAATTTTTTTTCTTTTTTTATCTCTAAATTGGATTCGTTTTGTAAAGAGCTAAAGATGACAGAAAATGATATCTATCTATCAATGCAACCTCCCTTAATTAAAGTTTTTGAACAAAGAATGAATAAGGGGAATAAATTCCCTTTTTTTTTTTTATCTTTAATCAGTAGTTTTATACCTTCTTATATTTAGCTTCATTGGTTCCAAGAGAGAAATTCTTCCTTGATATAAGGGCTTATCCATTTGTATCTATCTTCACCACCAATGATGCAAATTTGAGGGAATTGATTCTTGGATTGAAATTAGTACATCACAAGTTGGTTTAACTTTTCGAGGTTATGGGTTTAACCAAAGATGCATAGTGGTGATTGCAAGGTGTCACAATGTGATAGACATATCAAAATAGCTTTTCTTTTAAGATGAGTGAGTGATTGTGCAGAATTTATGCTATATCCTTAACTCAATAGTGCTGAAGAACAAGAACATGAGCAAATGTCAGAGAATTAAGCAACCTAGCTAGTTGAACAATAATGACGAAATACTACTTTTATACCCTTTTATCTCTTCATATAATTTGTTGACCACTTTTTGTTTTGCTTTGTTTCATTTTCCATAGAAACAAAACATTAGGAATCTTTGTTCCAGCAAGTCATTTGTTTGGTCATTTTCTCCATCCACTCCTTTCTGCAAAGAGTTATATATATATATATCATATCAATCAAAAACTTGAAGTGAAAGTTTCATGTTGTTATCTGTTGTGGTCTCGATCATATGTGCTGAGATCTTTGTGTGTTTTGTCCATGTCAGGAATGAAAACTATTCCTTCCATCTTCCCCCTAAAGCCTTACAAACTAACTAACCATCTTTGGCTGCTGCACAAGAATCAACTCTCTTTTTTTTATAATAACAAATTACTTAATGATAATAAGAAATAGAGGACTAGGAAAATAAAATCTGAGCCATGACCACCCCTTTATACCCTATAATTTAAATCTCTCTCTATTTTTGCATCACCTTGGATAATACAACCCCAAATACTTCAATCATGCTAATTGTGATTTGATATCTTCCCCTAATTTTCATACTTAAACTATTGGATCCAATTTTCATCCGCACATTTTCTTACAAAGTCATTCAATTATGTATTGTCACGTCTGCTATGATTGTGTTTTCTTCCTCTTACTACTTAAAAAGTAGCATTTTAGGTCAATATATCAAAATTAAACTCTAAACTATTTATATGAAAAGTTTTTAACTTAAAGAAATTGGATACTAATTATTATTATAGATTTAAAATTATATTAGATACAAATTTAGAGTTTTGTTTACCGAAGGAGATGACACTGAGACTGAGTTGCAGAGCTCGCTGGATCGCATTCATGTGATGTCTGTCAATGGCGGCAACTCAACTCCACAAACTGAAACGCTTCTCATTCTCATTCGCAATCACAAAACCAACCTCGTCTCTCTTCTTCTTCTTCTCATCATCATCGTCATCGTCCTCTTTCAACACCACAGCGACAACGACAATCTCAACCTCCCAGATCCTCGTAGAAACCGCTGTCTCCATCCTCACCCACCACCGCTCCAAGTCTCGCTGGACCACCCTTCACTCTCTCTGCACCCCCAACAATGGATTCAGCCCTACCCAGTTTTCTCAAATTGCCCTCCGCCTCAAGAACAAACCCCACCTCGTCCTCAACTTCTTCCTCTTCACCAAATCAAAGTCCCTCTGCAACCACAACCTCCATTCCTACTCCACCATCGTTCACATCCTCGCACGTGCCCGCCTCAAAACCCATGCCCAAAACGCCATCGCACTCGCCATTCGCGCTTCCGAGCTCCAAAACGACGACGACGATGATGGGCATTGTCGTTTCGATTCGCCGCCTCTGAAGGTCTTTGAGCACCTTGTGAAGACCTATCGAATTTGCGATTCGGCTCCGTTTGTTTTCGATTTGTTGATTAGGGCTTGTTTGGATTCTAGAAAGGTTGAGCCTTCGATTGAGATTGTTAGGATGCTGATATCTCGCGGGATCAGCCCCAAAGTTTGCACCTTGAACAACTTGATTTCTAGGGTTTGCAGAATTAGGGGTTTTGATGCTGGGTATGAGATTTACAATGAGTTTTTCAATGTGGGTGAGGTAAAAGAGGGAATTTTGAAGAGGGGTTTGGGTTTTAGGTTTGCCCCTAATGTGCATACCTATAATGAACTGATGCTGTGTTGCTATCAAGATGGTTTGGTGGGGAAAGTTGAGGAGATTTGGAATGAGATGGGTGAACTTAAGTGTGTTCCCAATGCTTATAGCTATTCTGTTTTGATGGCTGCTTTTTGTGATGAAGGGAGGATGAGAGATGCTGAGAAATTATGGGAAGAAATGAGGAATAAGAAAATGGAGCTTGATGTTATTTGTTACAATACTATAATTGGTGGGTTTTGCAAGATTGCAGATGTTGAAAGAGCTGAAGAATTTTTCAGGGAAATGCAATTGGGTGGTATTCACAGCACTGCTGCAACTTATGAACATCTGGTTAAGGGGTACTGCAATATTGGGGATGCTGATTCAGCTGTTCTTGTGTATAAGGATATGTGTAGGAAGGGTTTTAGGCCTGATGCTGCAATCCTTGACATGATGGTCAGGTTACTTTGTGATAAGGGTAGGGTTGATGAAGCTCTTGAGTTTGTTAGGATTGCAGCCAGTAGATTTGATTTGGTTCTCAAGGAGAAGAGTTATGAGGCACTGATAAAGGGGTTGTGTTCTGAGGAGAGGATGGAAGAAGCTCTGAAGCTTCAGGTAGAGATGGTAGGGAAAGGGTTTGAATCGAGTTCAGAAATATATGGTGCTTTTATTGATGGGTACATTAGGCAAGGGAAGAAGGATATGGCAGAAGCTTTGAGGAAAGAAATGCTTCAAATGCAGATGCAGAGATGATAGAATATGCGTTCTTGTTTGTCTCTCATGATGAAAATGGTTGACCAATTTTACTTTGTAGGTTTTGGAAGCATTCCGTTGATAAACTAATCAAAATTGCTTAGCTATAGAATGGTATCATTATACATAGAAAACAAAGTTGCAAAAATGAGAATGAATTAAGGTGCAATGACTTAGGCGTATAAAATTGTGCATAAACAAAATAACTCCACTAAGAAATTCTCATGAATCATGACAGAACTGAAAAAATAAATAATATATTTACAAATTAAATCATAGTAAATTTAATATTTTACAGGGGAATTGAATGAGAATCACAAAGAGGGTAATAGCCAAAGGTTGAAAAGAGAGGAAGCCAAAGATAGAAACCATGTCATGAAGGCCATAATTGCAGATATCCGGTATCTGCTGCAAAACTTTGCAGGGCAAAAAGAACCATGGGAGTGGAGAAGAAGATCCACAACACTAGTTGTTGAGCATGCTGCTGCTAGTGTGAGAGTTGATAATACCTGTAACAAAATCAATACCAATCTATCAGTTTCACATTAACATCTACCTATGTTAACTGATAGAATTTTGATGAGAAACTGCATACCCAATCTCCAGCAACAATGATCAGAAGTATTCCTTGTTGACGAATCGGGCATTTGACCAGAACAGAGTATCCATCTACCAATGTTAATGTGAAACTCCAAGGTATGACCAGACCCATAACTGTAACCAAATAGCTTTGTAGTGAAGGCAAAAAAAAAAAAGTGAACTTGTTAGTATACAGAAGAATCAGTGAATTCAATTAGTATGCAATTGATGTCTTCTCAGCTTCTACCACTCATGTCATGCAGATAACAGAAACACAAATGTAATGATAGTAGCATACTTAGGTTGCTGCTTTTGTTGAAGTTTACAGAACAGAACAAAAATACAGAGATAATAGAAACAAAACCACAAGAATATATAGTGATTTTTGTCTCTGGTCAATTTTGTGTCTTTTATCCCAGTTTTTACAGTTTCAGGAGTATAGAAAATACATAACTTTTCTCTTTAAAATTTCCTTGTTGTCCTTATTATCAAACACCTTTCTTTTATATTTTTGTCCTTGTATTTCAGTCTTGTATACATCACCAATCTTATCATATACAACAGGAGAGAAAGATTATCAGAAAATTTAGATGAAAAAAGAGGAAAGTACCAGAAAGCGGTGTAGCTGTAGAATTCAACACCCAGAGACATAAAGAGAAGGGAAGCAGATGAGAATATGGTCTGTCCCAATCTTAGACTGAAGCTGGCACTGGTGCCCACAGAGCCAGGTAATGCATCCATGGAACCAATTCAATGCATGCATGAGTTGCACTGAAATAATTCCTATTCCTGAGTTTTCATCTTCCCTTATGAGCTATGATATACTTCTTCTGTCACAGTTTCAAGGCTTAACCACAGTTTCCCCCCACCTCCAAATTCATGGCAACTTTTTGCTAGCACAAACACATGATACATGACAGATAAGAAGAATATCTCACAAGTCACAAATCCCAAGACTTGAACAAAACTCAACACTTCACCCCTTTTGCCAAGTGTGAAAGAATACAAAGTGGAATAGAGGAAGGAAATTCCAGCACGTAAGGACATGTGAAGAATGAAGATGCACTTTTATGAAGAAATCTCTCTTCCAACCAGAAGCTTCAAGATGTGAATTCCTGCAGGTTTTTCTCTTTTTGTTGAGGTGGAAGTTTGGACTGATGCAAAAGGCTTTTGATGTCTCCTGATTGAGCAATGATGTGAGTTTGGTTTAGCTATGATGATGATGTTGTTGACACATGGCTACTTCATTTTTGGGTGGCATGTTCCCTATGCTACTATAACTAAATACATGATGAGGTTTCTTTTGCAAGGTTTAAGGTGGAATTATATGAACCCTAACCTTTTCTTTTTCTGATTATGGAACTAGAAACGGTTATCATGGCATCAAAATTAAGGAAATTTCAACTCAAAGGAGCAAAAGGCTGATCCAAAGATGACTCCTTTTATTTAAGATTCGATTCTTTTTTTATATTCCATGTCTCTCTTCTTTTACCACATATTTAATTTTATATGCTTTTGAATGGTCGTTACTCATAATTGTAAGGGACAAGACAAGGAAGGCATCAATATCTATGTTCAAATTGAATTTGTTTATTGAGTGTATGACTAGAGGCACATTGTGCACCAGTGCTTTCTGAATAGGGAACTTGGATTTGCCATTTGTGAAGGGCGTGATGATCCCATTTTCACTGGAAAGTGATGTGATCATGTGAAACAATAGTGGTAGTGGTGTTAACCAATCACAGCCTATTGAATGAACAAAATACATAGAAATAGGTTAAGTAAACTTTATGAATCTTCATCATCAAGTCATAAGCAAACAGTGAAAGAAAACATAATTGTACCATCTCAATTATGCTTCAATTTTCTAAGGCCCTTTCATAAAATTGTTTTTACTAATCAAAAAGCCTTGTACCATCTCTTTCTGCTTCAATTTTCTAAGGCCCTTTCATTTTGTTTTTACTTAAGTTTGAAAATTAAGAATAATCTACAGCTAAAGAGAAAACATAAGAACCATCATCTCCTTTTTTTTTCTCTTTTTCCTGTTTGTGTTGTTTGTTGAGAAGAGCCTGTTATGAAGAATAAATAAAAATTAAAAAAATTATTAAAAAAAAAACCTTCACAGGCATGCGGATTTAATACAAGATACCAAAAAATGAAATGATTTGTCCAATAGGCTTATGATATGTAGTCACCATTCAAAATGTAAATGATTTAAACTAGCAAGTAGCATAATGAGATGGCCTAATGATTTTCAGGGTTACATGGGAGCATAACTCCAACTAAATCTTCTTGAACCTGAGCACCTACTCCTCCTCAAGACCCACTGCATCTATGCACCAATAAAAAAAAAACACAATAATGTCATAAAACACATTCTCAGAATAAAAGTAAATCAAGATAACTAAAAATGGGGAAATGAATAGCAATGGTGCAGTAAAATGCTACAAATGGCATTGCACGTTTACAAATTGAAATGGTAGACACCAAGAAAAAAATAAACTTCTTTTATCTTGGCAACTGAACCAAAAAATGCACATCGCACAAAAATATTCGGTTGAACATCATAAGCTGTGAATAAACATAATCTGGAAGATATAGAAGTGAATAATAACATTTCATCAAAAAGGCCACAACTAAAAAGTAAGATCAAAATAGAAAAAGTGGCACTGCAAGATTGAGGCAGAACATGCACAAAAGAACAGCAACTTGAGTCCATATACAGCCTAAGAACATACATTACATATTTTGATGGATAATCCGTACATGATAATGTTAATCTTTATCAAAAAGAATAAAATTAAAAATACATGACAAAGATACTTTCAGCCTTCAAACTCTAAATACATCTTGATGCCATCTCCGCATAGAGACAGAAGTACAGAACCAATCACTTATAACTCAAGTTGGAAAGTTAAGCCAGGTTTAAAAAAACAAAAGAGTATAAACCTGATCTGCAGTTTTCAACTCTCTTATTGCTTTCTTTAAAGAATTAATAACATAATGTTTAACTGTGAAGAGAGATTAAAGCATACATCTATGGAGAACCCGATTAAACATATCCTCAACTTAGATGCCACTTGACCAAACTTATTTTATCCTTTCAAACTCAAAATCTGCTTCAAAGGATCCCAACCATGGACAACAATACTAGATTGACATGCAATTGACATGACTGTGATCTAAGCTTAGCTATATAACTATGGTGTCATGAGCATTGACACTGAATGCAACATTTACTTTGAAAAACATCACATCTTTTTATCTTTTTTATGTACTTCAATTATTATGATCTTAAGATGCTGCAAAAATAAGCCTATAAATCCCAAGTCTAATACTTAGTTACATTCGTAGCTATACACAAAACATAATACTCGCATCGCAGAAAGTCTTCATGTAACAATTGAAACTAACGCAAAAATAAATAAATAAATAAATCCTCCACTTCCGTAAAAACACAATTGAACCCAAACACTGAAGTTCGAGATTTTATGCCCAAAGAGATAATTCCCTCAACATTCGCACGCAGCACAAAAGAAAAAGGGGATTTTTCAGGCAGCGTAAAAGAAATTCAATTGAAAATGGAAGAGAATGTTTGAGGCGAATTACCTGATGAGACAGAAAGGAGGATCTAAAGCTCGAGCTTGAGCTCCTCTTTCTCGCCGTTGAGAAAGTGAAGAATGTAAGGGGTGACTCGAATAACGACAACCCAAGTACCGAACATGGCGACGTGAGATTTGAGCTGCTTCAATGCGGCAGCTTTGTCTGGCTTGCGCATGAACATTCCTGGAAACATGGTTGCTCCTCTGAATGATTCGAAATCGATCGACGAAGCTTAAACCCTAGGTTTTGTCGTCGAATTGGCTCCTCTTCGTCGCTGTCTAGGGTTTTTGGTTTCTATCTAGTGCTGCGACACCTCAAGTTGCGTTTTGTACCATAGCGCTTTCCCTCTTATTTATTTATTTATTGGTCCCAATTAAAAAAAAACGAAAGAAGTACCTATAGCCCATAAGGGACACGAGTATAGGTAATGATAAGCCCATTAGCATTTTGCACTTGAAGCTATCTATATCTTCCAAATGATGAAACAGCCCTCAATCAAATTAGAAAATTTATGGAAGAATTGAATCTTAGCCATTGGTATTTGAACCTTATTATACTTTAGATAATCAATTTCAGGCTGAGTTAGCTTATTATAAAAGAACTTAATTTTCATCCTTTGTACAAAATATTTACACAGTCATTCAATAATGTGTTATCACATCAGTTGATAGTATTCTTTTTCTTTTATTATCTTAAAAGACATACAGATGAAGAGTTTTAATTAAATGACAGTGTAAAACACATTTACACTGTCAGTGTATCAAAATTAAGCTCTTAAAAAATTAAAACTCTGGTGATTAATTTTTTTATTTACAATATTCAAATTACCTTACTTCCAATAGATTTGGTATAATATAGTAATCACAAGTTTTTTTCACATTTTTATTCGAAACTGAAAATATATACTCTTTATTTAAAATGTACTAATAAAACATGAATCAAATATGATTTGAAAATCATTAACTAGTATATTTCAGTAACATAGTATTATATAACTAGTAGAGACTTTTACCAAAAAGAAATACAAATAGTAGAGAATCATAAGAAAGGAAGTTGACTATCAAATCAAATCACTTATACTATCATTATTATTAAATAAAATAATTTTGCATATTGAAAGATGGCTAGTGATATGGAGAAAACACGTGTCGCGCAGAGAGAAGGTGTGGAGCAGCATAGGAGAAAAGGTTGGGTCACAGGAAATGGAATCCCAGAAATGATGACGTGTGAGTCTTCAGCAGCCAGGAAAAAACAACAGTCAACGAGAGTGCATTGTTTCTGCGCTGCCTGCATTAAACCCAACTGCAGTCTCATTTTTTTCTTTCTTCCAATCTTCAACACAAAACAAAAACCCTATTTCCCAAATTCTGAATCACAATTCATCGGAATATGATGATGAAGATGAAGATGAAGATGAAGATGATGCCACCATCTCCCTCTCCCTCTCCTTCCCCCGTGGTCAACAAGTCAACGCTACAATCTCCACCGCCCTCCAAATTACCGGTGGACTTCAGCCCTCCCTTGATTGCAATGGTCGTTGTCGTCGCCGCCGCCTTTCTCATTGTCACCTATTCCCGCCTCATCTCCCGCCACCTAACTCCCCCAATCCACCGTCTTATCCGCCGCATACGCCGCCGTCGACGCCGCGCACGCTCGCTTCTTCCCTCCTCCTCCGGCGACTTGGATTCCCTCCCTTATTACGACTCCCCTTTCGATGGGAACCTCCAAACGACGTCGTTTTCGCCTTACGGCCTCGACGACTCCGTCATCAAGACCATACCTTTCTCCCTCTACGCTGCCGCCTACGACGGCAATAACAACTCCTCACGCTCCTCCGCCTCCTCTCGCCGTGACTGCGCCGTTTGCCTCTTCGAATTCGAAGACGACGATTACGTCAGAACGCTACCTATTTGCTCTCACACGTTCCACGTTGATTGCATCGACGCCTGGCTCCGTTCTCACGCCAATTGCCCTCTCTGCCGTGCCGGAGTTCTCTCCGCCGCGTCGCCGTTCACTCCGATGTTCGCCGCCAGGATCCGCCCGAGCCTTGACGACGACGATACCATATTCCACCGCATCGCGGAGGATCATCATATTCCGGCAGAGGATCGCCATGCTCCGGTGGCGGAGATCACGGTGGAGGTGCCGCCGCTGCCGGAGGAGAGGTTCAACGGGAGGGACTTCCTGTTGAAGAGGTCGTATTCGTTCGGGTTCGAGAGGAGCTCGGCGTCGGAGAGGATGATGGTTATGGAACCGGCGACGGCGTCGCCGTGGCGGTACCGGAGAGGTAGTAGCAGCAGCAGCTTCTGGAGCAAGAGGCCTTCACCTTTTGGGTCTATAGGGAAGCCGAGAGTATTCTCTTTCAGGTACTATAGAGGGATGAAGTCGCCGTTTTTTCGCCGGAGAGGGTTTTTCCCGTTGTCGGAATCAAGCATGAGGTACGGCGGCATCGGCGGAGGGAGCTCGTCGCGGCGGAGCAAATCAATCGCTAGCCCAATGTTTCTGAGGTCGTCGGTTTTATCATCCACGGTGGCGGGCACGGCGGCGTTCTCGTCTAGCCGCCTAAGGTGCGGCGATCCAGAAGCGTTGCTGTCGCCGGAGAGGTTCAACAGAAGATGATGCAGAAAGAGAAGCGAAGGAAAAGGCCAAAAGAGGAAATGGGTTGGAAAAAAAATAAATTTTTGGAAGGAAAATGGATTAAAAAGGGACACGTGGAGGGTTATGATTGGTGGGTGGTGTAGCATTGGAGGAACGACCGGAGATGGAGGTTGAAGTGATTGCAGAGAGAAGAGGGTGGTGGCGGTGGCGGTGGTTTGTGTGTGGGTCAGGTCAATGTGAGAATTAAATGGAGGGGTGGTCGCATGCGTTTAATTTAATGAGATTGGTCTGCCAATTTGTAGAGCCTCATTAATGGTGGGTTGGAAAACTGCATTAAATTTTTGAGTTGTATAGAAAGAGAGAGAGAGAAGAAAAAGCAGTACTAGTAGATAGCAGTAGTAGGAGAGACTTGTAGATAGATCCATAGATAGAGAGAGAGAGAGTGTCTAAGCTCAGAGAAGAGTTCTAATGAAAAAGTTCATTCATAATTGAGAGAGAAGAGAAAGAAAGAAAAATGTTAAATGTGTCCGACATTGTGCTATGTACCAATATTACGCTTGTAGGATTGAATTTGTGGATGGGTGCATCAAAATTTTGCAAAGACGGTTTATTTTGCAATTGCAAAAGACACATTTTGGTATATAAAAATTGTTGTAATAGTGACCTTACTTACCTAGGTTTATGGCCTCATACGCAAAGGCATTAATTGTTGATGGCATTGGGATATATGCTGACAAGCAAGCAAAAGCATTGGTTAGTGTAGTGTGTGACTCTTTCTGCTGCTGCTACTGTGGATCCTTTCATCATCGCATAATTAATGCCATTTATAACCCTTTTTGAAATTTTCGAATCTGTTTTCTGATCAATGCATGTCTAGTATTTTTCACAGTTTTGTTCTTCTACTCCCTTTTTTAACCTAACCCCATTATTATTATGGTGTATGGTGAATCTATAACTCAACCTTAGTTAGCTCTTCAAAGCATAATAATCCTTTTCTTTCTCCTTTTCGACAAAACATATCTAAGGCCATAGTCCACCTATCAATATGACATTATCTTAGACAATACTAATTGTAGCAGTTTAATTGGTTTCTTCTTCTTATTTTTACCACAATTAGCAATATATTTATTTATTATTTTTAATTGAGTAGGAGACTATGAAGGGAATTAAGTTGTAAACCATAATGCAGAGTCACCGTTAACTTTGTAAGGGTATGTTTGCATTCATGTTAGAGTCTTCTAAAATCAAGTTTAATTTTTTTTGAAAGTAGTGAAATGTTGTTTAACTTTCTTTATAGTAAAAATCCTCAAGGGAATTTGAGGATAAAACCAAGATTTTTCCAAAATAATTTAGAGTTATTTTCATAAAATTACGTTGATATTAATTCATTTTTGATCAAAATCAATTTTTTAAACTTAAATTCATGCAAATTCTAAACAAACTCTAATCGAAACACATATCCTTGAGTCCAAAGTTGGTTCTTCTCTTATGAGTTTTCACTTTACACAGCTAGCCCATAATAATTCAAATTGGGCCAATAATATAAGTAAATACAACACTATATAATTGGTCCTTTTAATATGAGATTCACCATAAGCGATAACTAACTAAACTCTTTAAATATTTAGTAGAATTCGATTCAAGATCAATTACTTATTATATAGATAATAAATATTGTAAGTAATAAAAAATATTACTACCTCCATTCCAAAATAATAGTCGTTTTGGCTATTTTGGTTCATTGGAAAACTAATGAACCTAGACACAATTTGCATCTAGGTACATTAGTTTTCCAATGAACCAAAAAAGTCAAAACGACTATTATTTTGGAATGGAGGGAGTATATTTATTTTACCTATAAAAAATAGTTAAATATTATTTATCACTTTAAATTTTTTAAAAATTATTTGTTTATTTCAACTTTACTCTTTCACATATTATCTTTCATGCCTCCTGTAAAAAAATTATAAAGACAATAAATAGCTTTAGATAATGCAAAGGAACAGAAGAACCATAAATATAGAGTATAGTGCAGCTAGCGATGGAGTTAAGAGGAGTAGTATGTATGTATTTATATCCATGGATGGCAGTAGGCACATGCATTATTAATTAATGCAGAGACGAACATTAAAGCTAGCACAAAGTGTTAGGTGAGAGTTATGATACTATAGTACAGATATTGCATAAAAATATATATAGAGTATTTCAATTGCATAAATATTTTAGCTTACATTTTTATTTTTGGTTTTTACTTGATTACCTACAATTATTTTATCATCTTTCACTCCATCACACATAAATGATAAATCTCTAGAGCGAGCCCATAGTAATTAATTAACAAAAAATAAAACGCTTGTAAAGCTCAGAAGAAAATGTTTATACAATAACATGAGAAAAAGAAAGTAAGAAAGTGAGACAGCTGTTTGATTAACTAGAGAAGATCTACTTCGTGTGATTGAGAAATACTCAATCCATTCCAAAATAATAGTCGTTTTGACTTTTTTGGTTCATTGGAAAACTAATGTACCTAGATGCAAATTGTGTCTAGGTTCATTAGTTTTCCAATGAACCAAAATAACCAAAACGACTATTATTTTAGAATGGAAGTATTACTATTTTTTTATTTTAATGTTGCTAATAAAAAATTTAGGTTAAAACAAAAACTCATCTCAACTTGGAAATCAGACCATTCCTTCATTTTAAATGCTTACAAAATTACTAGTACTAGTACTATTAATCGAACCCAATAAATTATATCAATACATGAGCAGAAAGTCGATCAGATAAGATAAAAGAAAAATATTCTCATCCTAAAATGAAATACTTTAAATAACACATACTCTCCCTCTGTTCTAAAATATAAGTCGTTTTACCTTTTTTGGTTCATTGGAAAACTGTACGACATTTAATTAAGATAGCTTTGGGATCGTGTAGCAATCCTATAGTTGATTCCACCAAGCAAATCATTCATTCAACTTGCCTAACCTATAGTATATGCATGTAACACAAGTCCTTGTTCATTTTCTTCTTCCATTCAGTTCTGTCTTCATCCTTATCCAATTCTTAAAAAGTCAATCCTTGAAAAAGTCACTATGGAGAATGCAACAGACAAAACGTTAAACAAAAATACTAAGGACTAGTTTCAATTTATAATTTATAATTTATTTAAACTCTTATATAGAAATTTACGATTAAGTGGATATAATATAAATTTTTTTATTTCCAATATTTTAAAAAATACTTTGAGAGAAGTTAAATATTCTGACTTATCTAAAAGTACTAAAACAACTTATGGATAAGTCATAAGTTATATAGTCAAACGGAACAGATCGATATAATTTCTGATAAATTCAAAGTTAAAGAAAGTCAGAAGTATTGTAATTCAAACGGACTCTAATTGTCATTATTTCATACACTGCGTCAATATTCAATTTCATCCTTAATTTTTGACATGATATTCACTCTAACTTTTAAATTCTCCTCATCTACCGTTTAATTTTAGTTATCAAACAGTATTTGAGAGTGGTACTAGTACTCTGTAAATAGTAAATACCTACTACTAATACTATATGAAAAGTCACAGAATAAAAATAAAAATTGGACTTAATTAATATTTCGGCTGAAATTCCAAATCTGTATGAAAAAATACTGAATGAAAGTTAGTATTAATGGCCATTAATATTGGGTGCTCATAAAATTATAATATTCTCCAGGACATTGCCTCAATATTGACCTACATTAGCTGGTTGATGCACTACTTTGCATTATTGGTCCGCCAGGTGGCCTAATTAATTAATTAGACACTCACAAGTCACAACCATACACCATAAATTAATTTACCTGCATTAGTAGCCAATTATTAATTAATTAGTTTATTTCCTAATCAATATATACCCTGAAAATGAGTTAATGGTTGTGGCTTGGTTATTACCTAAATAATAATAAGAGATGTACCACCTAAATATCTAGTTAGAAGTTCAATTTTTAATCATAGCTGTAGAGATGATCTTGTGATATGAGATTTATTTTCTTGAGAATTCTCATCTTGAAGAAACTAGACAATACTACTTGCTATGGATACTAAACAAAATATATACAATTACACAAAAACATTAATACCCAGATAGTATTATTATTAGTGAGATTACCCCCTTATATGGTTGGTAACCAATAATTAACCAGCATGCAGGGATTACAAATTAAGGATTGATTAAGCTTCATTACCATAAGAGATAATAAGACCTTATTGATATTGTAAATATCTTAAAAATGAAAAAACATAAAAAAAACACATAAAAACTAAGCAATTACTAGCACATTATCACACTGGATATCTATATTTTCCTTCAACAAACTTTCACAGCCAAAATAAATGCTCTAAACAAGCAAAAAGATCTACATGTATACTATAAAATCAAATCAGTCACCACATATAATAATCTAAATTTTTAAATTATTAATTCAACTTAAAAAAATATTAAATTAATGTATCATATTAAAAATTAGATTAACAATTAAAAAATAAATTATTATATATGATAACTGATAATAACTAATTTTATAATTAAAAAAAATATTTCTCTAATGTCATAAAACCGCTAAAAGAGGCTCATAAAAACACACACCGGTACAAAACAAAATACATTAATAATAATAATAAGATAATGTATTTTCATAAATATTGGAATTTAATTTATTGCTTCATAAGCTCAACTCAACCAACTTTCCTAACCCCATAACCCCTGTTAAATTCATGTGTGTACATACCCTGTTATCTAATTTCCTTACAAGAAGGATTCATTCATACTATATCACAGCCTCAATTGTTTGTGGTTTTTTTATTCGAATCATATTATAATAATAACAATAATAATAATAGTTTTTGCATATAATGGTGGATATGGATATGACAATGGAGGAGGTGTACACTGTGAAGGTGGAAGATGCAAGGCTTGCAACTCATGAGAAGCCATCAGCAGGTCCTGTTTACAGATGCATTTATGCCAAACATGGTCTTATGGAATTGCCATCTCAATTTCACTCTCCTTGGGATTTCTTCAGGTTACTCACTTTTCATTTTCTTTTATTTCTTATTATGGAGTGGGACATCTTTTCAATGTTGTAATGTTTCATAAATCTTGCAGCTACAAGAAAGAACAAAATGTTGTCATAATATTTGGGTTTATGTACATAATAATGCAATCATGTTTTTAGATGAAATTTTTTAATTATTGGGTGTACCCACCATTTCTTAATACACTTTTTGTTCGATTAAAAACTTCATAATCTATCAATGAGGCTTGACACAAATGGTAAGCGGTTTATGGTCTCTTAAACAATGGTTCAAGTACGAGTCTAGTGTTTGGAAAAAATTCTCACTGAGAGTCTCACCTACCATTCTTAGGTACGCGATCTGGGATGACCGATTAGTGGAAGTGAAAATGGTGAAAATGGCCCATGCAGGTCTCGAACCTGCGACCTTCGCGTTATTAGCACGACGCTCTAACCAACTGAGCTAATAGGCCAGTTGGTAGTAGTGTCGATGTGTAGTTTATTCTTTTTTGTTAAGAAATTCTCTCAGTTGCTTCATCTTTTTGGTATTGGGTGTAGAAAGCTAAGATCTGAAGAAGATAGAAATATGAAGTTGTGTTGTGAAATGATTTCAGAATTTATTCTTATCAGTTTGATGGTTCTTCCCTTTGCAGGGACTCTGCTACCAGGTGCCCCACCAACCCTATGCTGGGTCGCCGTCAAAAGAATGATTCAAAGGTTCCAACTTTCACAATTTTTCGTACATCACTTTTTGCAATTTAATCTCCACTTATTAAAATGTGCACTAATATAATTTCTTTTTTAGAGTAATCCTTATTTTTTAATTAGTGGGGACTGAATTATAAAAGAGATCAATATTTGACACTATTCGCAAATCCCTTACTATTATAGGTGAGCTTGGTAACAAGTGTGAAAATCAAAATTTGATAACATAAATGTTATTAATAGGACTTTTTTTTGTTTTTATATCGACTAATATTTCATACAATAATACTTTTCGTACAACAGAAATACGTCTAACTGTATTCAACGTGTGCTATATATAATATGAAATGTTTGTTATACGTATAGCACACATTCTTTGTTATGTATAGCACACGTTGGATACTAGTTGAACGTATTTCTGTTATACGATCAACATTATTATATTTCATCTACTATTAGATGACGTGTGAGTTTTCGGTAGATAAATGTCTTTTACTACATAGACCAAGAAAAAATTGAAACTTTGTAACACACAAAAGATCTTGATATCTAGTTTAGTGTCCAACATTTTTTTTTTCTTTTCATTTTTCGCTTGAATTGCTTTAATGTGAATGTTGAATTGGATTTGCAGGTGGGTCCCTATGATTGGATCACATATAAAGAGGCTTATGAAACTGCCATCAAAATGGGTTCAGCCATGAAGAGCCGTGGAGTTAATCCTGTAAATGAACCATCTTACTCTATCATGGAACTTTGTATTAGGAAATTAGATGTTTGATAAATTAATCTAACACAAGTGCTTTCATAATTCATATTATCATAAGGGTGACCGTTGTGGCTTATATGGAACTAACTGCCCAGAATGGATAATTGCAATGGAGGTAATATATTAATAGCCCTTTGTTTTGGTAGGAAAAAAATTATACTTAAGAAACTCTTTAACATGTTAATCTTGATTAGGGTCCAAATAATGGTTTTTAGTATCTGGTTCCTACTCCTAGTTTAGTTATAGTTATGCATGAAAAAGTTTAGTTCCCAAAAACTTGATTCAAATTTGCTGTTTGCAGGCTTGTAACAGCTATGCAGTAACATATGTTCCATTATATGACACCCTAGGTATGTGTTTTGTGCTTTTGCCTATTATTTAGTTTCAAATTTCAATTCTTGGAAATGACTTCAAATTGGATATATATATGTGTGTGCCAAACAGGTCCTAATGCAGTGGAGTTTATCATAAACCATGCTGAAGTTTCAATAGCATTTGTACAGGAAAACAAGATTCCTTCTGTAAGTTCTGTTTCTTAGAGCACAATCTTCCATATCTGTCGGTTGCATGATCTATGTAGTGGGACAAGGATTGGTTATAGTTGATTTACTATTCTTGATGCTGCCTTATAAGTTAGAAATCTTCAACATATAAGTAATTTGAATATTCTATTAGCTATCAGCAATAACTTGTGCCCCGAGAAATGTTTCTTGAAGATAACTAGCCTATCATATTAGAATTAGACAACATTAAGCATCTCCTTTTAAGTTATTTGTTTTCTGTTTCCACAGGTTTTGTCCTGTCTTGATCGGTGTTCTTCAAATCTTAAAAGTAGGTCGAAGTCAAACGCCTCTTCTTTCTCCATGTTTCTACTAGATTAAGGATCTTTCATTCTTTTAATGGTAACCAACATCTGTAATTTATAAATGGTGTAGCTATTGTGAGTTTTGGTGATGTTTCAACCACACAAAAGAAGGAAGCAGAGGAACTCGGCTCATCCTGCTTCTCTTGGGGGGAGTTTCTCCAGCTGGTAATGAATATAAGGCCTTGAATTTCAATTTCATATTGATGTTTAAAAGTAACAACTAACTTGATCTTTGATTTGAGTATTACAAGATTTTATGTTTTCTAAAACCCTGTCTCTGCCTTTCTGTAGGGAAATCTGGATGAGGATCTACCACTAAAAAGAAAGAGTGACATCTGCACAATCATGTACACAAGCGGAACGACCGGCGAACCCAAAGGTGTCATTATTAAGAATGAGGCTTTCATGTCTGAAGTGCTATCTGTTGACCAAATACTTAATTTAACTGACAAAGTGGTAAGATTTTCTTGAAGGTTCACAAGTTTGATGCAAATAATTTTTCAAGCTTTTGTCTTACTTTGATTGTTCTTTACCTCTTAGCATGTGAGAGTATTGCAATATGTACTTATTTGCAGGCAACAGAAGAGGATGTGTACTTCTCTTTTCTTCCTCTTGCTCATGTATATGACCAGATAATGGAGACCTATTGCATCTACAAGGGTGCCTCAATTGGATTTTGGCAAGGCGTAAGATTCGGATTCAGTTCTCATCATAATTAATTTCTGGCCTATTCCTTAAATTTTCTGTCATAAATTTTTCATGCAGGATGTCCGGTTCTTAATGGAAGATGTGCAGGCACTCAAACCAACTATATTTTGTGGTGTTCCCAGAATCCTTGACCGTGTTTACGCCGGTAATAAGGGAACAATGCTTTTTGCCAATTCCATTGTTGTGTACCTTTATAAGCATTGACTATAAACTTTGTGCCTGAAGGTATCAACAGCAAGATTTCATCTGGAGGAGCACTGAAAAGTACATTGTTTCAGTATGCATATAACTAGTATGTTTCGCCGCTAAACTATACCGTTTTAGACCTTTGATTTTCTATACAACTGCAAACTGATCTGGATGCTACTGGTAGCAAATTGGGATATCTGGAGAAGGGTCTTCCACAGGACAAAGCATCGCCTCTATTCGATAGGCTTGTATTTGACAAGGTATTCCAATTTGTAGTTTATACTTTATACCATGATTTCTGTTCAGAATGTTTGGATTGAAAATTGAAACAATGTTTTTAATGACAGATAAAACAAGCTTTAGGTGGACGAGTTCGCCTCCTGTTATCAGGAGCTGCTCCTTTGTCTAGGCACGTTGAGGAGTTTTTGAGGGTCACTTTTGGCGCTACTTTGGCACAAGGATATGGTATTGTATTTGACTATTTGTATCTTCTGCTATACAAGTGCTTATATAGCATGATTTTGGGCTACCGTGGCTTTGTTCTTGACTAGTTTAAGGTTCAGGGTTTAGGGTTTATTTCACGGATGTCATTGCTGTATTAATCTGTTATCGTTGTGATCATGTGATAGGTCTTACCGAAAGTTGTGGTGGGTGTTTCACTGCATTAGGCAATGTGTTTTCAATGATGGGAACTGTTGGAGTCCCTATGACAACCATTGAGGCCAGGCTTGAATCTGTGCCAGAAATGGGATATGATGCGCTTTCCAGCGAAGCCCGAGGAGAAATCTGCTTGAGAGGGAGTACCTTGTTTTCCGGCTACCACAAGCGGCAAGATCTAACAGAACAGGTCATGATTGATGGTTGGTTTCATACAGGTAATAAAAGCCTCATCTTGTTATGGATTGAGGAATTCTGAAAGACAGTCATATAAAGAATTACTAGTTCATATAGAAAAGTGTGTTTTGGAATTCAAATTGATTTGAAAACCATTGCAGGTGACATTGGAGAATGGCAGCCTAGTGGAGCAATGAAAATTATTGACAGAAAAAAGAACATCTTCAAATTGTCTCAAGGAGAATATGTCGCCGTGGAGAATATCGAAGACAAGTACTCGCGGTGCCCTCTTATTACATCGGTATGTTTCCGCATCAATCGCAGAAACAACCATTAGGATCACACTTTTACTGGATTCTATGTTCTCATAGGAAAGTTTATATGTATGTATAGTAACATTGCAATGTACCTCAAACCATTCAATAATGTATAGTGACTTTTAATTTTTTCTATGCAGATTTGGGTCTATGGAAACAGTTTTGAGTCATTCTTGGTGGCTGTGGTTGTCCCTGAAAGAAAGGCCCTTGAGGATTGGGCAGTGCACCATAATTCAACAGAAGATTTCAAATCATTATGTGAAAATTTGAAGGCAAGAAAATATATTCTAGATGAGCTCAACAGCACTGGTCAGAAACACCAAGTATGTATATACTACTACATATAAATTGCACAATTTCTTGCAGTTAGTTAATTTTATAGTATTATGCTATTTTAGTATAATAATGATAATAATAACATTAGTGGCTGGATTTAACATGTGAATGGTGTTTTGTCTCAGCTTAGAGGCTTTGAACTGCTAAAAGCAATTCATCTGGAGCCTGTTCCCTTTGACATGGAGAGAGATCTTATAACTCCAACATTCAAATTGAAGAGACCACAATTGCTCAAGTACTATAAGGTTTGTTTCATGATCTGTGATCAATATTGTAACTACAAATTTACTTAGAATTTGTGGTATGATTCCCAATTTATACCAATTGTGCTTACTTTTCATTATTTATTTTATTTATAGGATTGTGTTGATCAACTATACAAGGAAGCAAAGGGAGCTATGGCGTGAGTGCCATGTGGCAAGCACGAAATTCTATGTGCACTATTTTATACTTTCTGGCTGTTTTTCTCAGAATCTATTTGGTATCTTGTACAGTCTGATGCATTATATATTTATATATATATTAAGAGTGAAATGCTATAAACAGAACTTGTCAGATATATTGAAACAGAAACTACCAAAATCCATTCTGCTAGTCTTGTTGAGATATTAGTACTTAATAACAAGACTAGTTGAAAATTTATAATCTTATTGGGAGATCTTGTAATGTCTCTTTGCTTTTTTCTGTAAATTAGTTTGTGTTTGTTCTCATGTTTAAAGTTACATAAATTAAGCACAAGATTACTACCATCTACTAAGTTTAGCAATGCTTTTTAATTAAAATATGGTTTAATCACACTTTATTGTTGAGTGACTAATAGCACTTTTGAATTTCATTTAGAGCTTTTAACTTTGACAAAAAGATGCTTTTTTCTTTAAACTTTGGTGCTTTTCAAATAAAAAAGGGCAAATAATGCTGCAACTATTTTGTGTAATGCAGATGCATGAATTACACTATATATTCATTCTACTTGTAAGAGTACAATGATTTACCACATCAATCATTTTCTTATATTACATTCAAATAAGCCATTTGATTTCACATTTTTTACACATGCAAACTGTAGTACATAAATGAACCATGAAGTAATGGCAGAGTATTTCTATGTATGAACTTCCAACAAATGAATGATGCAAAAGACAGTAAATAGGTTTCAATTCAAACAAAGTCCAAATTGTGCTATTTTGTGTGTGTGCCTAAAAAAGGATGACCACAAGGGCCCAAATTGGATACACCAACAGAAGGATTATGCCAATGGAGTTTGATATGCCATGAGCTTTTGTGAATGAGTTTCTGAATCCACCAGATGCTCTAATGTGCTCTTGCAGCAAATAGCATGCAATGATGAGACATACTACAACTCCAACAATGTTGTCTCTGAATGTGCTTGCAAATAGAGAAGGAGCAACCACAATTAGAAGAATCAATGCACCAGGCAATTCCAACCAATCTGCAGTACCAACAATCATGATTTGTTACTAAATATTAAGAAATCTTTCCAAATCGAGTTTACGAGTTGAGTTTTACGATTCCAGTTTGTTTTGAAATAACAGCTTTGTAAATGTCTAACTCTCATGCTTTACAAGAATTCTAAACCCTACGTAAAAATAAAGTTTATCTAAACTCATGAAAGTTTCATTAGATTACATATACTGCCAATTTTTATAACCTTGTTTGTACTTGATTAGTTTGAGACTCGTTATGTATTAATCGTAAGACCAATATATACTATATATTAAGTAAAATATAGTCATAATCTTTGATCTGATTATTTGATATAATTGAAGCATACTTACCAGGGAAGTGTCTTGGAAAGAAAAGCCTAAGTACAACAGCAATAGAAGCAATCCATTTTCCAATCTCTCCCCTGCATAGCCAAGAACATTAAGCATATACCAAAATGATGGTTCAAAATTGATGACATTATTCAATCCTAAAGAGGGTAATGAATGACCTCAAGACAGCAAAAATTACTGAAGGCAAGCTGAAGAAAATGTATGGAATGAGCAGTGATGTTAGAATGTTTGTCTTCCAATTTGTTCGGTCCAAAATCAACAGATAGCTGCAACAAATAAGAAAGAGTAATAATCAGTTAGACTTCAAATTTTTACATATTTTAATCTTAATACAAACTAACTACTTGTAAGAGACCAAAAAGTCAATAAAAATTACAATTTGGACAAACTTCAAATTTGATTTCATCAAAGATAGAATCAATATAATACAATGAGATGCTGAATGAATACACTAACATAACATGGTGGACCTTTCCTACCATTATTAATGTTTCTTGTTTGATCTTATCCTTACCCTGAAACTGATCTATCATCTAACCATTAATAAGAGACATATTAATGAAGCATATATTTGAGATGTGAAAGCACATACCTCTACTATACTAAATGTGTACCACACATAATAGGTGGGTAAAGTAGTTAAAAAAACATTATTTAAAACACACATCACATTAAAAATGAAGGATAAAAAGTAAAACTTTTTCTTGATAGGTAAAAAGGAATAAATAAAAAGGTCCAAATTGAACTCATCAATAAAATAATACAGTCATGGTAAAGATTTTTTCTCGACCTCTTATTAATCACCTCAATCGGGACTAGATGATAATCATCTAATGGTGAATGAAGTGTTTATCGGCATGAAAATTAAGAAAAGAATAATTCGTATAACATAAGATTTGGATTCAAAAAAGAGTGACAAGAGTTGAAGAGACATGGTTTGGGAAGAGAGGGAACATACATAGCAGCAATAGCAGCAAATAATCCAAAAAAAGAGGCTCCAAAGCCAAATCGACCAAGGCTGATGGCATGTTGAGCAAGCTTGTTAGCAGCTAGACTCAGCTCCTTCAGATCAGAGCTAAGCAATTGAGTTGCTGCTTCTTCTTCAAACCTCATCCTCTTCCACATCCTCTCTTAGCTTCCACAACTCAAAAGAAGAAGAGGCAATGATGATAACAAGAAAGAAGAATAATAATATATAATCATCATCAAAACAGAACAATAAGAAAGTCAAACAAAATAGGACCCAAATCAAACTAATTAACAAGCATATACTCTACAAATCAAACATCTACATTTTACATGTGACGTGGTCTCTTCCATTAATGGCCACGTGTGCATTTATTGTTTGCCAATAATTTAGATGCACTATGGCGTATGAGTGTTTGACAGCTGGCTTTGCTGTCTCTCATTATTATGTTCTTTTTCTATAAGGAAAGTCATGCAAGTAATGAAATCAATATAAAATATACTTACCAATTAAGTCCACCATCTAATAAAAAACTTTTACTTATTTTCACTTCTTATTTCTATTTTATATATTTTCACATTCTAATGAAAGACTGTAAAATTTTATTATATTTTTATCATGCATTTGTTAGGTGTCATGTGAATCCTTTCCCTGACTTTTTGTGTTGAAAGGAACATAATGTATGTATATAAAAAAAGATTAATGTAACATCCCCTCTTAGTCATAGTTCTTATTTTTTTCTTTTGGTGCTAAGTCATATATATTACAAGAGAGTATTGTTATAAGAACACATAAAAATGGAAAGTACAAATTTTGTTACAATAAACTGAAACTGTCATTACCTGAATTAACTTAAATTGTATTTTTTTTTTTTTACTTCATGACAGTAACACTGTCATATTACTGACTACAAAGGAATATGATGGTAATGTAACGAATGAAGAAAAATAAATATGTGTCTGATATGGACATTTTTTTGGTTACAGTCTCATATGGATATTTTAATTTTTGGTTAGGTATGCCATGTATCATCTTTGGGCCAATATTTGTTATTTGGGCATACTCGGTATACCTCTTACATATTGCATTTCTTTTCCCCTTCTGTTAGAGATAAAAAGATGTTTGCATTTTAGATAAGCATGATTAGTAGTTAGTTATTAGTTTTGTAGTCTATATAAGGCATTGGTGATTGTAATCATTACTCATTCAATACCATTCTATATCATTCTATTTCTCATTTCCATATTTTCTCTCTTAATCTTGGGTGTGGTACCATGGATTTTCACACCTTCCAAAGATTGGGCCTTCACAAACCTACAGAGAAAAGATTGGTCTTCGTTCCTATTAACTCTTTTGGTACATTTAGTCATCACCAAGAGTTGACACAAGTGGTAAGTAATTTGTTGTCCTTTAAGCAAAATTTCGGGTTCGAATTTTGTGAATGAAAAAAAATTTTGTTGAAAGCCTCGCATACCATTCCCAGAAACGCGACCCGGGACAACATATTAATCGGGACGAAGCTCCAGACACTATGGACAAAAAAAAAAAATCAGCTAAGCTCCTTAGTCGGAAATTCAATTTCAGATAGTTTGTATGAATAGGGTTTGTGACAAAAAGTTTAACTCCTTATTATAAGGTCTCGTCTCGAAAGAATTAGCCACTATTATCGACAATAGATATCTTAAGTAATAAATAAGAATTAGCCACTATTATCGACAATAGATATCTTAAGCAATAAATAAAAAAGTAAAAGGTTGAGATAAAACTTATTTGAATAAGTTGTGTATATAAATTAACACAACTTTTATATTTTGTATTGATCAAGGTGTTCGTGTTTCTTCAAGTATAAAAGTTAGAGTCAATTAAGTCTACCTAAATTAGCTTAATTTAATTTTTCAAATAATAAACAAAAATGTCACTTGGCACATATTTATACATTGCCGTTGTTATGTCACTAAAGAAGAACAAGTGGCAATTGTAATCACAAAAATGTTAAAAATACAATACACTATAAATAAAATAAAATAAATGGTGGGATAAACATGGATTAGATACTGACAAAATGAAAATACATGAATTAGAGATATGTGATGATACCTTGATTACACATGGAAAGTGTGTGAGGGCATCCAAATTAAAGTTGGATGTGACACAAATGTATATCCAATACATGATACGGTAATATCGCTAAGATTAAGATTATGATTATGATTTGACCATGTACTTCATAATTGCCCCGTTTTGAGTAAATACTAATTGTCACGAAAATTTCAAACTCGTGACCTTATGAACCTAACTAAGCAATGCACTCTCAACTATACGTTGGAGTTAATGGATGTATTCAACGGTGGAAGCCACCCTTCCATTTGTCACAAGCCAAGTGGCAACCTTGTTTTGGCATTTCTTGGCCATTATTGAGTGTCGTTTAATTAAACAAATAATAATGCTGCTAGTATATATATTGAAATTTAAAATTAGACATATTTATAAAATATCCATAAAGAATAATGCATGGTAAATGAAAAATCACTTTAATATTTAAGAGTGATATATTAGATGTTGGTACGAAGTATAAAATAATAAGAGTATGAACAGAGTCTGTACAAATAATGAGAAATAATAGAGGAAGAATAAATTGAAGAAAAATTAAATAATAAAATATATGAGACTCACATATTTTATTAATTAAATATCTAAAAATATATCATGTTCCATTATAAAGGAAATATATTCAAAGCAATCTTGAGTGGTCACCTTTTCTTAGTTTTCTCCTGTAAATAAGACAAGTTGATCTATCAAATTGGATTAGTAATATTTACAATAATGTTTAATAATGTTTATCGTACAATGGAAATATGTCTAACTAATATTTAACGTGTGCTATTTATGATATGAAATATGTGCTATATGTACATGTGATATACATATAGCACACATTCCATATGACGAATAGCACACATTAGATTCTGTTGTACGACCAATATTATTGATACTAATATTTATGTCCATATATTATTGATGCGTGATCCACGCTAACCTTTAGGTCTTTGTTAAACGCAACATTAATGTTTTCGGACATGCATGTCGTATAGTGACACATTGAAGATTCCTATTTCTTTTATTATAAAAAGAAATATGTAGAAAATAAGAAGCTGTCATATAATGTTATAACATTGGAAAATATGGATGCATTTCATTCGCTACATGAGCGTGAAAAATGGATATCTATATAATACGTATATAATGCTTGATGAATACATATTATATTACTTTCTTAAATCATTTATACGACGCAATTAAAATTTTAAAATAATAATCACTTTAATATTTGAATTTTAGTTCTCTATCATCTAAAATGTATTAAATATATACCATGTATGATGTACTATTTGACTTTATATGTATACACATATCCTAACTGTCAAGTTTTTCATATATTATGGTTTCTTCCAACGATGCAAAATAACATGACAACACATATATTATCGGAACGTAAGGAGTTATGTATAACAGATCAAATTCAAAACCAAGTTCAGAATTAATCAAATCAAAATACATAAACCGCATAAATCAAATTAACGTGCCAACTAATGAAAACGTAATCACGAGAAACCAAGCATTACATACATAACACACAAACAAACAAACAAAATATTAACATATTCGTGGCTTTACAAACCTTTACACGCAATAAACGTAAATAATATACATACTTTATTATCATACATATTGACATTAAAATTAAGATTGAACTGAACTTATGAATTACGATGATAATTTATTTAATTTAATTAGAAAGTGGAGGCCTTGGATAGTGACTTAATGGTAACAGTGGGTCCCAGAACAAGTGGCTTATAATCGAACGTGAACGTATCGTAACGCATGAAGAATTCCACCAAATACAACCTGCACAGTAGTACCACCAGATTCTTAGCCGGACACTGCTTATTATCGGCTGTAGCCTCATCTACCTCGCGTCCATTGGACCACAACACGTGTCGCAACAGCCTCTCACCATCACCCACGAATCTACGGCCCACAAACTCCTCAGGGTTATCAAAGATCTTCGGATCCTTCGTAGCGAACGGTTGATATCCAAAGATCATTTCCCCTTTCTTGATCTCGTAGGCTGCATCGTGGCTCTGCACCACCAGATCCTCCCTCGCTTTCGCGTACTGATACGGTACGGCGGGTTCAATCCTCAACGCTTCGTACACCACTGATTTGGTCAAAGTCATCTTATCCAACGCTCCCAGGCTCACCCCGCCTTCGTCCCTAATAACGGTCCTGATTTCATCAGCGAGCTCTTTATGAAGATTCTCACCGGCTAATCCTACCCATTTGATTAGGATTGGGAACTGATTCGATAAACCACCGTAAGCGTTGAACCCTAACATGAAAACCAGATTGTGACACGCTTCGTCGCGCTTTATCCCCAATTTCTCGGCCTCATCGAGCACCGCCGTGGCCGCCGCCGATACGCCGTCGTGTAGTTTCTTGTAACTTCCCTTGACCGTCCAAGCAGGAAACGACACCGTTCTGATCAGGAAATCCTCCAAATAGCTGAAGATTTTGGGTAACCCTAGCGTGGCCAATGGAGCGAGCTGAACCGCGAGCCATGTCTCGACGAGCTTGGGACCGTCGTTTCCGATGGCGGTTTCCGTCGGAGGCTTGTCGGTCAAGAGGCGGAAGAGGAAATTGAAAGTGGCGGCGCCGATCGTGGAATTGAAGCTGGCTTTGTGCGATTTCCCTGCGATTTGGTCCTCCATTTCAGTGAAGTGGTCAGAGAGTGAGCTTCGGAAGAGGGGAACGAAGCTGGTGTGCTTATTGGATAAGATCTGGAGGAAGAATCGCTTGAGGAGGGAGTGGGAGGGTTCGGCGGTGTCTTGGAAAGCGCAGGTGCGGTAGCCGCCGGTGAAGGAGGTGGAAGGCATGAAAGTGCCGTCGAGGACGTCGCGCTTTTCGACCTTGGAGTTGTCGAAGAGGACGGGGAAGGAGGCGCCGTCGAGGAGAGCGATGACTCTGGGGTTGGAGGAGATGAAGGGGCCCGGTGGCATGTTGGTGCGGATGACGGTGGAGTTGTACTTTTGGATGCGAGCGGCGAAGAATTTGTCGCGGCCTTGGTTGTAGAAGTAGTCATGGCGGTCGTGGAGTGGGCCGAAGAATGGGAGGCCATAGCTTCCCGGTATTGGTTTCAGTGGGAGGTGATTACTCTTCTCTGCCATCGTTGTTTGGTTGATGTGTGAAGATAGAGTGAGGGAAGAAGAGTGTATGTATATAATGAATGATGGAGCAGGTTGGCGATGATGGTGGTGACTTGGAAGGAAGAGCAGTTGAGTTGTCATGAAATTATATATATATATATATATATATAAAATTTATTTGTTTTGAAATTATTTTATTTTATTAGATAAATTATAGAGAGAAATCAGTGTTTATTGTTATGTAAATAAATGGAAAATTCTTTATTATTACATGAATTCTTGACGTACGTAACAAACATGGTAGTAAGAATTTGGTATGATGGAGTTGGCCGTTGGGAGCACTGTGGGGGATGGATGCGTGGAGGGTTCAGGCCAAATGAAAAATAATAATAAAATATAATATTATTTCAACAATTTAAATAGGGGAAGTGCTATTGGTACTGATTTCGCCCTTTTAGA
The DNA here is from genome assembly GCA_013621005.1 of Aeschynomene evenia. Classification (NCBI taxonomy): domain Eukaryota; kingdom Viridiplantae; phylum Streptophyta; class Magnoliopsida; order Fabales; family Fabaceae; genus Aeschynomene; species Aeschynomene evenia. The sequence continues at coordinate 32,055,252 of CM024266.1, read as the reverse complement.
ACTTAGGCCCACTCCTCTTCGAGCCGATTTCTTCAACACTTGAGCTCCGGTAGCCTTCAGAACGAGGCGGGAGTGTACCTGAAAAGACACTCTGACGTTCAAGTCAGTATTGATTCTAGAGAGCAAGTATGAAAGCAATAAGTCTCAATCATCTATGAATCAAAAGTTACTTACCTGGTTTAGGTAGCCGAGCTCGATATAAGGGGAGCTGACATAATTACCTTAAATGCTCATTATGGGTAATGATGAGGCTTGTCTGGTGGGAACGTTCTTATTCGATTTTTACTCGGCTTGAAGTATTCTCCACGTGACTTAATTCTGAGTAGGATGGGCCGAGTTCCGTGTGGTGTGGCCGAACGACTTTGGTGATTCGGCCCTAGTCCACTACAGGTACATATCACACTATTTATCATATATTCAATGTTGACAACTTTGATAAATATGTTGGCATGTTATTAACATATTTATCAAAATTATTAACGATGGAAAATGAATGGAAGAATATTATATTATGTACATTAAGTATTTTTAATACATGTAAGTAACTTTATTATCATTTTCATATAATAATGAATATTTAAAAAGAGCACTAGAGGTACAATAGAAAAACAGCCAACACAACCAACAAATGGTGCACAATGTATATAACATAAATTGCACAACATATATAACATGTTGCAAAGAAAAATGATGTTGCAATATGTGATATATGTTGTGCACAATAGATAATATACGTTGTGCACTTCATATAATATACGTTGTGCATTTTATATTATATATGTTATGCACAATTTGTTCGCTGTTTTGACTGATTTTTTGTTGTGCCCAAGTATTTCCCATTTAAAAATTAACATTTACAAAAATAGTAGTAGTAGTATTGGATAATGCATGGTGAATTTTCCTTTCCTAGTGTTTACTCAGTCATCGACATTCGACGACTTGACCATATGGGTGCCGACGAAGTAGCCAGCTTAACGTTGAAACTGGCAACTATGTTAATAAAACGGTAAATTGAAGAGGAATTAATTATGCGCTATTGTATTAAGAATCACGTCTACCAAAATATTCCAAACAAATTAAAAAAACCTTCTTAAACTCTAAACAACAATAAATATGTATTTTTATGATTAATATTACTTGTTTTTTAATATATTACCTATTAACATGAAGTAAAATGACAAAATATCAAATCATTTTTATATAATAAAATATGAATGGATCCACCCTAGATGGATGCATAATGATATTTTGTCACATATATGAGTATCTCTAATCAATCACCATCCTCAACACTACACATGGAAATGTGAACATACAAAAGGAGGTGTTTTGTTGCATTCACATTATGATAAGACATATAGATACTGTAGATGTTACCATGATTAACGGACTCTCATTATTATTCTTTATTTCGAGATCTATTATCTATAACTGTGAACAGAATTGAGAAAATAATTAATTAGTTTAGTCTCTAAAAATAACTTCATCAATAAAATAAAAAAATAAATTAAATAAATGAAAAGAATAAATATTCTTTCCATTCAAATTATTTTAACTATCTTTTCTCTTTTTTTGTTTCTTTTTATATCTACACCTTTTATAATATTTTCCCTTTTAAAAAAATTATCATTCCTTTTATAATCATCATCTTTAATAATATTTATCTTTTTTTAACCTGACATTATTAGAAAAAAATTAAAAAATATAAAAATAAAAATTGATAGAAAAATAAAAATATGATTTGACGAACATGAAGTACCCGGAATATATGTTGCTATTATTATTATTATTATTATATAGAAATTAGAATCATGTACAATCATTTAATAATATGATGTTCAATTGAAATCGATCCTCTCACGTTGATTTTTTACATGACAACGTCATATACACTTTATCTTCGTTAATTGTCTCATATCTTATATCATGTACATGTGAGAAAAGTACATATCATAAAAGATATCATCGCTTAAACGTTTCACAATATAAAAAAATAAATCTCTCAATGACTCAATCTATTGAGTAAGTGGAGCTAAATCAAGTTTAAAAAATAAACAGGAAGAGCATCTTTTGGATTTCGTGAAACACGTTCAATTAATTAAGTTAATTAAACTTCAACTAAGCATATGATGGAGACTAAATTATTATACCTGGCTAGGTCCCATGGGGGCAGGATCTAATTTGGACAATTATGGTGAGTCATCATGATTTTTGGGGGATCATTAAAAAAATGAAATACTCTATAAAGATGGTGATAGATCGATAGTGGAGTTTATATTTAATCGATAAAATTAAGATATAATTAACTAATAATGCTTGACATACAACAAAAATATATTCAACTTGTATTCAATATGTGTTATTCATGTTACAGTATGTGTGCTATACGTATATGTAATATACGTATAGCACACATCCTATAACATGAATAGCACACATTGGATATAAGTTGGACGTATTTTTGTTGTACATAAAGTACTATTAATAATTAACTTTCAGGTAATCCAAACATGTGGAATGATGTACTTTTCAAATCTATATAAATTTCCCTTTTGATGGTCATCCACCATTTTTATTATTTTTTAATTTACTTACTTTTTTTTAAAAATACAATTTAAGCATTTCATTGATGTTTTTGAAAAATCTGGAAAGGAAAAGTATATTTTGAATGCAAAATAGCTTGATTCATTGTATTTTCGTGTCAAATTGGTACAACACGTTATTTGGGCATGCACAAGTTATGTCACCCCATGTTATTTCTTGGTTATGAATTAATTTTCTTAAATGCATTATTCGTTGTGATAGTAAGTATTTATTTTTCTTCCTTGACCATATTATAATTTAGTCTTGGATTTTATGTTGACTGCAACCCACCATTTATTTCCTGGCAGCTTCCATATATGTAATTTTTTGTTGAAAATTTTTTAAGGTGCAAAATACTCCCTCGATTTTATTTTTAATTGCTTGACTAAGAAAATAACTTAAAATATTATTTTTTAAGAAATTTAAGATTAATTTAGAGTAATATTCATCATATTGATTATCTCTTATTTTAACTATTTAATTATATTTGTTCTCTTTCTTTCATTAATATTAGACTTAGAGAAAATGATAAATATTATACAAGTAATTACATGTACACTATAAAATCAGTCATCATCAGTCCCCATATGTAATAATTCAGAATGATGATGACTGTTTTAAAAATATTTCTCATATTATATTGTCCAAAATTTTGAAAATGACAATTATATATGAAATATTAAGAGTTTAATTATTATGTAACGTTAATATAAAATAGTTTTTCATTGAATTTAATAAGATGTTACCAAAAAAGTAATTTTATTTTAAGATAGTAAGACATGAAAATCAATAACATAATCATAAAGCAACATATAGAAAAAATATTACACTGCCTCTCCTAATCAACAAGAATAATATTATGCTATTTTTATTTTACATAAAAATGAATACCTCAATAGAATATCAAACTCATTCCCTTGAATTTATTTACATTTCTTAATGAATACAACCCTAGAGCTAGGCATGTGACCCATAAACTTAGTTATAAAGGACACATCACAAAATCGTGATTAAGAAATTCACTAACAACTAACCCTAAAATATTAAGCTACTGGCCATAGATGGCTATATATGCGTCCCTCCTAGTTATGGCCTATGTGCGTTTTCTCCTTTTTTTTTTGGGTCAACACTGTCTTTATGATTTTCGTTGTACTTTCTTTTTCTTTTCTTTTTTGTTGGGGATGCACATTACATACATTATTTAAAAACCAAGTGGCTGAAAGACCCAACGAACAAAAACAACTAGCCCAACATGACACAGAAGAATCGTTCTGGATTTGAAAATCATTCTCAAGTAACATTAACAAGTGGAGTCATACCCAACTTACAATGCATTTGGTGAAATGTACACGACATAAGAAAAAACTTTTATACAGAGATAGAAAAAAATTTATGTATTTTCAGTACTCCTTAAAAATCAGAAAAAGAGACACAAAATTAATCAAGGACAGACTGAAACTGCTCCAAACATGATACAAGGACTTTATATTCTGTGTTTCAGTTTAAAAAAATAGTCATATGAATACTGAATAGTGTAAAAAACTAAAAATCTCTTCTTACATTACACCACAGCTCGTGTCATATCATATATGAGTATAATTCAAAAAGAGAAAACAAAAGTTAATGGAAATTCAAGGGCAGCAGTTTCCATTGAATACCAACTAATACAACAATCTAACCCTAGAAGATGAAAGCATCTGGGGGTGGTCCATATACTGTTCTCCAAGAAAGTGGAATTCGCCACTTGTCACCTTCAATTCCTGAATACAATTCGGGCATAAATCATCAATATATCTACTTCGCACGATAAACAATTTACAATTGCCTTGCTTATTATCTGGATAACAAAAAACAGTTCAAAATTGTTATAAAAAAGGAAAACAAAGCTCACCAGAGGTAGGATGACTCAGTCTTAGAAGTTTGCATACTGCCTCGGCTAACTGAAACGAATCGGACATGTTATCTCCTTCGGAGCAATAACATAACAAGCATGTGACCTTCAAGCCTTTAGCCTGATACATTAAACCAAAGCCTCATTATCATCATATCCATATTAATTCACTTTTTTCAGCAAGGTACCAATAAAATAGTAAGTTAGGTAGTGTTTGGATTGTATCTCAAGGAGTGATGGCCCGAAAGTAGTCCGGTGGTGGTTCGGTTAAGGGACAATGATGTCCTTTTATGATATTTTTAGTCTCAGTCCTCGTTACCAGACAAGATATGGAAACCGTCATTTTGTGTCTCTATATTTATGCCCTGGGGATACACTCCAAACACTACATTATAGACCACCCTAATCCTCCTGTATTTTATTGTCTTCACAATGCTTATTGGTGAGCAACTGCTATATTTCACCCGTTTTGCCTTGCCTTCATCGCGGCATGCTATGATGGAAAGAAAATTACAAATAACGGGATAGAAAGTTTTTCAAAGGAACAAATCATGATGACAGAAGCCGCCAATTATCAAGTAAATGTGTTGTATGAGAACATTTATTTCCTTTTCTCATTCCTATGTTTGAATTATTTTAAGAGTAACAAGAAATACGACTTATCATCAAAGTAAAGTGCACATATGTTACCTTGAGAAAAGAGAAAAGTGCAGCAAAAGGTAAGCTAGCATAATAATTTTCTTCTTCTTGTTCATCTTCCTCAGAAAGGATATCTTCACGAGTTATATTTCCTTCAGCTAAATCACTAAGATATTTCCAGTGCTTTTGAGAAGGATCATACTCCTGAAGTTTCTTCCACCCAAGCTGTTCACAGTTTTCATCCGTCCCATCAGTGTTGGCACTAGAGAGATAATACATCTGCAAGCCACTGATAAGATAGAAAATAGATGTGTCAGAAATGGAAAAATAACTCAAAGCATGTTCTTTTCAAGACCAAGCTGGACTGATGCATTTCACAAGATTGTCAAGGTGAAAAGGGACATATCTTCATTTCATAAATTTATAATTTGGAAAAAAAAAAGTTACAATCACAGAAATGAGCGAATTGATTATCTTAATAATAACAATATGAAAAATAAAAAAGTTACTGTCTCAACTCTCACCTTGACATATCAACATGTTGCCACATTCTAAAATCTAAGCTTGAGAGGATAACAATATGCTTCTTCCCACTGCCAGCAACAAAGTCAGCCAAGTTTTTCGCAAACTCAAACATCATTCCCTGTTCAAATTGAGATGTATTAGTAATGACTTCCCCCATCGATATTCCATAATTACTTTTGTATTATTCAAACATTACAGATCAAGCATGGAACTAACATTGAGGCATGTATAGTGGCCATCCATAGTAAATTGTAAGTTACTTCAACAGAACCACTAGTCAAGCAGCCGGAGGTCTATGCTTATTAAGAAGTAATTGTACATAATGTTCTTAATAACTACACTAACTCAAATTTGTGTACCTTAAAAGTTGGAGATGTGCACTTCAGAGATGAGTTTTTCACATAAAGTGCATTCCTGAACACCTCCAATATGAAGGGGACAGCAAACTGACCCCAAAAAGAAATATGCATTGCCTAGGACAGCGACGGGACATCATGTCCAACGTCGGAATAGACACCAACACTAGTCTCTTAATATATCCATCCATTAATAAGCCTATGATAGTTAATGTCCATCATTGCAGGGGGAAAAATAGTTAGGAGGAACCAGCAGAAAAGCTCAAGATTACAAACTTGACGGACCAAAAGATGGGGACAAAATTAAAGCTCATGCATATGAAAGCAAAAACAACATTCAAGCATCAGCTTGTCCAAGTTCCAATATGACTACTAACCAGCAACTTAGATTAAGCAAGAAACAATCCACACATCAAAAAATCACTTAATGTTAACTTCAGATCAGCACATTAAAATGAGGCAAGCAATGCCAAATTAATGAAAGTAACAGAGCAAATGGTGCCACAAGCTGATACCTTAACCACTGGGGATCTCTGTTGGAGGATAGTGAGAGCATTAGAAGGGGACTCATAAGCTGCAAACCCATCAAACTAAGTAATAAGACATTGCTAAATATTTCAAAATGAGAGAACTTTGAGATGGCAAACAATAGTAGTGACAAAAAACAAACAAATAATTTTTTTTTAAAAAAAAAGACAAGAAAAATTACAACCTTCAAGAGGAAGAGCAAGGATTCCTTGAGGAAAAGGTCCATAAGCATCATTTCCAACACAAGGAAGAACGTGAGGATCATCCAAATACCCAACTTTCTCTGTATCCATTGATGAAACCATAAGGTCTGCAGCTAGCTGCCCCACATTCCCAATTGACAGTGCAGGCTAAAAAAACATAACAGCACACACAAAAACACGAAATCAATAATGGGGTAGAAAAAATTGAGATAACCCCACAATTTCATCTGCAGAAATGAACTTAAAGTTTGTGTCTTTCTGCTGAATGGAGAGATTCAAACACACTGGGTGAAACATTAGGAGGAATGAATTGGTTGAAATTAAAAAAAATGAAGCGAAACCCTAGTGATACAGACCAGAATCAAAGTAGAGCAATCATCATGAAGGTTTTTTCCTTCTTCAGGAACGAACTCCATCTCCTATTCCAATCCAGGATTTTGCTTTTGCTTTTGCTTATGCTTATTACTTGCTACGCTTTTGCATTTCTACTTGGAGAAGACGAAACAGGTGTGCTGTTATGTGCTTTTTTGTTTTTTCGGTTCAAGCCACTATTGGGCTTTACTTGGGCCTTAGAAATAAGAGGCCCTTTCTATGGTCCAATAGGTCCATGAAATATTTCGGCCCAATTTATGATAGCAGCTACTATCCAACAATGCTACATGTATACCATTTTTCAGCCACCTTCAGCCAACGACAACTTTTTAAGGTGAGACCCACAAAAATATTAGTGATAAACCATATGCATTTATTATGATGGCTGATGGTGACAACATTTTAGTGTACAAGAAGTATTATTGTATTCTTTTTATGTTACCAAAGACAAAACAGTCATTAACCAACAAAAACTGTAACCAAAATTATAAAATAATAATAATAATAACAAAAGTTAGTGTCATTCCCATTATAGTTTAATTTTCAAAAAATTAACAAAAAAAAAATCAAATTGAAGGGAAAACGTGTCACTCCTAGTTCAAGTTCAGACCTATGAGTTGAATGACCAAAAGATCAAACCCTCATTTTGTTTGCATTAGGATGATAACCATTATAGATTAAGTTATATTTTGCATTATCAACAACTTAATAATGCTAAGGTTGAATGTTTCAATATAACATATTATAACTTATTTTATTTCACAAATACACAACTCTAGTTATAGCTTTAACTCGTCACTATATATGTTTTCAATACTCACTCACTCAGAATGCTGAGATCGCAATTAGGAGAGTTTATATGAATTAATTATGATAGCTCTAGAAATTTGCAATAATTGGTTCTACCTATGTATCCATATTATAATTATAATATATAGCAGTTCATGCATGCATTATCCTTTGAATTGAACCCCAGCACGTACTAATCACTTCTAACACCTGTCCACAACTTGAAACAAATGCAACAATTACACTTACACTAATCCCAATCCAATTATACAAGATAATAATCCTATGGCTAAACAAGGTTTGTTTGAACTTTAATTTGTAATGGTCATAAAACAACGCATAATTATCCTTTTGATAATCATCATTAAAGATAATTAATACACATCTATATACTATGATTGATGATTGATTGATCAATAATATATATATATATATATATATATATATATTGTAGATAAATTTAATATCTCTTTTACTTTGTGGAGTACGTTAAGGATAGAGGAGCTTGAGTCTGCTTTTTGTTGGGTTTAGGCTAAGTGATGGAGTGAGGCATATAGGTATGGAGAGTATGGGCCAAAATTAAATAAAGCTAATCACTATAAAGTTGAGAACAAAGCTTGCTTGGAATCAAGACATGTGTACAGCACTAACTATATATATTGACAGTAGTGGTTAGTGGCTACAACAATGCTACGTAAGTACACTTTTGTCTCTGCTCAACATTCCTAATGATTATTGTACAACAGAAATATGTCAAATTAGTATTTAACGTGTGCTATATATAATACGAAATACGTGTTATACGTACGTGTATATATGTGTCACATATTACGTATTATGTATAGCACACGTTAGATACTAGTTATATATATGATTATTACCCAGCAATTTCCCTATATGGTCCAACCAACACTGTTTTTATCATGCCAAGTGTATGCCACTATGATTAATTTAATAAACTAATAGTCATCAATTTGTGCCATCTGCTATGAATGGAAATTCTAGATCTGCTCCTCACTCTTATTCATATTTTTTTGTATGTTCAATCATGCAAACTAAAACAGCAACAAGCTAGGGAACAGTTGGGCCAACTTTGAAATTTTGATTTCCAACTTGGGAAATTTCGAGTCAATAGGAAGATCAGAGTTTTATATACTTTTTGATACCCTTATCATCATCATCATGAGGTGAAGTCCATAAAAAGATTGAAGTGATGCTTTGAACAGTCTCTTAAAGTGATGAATAAACAATATTCTTCATTTAGTACTAATAATATATACTACTATACTATACTATATTGACCACTATTTACAAACAGAACACATCACTACTAATAGTGAATTAACTATAAGCTTAATTTAGTAAATGATAAATTAAAGGGCCTTCATTATTAGCTAGCTTCTAGTGTCTACATTAGCATGCAATCTGTGCTTTCTTACTAGGTAACTGCATGCTACAGAAGGAAAAAAGCATTATGCTCTCAAATTAAATATATTTTATATGATAAAAAGTATATATATCATTCTACTTAGGAGAGTTATTATTATTCTATGCTTTTAATTAAAAAATAAAAAATTTCCCCTTTAGAAGATGTGCATATATTATTATCACTAGTGGGTGCTGCCAATTTGGATATCTCCAGAAATAAGAAAATCAACAATTTTTTCCCTAAAATCTAAAGTTGTTTTTGTGTTTAATGAGTGTGTGATAGAAGAAAATAAAAAAAGAGAAAATGGAATAATGGCAAGAAGGGCAAATTAAACAGAGATATGGTTGAAATCAATAATTGTGTTGGGGGCAAACAAGAAGATGATGATGATGATTGATGCATGAATTGAAGCAACTTTATATATATATATTTATTGTTCTGCTTTTGATATAGCACACAAGGAACATAAGGAATCTCACTGGAAATAATCATTGAAATGAAATTAAAAGAAAAAAACAGAGACGTGCCAAATTGTCAACACCAACATAATTTTCCAATCATTCAAAGCTAAGGTTCTTAGCTAAATTTGTACATATACTTAGTGATAATAATAATAATAGTAATAATAACCAACTTAACTATAACCAGTTACTACTTATCATCATATATATTCAAAGATCAACTCAAAGGAGCACCAAGAAATTACCACATAAATTAATAGATTGCTAGAACCTCCCAACTCCTCTAAAGATCATTAATTAGATGTATTATTATTTAAGAAAACAATAATATTTATCGTACAACATAATTAAATACGTCTAACTAGCTAGTATATATTCAACACTTCAACGTGTATTATAAATAATACATTATATGTGTTATATGTATAGCACACGTACGTATAACACATATTCTGTATTATTATGTACAATACACATTGGATACTAATTAGACGTATTAGTACGAGAAATAATATTGTTTAAGAAATAGAACCAATATTAAGAACAACGGTTCCATTTTTTTATTGACAAGATTAATGAGTGTATATATCTCAGAATTTACTAGGTCTTTTTAGTGACTCAAATAATTAATGACCAGGTGGCAAGTGTATACAAGAGTATGCTACAACATCCAGCAATTCAGATTTAGATTATTAATTAGTTAAATTAATCTATAGCTAGCCAAAAAAATCCATGAATGTTAGTAATTAATTATATTGCTGCCACATATCATTCCATGCATTGTATGGTATACTTCATCATATTATAAAAATAAATAAATATTAGTGTTAGACGGTTTGCATTGTGATTATGTTTGGTGATAATCCGGCAAATTTAAAAGAATTATTATAAAAACACCAACTTTCACATCATAACATTATATCTATATATATATCTATTTAATTGTCTAATACATCTTTATATTATTTAGAATCAGTCTCTATTGACACCTTAGGGGACACTTGCCCCTAATAGCAATATTGATCGCATAAAATCTTAATTATTTATTTACGTATACCCTTTTATATTATATTGCCACTTAATAGTATACATTACGTGAGAAAATCATGTTTGAGATTATGATAACGTGCTTGATGTTTAGCAAACACTTAACTAAAAAGAGTAAAGAAAAAGTAAATTAATTTAATTGAAACATAAATTTTTTTTTGGCTTTGATAGTTGAATATAGTTCTTTTCTTATAAAGAGTTTACCTTTTTTATTTTTTTTATTTTTTTTATCATTTTTATAACACTTGAGAATACGGCAAGAACTATATGTCACTTACAAATTTAACAATTGGGCGCAACTATGAGCTATTGCTAACGTTGCAAGAAAAGTAATAACACAACATTTTTGGCCAAATTATGAAAAAAAGTATTGCATATTTAATTGCCAAGTGTCTTATGACGAAATCATAGCCACATTTAGGTGAGAAATTGACTTTGTGTGGCTATATAACTGACACGTATGTTAGTTAGATTAATAAAACATTATATTTTTTGTTTTTTTAATTATAATGCATGAGACACGGAAAATCAAAGATTGTCTTATAGCATAGAAAAATAACATGAAGTAGTACTACGCGCGTGTTTACGTGTGCTTTGAAAGTAGGATTGATTTGGAATTTGATGAAGCGTATATAGACAACATATATAAACATGAATAATTACACATAAGGTTCATTTGTAAAACATCAATTTATTTATTTAAATGGAACAAACGTGTGCGAGTCTTTGGCGTCCTACACTATACTCACATGCAATATATATATATACATTAACATCTTTAAAATATATGTTTATATATTTATTTATATTTAATGGTATAAATTTAAATAAATAATATATAAATGAGAATTCTATAAAAATTATATTAAAGATGATAAATTATATATATATATATATATGGATTATGATATAAAAGATGTTAAAATAATTTTATTGCATATATACCGTCCCATATTACTGATAGCGTTAGTTAATTGTTTGAATATTTTAAAAAATGATATTAACATATATATTATAGCGTAAATCACTAAATGGATCTTATGAAATTTTATTTAAGTGGAGTTGAAACTCCAATTATGATAAAAATAATTTAAATTTTAATTAATTTTTTGGGAAATGGTTTCAAAATAATATAATATAACATATGACTAAGTGATTGATTAATAATTAGTAACTGAATGTCAACCGTGTGTATATGCTTGATTAATTAATTATGGTGGAGAATAGAGAGAGGTGGAAGTGTAATGGAACATTTTGACAAATTAAACAATGATGACTTGTGCATCTATAAAAGAGACAAATTTGCTATAGGATTCGGAAGGGGCACAAATAAAGCTAGATTTAATTTCACATATATTAACATCCTTAGAGAAATATAATATGAAATGAAATTTAATTATTGAACTAAAGTAAATTATACATGTCTCATAATATACATGACCTAATAAAGCTAGATTGTACATGGACGCGCCAAATGGCACCAAACACTACTTAAGGTAGTTACAAACATACAATGATAATTGAAGTCAAAATGATGTAGGTAAAAAGGTTAATTTGCTTACATTTTGAAGGAAGGTGCTACAATAATAGATATAATACCTTATTAATTACCTCCCATCCATAAAATAAGTTCCATATCCATTAAACTAATCTAATAGCATTTTGCAAAGAAATTAATTAATATAGTAAAGTTATTATTCCAAAACTTTGTCTTCACTTTAAAGCCATATATCCTTTTATGAATAGCAAATGACTCTGCATATATATGCATAACATACATTAATTACTTTCTCTGTTTTTGAATCTATATATTATGTATCGATCTATGCATGTGAGATAGATGTATGAAAAGGTTTTATATATATTTCATTTCAACTAACAAATCTTTTATCTTAGATCAGAAGGTTCAAATTAATTATTATCAATCTCATATTCTTAAGTATTATTCTATAAAACTCTCTCTCGATGCACATAATATTCGATGATATGACATAGTAGTTAGTAGTAGATGATATTTTTGGTTGCAATCATAATAAAATAAAGTTGAAAATCGACATGTTAGTTTGTTTGAATTATTATTGATTATCGATAATCCCCTGAAGCTGCCAGCTGTCGGTCATTACATGAAAGCGAAACTGTTGCATATTTTTCTTCTTACATGGACATTAATTCTTAACGTTATAGTTAGAGGTACAATATAAATACGTTTAATTTGTATCTAACGTATTATATTCATGTTACATGATATATACTATACGTATACGTGATATACGTATAACACACATTCTATAACATGAATAACATATATTGAATACAAGTTTGACGTATTTTGGTTGTACATAAAGCATTAATGGACATTAACGTATCTATGTATATTGTTTTGGGACCAATCTTCTTGCATACGCCATGCTTACGCATAATGACCAATTAAAACCGTCCTTTTAATTACTTTTCCAACTTTATTTGTTGTCGCTAAATTAATAGGTTTACATATAAATCTTTTTATAAGTGACAAAACCATTAAATAATTTTTAGTGTATTACTCTATATTATTTTATTTTCTTAAAATGATAGATAGTATTATATAAATTAATCAATATTTTTTGTATATGTATTTTGAAAGATGTGATATATTTATATAGCAATTATGCAATATATAATCTACTACCAATATATATCGATAACTAAATCATACATATGATATATATTGAATCAAGATTCAAGTGCGTATATATATATATATATATACGCTCAGGTACTATTTCTTGCTATCATATAGGTATGGTCTTTTTCACACAGTTATATTATTGTGGTCCTTATACATATACGTTTGAACTTTAATATAAGCTGAAAAGAAAAACTATGATGTGTATATATATAAAATCAATAATGTTTATCGTATGTGTGCTATACATATAACATATAATGTGTATTATATGTATAGCATACGTACGTATTATATGTTGGATACTCGTCGGACGTATTTATATTGTATGATAAATATTATCGTATATACAAATGAAAGCGCTGACATTATTCATTAATTGGGCTGAAAACACGATAGTTTTCGTGGCGGCTTATTAGAAGAAAACGGGTTTTTGTGTACCTTAAAGTGCATGATATGGTTCAACTAACTTTATGACTTGGAAACATTTATCCCAATTCGTAACTATATGTGTATTTTTGCTAACACGGCATGTGTATATATATATATATATATATATATATATATATATATATGTGTGTGTAACATGAAAATTTGACGTAATCAACGTACGTGTTGAACCTTACTATGTATATCGAAAATGATAGACATACATCAGCGTTTTATCCATCAAACATCCATAAAAGATTATTACCATTAAAGAGTAGTGAGAGATATTTGTGCAAATTTGAATTTTTGTTTTAACATAATATCTTGATGGATGTGTGCTTAATGTACATATAGTACTATTGATATGTATATAGGGTGCAATATATACTCAAATATTTAAGTTTAATTTCCTACGATCCTTGATTTTAGTCACATGTATCAGTGTATCACAACTAATGACTCAGTTATATTTTGTAATATCTAATTTAATTTTTGGGTTTTGTAAATTTTTAATACTATTATTCAAGTAGATCTGTTACCGCATAATATTAACACAAGTAATTATTAGTTATCTAAAATATCCAATTCATTTAATGATATAGTAAAAGCTAGAGTGAGTTAGTGATCGAGTAGCCTTCTTTTTATCTATCTATCTATCTATCTATCTATATATATATATATATACTAGTATTTTTTTTACTATTTTTTTTACCCGTGCATTTCACGGGAATTATTTTTTGGAATAATAAAATATAGAAATCAAGCTATTAAATATTAAATTAAGAATTAATTATTAATGATAAATAATTTTGTATTAAAATATTCAAACAAATCTATTGAAATAAAATGTTTGTTATACATTTATTTCAATCAAATTGAATTTCACATATAATAACTAAATACTTCACTTATAATTTTTAAATTATGTTAAGGTATAATTATTATTTATTATCATTAATGTTGTAGATAAATTTCAAAATTTATAATTAATATTCATTACTTTAAAAAAAATCACAAAATTACAATTGATTAAAATAGAAAAAAATCTAAACTGATAGCCGCTACTTATAAATCAAATATTTGAATGATTAAATGTTTGTTATAGATTTATTTTTTTATATATTTTTTATTTTTATTTTATTATAATCATATCATATATTTTTAATAACTAAAAATTTAGATCTAAAAAATTATTGATAATTAATAGGGAAATTGTTATAAATGGATGTAATAAATTTTATTGATACATTATTTTGATATTATTTGGTTGAAATATATTTATGGGAGACAAATGATGTCATTGTTAGACTTCATTTTCAAATTGAAATTTTAAAATGATCCAATCACATAAATTATATATATATTTTTTAGTAAAGTTGTATTAATGTGCATTCTGATTGATTACTCTATTAGTTAGGCATTTAATTAAAATATTGTTAATATAAATTATCAACTGAAAGTAGATTTAAATTATAATTTTCATTTATTGATATAATTTACAAATAATTATTTATTTATTTAAAAAATTTTAAATCATATATATTTAATTTAAAATAAAAATCAAATAGCACTAAATAGAAATAAAAGGAATGATTAAAGATAAATCAAATTATTCAATTTTTTATCCTCATATACCCATAACCATATAAAATTGAATTAGAAGAATATACTCAGTTGGACTTGTTTCATCATATTATTTTTAAAGTTAGTTCATCGTGGGAAATGTAAAAAATTATCCCGTCATCATCATCATTGTTTGGTCTATTCCACCCTAACTAAGAAATGAAAATCAACATGACTGAACCTTTAAAATTAAGAGAAATAATATATTTATGACAAACGATACAAAATGGTCTGACCAACTTATAATATATAGTAAAGACGAAAAATAGTCTTAATAAAAATTAAAATTAACATCTTATAAATCACTCCAATAAAAAATTTTCCATTATGATCCTTAATTTGTAAAATTAAATTCAGCTTCGTTGTAGAATTCCACAAAATGAGCAGAATCAATTATGTTTTATTTTTTCAATTTACATTTAATATACATACATTCAATCCAATCAATTATATCTTATAATACTTAAAAAAATTTCTCTCCATATAATATGATCAATAATTTTCAAATAATACTAAATCAATATTTTTCAATTAATTAAACACATATCAAGAACAATATAATATTATATTGAATCAATTACGTATTCAATCATTTACTTACAAATCACAATAATATTGAATCATCTAAGTACAATTAATAAGGTAACTTAATTATATATAGGGAAATTTTATTCATACAATTATTGAATCAATTAATATAATTATTGATATTAATGAGAATCAACCATATTAAATCAAATTAAATCATATTAACTCACATTAAAATACATCAAATCATGTTTCATAGTAAATTAAATTATTTTCTAAAATAAAAGGTTAATTGCAGGGTTGTTCTAGGAGTGATTAATAACATTTTTTTTTAATTAACCCTAACTGAAAAATTTAATATATACAATGAATATTCATTCTTAATCAATTTAAATAAATGCAATCTTATAAAAAAATCATTTATATCTGATTTTACTCTATAATATATATACCTTTTAATGATAGAAATTTATTAGTTATAATATACTTAAATAACCTTAATTAATTTAGGTAATTTTCATTTCCTTGATTTTTTCCTTTTATAAATATTTTTGAATGATTTATCGCTCAACTATTTTCATTCTTACCAAAAAGTATTCCACGATAATATTCAAATATTATTAATTGATTAAAATTTACTATAATGATTTGTGATTTATCATTTTCGTTACTTGATTCATTCTTCTAGTAAATATTTTTTAATAATACACTGTTAAATTTGTTTGTTTTTTATAAACAAATTTATTTTATAATAAATGAAATTATAGAGAGGAGAGGGAACAAATTACATATGAAATATGAATAAAATATTTAAAAAATGTTAGATAATGTTGGGTTGTGAATCTTGTCACTCTCTCAGTTGTGAACAATGGTCCTATATTAAAAGTTTAGACGATATTCATGTCTTGTAGTCCGAAAAGAACCATCATTTGATGTTACATCAAAATAAGACATAATATATACACTCCTCTCATACATTAGGGGTTTAAACTTTTATATCAAATGTCTTTCCAATTGTTACATGGATTGCAATATAATACCTTATTTTCAACATGTTAAAATTTTAGAAAATTACATGTATGAAGCATAATAATAAAAATCAACATACAGAAGAAACTCTAGGATATCACATGTACATATACTCACAAATTCATGCGTTAACACCATTTCAATGGTATTAGTTGACTTAGATATGTTAAAAGATGAGACATACCAAAGTTGCAAAACACACTCTAACATTTTTATTATGTCTTTAAACTAAGATCAATGCAACATATTTTTTCTTTTTCATATACGTCACAAAATTTATTTGATAATACCTCTATTTTACCTTGAATGAAGTTTTTGATTGATAATTTTTTTCTTTCTAACCTTACATCTTTTGCTTGAGGTGGAGAAAAGTATAGTTGATTATTCATTTTTGACACATATAAGAGAGAAAAAAAAGTTGTAGAGAATGTTTGGAGTAGAATTAGCTTTTAACCTATTTTTATTTATATAATCTCAGGTGATCTCAATAATGATATGAATAAAAAAAACATAATGATAAAAATATCTTTTTTAATTACCAAAGATTAAAAAAAAAAAATTAATATTATCTTACATTATGACTATTATATTTTAACATACATTTCATTTTTTAATTAACGTGCTTAATCTCAAAAAAAAATTTCAAATCAATTTTCATTAATTAATTTCTTAAAATAGAATCATTTAAAGTTAGTTCATTGGGGTTGCGCCACTTGTCAGCACCTCAAGCTAACTCTGTTATATTATATATATATATATATATATAATTTGGAATCAACTCAGTGCAAGCTTATATATTAGCAAGTGGTGGGAGAATCACACAGAATCAGTTCATCATGTTATTTCAATTATGAATTTATGCTTATCATCAATAATGTTCCAAAGTATATTCATGAGATAAATGACACACACACACACACATATATATATATATATATATATATATATATATATATATATATATATATATATATATATATATAGATTAAATTTTGATGCACAAATGACATTGTAAAAATATCGTCCAATCAAAATGCTCTATTTGTATGACTTTTCAGGTAGTGAGAGAGAGAAATACAATCATAACTGACGTGGCAATACATGATTGAATGACTGTGTAAAAAAATAATATACTGGTGGATGAAAATTTTATATATATATATATATATATATATATAATATTATGCATTATTATCATTTTCGGTGAACTGGTTTTATTAATTCTCGAATAATGATCTTATTAAGTCTCTACTAGGCCCTAATCAAATTAAATATTGCCATCAAATATTCATGCCACATTAGATAAATGAGTGGATCCATATTATAATTTAAAGATGAAAATAAGTGTTATATAAGTATTATATAATTCTTATATTAAATTCATAAAAAAATTTCAACATTATTTTATGTTGTTAGGTGATCCCTTGTTTGAATTTGGCAGATTGTTAAAGATTTCATTTCTATTCATATATATTTCGTTGTGCTTGCTTTAGAATTAGATTCTGCATCACATGGTAAGTTATTAATGGCGCTAACAAAAGTCAAAGGTATTCAATGAAACAAGTTTCTCACTTTATGTTACAAAATAAAACCAGTGGCGTTAAACATACTAATCAGCCAAAGATTCGTCTTGCGCCCATATAAAATTTCATTGATCTGCGTTTCCAATATTTAACTCCGAAAAATATCTTTATACTGCATTCATACTTGATATAGTGAAACAGAATAGTACACTATATCACTACTAATTACCATCCATAAACTCATGTTAATTATAATAAAAAGTACTAATTATTTATATTTCTAATACTACTACTACTACTAATAGTTACTAACATGGATGTATAATTGAATGGAATCTTCGGCAACCAAATCCAATTCAAACCGTCCATTACGTAAAAATACGTATTGCATCAAAACGTCGTCGTGTCATGAGCGGAAAAGTGGCATATTGACGAGCTAGAAGGTCAAACAAAACATAAAAACTGGCTCGCTTCCTTCCTCAGAATGGAAATTCAAAAGGTCAAACATAGCAATCTCAATTCCCAAATCGCATTCTCACCCAAAGTACTACAACAGTAGCCGCAAACACCAAAAAAACAACACACTCAACAAAATTAAAATTAAATAAACTACTAATAAAATAATCCTAACTTATTAATTCGTCCGTTTTTTTTTTTAATTGACAATTTAGAGATGCGTGTGTTTTTTTTTTTAATCAAATAATCCTAACGGAGGGAGTAGGTTGGTTGTGCATTATTATTCGCCACACAGAACCGGCACTCCCGGTTTCCCGGTACCACCACGTGTCCTCCACCTACTGTTCTCCATTCCACTCTTTATAAATACCCATCCCCGAATTTCTCTCCAAGCTTCAGATTCATTTCCACACACAAAAATCACAAACACAACCTTACCCTCATCCATCACCTCTACTATCCCTCTCTTTCTCTCCTCAATACACAAAAAAAGAAAAGAAAAGAAAAGAAAAATTCTTGTTATTTCTGTTTCAGTTTTTGTTAAATATTATTGTTGGATGACAGACTCAAAAGGTGGAACCATGTTAGTAGAGCGAAACGCGGGTATACGCAGGCCTACGCTAGGCGCAATCATGCACTCCGATCCCACGTCCTTTCACACTCCAAACCACGACAACCACCACCACCACCGTGTGACCACCGCCTCCGCCGCCAGCCCCCGGAACAACACCAACTACTACGGCGGCGACAATACGAGCAGCAGCAGCAACAATGCCTCACCTTACATGTCCCCATGGAACAATAACCACCAATTAGCTACTTCTTCCTCTCCCTATAACAAATCCCCATGGCTCTTACCCTCACCCGCAGCAATCAGCCTCTTCCACCACGATAACAATAACAACAACCACCAAAACGGCCTAATCGGCTCCCTCGTCCGCGAAGAAGGCCACATCTACTCCCTCGCCGTCGCCGGCGACTTGCTCTACACCGGATCCGACAGCAAGAACATTCGCGTTTGGAAAGATCTCAAGGACTACACCGGGTTCAAATCGAGCTCTGGGTTAGTCAAAACAATTGTTATCTCCGGCGAGAAAATCTTCACCGGCCATCAAGACGGTAAAATCAGAGTCTGGAAGGTTTCTTCCAAGGACCCAACCAACCACAGGAGAATCGGAAGCTTGCCCACTTTTAAGGAATTCGTTAAGAGTTCAATGAATCCGAAGAACTACGTTGAGATTCGAAGGCATCGAAACGCGGTGAAGGTGAAGCATTTCGATGCCGTTTCGAGCTTGAGCTTGGATGACCAAGCTGGGTTGTTGTACAGCGCTTCGTGGGATAAGACGATTAAGGTTTGGAGGATTTCCGATTCGAAGTGCTTGGAATCGATCAACGCTCACGACGATGCCGTTAACGCCGTGGTTGCGGCGTTTGAGGGGTTGGTTTTAACTGGATCTGCCGATGGGACGGTGAAGGTGTGGCGGAGGGAACAGGGGAGTAAGAAGACGAGGCACGTCATGGATACGATTCTGTTGAGGCAGGAGAACGCCGTCACCGCGCTGGCCGTTAACCGTTTATCGGCGGTGGTTTACGGCGGTTCGTCGGACGGGTTGGTGAATTTCTGGGAGAGGGACGGGAAGAGCGGAGGGCTTTCTCACGGCGGCGTTCTGAGGGGACACAAGCTCGCCGTGTTGTGCCTCGCGGCGGCCGGGAACTTGGTGTTCAGCGGCTCCGCCGATAAGAATATTGTCGTGTGGAAGCGCGATGAAAGTGGGATCCACACGTGTCTTTCGGTGCTCACCGGCCACACGGGGCCGGTGAAGTGTATTGCCGTGGAGGAAGAAGAAGAGGAGGAGGAGGAGGGTCAACGCGGGAAAGTTGACCAAGGGTGGATTGTTTACACCGGGAGCTTGGATAAGTCGGTGAAGGTGTGGCGCGTGTCTGAACACGCGCCGGAGTTGACGATGATTCAAGAGTGGCCCACTCCGAGTCGCGGCGCGGCGGCGAATGATTCCTCGTCCGCAGCAGTAGTGTTGAGTCCGTATTCTTCGCCGATAACGAATTATGCAGTTAGTGCTAACAGCATTAATGCCAAAAGTGCTGATTGTAACGTTGCTAACAGCAATCTCATCAACAAGCTCCAAGGCAATGGCAATTGTGGTGCGTACCAAAACAGGATGAGGCAGTTGTAAAAGTTAGAAGCAAGAGATTCTTTAATTTTGTTCTTTTAATAATTCGTGTTTAATTAAGTTGATATGCACATAATTATAACACACGTGATTTGTTAATTTTGTGTATGTTTTGGTGTGTAATAGTGATCATTATTGTATAGATAGGGGTTTGCGAAAGACTTATGTGCAGAAATATATATAGAGTTCTAAGGTTTTAGGGGAAGGAAGATAGAGACACAAGTTCGTGCATGTATTGTGTGTACATATATATATATAAAATAGTATGAGCAATTCTTGGGTGTTTTAATATAAAAAGCAAGAGATATCTACCTTATCAAATTCGGAGAAAGGATGAGAATAATGAAGATGATGGATGGTTGTACGTGCAATTTTATTTCAACTGTTTTTTAATTAAGTTTTAAATTAAAAAAATTAATTAATACAGACCCTATTATTTTTTTTGGTAAAAAATGGGGTGGCTAAACCGCACACCCAAAAACAGAAAACTAAAAACCTAGGTCCTGGTGCAACAAGTCCCTGATACAAATACAAGGGGGAGGCACTTCAAACCTTACCAACTCCCTCCCAAGCAAATGACCATAATTAGCTAGACTATCAGCAACATGATTAGACTCCCTAAACACATGAGAAGAACTTTCTCTATTAAGTTAATGCAGCTCATAGAGTCAACATTCACCGACAACCGCCTAATCCCTAGATTCCAAGCTAAGTCTAAGCCATGCTTAATACCTGCGAGCTCAGCCATTGTAATTGTCGCGGTGCCTAAGTTCATGGAGAAAGCTCCAATGAACGATCCCGAATCATCCCTAATAACTCCACCACAAGCAGCCTTGCCCCCATCCGAGTTTAGACAAAACCAATCCTGTCTAGGGAACTTCCAAGAATAGAGATTGATTTGGTTCCTTCTCCCATTCCCAGTGATCATTTCAACATGATCAGAAATAGAATAACTGCGAGCCTTTAACCAAAAATCTGCAACAGGCTCAGAATTTGTCCGTCGATTAGGTATATAATGTAACCCTATTATTGCTGATAGGAATATAATGTATAGGATTAGGTATTTGTATTAAATATTTAAAAAGTAATTTTTGATACAAGTTCTTCTTCTTTTCAGTTTATAGTAAAAATAAATAAAATTAATATGGATAACTTTAATGAAAAAAAAGATACTTTATTTGTAGTAAAAAAACTTTTAGTGAATGATTAAGTTAAAATTTTTTACTTATATGTCAATTTATGATGGACGTAAGTGAATTGAAATTAAATTCATAAATTTATTTAAAAAATATTTCGAATTAAATTAAATAAAAACTCTGCCGTACATTCATATATATTTTATTAATATTGGTTAATATTATAATATGACAAAGATTACTAATAAAAGAAAAGCAAAGGTAATGAATGGATGTTAGGAATTACGCAGAACCTTGGAATCTTGGGAGGGTTTTATTGAATAAGGACATAATAATATGATAGATGATGATGATATGAATGAAGGAGGCCTGGTTGTGCTTAGGCCTCAAGTAATATATAAGAAACAATAGAGATGAAGATAAAGCAAGCATGGACCAGCCAGCTAGCTAGCCTTTTGGTGTTTAAAGAGGTTACCCTGTAAAAGAGGGATCGCAGCACTTAATTTCAATTTGGTTTCTTCTGTTGATTGATGGATGGATGAGTAAGACGCAGAAGAAAGTTACTGTCTCATATATTATATTAATTGCCCTACATTGAAGGGACTATTTCTAGCCTTACTCCATTCGGGTCATGTTTTCATAGATAGATCACCATCATTTCCACTAACTACGTACCCTTCCCTTTCAACCCTCCATCCAAATTCAAAATATAATATATAGCCAATGGACCCGGAACAATACTTTAAATAAATAAATATGGAAAGGTTTACCTTAAATTTGTTTTTTTGTATGTGTTATGAAAGGAACTGCCTACATTATGGCCTTTAGCTAGTTGTAGCTGTCTGTTTTATTTTTATGTTAAGGCATGGGATTAATTATAGGAAAATTATGTATAAAAAAAAATTCTATACAAAAAAATTATAGAAAAAGTGATATTTTGACATTTTGTACAAAATATCTAATTTGTGAGAAATGTTGTACAATTAAAGTTGGTTAATACTTACTTCCTCCTTTAATCAATATTAGAGTTTAAATATAAGTGATTAGCTGTAAAATCTAATGGTAGGAATCAATATTTGGTAGCTACTTATTTACTAATTTTCAATTATTACCAAATATTTCTCCTAATTTATTATCTTCAAATTTCATGGGATTTACTGTAATCTTATATTTAAGTTGCATGCTTAGTGCTGATAATTGGAACGTGCACCCAACCCATGCATTCTTGTGTGTGACTGCATGCAGTCGAAAAACAACATATATCTTATGAGTTTAATTTTAATTTGATGCATAGATAATTAAAATGATTTTATATTATCGTCCAATTAAAATGCTCTATTTGTATGACTTTTCAAATAGTAGGAGAAAGAAAACACAATCATAACTGACGTGACAGCACGTAATTGGATGACTATGTAAAAAAATGGTGGATGAAAATTAAATCCGTATGTTATTATATGATGAAGATTATGTGACTTATTTTTTACAAATATATGGAGTGCATATGTTGGGCGAATGCAAATTATGTTTCACTCTCAAAATTTTAGACATTTACTTTTTATGATAATTAGCTTGCTTATTCTTTTATATATTTTTAATAAATAAAATGAAGTAAAAATTATATATAAATTTAAGGCATGAAAAGATATTAACAATTTTTTGGGCGATTACAAAAGAGATTGTAAATAAAATGATTGTTATATGATCAATACACATAATAGTTATCTCTAACAACTTGCCATAGAAAAAAAAAATGAACAATCTCTTTGATAGTGTAATATGGGCTTATAATGATCAACTTGGTCTGGGCATTTGGTATATTTAGTTCTATCTAAACTCGGCCCATCATAAAAAGGTATTTCACAGTTTTTATAGAATTGTTTAGTTGAGTCCTTTTCCATTTTCCATTCACATTTATGTCTATGAAAACGACAATGATATTTTGCTTTGTGATAATCGTTTCAATTAAAATCTATTGATTATTGACTAATTAAAAAAGATTAGGGCATATTTTGTGATTACAAGTTCAACATGAACTAGTCCATGATCATAACATCATTTATTTCTCACAACCAAAATTTCCAAACCCACAGAGCTTTAAAAAACATTGGCCTTCAAATATACTCATTGGGCTACGACTTGTGGAGTCCACAAGATACAAAAGTCAACTACTTTTGTTGACTCTAATGTATTGCAATATGCAACCACCACCACATAAGAATAAGAAAAAGTCAGATTTCATTATTATAATAATTTAATTAATGGTACTATAAGAAATGTTGAAAGAAACTAGGAACCTCCCTAATGCGCATAATAATGCGTGAGATTTACGTGCAATATTGCTTCTACGACAACTAATTAATTAAATGAGTCTGACCCTTTTTAAAATAATTAATTTTTAAATGTTTATTACATAAATAATTCGATATAGTATTAAGTTCTTTATATACATTTTAATCAATTTTTAAAGAGTCTAATTATGATGCACTTCAATCACATCAGTTGATTTGTGTGATTTTTTAGTTAGTGGATGATTAAGTTAAAGACTTTTGCTAATATGTCAATCCATGATTGGATGTCAGTATAAAATTACTTTTCACTGAGATTGAAATTAAACTCATTTTCAAATTAAATGATGACGTGTATATAAATATTATACAAGTATTGCAACTTTTTATTGTATAACTAGAATTTCTTACAGGAAATATTATCCATTTATAAATGTCACACTTAAGTAACTAATAGTAACTAGTTTCAATCCCACAAGTAATTTATACACACTTTACATATTAAACATGTATCATGTCAAATAGTGATATAATGTTATCAAATATTCTTAGCAATATTTTACATATTTTTAGTTTAATTTTTGAGTTTAATTTCAATCCATTGTCAGTGTAAAGTAATTTTACACAGACATCCAATTATAGATTGACACATCAATAAAAGTCTTTAACTCAACCACCCACTAATTGAAATCACACAAATCAATGGATGTGATTGACTAACAGTATATAATTCTTTACACTATCAGTGCATTATATTTAAACTCTTAATTTATTAAGTATATCTCTACATTATGGAGTAGTGTACCTTAATTTAGGGAAGAGTGACACAATTTCCCCTTGTACCTTAATATAGTTTTGAATGATTCAAACTTAGCCCACATTTATTGTCCATTTCTTAGCAATTTCCCTTCAAACTTTTGGAACGCGTTGATTCACTACGAACACATGTTCTATGCTTCGGTTTCCTTTATTCATTTACTAATACTTCTTCTCTTCAATTCCTTCTTTTTCTTCCACTTTCTATAATAATATATCATTTTTCATCATGACCCCATCTTTAGATACTTGTTTCTTAGCACCCTTAGCTAGTTTTCTGAATCATGATCATTGATATTAGTATTAATGAAGACACTATAATCAGTTAAATTACTCATTAATTAAAGTGAGTAAGTTTATGCTTTTGGTTTTTGCTTCAAAACCAAATTGAAACAAGACCCTTTGAATAGAGGTTCAGTTCAAATCCTGGAAATAGTCTCTGCGCCGCTGTCTGGATCAATGGCTTCGCTTCTAAAGAAACTTCGCCCCGGCGTGCCATCAGTTGTTGATGATGGTGGTGATGATGAATTCAGTGTTGAGTACTCTTTTGCAGAGGTATATAAAGGACCTCCTTTGTGCTACTCTATCCCTGAAGTGCCTGCTATAAAACTTGAACATATACCTGTTGCTCCTATAGCACCTTATCATCAATCCTCTGTCCCAATTATTCAACCTTTCAGAAAAGCAACTAATGCCAAAGCACTTTCCTCAGCTCCTTCTTCAAATTCTTCACACCCTCAATCACAAAACTTTGGTGATGGTGATGATGATCACATAGAAGAATTAGGCTCAGCAATCTCTCTTTATGTTTCCTGTGAGATAGTTTCATACAGAGAAGAGGACAATCATCATGATGATAATAACAAAGATGAGCCTATTAGCCCAAAACATGTTAAACGGCCTTCTGCTGTAAGATTTCGTGATCTTGAGACTAATGACAAGGTAGATTTTGATGAAGACTATGATGATTCTGAGTGTTTAAGTGTGGTAAGCACCCCTGTGAGCTATGATAGGCCACAGCATGCGGCGAGAGCCGGGAAGAAAGGCTCGTGCTACCGGTGCCTCAAGGGGAACCGGTTCGCGGAGAGGGAGGTTTGCATTGTATGCAGGGCAAAGTATTGCAGAAAGTGTGTTATCAGAGCAATGGGGGCCATGCCTGAAGGAAGAAAGTGTGTTGGATGCATTGGTAGAAGGATTGATGAGGAAAAGAGGAGGGAACTTGGGAAGTGTTCAAGGATGATGAAGAACTTGTTTTCTGATTCTGAAGTGGAGAGAATAATGCATGATGAGATGTTTTGTGAGGCAAATCAGATACCTGCAGAGAAGATTTGTGTTAATGGTGATCCTCTTCATTTGGATAAGCTCATGCTTCTTCTCACTTGTCCATACCCTCCAAAAGGATTGCAACCTGGCTTCTATTGGTATGATAAAGCATCTGGATTTTGGGGAAAGGTATAAAAAATAAAATATAAATGAACTTCCATAAATGGTTTCTTTTCAATGTTTTGAACTTGTTACAATTCCATTACTTTCTTCATATTGATTCATACAGAAGCCTTGACGCAACGATAAAGTTGTCCTCGGAATCTCATAAACCATATCAAAATATTTATCTGTCTCTTTTAATCTGAATGCTATTTAACCTCTTCATGAACTTATCACCCTTGATTTTTCTTTCTTTCTTTCTTTCTTTCTTTCTTTTTTAGTAGTAAAACTCAAAGGTGAAGTCTTGCTTGTGCCTGATTGTACAGGAAGGTCAAAGGCCAAGTCAAATTATCAGCCCTGAGCTTGATATTGGGGGTCACTTGCAGAGAAATGCAAGTGGTGGAAACACAAATGTAACTATAAATGGTCGTGAGATTACTAAAAAAGAGCTATTGTTACTGAAGGTAGTTTGTTCTCAACACTATCATCATGATTCATGATGATATTGGAAACTGATTGAAGGATTTTTGTGCTTGTTAAACAAAGTCTTACCTTCTTTGGATGCAGTTTGCAGGAGTGCAGTGTGAAGGAACAACTGATTTTTGGGTGACTCCTGATGGAGCATACATGGAAGTGGGACAGAAGAATGTGAAGGGACGTTTATGGGAAAAGGTGATTTGTGATTTGAGAGATTTTTGCTTTTTTTTTTAGATATGGGATCGGATGCTTTATAGAGGATGAGTCTTGATGCAATGGTAAAGTTTATGCATTGTGACCAGAAGATCATAGGTTCTAACTCTAGAAACATTCTCCTTGCAATGTACACCTGGAGCCTCGTGCACTGGGCCGCCTGATAGTTGTAGCAACTCACCAATAGTTGTGTGTATGTGTTCTTTTTAACAGTTTGGAGCAAAGGTAGCCTCTAAAGTTCTGTCACTGCCAATTCCTTCTAATTCTGTGACTCCTTCTGGAGATAAAGATGGAGTGAATGGAGATGGACAAGACAGCAATCAACAGAGAGTGCTTCACAAATTTCTACTTGTTGGTCCTGTCAAGTCTGGAACATGTACTATATTTAAACAGGTAGGGTTTTGCTAGAGGCGGAATTATTTTTTAATGATCTATATGATGTTGTATTCGTATCCCGAAAAGAGTCTCTCGTGGAGGTAATTTTATATATGTTTACGCTCCCTAGACCCCGTCCGTTGAGAGCCTTGTCCACTGAGCCACCCTTTATGTTTTATTCATATGCTGCTTAATGGCCGACCGAAGAACATGTGCTAATCAGTTCATGAATTTGCTGCCATTTTGTGCATGATTTTCATAGCTGCAAGAATGCATATGATGATGGTATTGCATCCTTTTTACAAATTTCAGCTCTGAAATTTACTTGTAGTCTCTTAGTGTATGTTATGTTCTTATGTTCATTGTTCAATCAAAAATAGTATTGGATACTGAACTTAATATGGAGTTGTTGGGAAAAATAAATTAAGCTAAATTGGTTATTGTTTACTGCAAAATGTGTAGGTAAATTGGAAAGTCCCTGTATGCTTCCCCTTTAAGGTATAATTGGGAGGAAGTTTTCCATGGAAAAATGGAATTTGATTATCCATAAAAACTTATCTCTCATTTTTACCCCGTAACCAAACATGCCCTTAGAGTAGTATTGTAGTACTATCAAAGTAGTAATGCATCAATGTCTGTTGCATTTCTAGTACTTGATTTGCATCTTATCTTTATATGAATAATAATATCTTGTCTTGTAGAATTTTGGAACTTTCTTTTCTGACATCTGAAGAACTCTATAGATATTTTTAGTTACAGACTTGCTTTTGAGTAAAACTTAATACAGAGAATCTTGTAATGTAGGCCAAGAATCGGTATAATATTGCATTCTCTCAAAATGAGAGGCAAAATATAAAGATGGTAATTCAGAGAAACTTGTGTACCTACCTTGGCATGCTGCTGGAGGGGCGTGAAAGTTTTGAAGAGGAAAGTTTGCTGAAGAAAAGGAATAGACTGCATGCTGATGAATCAACTTCATCTGGTAAATTTTTTGTCTCTGCATAAAAATAAGCTAAGGAATAGACTAAATGTTTAGCAGCACTTTTTTGAAACCTATTTTCCTTTGCATTTATTCTTTCTCAAAGGTTAATGCTAACAGCATTATCCCTTTAACAATATTGTCATATGTCCCGGTACAACAGAAATACATCCAAATAGTATCCAACGTGTGATATGTCTTATGTGTCATACATATGGTGTGTCATTGGTAACAAACATTACATATGATACGTAGCGCACGTTGGATACTAGTTAGAGGTATAATAGTGGTACATATACTGTTACCGAATCTGTTCTATGTTCAGGATCTCTATATATTGTGTTTTTTCACATTGCTCCAATAAAAAAGGGTAGTATCTTGTAGATTAACTGACATAACGAGATCCCGTCGGTATATCGCAAGTTTCTTGTAGTCCATTAGTTAGGTAGTTTATGCTAAGTACAGCAGTTATTAATTAAATTTTGTTTGCAGCAGGGAATACTGGAGATATTAT
Organism: Aeschynomene evenia; assembly: GCA_013621005.1. NCBI lineage: Eukaryota > Viridiplantae > Streptophyta > Magnoliopsida > Fabales > Fabaceae > Aeschynomene > Aeschynomene evenia. The sequence continues at coordinate 32,025,764 of CM024266.1, read as the reverse complement.
TGAGACAACAATCTATTCAATTGGCCCAAGAATTAAAAAATTCTCAGATTGGTTACTCAAATACATGGTTTCTGGTAACTTGGATACAATATTTCCAGATGTTATTGAAAAATACGGGCCACTGATGGCGGAGCTATGGGCTGATCCAGCCATTCAAGCAACATACAACAGAAGACATGAACTGAAAATGTTACCTAGAACTGCAACTTACTTTCTAGACAGGGTAAGATGAAAATGTTTGTTTGTCATTTGATTAATCACATGATTGTTATTTGAGATCATTCAGACGTCAGCTATATGAATCAGACGATTCTTTAGTGTCTTATCATAAAACTTAATGCAATAATAACTTTCCCCCCTCTAAATTTGTTCAACTTCTGCTCTAATGGACTTTTAGATAACTACTGCAGAAAAAACAAATTCTTAAATTGATAAAATTATTTGGCCATGTGTTAATATGGCAGGTGAATTAAACCAGCAAAACACACACTATATTTTCATCATCAATGTCTGAACATTTTCTCTGAATTCAGGCTATTGAGATTTGCAAGACAGACTTTGAACCCTCTGACATGGATATCATGTATGCTGAGGGGATAACCTTATCCAACAGCATTACTTCCATGGAGTTTTCATTTCCTGTGTTAGATGGTGAGGATTCCTTGGAACCTGAGTATCAACATGATCCTTCTCTCATGTAAGCTCTTATTTCATTCAAATGCAGTACTGCATCATATTTTATAGTTCCAATATTATCTCGCACTTCATAATATGAAAAAAGTTCGTGTTAGTCCAGATACATTGGGTTTTCAATATATCAACTTTTTCTTCTATTTTCCCAAGTGTCAGATAATACAAGACAGAGTCAGCTACTAATATCACTCAAATCAATGACACAATATAATGAATGAAAACAATATCTTATGATAATTCTTTCTTACAGATACCAACTCATCAGAGCACATCCAACAAGTCTGGGAGAAAACTGCAAGTGGTTGGACATGTTTGAAGACACAGATGTCGTCTTGTTTACCGTCGCCTTAACCGACTACGCCGAGTACATCATAGACAGCAATGGAGTTTCCACAAACAAGATGTTAGTAGCCAAGAATCTCTTTGAAAGCATCATCACTCACAGTGTCTTCAAGAACAAGAAATTCCTTCTACTTTTGACGAAATTCGACCTGCTAGAGGAAAAGATTGAAGAGACAAATCTAACACAATGTGAATGGTTTAGTGAGTTCAATCCAGTTATAAGCCACAATCACAAAAGGGCTAGTAGTAGCAGCAGCAGCAGCAGCAGTAATAACCATACTAATAGTCCTCCATTACCTCATCGAGCTTTTCAATATATTGCTGTGAAGTTTAAGAGATTGTTCAATGATCTTACTGGCAGAAAGCTATTTGTTTCAATGGTTACTGGTCTGGAACCTGATACTGTTGATGAAGCTCTTAGATATGCAAGAGATGTTATGGTGTGGGAAAAATGGGAATCCTCACTGAAAAATGATAAGTCTGAGTTGACTTCAACCTTTGATGAGGCAACAACTTCATGATTTTGTTTCTTACAAGGGCTGTTTCATTATAAACACAGTCCTAAGAAAAAGGTTAGAAAATTTATGTATGATTATAGGGAAATGAGAGAATTCAAAACAATTTTGAGTCTTAGATTTAATGAAGTTGGACCCCAAATAATTATTTGGGATTAGTGTTATTTCTTGTATATAATATTTACATGTATAAGCTGAAATTGAAGCTCACATGTTAGAAATGATTATGAAATGAATCTGTTTCTTTCATATGTTGATTATGAAATGATATACAACCCAAGCTAATTGTCTTTCACATAAAAGTAATGATAGTAACTTATGAATATAACAACCTAAAAATAAAAAAATGCTCTGGAATATTAGAAAAGTCATTGATTGACTAACAAGGAAGGTTTAAAATTGATAGTGTTATTTATAGAATAAAAGGTTTATTTTCTTAATTAATTATTATCTCCAAAGTACTCTGCATCTTCTAGTCCATTACTACTAAAATATCCTCTGTCCCTTTCTTCTTAAGTGTCCATTTTCTGGTTCATCTCTGCATGAAACCATTTCCAGTTTTCTGAATCCTAAGGAAATAAATTCATAAGGAATCCTTTGACTGTTTTGAATCATTTCACTTTTGTTGAACTGATGGATTTAAAAACTTGGATCCATACAACAAGACCAATTAACTTCTCTGTACAATATATAGTTCAAAATAACATTTTTCATTACAATTCTCATTGAACTTAGAACAAACACATAGAAGAGTATATACAAAAACATATATTGTAACCAAAAACCAAGAAGCATAAACAAGATTACATCTTGGCCATTTAGGGTTTGTGTCTCCCCATTTCAGCATCAAAATCATCACCAAGGCACAAACCTATCCATAAGCAAACAAACAGTAGCCTCTGACATAGTTGAATTGTCCTTCTCAACACTAATGTTAACCTTCTTATGTTGTTCCTTTTCCACCATTTCTGAACCTTCTTTGGGTTTGGCTTCTTTGGCTAACAAGGGCTTGTGTGAAAGAACCTTTTCTCTAAGCTTTGTAAGCTCTCCAACCCAAACCTCTACCATAGCAGACATTTTTTTTTTCTCAGAACTCACAAACTAATGATAATAATGATGTAAAGGTTGAACCTTTTTTGCTTTTGTTGAGTAGATTTTGTAGTTTTGAATGAAGATTGGAGGTGAAGCTAGTTTGGTTTATATAGGAACTAAATCAAATAGAAGGATATTGAATTGTGATTTAAGGTTTTTTGTTTCATGTCATAAACTATGAGCTTTTGGGGGCACCTTGGATTTTGGATGTTGTGGTGGTGGCACACAGAATAGGGGCATGCTTTAATATACGAATTTAATATTAGGATATGCTCATAGTTTGGTATATTCTTTGGGAGATTACTTTATTCTGTATATAGTTTTTTAAGATTTCTTTCTTTTTATTTTTGAGATATCTATTATTGAATGATTAATTTCTTGTTGGTTTATTTACCAAAAAAATTTCTTGTTGGCTTTTAGAGTCTTAAGGATAGTTAATCCAAAATTTTAACTTTTTTAAAGATGAAAATCAAATCATTTATATTTAATTAAGAGAGAATAAACCTCTATGTTCATCTATACTCTACTACTTTTTTAGGAATTTATAATAAAATTTACATTTTGTTTGTCAAAAAAGATTTTTTATGCCGAACTGAAATCATGCCTATATATTATTTATTTATTTAATATTTTTTGGGGTTAATATTTATTTATTTTTATTTTATAAGAAGCTCCACTAAGAATTAAAAGGAAATAGAGAATTGAATAAGAAGATAAAATTCCTAACCCTAAATTAACAAATTTCTTGATTATTTGGAGTAAAAGAAGTGCCATAGACATATTTAATTTCTATTGGCTCAGTATTATTACCACTTTTTTCTTGACCAGTACAAGTGTGGTCCAGTGTCACCACTAGGGCCTATTGGATGGATTTTGGACATTCACATGAATAATGATAATGATACTATCTTGCTTTGAAATTTATGATGGCAAAGGATAAGAATAAGATAATCACTAAAAATTCAATTATATGTTTTTTTTTTCTTTTGGGGAGAGAGAAGAGAATTTCATGGACACGTGTCATGATATCTGAGGGGTGAGTGAAGACTATTCTCGATCCTCTCCCTCCAAATTTCACTGAGGTTTTAAAGGTATTTTTTTTATTGCTCTTAACAAAAGACATTAACTTTTCTTTTAAGTTTCATTATAATATATATTATTAGATTTTGCTTTAATACACTGTCAATTACTTAAATCCATTTTTTAAATATTGTTGGAGAAACTGGTGTCTATAGATTCAGAGATGGAATAATTTACCACGTGCTACAATGAATAGTACTGCTCTTTATATTATATTGAGGGATGTTATCGGTACATATAATAGTATCATTCACCTCTTTTTTCATTCAATAAAATGTGAAAAATTTTAATGAATATATTGACAAGTCATCAATTGTTTTATGAGGTGGAAAAGAGGTGGATGATACTATTATACCGATGATATTTTTTTATTATATTTATACTAGGGTTTATATTTATGTTTAGACAAGATGGAACATTTTGTTTGTTAAGAAGCATACTCAATTTAATTTTGTGAGATTGGAATTGTGAATGAATGATTCCTTATAAGACAAGCTAACTCATATAATAGAAGAGAGAGGGAAATTAAAGGGAATCATGAAAAATGAAATGAAGAAAAGTCTTTATAGTTTGGTTTGATATTATCAACAAGAAATTGACATGTGCCTCTATCCCCACCACAGTCCCTTTTATGTCTTGCTTCATTAGGATGCATCTGTCCCAAAAGTCCAAAAGGACACATTTATGTCTTTTTTCTATGAAAACAACTTAACATTGCAAGTAAGGAGGGGGAAGAAGCTACTAATAAATTTCATAGATATTTTCTTATATTAAAAACTCATTTTAATCATTGGACAGTTTAATCTATTTAAATTTAAAAATTTAATATTCCTCATTTATATTTTAAAATTTGTACAACTAAAAAAATCATTGCATGAACTAATTATGGATAAACTATGTCCATTAAACATTGTAATGTTGGTTATAATTAACTTAATTAACAGAACAGAATGGCAAAATTAAGTAACAGGAAAACAAAACCTCTTGAAATGAAGCTGATAATATATATCATTAGATCATTAGATACATGACAAAGCTATATGTTAATACATGAAACTTCATAGGAAATTTGAACAAAAAGTACTAATAATATACACACATAATTTCTCCAAGGTACAAAAACCAGCTAAGATCACACTGTGAATCCCTTTCTTTTCTTCAATTCAAGGGCTAAAGCATTCAACAAACATGGAAACTGAAGCCTCAGAAAGCATCAACCTAGGCTTATTATTATTGTTAACTTGGATGAATTTGGAACCAGTAGTTGAACTCTTCTCCTTGTCTTCAAACCTTTGATTGTGGATTGATTCATTTTGAATAGTGATTGTATTGTTCTCACCCTTTTTCTGCTGGAGGTTGGCCAGCTCATTAGTCCACATGTCAACCAAACCAGACATGATCACAAAATTTCACCAAACAACAATAAGCTAAAAACCAGGAAAATCACTTCAAAGGGGTGTTCTGTTTGGATTGAAGTATTGAACTTTGAATTTGAAAGTGATGCTATGCTTGTAATATCTTGCAGTTTGAGATGTGAAGTAACTAGAATAGAGTGAGGTTGTGTATATAAAGAGAATGAGGTTAATCAGATAAGTATCAAGATTGATTAAAAACAGGGGACCCCTCAATACATAACAGTGTTCTGTTTTGTCTGTGTGCTTTTGAAACATTTGATTGAGCATAAAACTATCAAGGAGGATCCTGAAACTTCGATTTTATCTTGTATTGTTAGATAACATTATTATTATATTCAAAACTGCTGGCTAAAGATAGAGTGGTATGAAAAAGTATAAACAATTTGCACCAAACTTTAATAAACTATGTCAGGTTTTCCAAGATATTTTCTGTTGGCTCTATCAGTATCAGATTTAGATAAGGTCTAGTTTGATTGTGCCTGCCATGTCCCAAGTGGCACTTCCTTATGTGAAGGGAAAAATATCTCTGTGTCTTTACACAAATATTTATAGGTTATAATACTAATTTTTTTTTTTATCAAATAAGATAAGATAGATCACAGTGACCTACTTTAAAGCTTGATAAAATTCATTTTAATTTTGAAAAACAAATTCATAAGTTGATAAAATTATTACATTAATCTTTCAATTCATAGAGGATTAATGTCAGCTTAATAAATGGAAACATTGGAATTGAACTTCCAAAATTTTATAACCTGCCCATAATATTATATTCTTTTATTCTGCAAAATATTTTAGAATTTAGAAATTCTCTTACTGTGTATAAGTTCTGGCTTGTGAAAACAAAACAAAATTGTAACAGAAGTTGCTTGAAAAGATAAAAGAATATATCTAACATTGAATACAGATGCAGTTGATTCTTTGTCACCCCTCTACAGATAAATGATATATGGATATGTACAATTGATGCTGGAATTCATCCTTGCATTGCAAAAATCTAATGCTCCAGCCACAAACAGTGAAATGTAAAATCAAACTATCCCAAGTCAAGAAGATCCAAACTTTTCCAAATCGTGTTAGCATGCTGCTACATTATCTCTTTCAGCTTCAAGAACTAAAGATCCAAAACATAAGTCTTCAATCAATATGGCAATGCAAGGTGGTGTTAAACCAAAAGAGGAAGCAGAGTAATCCTTTTTCATCTGCCAAGAGACCAAATGTGAGCCTTGAAGTTCTTTGTGGCATGTCATGGGAATGAAGATGCAGGCCCACATGCAAGGTGTGATATAGTAACTCTGCCTGAAAAATGCAGAAATCAAAAGGATGGCAGAAGCAAAGCAACGTGGTGATTCGCCGTAGTCGTTGAAATAATTCGACCAGCAAAGATCACTGTGGTGGCTCCCTTGTCACAATGAAATAATTCCAGGCCAAAGGACCTTTTCTTCACCATGGCCAACCCAAAAGTGCCTGAGGCCACTTTTCTAGCATTCCATGAGAATGGGGCTAAAGTGCAAGATGCTCAAGAGTCAGAAACTTCAAATCCATGGTGTCCAACCTTCATACATGTTGCATAGATTATCTACACTAGTAGCTTGCTTGAGTAGATAATCTACTTGCTCTGTGATACCGATTTCTCTGAAATCCAAAGAACATTCAGGATTAATTGAAATTTTCAGCCAGATTCTTCAAGTTAAAAAAAGAGCCATATCTGTACCTGTTTTCGGATATATCTCGGCCGTCAATTTTCATCTCAACCCGCCTCAATACTGACAAGGCATAAGCATTTTTACCTAGCAGATAAGTGCAGAAAACCAAAAGCGGCATATTAATTTCTTTCATTTTCATTCTCCTTTCAACCACATAAGATATTATGACGCAAAATGGAAACAGATTTTATGAGGCGCTTGTAGGTAAAATTAATTTTATGATGATTGTATTGTCTCCCACGTATATTGAGACACCATAACAGGTAATGAAACCAATTACAAATGAAATATCAGTATTAACTTTCCTAAATGGTATTATTGCAATAAAAAAGTGAGAAAAAAGAATGTACAGAAAGAGGACTTCATACATACCCCTTCCTACTCGACTACTGGTATTTATGGTAGTATCAGAAGCTTCGTGATGTCCAGCTTCATTGGTAACTTTATTTGCAGAAGGCACTTCATTTTCACTCTGAGACTTTTCTGAGCTCTCATTTGATTGATTCTCGGAGTCAGCAGGGCTGACAACAGATTTGTCACCCAATAAAGCTATAGCCTTGGAATGTTCAGTGGCCTCGTCGGTAAACTTCACGGAAAGCAGGTCTTTATTTTCTGCAGAATCATTCAAGCTATCAGTGAGACTAACTTCAGCTGAGGTAATGTCAGATTCTGAGCTGCTACAACAGATGCTATCTGGTGGTGATATCCATCCTTTGTCTTCCAAAGTAAGTTGGGAAAACTTGATAGAATCTTCATGGTCATCAACATCAGTCCTCGAGAGACTCTCCCCTACTTTACCATCAAATTCAACAGCATCCCCACCACCAGCATCTGATCTTGACATAGCAATATCCTGTGATTTTACTTGCTGACTTTCTCCTATTCCTTCGAGAGCCTGAAAATAGAAAGCATGGATCTATATAAAATTTGCTCTTTCAAAATGCAGACGGAAAAAAAAATAAGTTGCAATGCTGTGTTTGGCCATACAACATAGTTGTTGGACTGAAGATAGTTCAAGTAGAAAATCCAAAGGGGTATATGTGTGTGTTATAAGCAAAACAATAAATCTTGAGAAACTGTCATTACTTTGTGCAGATTGCCAGCATGGAGATTAGCAGTCCTTGCTAGTCTAGTCAACAATGAATAGAGTCCCTTCACAGCTGATGTCAGAGATGGTACCAAGGGCTTAAAGGTCTGACAAGCCTCTCTGATTCTTGAAGAATAAGACTGGTATATAGCTTGTCCATGGATGTGCGATATTTCTTTCTTCGTCTCTCTTTCCCTAGCTATTGCATCAGTCATTGCAGCTACGTCCTTAGACAATACCGACTCAAGTGGAAGTAGAATGGCATTCGCCTACCAAAGCATAAAACCATCAAATTACAGTTGACTTTAGGGAAACTCAATGTCAAAAATTATATTGGACAGCCATAGGCAAAACATCCACACACAAGATAAAATAAAGTAAAAACCTTTGAAAGATCTTCCATTAAAGAAAGGTGGACAGCAGCAGCCTCTTTCCCAAGATTGAAAACATCATGTATATCTTCAGTTATTGCTAGAACCTACAAATACAAAAGCAACAATACCTTGCAAATTATCCAAATAAACCAGAGTACAGAACATGCATTCGACATTAATACAGACATCAAAATCTATAAGTCATCTGGAATAATTAGCTCAAACTTATAATCCATAGTAATGAATGAGAACATGAAATACTTTGAAGATGCAAAGATGCATACCTCCTCGAGCATAGAACCACATTCAGAAGTCAAAGCAGTATGGATCTTCGAAACTCGTGCAAAAGCAGACAGTGCAACACTAGCCTCATATGCACAATCCCTCATCGAAAGAACAGTGCTTTGTAAATCACCTATAAAATGGGTAAAGAACATATTAAATAAACACATGAAGCTGCAGTGCTGATACATCCAACACAGAAAGAAAACATGCAAATGTGAAATGCAATGTACATGCGAAAGCTGAAAGCTAATCAAGAAGGTGAGATCTACCAGAAGCTGACTTTGCTTTCAGAGAGGCAACACAGAGTTCATTAGTTGCAGAATATAAACCATTGGATGCCGCTTCCACAGTCCGCTGCGCAAGCTTCCACTCCTGTTCAGAACCTATTACAATAACAGAAGAGCATAAGTTCACTTTTATACAGAACTATAAGTTTAACTAACATGAAGAGACTTCAACTGCTGAGGAATATAGCAAACTCACGTGTAAAAGAATGGTAAGTAACATCCAATCTTGTTAGAGCATTCAAGTACACTTTCTGCCATGCCTTGCCATCAACATTACTCCTGAAGGGATATGGTTGATTGGGTATAAGCAAATGTCCATATCTTGATGCTTCAAACTCCAATACAGACATACATAACTTTACAATGTCAGATGCTTTTTCTTTGAAGTCCCATAAAATCTGCCTCCGAGTCTTGATATGTTCATGGAACTCAGGAGGAATTCCTGAATTTTTAGTCGAATTGTTTCCAGAAGTACTGGAATTTGGACCCCCACATGCCCAACCCATTGCTCTCTCAAGCTGCCCTTCAGCTATTATAGAAGTTCGTTCACAAGACTGAAGGCACTCCACAGACCTCGTGATTTTCGACGCAGCAGATTGCATATTTTCCAATAATTTAGGTCTGCTGAGGTTTAAAATGATTGTATACAAGCTGTCTTCAGTATCTAGATATTTCTCAAATCTGACTCTTCTGTTAAATGATGGGTTCAAACTAACTTCATGCATCCATTCCATCTGAACTACCTCAAGTGTAGTTTTCCTAAGAGCTTCTTTCAACTCATTCACTTGTCTTTTCATGAGAGAAGCTGCTGACTTTGCCGCTCTAGCAGTTTCATGTGCATTACAATATTCTTGCAGCATAAGTAAAACTTTTTTCACAGCTCCATCTTTTTTCACCGGATCCAAAGCAAGTTCATTCGATGACTCAGTTAGCTGTTTCAAATGTTCATTTTCTTTGTCTAAACAAGCCAATAAACTAGGAGCAACCCTTTCTATCAAATAGTGACCAATGTGTTTCTGCAATTGTATTTCAAGCTTTTTCCTCATAAAATTTAGTGACTGATCAAAGCCTAGATTTTGCTCAACTGACGCGGCTACATCATGAATGCATGTGTCAAGAAAAGAATCTATAACACCTATCTTCCAAATAAAGAATGAATGGTCATCCAATAAACCTCCAACCTCCCAGACATACTCCGATATAGAATTCCCAGAATTTATCAAATCTGCCAGAGTATGAAATGTACTGGAGGACGTTGTGACAGAACCATCACCTGAAGGCAGCATAATATCACTTGATTCCAATTCCAAGAAGGGCTTAACAAGTGCAGCCAGTAGTGCTTTGCTTCTCAAAATAGGTAGCTCCTTTTCTTCTCTCATACCAACGAGAGATTGAAATTGACAATTCACAGAAACTACGGCATTTTTAATATCAGCTTCCCTCTTTAGAAGGGAAGAAGTCCTTACATCTCTCTGATTCCAAGTTTTATGAAGTTGCTCCAGCTGTGCTCTACAAGCTTCCTCTTGGGATGCAAGTTCCTCTGCCTCTTCCCAAGAAAGATGATCTCTGCCCTTAACTGCAGCTTCTTCAAGAGCCAGTTGCTGTTCAGTAATAAGACCAACCTTAACAAAATAGTTCTGCTCAAGCTCAACCAGTGATGCTCTCTCCATTTCAACCTCCACAAGCTGCTCCACTGCAGTTTCTATAGACCCCCGAACCTGTGATATTAACCCAAATGCATCCATAACTTCTGAGTTTAATGAAACAGCAGATCGTATTACCTCTGGTAGAACAACTTCAGTCATTTGAGTAACCAATCCCTTACAGGAAACCAAAATGGTTTTGAAAATGGAGACCCAGTTACTTTCAGAATAAAACTTTGAATGCAGTTTGGTAGCATCAACGGATGGTATATCCTTTCCAATAAATTGCCATAGATCATCAACAAACTCTGTCACAAGATTACATTTTTCCACTTGTTCTTCAAACTCAGAAACGATAGTTCCAGAGTCATTCTGCAACATATTGTATCGATTTCTTCCTCCTGATAAATCGGTGTACATATTGAGTATTCTATGTTTTACCTCACCATAAAGTGAACTTACAGCAATATTCATAATTGACAGAGCCTTCTTCTCTTCTCCTATTTCACCTAAAACTCTAGTGTTTTTTGTTCCATCATATCTTGATTGAACAGAAGACATTCCATCTTCATTTCTTAAGAAACCAGAGGACTGCATAAATTTCATGAAAGCTGACAAAAGGTGATCCTTGGTTTTCAATTCTGACTCTAAGCCAATAGAACTCTCTACCTCAGCACACTCCTTTTCTAATTTTTCTATTTCTACTGCATACTTTTCCACCCTAAAGCAAAGGTCATCATGGCTGCTTTTGATAGAATCAAGGCTATCTCCATGATATTTTGCAAGAAGTTCTGAAGCCTGCCTTCTTGCAAGAGAGAGAATATCAGATGACAGGGCATTAATAGATAGTTGCAGAACTTGTGCCCAGCCATGGACTGCACTTGTTGAGAGGTAATTTAATGGTAGAATTCGTTGCAGAGCCAAGGAATATGCTTGCAGAGAAGTTATGGCTGAAGCTAGTTCATCATCCAACTCAGCTATGAACTGAGAAACTTCCCTGTCTATATCATGGCATTGTGCTTGTGTTGGCTCAGGAACAACAGTCAGAGGAACGCCTGCTACAATAACTGCAGATGTGAGAGATGAGGCTACTTCCATGTTGCTCAGATTAAAACGAGCATTTATTTCTGGCATTAAATTGCACCGTAAAGCGTCAAGAATTCTTCCATGTTGCTCAGCCCAAGTCATTGCCTCCTGAGCTTTCTCTGCAACCATAGCCTTTGCTTGGGCAAATTCCCGCACCTGAATTTCAAATGAAGCTCGAATTTTCTCTAAATTACAGGTTGCTTCGGCAACGATTGACTTTGCAGATGTCTCATGCAACATAAGGCTAGACCTCTCTTGGTCTGCTCGGCAATATTGACTAGAGGCAAGCTCGTATTGATTTAGAACATCAGCAAACCTCTGGTACACAAATCTCCAAGTCAATTCAACGGAAGAAATAATTGGTTCAGAAAAATCCAAACAAAGGCACAATATAAACATAGCCGGAAAAAAGTACTTGTTCTTTCATCATACCGCAAGTGTGGATTCAACAGCTGGCAGGTTAATCAACAACTGATCATGGTGCTCCTACTCACAGATTCGGGGGAAAAATCAGCTATTAGTCATGTGTCAAACAGATCTCAAGAAAGCAGGACAGAATACACAAACACCTAGCTAAATTGTACAAGGCCAATTTTCACACAGTGGTTGCTAATTAAAGACTACAATAATAAATAAGGAAATCAAATACGAATGAAATATGAATGCACATGCCTATCCTAGACATGTCATTAAAATTCTAAAAGTATCTCATAAAATGGATAAACCTGCACAAACTCTTGAAACACATGTACATGTGCATGCACAAATTTGTATTAGCACATCTGAATCAGATATCAACAGCTTATATTTCAAAATTCAAGAATGCACTAATGCAGCACATTTAATCATGTCAGGCATATATTCTTCCTTACATATATGGCATACATAGCACTTAGTTTGACAAGTACCTGCAAGGGAACACGAATTTCCTGCACTCGAGATGCAAATAGACTCAAGCTTACAGCCAACTCCATGCCTTTTCTTTCTTCACCACCAATAGCAGCTTCATCATGAAAATCACCTCTTGTCCACTCCACAAGTGGGTCCCAAACAAACACTTCTAATAACATCAGAAGCATGTCTTTGTTCTTTCTTAGAGCACCAATAACTCTCTCGCAGTTTGCTCTGAAACTACCTTCTATTCCAGTCATCCCTAAAGCTGCTTCGATCATTTGGGTAAGGCGGAAAGGAACAATCTCTGGAACTTTTAGTCTTTGTCCCTTATCAAAACACACATTGTAATCAATATGTACAACATCCCCACTACAAAAATCTATCAAAATGTTGTCTAAATGTCGGTCACCCAGTCCCAAAACATGGCCAACCATACTCATTGCAGCAACACTACCCGAATACCTGCAGATCAAAATAATAATATAACTAACTGGATAACATCTCATCTGCATGTCATAAATTATATGCCAAGAAAAAGTTTGGAAATAATTTTAACTAGAACAGGCAACAAAGAAAATTTTGTGTTTGACACCAAAGGATAACAAGATAATGCTAAACTTGGTTACTTGAGAAAATGAAGGAACAATGTCTGGGCTACATTAGTATGCAAGAAAAAGATCATAAACCTTCAAAAGTTAGACTTCACTAAACTTCTTGTTTTCAAAAGCAGTTCCAAGCCCAAGAAGAGCAGTAAAGGCAAGCCAAAACAATGAATAGATCCAAAAAAATCTAGATTCATATTTCAGGGGGTAAGTTAGCCATTAAATTTAGTGATGAACTATATAGCTACCAAATGCACCAGTAAAGGCTTGAGTTCCTTCAATATACCTCTTCATTTTCGAGCTGAAGGCTTTATATCCTTCACTAGCACACCATAGTTCTTGGTAAAGAAGATTACTGGGCACCTCCTTCATGAGATCAAGGAGGACTTTACATTTGACTTCATGAGGCCAATCCCTTCGAGAAATCACTCTCTTAATGCCTTTCTCTTTAAGTGCAGGTATGATCTTCCCATAAAACATATCACTGGGACGAGGAACAGGTGGAGGTGCTGAGGACTTTGTATTTTGCGTGCCTAATGCTGAAAACTGTGCAAGTTGAACACGGGTTTGCCAAGATTTAAATACACTGTAGATACTTATTACATTATCCACCCACTGGATAAGGCCGGCCCGACCACTTATTGGGGTTACAGAATAGTAGCGAATGCCGAGGGAGTTACTGCATGTAGTAGAAGAAGAATGTACAAAACCATTTATAGCCTGAAGCAATTGCATAATTCTAGCATCTAGGCGTAAATCTTCTCGCCCTTTAAGGAGATATGTATACTTCTGACCATCTGAACCAAGTATACCAAGTTTCTTAGGTTTAGTCTTTGTAGATAAGATGGTGACTTGTTCATCGAAAGAAGCAATTGTGACAACCCCTTGGAGATCAGTTGCTTTGTCAGAGTCTTGAACTTTCATTTGTTTCTCAAGACCTGGCATTGGAACATCTGAAGACGATAACAGAGCCAAGTGAGGCGCAACTTCTTGTAAGGAAACAGAAGACTTCCTCTGGTATGAAGCCAAGGATGCAGCAATGCTATCAAAAGGTCGCCATACATCTCCTAGCGCTGCAGAAGATGTCGGGGGACTCTTGAATGATACAATAGCTGATTTTAGTCGTTCATTATACTCTTCCTGGAACCAAGCTTCATGAGGAGTCTCAGGTTTTCGAGAAGTTGAAGCTAAACGTCGTTCCAAAGCCACAACTATTGGAGCCATCATTGCAGAATAGCGAGCAGAATTTATCCTGTTTTTCTCATGCTGACTAAGTGTGACATTTTCTGCAATTCTTGCAGCCTCCTCTTTCAATACATTTATTCGCTTCATCACATCTGCAATAAAAAAATGTTTAGCCTAATAACTTCACTAATAGTAAAACCTGGGTGAGCAATACAAAGGAACAATAAAATGCAACACTGAAATGCATCCCTCAAACATAAAAAAGTCATTAATTCTTCTACGGTAGACAATATATAGGGATTTCATGATCAATAGTGTTGGGAAATAAGGAAAACAACCTATGTGAAGATCCTGAAGAGTACTAAGCCATAATTCCTCCCAGAGAACAGTAACATTTCCAAGTTCGTTTATCATTAGCTGAACATCCTGAACTAATCTAGGATAAAGCTCCCTCTGCATTAACAGAATATCTGTTGTTAAAAATATGTAAGATACATAATGCATGCAGAGTTCTTTTTATCTTACCAGGCAACCCAGCACATGATGAAGCTCTTCTGAAGGCTTCTCTTCATAAGCATTAACATCAACTAGTGTTGGGTACACTATGGAACATGGAGATTGCTTGGCCAGCATGATCAGCAAGCCTTCCAGCTGCTTCCGTACCACTTGTTCAGGATGAGAACTTATCCGTGCAAATAATTGAGGGGTAACTTCCTACGAAAGACAATGCATTCAAAATATCAGCAAACCATCCTCCACTTAAAAATGAAAGAAGCAGATGAGAAGGCCCAAGATATAGCATGCAACCTGCCATGGCAACAAAGGAACAACAGCAAGAGCAGATTCTAGTGTATCTTTCAATTCCACACCATAATTGAGAAGTATGTGCAATATATACAATGTAGCCCTCAGGGTGTAGCTGCCAGTTTTATCCTTCACAGAGTCATAATCAGAACCAGATATCTGACTATGGAAAAGCTGGGAAGATGAAAAGGATAGATATTGCATGTAACCATGAGCTGCTTGCCCAAACAGGGACACTCTTCTCCTCCTCAGTGACCACCAAATATCAAGAATATCATCCAGCACAGATATTATGACAGATTCTTCCAGCCCAAGATTTGCATGCAATAAACAGATCCTCAATTGAGAAGATACCATAGCTGAAAGACGTTCACCACCAGAGTTTTCTGCACCTGGTGCTCCTGCAGCAGTTTCAATGATGTTTACCAAGTGCAAAACCAGTGTCAGCAGAGGATTGTCATTACTTGAGTGCTCTGCAGAATCAAGTAAAAAGCTTCCCTCTTCTAGTTGAGCTATAAAATCTTCCATATCACCGTGGTCCTGAAAAAGACCCAAAACCACTGACTTAACTCTTTGCACCTCATCCTTAGTCAATTTGAATCTCTCAGGTAAAATCTCCGGAGCAAGTACAGGAGAAAACAAGCATGCGCGAAGCGTAGTTTCACTTTGAACAAGGAGTGAGTCTCTGGCTTGGTTAAAGCACCAAGAAGCATAAGAAATCCATGACTTGCCCATGGTAGGGCAAATCTGAGTAGAAAATTTTGTTGCTGTACCAACAATTTCCTCAGTAATAAGACCCAAATTTTGTAGTTGATTTATATTTTCTTCATTGCTTCCTTTGTTAAGTGAAGCTGATTCAGCCATATCAAAATCTGCTGGCATCTCAAGGACAATACTCTTTGGAGTCCAATCTGAATGATCCCGTCTTAGCCAATCTGCGAGTTTTAAGCATGCTTTGGCCATCAGGATTCTCTCATCGGCTTCAGATATTCTAGATGCAGAAGAAACCATGTAAGGACGCAAAAATGACCAAAGGTTTGTGAAGGCATCATCAAATTTATTTTCAGCATACAGAAGTAAAATGCTCTCATACTGCAAATTTAAGGCAAGAAGATTACGATGCCTCTCATCAGGGCAATCAGATACATGATCATTCAGATATTTGTTCAGCCGACTTGCCAACAATATGTTTCTTTGTTTACGGGCTAAATTCTGTAAATTCATGCAGAATTTTAGAGTAACTGATGAAGTTGAGGAAATGGCTTGATAAACACGAAAGACTTTCAGCCATGGATTACAATCTTGACGGATTTTACAGATCGATGACACCGGATGAAGAGAATTTATTATTGAACTAGGTTGTTCAACCTTCTCAGGGTTTGATTTAAGCTTGCAATCCTCTTCTAATAGGAAAATGCAGTGCAACTGAATAGCAAGAGGTGTTGCTTCAGCTAACCCATCAAGTGGCAGAACAGAAAGTGATTCCTCCAACATTGACCTTGCCTTCTGCAAATCATGCAGCATCTTATCACTTTTTCCCTCCTTAAGGAAAAGCAGTGATTGCAAAAGCATCTGCTCACTCCGTTGCAAGGCTATTTTTGGATCAAGGGTCAGCTCGCTGTTACTTTTGGGAGTCAAATCAAGGCATGACCATGCAGCCTGACAATCACCCTCATCAAAACGCGCTAAGGCATGGATTGCATTTACTTCATTGCCTGCCATTGTCAAAGCACCAGAATAACTTTTACCAGCATGTCTAGCACGAAGCATTTGAAGCTCTGATAGCCAGGTTTCCAGAGATTCCCAATCAGACACAGCTGCATAACTCTCAATTATACGTGAAATAACAAACTGTATACCTTCAGAACCAAGAGAACTCAGCGACTCGTCAGTTTGAAGCAAGTGAGTAAAGTGAGCAGCAGCATTTTCATACTCTCCTCTTGCCTGATATACAAGCCCACTAATCCATGAAAGGGGTCCAACAGTTCCACACTCATTGAAGGACTGGTTTTCCTCCCCAAGTATGGAGTGGAATGTAGCTGAAACCCATTTTTGTAGTCCAATCAAAGAATCTGGTTCAGAACTCTTGCAAAGTGCTAGTGAAACATGTCTTAAAACTTTGAAGATATCTCCTCTATACCTAACAGTACCTACCTGAGCCCTTGATTTTTCCTTCGAATATGACATAGAAAGATTCTTGAGTTCCTGCAAACGCAATGTACAGTATTGTATAACAGCATCATTGCAATGCAGAGCCAATCCAGCATTCATCATTGGGTCACATATACGAGAAAACCAATCCTCACATACTTTTTTGTTTGCTCGAAAGAATAAAGAACTCTGGCGGGTTGCAGGTGGTAAAATGACAGATCCCTCGTAAGCATTATATACATATTTCTTTAGAGCCTCAACAAAATCCAACAGTAATCTCATCGGCAACAAGTGAGCACCAGAAGACCCTATCATGCTTAAGTTCCCATCATTTTGTTCATTATCAAGTTGTAAAATGTGTGCAATGTCCAAAAGCATGCGTTCTAGTGCAGCAAATGTTTGGGTAGGCCCACCAAGGTTGGTCCGAAGACGCGTTGCGATACAATACCGAGCTGCTTCTTGTACAGCCCACCAGGCACCAGCTAAAGTATTGACAGAACAGATTCTTTCAAGTATGCCTTCATCCACTTGTAAATCCAACCACAACGAATTAGAAACCAGATTTCCTGTTTCTTCAGGCTGAGTTAATAAAGCATCCTTAGAACTCTGGCAACTAAGAATTAGCCGGTGGATCCAAGAAGACAGTGGTGCCTTCCATCTTTGTGAAATGTAACTTAAGATCGTCACAAGTTGTTGTGAGTGCAGATGCAGTGGCAGCTGCTTAAGGGAAAATAATTGTTTCCAGTGCATCTTAGAACTGTTGCCTAATTCAAGCTCAACAGGCATAAATCTCCCATAATCATAGAGACCGCATGTATATATTGTAATGGGCAAAATACAGGAAAGCAGCCTCACATATGCATCCCGTATCTCTGTAGCTGGATCACCAAGTTTCTCCAGTATCACTTCAGCTAAGGGGTAAAAACATATAGGGTGTAAAAGCTTTGCCTGCATAAACATCTCCAGAATTACAGCAACATGTGATCTTACTTCTGGTTCCCTCTCAAATGTACCACCTAAAAGTGAGAAAACTATGTTTATTATCACACCAGTATGTTCACATGCTTCATAGGAGAAACCTTTTGAGCTTGAGATCTTGTCAACAGTCATGACATCCTCACAGAACTTCTTTAGCCAATCTAGAGCTGCTAATTTTATTGCCAGAGGAGAAGAAACATGAAGAGCTTTTGTAAGAAGCACGCTGTATCTTCCTAAATGCTCTGTAATCACAGCTGAAAACCCAGCATTTACTTTATCATTACCATTCTCCTTTCCAGTTGGACACTCAACGGAAGCTTTGTCATATTTATGTTCTCTTATGGAACAATTAGTTATGAACTCAACCGAAGTTAGCCTCTCCAATGTGTTGAGAATAGCAACTTGCAACTCCATAAAGGCCAAAATAGGTGATTCAAAAGGGTTCAACTTTTTCATAATAAAGGACACCAACTTTTCTGATCTCCTAATATACAAGGCAGCAATTTCTGTTGGGCCAATCAAACTGATATCCCCACCCAAGGAAACACATGCTAATAGAACTTTCAAATCAAACTTGATGATTGCAAATAGTTCAAGTTTTGAAAATGTTTTAGATGATATAATACAATTGAACTGATCTGAATGACCAGTGTTTTTTCCTATGACACTCTTTAACAACTCCAGTTCTTCAATCAATGAGGTGACTGTTTCGTCTACGACTTCTTTATTCCCATGTTGAAGCAAGAAGACATAAGTGGCAGCAGCACTTCCGGTCACTAAATGATTTGGATGCAATCGCAGCTGAGAAATCGATGCACCAAACTGCAATAATTTCTGCACAGATGATGGGAGGAGGCCAAGCTTCTGCAATGATAGGAGCTGAAGATTGGTTTTCAAAACCCCATGAACTTGAAAAGAGTTAATCCTCTTAAACCCTGACCATTGAGTGGCTGCCCCAAATTCCAAGCTCTGAAACAATATATCAACAGCAAGAGGATAAAAACTTGAAAACCGTTCACGCAATATCTCCGCCAAAAGCGTCAAGCACTTCCAAGAATCTTCAATCCACTCTGCCCATCCAAACTTCTGCCCGATCATAGACAAACACCTAAGCAACCGAGGAAGCAACCCAACAAGAGGCTCACTAATTTGTTCAAGCAGGTTCATCTCCAGCAACCCAGAAGCAGTAGCCTGCAGGATCGTCGAAAAACAAGACAACAACACAAGCAGCCTCCGAAATTGCGGTAGGGTTCCAGGACTCCCATCCTGGAGCAACGCCTCCATGTCCCCCAAGAACTTAGTCAACAGCCTTAAAGACATTGGCAAGCTACCAACCCATTGCTTCTGAAACTGCAAGAAGCTATCTATAATGACCCTCCTATCCGAATCAGCCAAATCCGGCACCAGAGCCCAACCAAGGAGCAAATCAACAATGTCAGGGAAATGGGGCTGAAAGCACCTCAGGAACTTCAATGATATCAAAGTGATGACCCCAGTTAGCCTATGCAATAAGCTCAATGACGTTCTCTCGTCCTCAAGCAATACCTGACAAGCTTTGAGAATAGGCAAACCATACCTCTCAGTTCCAATAACATCACCAACATTGAGAAACTCACGCAAACCCTCCAAAGCTAATTCTTTAGACCCATCAACGGCATTCACATTGCTCAACAAAGGCAACGCCCAACTGATAAAACGGTCGACCAAACTACCTACTATAACATGGTTCTGTCTCCCATTTGCTGTCACGGGAACCGAACAGATCACTGCACAGAGAGCACCGTACGCTACAACCGCAGCTTGGCGAACTTCATATGACCTAAAAAATGGAATTTTTATTAAGGAAATTTTAAAATTGAGGGAGAAAAATTTGAAATTTTTAAGTGGGGTTAGGGTTTTTTACTTACTTGTCGGAGAGGAGTTGGGAGAGGCCTTGGGATAGGTAGTGGGCGGAGTTGGTGACGAAGATGGAGTTGTGTGGGTGGAGGATGGCGCGGTGGAGGGAGGCGATGGCGGCGAGTCGGGGGGAAGGGTCAGCTGTGGTGGTGGCGGAGGTGGCGGCGGTGGAGTCGGTGGCGGGGAGGGCGGCGGAGAGAAGAGCTGCTAGCTGGTGGTGAAAGGCTTGTTGTTGTTGCTGCTGCTGCTGCTGCTGCTGCATATTCATTGTGAAGGATTGTGTTGTTGTGGGTTTGCAGCATCTCTTGCTTCGAGATTTTTGGGTAGTGACTCTAATGACTAAAGAGTCAAATGAGTTTCTGCTTCTTCTTCGCTTTCATTTGCTCTCCCTGTTATTGCTTTCTCAGGACGAAGCAACAAACCATGGCGACACAGAAAATGTTGAGAAAGAAAAAATACAAAAAATAGTTGTAGTGACTTTTGTTTAATTTTACATTGTCATGCATAAAAGCGGTCTACAATAAAAAAAAAATAGCTCAAATAATTAATGTTATGAACATTGAACCGAACGTTGAATCCGACTCGGGAAGGATTTAGAAGTTAACCGATCGAGGTTTAACTACATATAATAAAATATATATTTATTTATAAATAAATATATATATATATATGATAAATTATATGTTATAAAAAATTAAAGTGCATTAAAATTTAAATATAGAACATTTAATAAATTTAGAGGTTTAATAATTTTTAATTTTAGTAATTAAAGTATATTATATATTAAATTTTATTATAAAATAGTTTTTAAATTTTAAAAAATTAAAATTTATATTTTTAAATTAGTTTACTGGTTCAATTGATTTTTTCGGTTTTCCCGATTTTTTATCGATTTTCAAAATTCTGGTTTATAAGGCTAGAGGGTCCGATTCTCGGTTAACCCGATCAGATCGGCCAGTCTGGTCTAGTTTTCAGAACAGTGAAAATAACCAATATTGTATGCACAATATATATCATATTGAGGAAGGATCCGTTTATACCAGTGTAAGATATAATATTAATCTTACACTGGTTATAACTTTTTATTGAATATGTTTTTTTTCAAAATCCTCCGTTGGATTGAAAACTTATATATTATAGATCATCTCTAATAAATTTTACATTAATCATAAATCATTTGATACATTTTTTGTATGTCAATAAATGACGTAATAAATAGTTCACAAATATGTGTAATTTAGAATACTTTGATCACAATTTATAGTTGTTCAATTTATTTGAAATTTGACACATACAATCACTTAATACTATATGAAAAAAATCATGAAATTACATAATTTCAAGTCTATAGCCTTTGTTTTATGGTGTTTCTTGGAAAATTAGTGAAATCTCACGTATTAAAACTTATATCCTTCAATTTATACTAAATGAAAAAAATCATAAAATTACAGAATTTGAAGTCTATAGCCTTTGTTTGTGTTTCTAGGAAAATTAGTGAAATCTCACTTTTTAAAGCCTATAGCCTTCAATTTCTATTATATGTAAAAAAATTCATGAAATTACATAATTTGAAGTCTATAGCCTCTGTTTTATGGTGTTTCTAGGAAAATTAGTGAAATCTCACATATTAAAACATATAGCCTTCAATTTCTACTGTATCTAGAAAATTCGTGAAATTACATAATTTGAAGTCTATAACTTTTGTTTTAGGGTGTTTCTAGGAAAATTAGTGAAATTTCATATAACAAAGCCTATAGCCTTCAATTTCTACTACATCTTAAAAATTCGTGAAATTACATAATTTGAATTCTATAGCCTTTGTTTTATGGTGTTTATAAAAAAATTAGTGAAATCTTACTTTTTAAAGCCTATAGCATTCAATTTATACTGTATGAAAAAAAAATCATCAAATTACATAATTTAAAGTCTATAGCCTTTGTTTTATAGTGTTTCTAGAAAAATTAGTGAAATCTCACATATTATAGCTTATAGCCTTTGTTTTATAGTGTTTTTAGAAAAATTAGTGAAATGTCACATATTAAAGTCTATAGCTTTCAATTTGTACTATATGTAAAAAATTTATGAAATTACATAATTTCAAGTCTATAGCCTTTGTTTTATAGTATTTCTAGGAAAATTAATCAAATCTCACATTTTAAATCCTATAGCCTTCAATTTCTACTATATGTAAAAAAATCATGAAATTACATAATTTGAAATCTATAGCATTTGTTTTATAATGTTTCTAGGAAAACTAGTAAGATCTCACATTTTAAAGCTTATAGCCTTCAATTTCTACCATATATAAAAAATTCGTGAAATTACATAATTTGAAGTCTATAGCCTGTGTTTTATGGTATTTCTAGGAAAATTAATGAAATCTCACATATTAAAGCCTATAGCCTTCAATTTCTACCATATATAAAAAATTCGTGAAATTACATAATTTGAAGTCTATAGCCTTTGTTTTATGTTGTTTCTAAGAAAATTAGTGAAATCTCACTTTTTTAATCCTATAGCCTTCAATTTATACTATATGAAAAAAATCATGAAATTACATAAATTGAAGTCTATAGCCTTTGTTTTATAGTGTTTCGAGGAAAATTAGTGAAATCTCACTTTTTAAAGTTTATAGCTTTCAATTTCTACTATATGTAAAAAAATCATGATATTACAAAATTTGAAATTTATAGCCTTTATTTTATAGTGTCTCTAGGAAAATTAGTGAAATCTCATATTTTAAAGCCTATAGACTTCAATTTCTACTATATCTAAAAAATTCATGAAATTACATAATTTGAAGTCTATAGCTTTTGTTTTATGGTGTTTCTAGGAAAATTAGTGAAATCTCACATTTTAAAGTCTATAGCCTTCAATTTCTACTATATCTAAAAAGTTCATGAAATTACATAATTTGAAGTCTATAGCCTTTGTTTTATGGTATTTCTAGGAAAATTAGTGAAATCTCACATATTAAAGCATATAGCCTTCAATTTCTACTACATCTTAAAAATTTGTGAAATTACATAATTTGAAGTCTATAGCCTTTGTTTTATGGTGTTTCTAAGAAAATTAGTGAAATCTCACTTTTTAAAGCCTATAGCCTTCAATTTATACTATATGAAAAAAAATCATGAAATTACATAATTTGTAGTCTATAGCCTTTCTTTTATAGTGTTTCTAGAAAAATTAGTGAAATATCACATATTAAAGCCTATAGCCTTTGTTTTATAGTGTTTTTTGAAAAATTAGTGAAATGCCACATATTAAAACCTATAGCCTTCAATTTTTACTACATGTAAAAAATTTCATGAAATTACATAATTTGAAAACTATAGCCTTTGTTTTATGGTGTTTCTAAGAAAATTAGTGAAATCTCACTTTTTAAAGCCTATAGCATTCAATTTATACTAATCACTTTAATATGCAATTATAATTCAACGGTTGGATCGACAAAAAAATATATTCAATTTATTTGAAATTTGGCACATATAATCAAAAGTTATTGAATGTGTAAGTGTACTAAATTTTACACCGGTGTCAAAGTATCCTTCTCATATTATATAACCGGTCCGCGGCTCACATATAATTTACTTGAAATAAAATAAAGGGTTAAGTACCAATTTCACTCACAAAAGATTTCGTCGCTGACAAAATCACCCACGAAAGATTTTAATGACAAAAGAGCCCCCGAAGATGTATTTAGTTTGACAAAAGACACCAGCCGTGAATTTCTCATAACGGACGTTAACAAAAGTATTGATCTGGACTTTAATTTTACCAATGTGGACATTGTTATTCATACAAATTCCTAATTCCTCATTTCCCCCAATTTTCATCCCTCATTTCCCCCAATATCTGAATCCTAAATCTTTTTATCTCTTTGATTTCCATTTACTGATTCCAAACTTCCCAAAACAACCATCCCTAATTCCAAAATTTTCAAAACGTAGCAAAAGTTCAAAAGATGATATGAAGAACATTAATTACTTATGAGAAACAAAGAAGAAAAAAGTATGAAAGTACTTCTTTTTGTAGCTAATGAGATTGAAAAAGAGAGAAAAAAATAAAAAAATAATTTTAAATGCTGAAAAAGAATATTTGTGTTGTGATCATCTTCTTCTTCATCTTCTTCTTTATTATTGTTGGGATCTTAAACATTTTTTTTCCTTTTTGTTACTAATGATGGTGGTAGTATTGCAAAGAAGGGTCCAAATAAAAAAATCATTGAAGTAGCTCCACCATCTCCTCCTCTCTGACTTGATCCCTTGTTAGTCTTCATTGTGATGTTGATAAGTTAAATTCGAAATCAGTAACGAGAAATTAGAGAGAGGTAGAAAGATTTAGGGTTCAAAGATAGGGAAATAAGGGATGAAAATAGGTGGAAGTGAGGGGTTAGGGATTTGGATGAATAACAATGTCCACATTGATAAATTAAAGTCCAGCTCAACACTTTTATTAACGTCCGTTATGAGAAGTTTACGGCCGGTGTCTTTTGTCAAATTAAATACATTTTTGAGGGGCTCTTTTATCGTTAAATCTTTCGTGGATGATTTTGTCAGCGACGAATTCTTTTGTGGGTGAAATTGGTACTTCACCCTAAAATAAAAGGGCGGCGTTTCAGGAGGGGAAGAAATTAAAAAATTTGACTCCACCCTCCTGGAGGACTTGATATCCCCTCTCTCACTCTCCCTTAAACAACCCTAAAGGTGTGTTTGGTTCGCGGATTGGAATTTTATTCTCGGGAATAGGATTCCCAGGAATGATAAACCCGGGAATCATTTTCCCAGGAATGTATTATTCATGTGCTTGGTTTGTACACTAAATTCCTGGGAATTTTGTACAATATTCCTGTGAATGATTTATTCCCGTGTTTGATTCGTAGTAACATTCCCGGAAAAAAGCTTGTAATTTACAAAAATACCCATGCATAATAAAATAAATATAATATAAAGATAATAGATGATGTCATAAATGTACTTTTACACATTTAAAAAGATTCCCATGCCATGGGAATAAAACTTACCCATGGTTAAGGATGGGAATAAAAATAGAGAAAAATATTTCCTGAGAATGCAATTTTCCCAGGAACCTTTGAAACTAATGTTGAACCAATCATTCATGGGAAAATAATTTTCCCATAAAAGTTTCCCAGGAATCTTGCAACTTTCCCCACTACCAAACACCCCCTAAGCCTCCATATCCATTATCCACACCTCTCTCTCTCTCTCGGTACATCCCTCACCCGCCGCCGGCCGCCAGCAACCGAGAGTAGATCTCTCTCTGTCCTCTGCAGCACAGCAGCCGCGTCCAGCTCGCCTCCGTCGCGCCTCCTGTCCTGCACAGGTAAGTCGATCTATCATTCCCTCTTTTCTGTTTTTTGAATTTTGTTTTTTACTTTTTTATCATTTTTTTTTCTTTTCCAATTTTGCTCTGATTACTACTCATTAGGGTTACGTACTTTCACTTTCAACTAGTGCTGCGTCTTCGTGTTTCGTTCTTCTTTGATCGAAGAAGAAAGAGCGCGAAACGATGTCGTACGACGACGTAGAGATCGAGGACATGGAATGGAACGAGGAGCTTCAAGCCTACACATACCCATGCCCCTGCGGTGACCTCTTCCAGATTACGAAGGACGATCTCAAGCTCGGCGAGGAAATCGCTCGCTGCCCTAGTTGCTCCCTCTACATCACCGTCATCTACAATCTTGAGGATTTTCTCGGCGATTCTGATCATAATCGAAACAACAAGGGTCTACAACCTTCTAAGCAGCAAACCCTCACCGTTGCTTGAATTTCAGGTTATTCTGACTAGTTCCTTATCATCAATTCTCCGCTATTGGAACTTAATTTAATTGCAGTGTTTATTATTATTGCCCTAATTATTTAGTTTTCCGGTATTGTGATTTTTTCTCTTGCGATTATTTTGTGCATATTGATACGGTGAAAGCATCATGTTTAGGGTTTTATTTCAAATTAATTGTGCTTTTAAAAGCTAAGTGTAATAATCGATGCAAATCCTTTTGGTGTGGGCTTCGTATCTTACTACCAATTGAAGCAGTTAGTGTAGGCTTAAGCTCTAAATTGATCAACTTCTGTGTGTTTGGTCTGGATTTTTTTTAGGGGTTCAAAACAGTTTATAATCTACTATACAGCTTTTGAAAAATAAAGAAGTGATTATTTCTCCAATTTAATTGTTTACCAAACATGTGTGGCTCATTGTTTGAAATCAAAGCTCCTTCCGTTTAGTCACCTATGTTCTGCCATGTTTGGTGTGTGTCATAATCATATCACGAAGGAAAGCAGAGATAAGTAATAAGTTATATTACTTGGATGCTGAGTATCATGGATGATTGGATGAGATCTTTTATCTTGCAATTTGTCATGTATTGGCACTGCCAGTTTCATATTTAGGGCATGTTTGGTTAGAGGGTAAAAATAGGGGCACATTTTCCTTGATTGAATTTTATGTGTAAAATTACATATAGAACTCAATCAAGGAAAATTTACCCTCTGTTAGTGTCCTGCAATGGCAGAACCTCTCTTCTTATTATTGGAAGGGGTGGTGATGCACCAAAACCCCAAGAATTACAAACTATCGAGAGAAGAAATATTCTTGCTCTCCAGAAACTAACTTTGTTATACAATCATGAGTCCCCTAATTACACCACTAAATCCCTTATTTATACTAACTCTAGAAATAACTAACGCCTAGAGTTCCTAACCAGCCGGAAACTAATTCTGGGCGCTTGCCACATCAGCCCTTTTTCTCATATAAACCTTTCCAAACTTCCCAGGCCTAACATCACTCCCCCTGGACTGCCACCTTGTCCCCAAAGTGGAAACTAGGAAATAGTTGCTGCAGTTTGGACTCCAAAACCAACTGTCATCAGATGAATGCAAACCACACCAGTGAATGAGGTACTCCATTCTCCCATCAGTTGCTAGTCTAGTCCCCAACACCTCCTCCGGTTGAACATCCAGCTCGCCTTCTTCAGATAAAGATGGTGGCAGCGTTTGGCTAAGCTGTGAGGACAGCAGCGCCTTCTTCAGCCTACTAATGTGGAAAACTGGGTGCAATGTACAATCCTCTGGCAGATCTAATTTGTAAGCCATAATACCAACCCTCTCAATCACCTCAAAAGGACCATAGAATCTCGAAGACAACTTTTCATTTGGTTGTTTCGCCAAAGACCGCATATGATAGGGTTGAAGCTTCAAGTAAACCCAATCACCCACCTCCAAAGTGACCTCTCTCTGCTTCCAATCAGCGTACAACTTCATATCCTGTTGAGCCTTCACCAAATTATCCTTTAACTCCATTAAAATTGCATCTCTAGCAGCGGTAAGTACTACCACATCTTCCACGAACGAAATTCTCACCCTTGAATAAAACAGGTGGATCCACCCATACAATGCCTTAAAAGGAGTAGTGCGAGTGGAGGCATTGAATGAAGTGTTGAACCAATATTCAACCCAAGGTAACCACTCCAACCAATGCCTAGGACAGCCACAAACTAAACACCGCAAATAAGTCTCTAAACACTGATTGACCACTTCTTTTTGGCCATCCGTTTGAGGGTGGAAGGCCGTACTATGTTTCAATTTGGTCCCGACAGCAGTAAACAATTCCCTCCAAAATCGACTAATGAACACCCTATCGCGGTCAGAAACAATTGATTTGGGAAACCCATGGAGGCGAACTATCTCTTTTATGAACAAATTGGCCACATCCTTGGCAGAAAAAAGGTGGGAAAGAGGCAAGAAATGGGAATACTTGGACAAACGATCCACAATGACGAATATAGTATCCATACCTTTTGATTTAGGAAGGTCCCTGATGAAGTCCATAGAATTGTATTCCCAAACCCGATCAGGAATAGGCAAGGGCTGAAGCAAACCTGCCGGTTTCAAGGCAGCATACTTGTTCCTCTGACACATCACAACTAGCCACAAAATTCTTCACTTGAGCACGCATCCCTTTCCAAAACAACCGGAAACTTATTCTGGGCGCTTGTCACATCAGCCCTTTTTCTCATATAAACCTTTCCAAACTTCGCAGGCCTAACACCCTCCATACAAACATACCCTTATTGTAGGTTGGGCAATTGTCACTGCTAATGGACCTGAACCTGGGTGATCTATCTATGACCATGATGAAGCTTGGGTGAAACATTCCAAAGGATGAATTATGTCATTAGTACTTGATAATAATAATCAATTCTGCAATATTTCTGATGGACTTGAGGCTTATGGGTTAGACTTAGAGTTTAGGGTTTAGTACCTTGGGTCCTCCTTATGGCTGTGCACCCATGATTCATTCTATGGTATGCTGTATTTGTTGTACCTTTGGGCATCTCGACGCTATATTTATGGTCCAATTCTCAGTGTAGATTTGAAGGTTTTACTTCACTATATATTTGTAAATTCAGATTTCTTGTTAGTGCTTTTGAATTTATACATAGATTTGTGATTTCGTGAATAAATTATCTTCTTTTCCGTTAATGACTAAAATACATTTGTCTTGCAGATTTCCTGAAATGGAGGCAGCAGCAAGTTTTGGCACAGCCTTGATTCATCATAGCATGCATAGGTCTAGTTTGGCATATAGGAATTATTGTTATTTGAGATGAAAAAGGAGAAATATCACGAGAAGTTATGGTATAGAAGGAGTGCTATTATTTTTTTTAGATTATTGTTGTGTGCTCTTAATAAAACTCCATAATCTTTTACTATTAAAGAAATCATTGTGATAATTATTATAATCCCACGGCTATGGATGGAGTTGATTTCATTTGAGGCATGATGACTCGAAAATCAGCTGATTTGGTTCATGATGCTTTTGTTGAGCCAAATCTATGTTAAATATTGGGTAACATAAATAATTTATTACTATCGAATACTTCATTCGGATTTGTATAATTTTAAGTTGAAGAAGTGGTTTCAATTGCTTTAAAATATTGAGTAATATGATTCTTTTTACATATAGTAGAAATTAAAGACTATATACTTTAAAATATGAGATTTTAAAACTTTTTTAGTTTTACGATAAATTAAAAATTATAGTCTTTAAAATATTGAATCACATGAATTTTTCACATATAATAAAAATTGAAAATTGTATATTTTAAAATGTGTGATTTCACAATTTTTTTATTGTATTATAAAATAGAGATGGACAGTCTTTAAAATATTGAATAATTTAAATTTTTCACATGTATAGTTAAAATCATGGTTCTGAGAACCGGATCGGATCGACCGGTTGGACCGCGAATCGGCCTTGAGTTCGGTCCGTTTCAAGCCAAAAGACCGTCCAGTAGCTGACCTGACCGGGAAAGAACCGCTCGAAACCGCCAGTTAACCGGTGAAGCGGTCCGCGGCTGCAACTCCGGTTTGAAAAAAAAAAATTTTAGAAAAATAAAGTCAAAACGGGCATCGTTTTGCCCTGAGCCTCAAGCCCTCAAAGGCTCAAACCCTCTCACCCTCTCATCAGTTTTGTCTCTCACTCTCTCTCTCTCGGTGTGTCACCACCGGCGACTGCCGCCGCCCTGCCGTCACGCTCGCAGCGCCGCAGGAGCGCGCTTCCAACCGTCCCGCTCTTTGCTGCAGCTTCTGTCTCCTCAGCCCGCAGCCCGCCGCATCCCACCAGCCCGCCGCCTGCCGCATCCCGCCCTAGCTTCTGCACAGCCACGGTTTTGCTTTTTAATTTTTGAGTTTTGCTTTTAAGTTTTGCTTTTGAATTGTGTTGCTGCTGCTTCTGCAAAATTCGAGAGTTTTGCTTCTGCTTTTGAGTTTTTCTTTCTTATTAATTTAATTTCTGATTGTGTTTTTAGTTTTTATTATTATTAGTTATTATTATTAGTTTTTAATTATTTCTGTTTTTGAGTTTTTATAAATTTGGATTACATTTTATGACTTTTATATTATATGTCTCGTCGTGGACCTCCGGTTCAACCGATTAAACCTCTAAACCTTTAGTTCGGCCGGTTCGATGTCCGGTCCGGTTCTCAGAACCTTGGTTAAAATAGAAGGCTAAATACTTTAAAATATGTGATTTTACAATTTTTTGGTTGTATTATAAAATAGAGACAATAGCCTTTAAAATATTGAATAAACTGAATTTTTCTCATGTAATAAAAATTGAAGGCTATATACTTTAAAATGTGAGAGTTTACAATTTTTTGGTTTCTTTTAAAAATAAAGACTATAACCATTAAAATATTGAATAACCAGAATTTTTTACATATAGTAGAAATTAAAGGCTATATACTTTAAAATGTGAGATTTCATATTTTTTAGTTGTATTATAAAATAAAGACTATAAACTATAAAAATTGAATCAGGTGAATTTTTCACATATAGTAGATTTTGAAGACTATATACTTTATAATGTGAGATTTCACATTTTTTTTGTTGTATTAAAAACAAAGACTATAGCCTATAAAATATTGAATCAAATTAATTTTTCACATATAATAGAAATTGAAGGCTATATACTTTAATATGTGTGCTTTCACAATTTTTTTATTTGTATTATAAAATAAAGACTATAGACTATAAAATATTGAATCGTATGAATTTTTTATAGATAGTAAGAATTAGAGGCTATATACTTTATAATGTGAGATTTCACAGTTTTTTGGTTGTACTATAAAACAAAGACTATAACCTATAAAATATTGAATCACATTAGTTTTTTACATATAATAAAATTAAAGGTTATATACTTTAAAATGTGTGTTTTCACAATTTTTTTGATTATATGATAAAATAAAGACTATAACCTATAAATTATTGAAAAATCTAAATTTTTTACATAAAGTAGAAATTGAAGGCTATATACTTTATAATATGAGATTTCACATTTTTTTGGTTGTAATATAAAACAAAGATTATATCTTATAAAATATTGAGTAACGTGAATTTTTTACATATACTAGAGAAATTGAAGGCTATATACTTTAAAATGTGAGATTTCAAAACTTTTTTGGTTTTATGATAAAATAAAGACTATAACCTATAAAATATTGAATCACAAGAACTTTTCACTTATAGTAAAAATTGAAGGTTATATACTTTAAAATCTGTGATTTCACAATTTTTTTATTGTATTATAAAAAATAGACGATAGTCTTTAAAATATTGAATAACTTGAATTTTTCACATGTAATACAAATTGAAGACTATATACTTTAAGATTTGAGATTTAACAATTTCTTTATTTATATTATAAAATAAAGACTATAGCCTATAAAATATTGAATCAGTTGACTTTTTCACATATAGTAGAAATCAAAGACTATATACTATAAAAAGTGAGATTTCACAATTTTTTTGTTTATTTAAAACTAAATACTATAGCTTTTAAAATATTGAATAACTTGAATTTTTTACAAATTGTATAAATTGAAGGCTATATACTTTAAAATGTGAGATTTCACAACTTTTTTGGTTTTATGATAAAATAAAGACTATAACTTATAAAATATTGAATCACATGATTTTTTCACAAATAGTAAAAATTGAAGGTTATATACTTTAAATTGTGTGATTTCACAATTTTTTTGATTGTATTATAAAATAGAGACGATGATCTTTAAAATAATGAATAACATAAATTTTTCACATGTAATACAATGCAAATTGAAGGCTATATACTTTAAAATTTGAGATTTAACAATTTATTTATTTGTATTATAAAATAAATATTATAGCCTATAAAATATTAAATAACCTGAATTTTTTACTTATAGTTAAAATTAAAGGTTATATACTTTAAAATGTGAGATTTTATATTTTTTCAGTTCTATTATAAAATAAAAACCATAGGTTATAAAATATTGAATCGGGTGAATGTTTCAAAATATTGTACAATTTGAAGGCTATAAACTTTATAATGTGAAATTTCACATTTTTTTGTTGTATTAAAAACAAAGACTATAGCCTATAAAATATTGAATCAAATTAATTTATCATATATAATAGAAATTGAAGGCTATACACTTTAAAATGTGTGTTTACACAATTTTTTTGATTATAGGATAAAATAAAGACTATAGCCTATAAATTATTGAATAACCTAAATTTTTTACAAATAGTAGAAATTGAAGGCTATATACTTTAAAATGTGAGATTTCACATCATTTTTGGTTTTATAATAAAATAAAGACTATAGCCTATAAAATATTGAATCACATGATTTTTTCACAAATAGTAAAAATTGAAGGTTATATACTTTAAATTGTGTGTTTTTTTATTGTATTATAAAATAGAGACGATAGTATTTAAAATGTTGAATAACCTAAATTTTTCACATGTAATACAATGCAAATTGAAGGCTATATACTTTAAAATGTGAAATTTAACAATTTCTTTATTTGTATTAAAAAATAAAGACTATAGCCTATAAAATATTGAATCACTTGGCTTTTTAACATATATTAAAAATCAAAGGCTATATATACTTTAAAATGTGAGATTTCACAATTTTTTTATTTATTTAAAAAATAAAGACTATAGCCTTTAAAATATAAAATAACCTGAATTTTTTACATATAGTAGAAATTGAAGGTTATATACTTTAAAATGTGAGATTTTAAATTTTTTCAGTTCTATTATAAAATAAAGACTATAAGCTATAAAATATTGAATTAGCTGAATGTTTCAAATATAGTACAATTTGAAGGCTATAAACTTTATAGTGTGAGATTTCACATTTTTTTTTGTATTAAAAACAAAGACTATAACTTATAAAATATTGAATCACATTAATTTTTCACATATAATAAAAATTGAAGGCTATATACTTTAAAATGTGTGTTTACATAATTTTTTTGGTTATAGGATAAAATAAAGACTATAGCCTATGAATTATTGAATAACCTGAATTTTTTACAAATAGTAGAAATTGAAGGCTATATACTTTAAAATGTGAGATTTCACAACTTTTTTTGTTTTTATGATAAAATGAAGACTATATAGCCTATAAAATATTGAATCACATGATTTTTTCACAAATAGTAAAAATTGAAGGTTATATACTTTAAATTGTGTGATTTCACAATTTTTTTTATTGTATTATAAAATAGAGACGATGGTCTTTAAAATAATGAATAACATAAATTTTTCACATGTAATACAATGCAAATTGAAGGCTATATACTTTAAAATGTGAAATTTAACAATTTCTTTATTTGTATTAAAATATAAAGACTATAGCCTATAAAATATTGAATCACTTGACTTTTTCACATATATTAGAAATTAAAGGCTATATACTTTAAAATGTGAGTTTTTTACAATTTCTTTTGTTTATTTAAAAAATAAAGATTAAAGCCTTTAAAATATTGAATAATCTGAAATTTTTACATATAGTATAAACTGAAGGTTATATAATTTAAAATGTGAGATTTTACATTTTTTCAGTTCTATTATAAAATAAAAACTATGTAGGCTATAAAATATTGAATCGGGTGAATGTTTCACATATAGTACAAGTTAAAGACTATAAACTTTATAATGTGAGATTTTACATTTTTTTTGTTGTATTTAAAACAAAGACTATAGCCTATAAAATATTGAATCACATTAATTTATATAATAGAAATTGAAGGCTATACATTATTGAATAACCTGAATTTTTTAAAATAGTAGAAATTGAAGGCTATATACTTTAAAATGTGAGATTTCACAACTTTGGTTTTATGATAAAATAAAGACTATAGCCTATAAAATATTGAATCACATGGATTTTTCACATATAGTAAAAATTGAAGGCTATATACTTTTATATGTGTGATTTCACAATTTTTTTATTTATATTATAAAATAAAGACTATAGCCTATAAATTATTGAATTCACAATTTTTCACATATAGTAAGAATCGAAGGCTATATAATTTATTATGTGAGATTTCACATTTTTTTTGTTTATTATAAAACAAAGACTATATAACCTATAAAATATTGAATCATTGAATTTCTACATATAGTTGAAATTGAAGGCTATATACTTTTAAATGTGCGATTTCACAATTTTTTTAGTTGTATTATAAAATAAAGACTATAGGCTATAAAATATTGAATCAAGTGAATTTTTCACATATAGTTGATTTTGAAGACTATATACTTTATAATGTAAGATTTCACATTTTTTTTATATTAAAAAAATAAAGACTATATCCTATAAAATATTGAATCACATTAATTTTTCACATATAATAGAAATTGAAGGCTATATACTTTAATATTTGTGCTTTCACAATTTTTTTATTTGTATTATAAAATAAAGACTATAGCCCATAAAATATTGAATCACATGAATTTTTCACATATAGTATGAATCAGAGGCTATATACTTTATAATGTGAGATTTCATATTTTTTTGGTTGTATTATAAAACAAAGACTATAACCTATAAAATATTGAATCACATTAATTTTTCACATATAATAGAAATTGAAAGCTATATACTATAAAATGTGTGTTTTCACAATTTTTTTGGTTATATAATAAAATAAAGACTATAGCCTATAAATTATTGAATAACCTAAATTTTTTACATATAGTAGAAATTGAAGGCTATATATTTTATAATGTGAGATTTCACATTTTTCTGATTGTATTATAAAACAAAGACTACAGATTATAAAATATTGAGTAACCTTAATTTTTTACATATAGTAGAAATTGAAGACTATATACTTTAAAATATGAGATTTCAAAACATTTTTAGTATACTGATAAACTAAAGACTATAGCCTATAAAATATTGAATCACATCAATTTTTTAAATATAATAAAAATTAAAAGTTATATATTTTAAAATACGTGACTTCACGTATTATAAAAGAGAGATCATAATCTTTAAAATATAGGGCATTTGACACTATGCATTTAACCACATTTGGCACTGCACCCACACACAAAACGTTGTTAAACGTCGGTGCGCCCACTTCATTCGTGCTTTCCCTGTACATAAGCCATCATCGTGACCGTACGAGGTTGTTCCTCCGCTTTGTTGTGTCGTCTCTCTTCCTCTCTCACAGTATGAAATTGCTCAGAGCGTTGAACCCCAAACCCTCCAATTTCAAACACAGAAAAACCCTTTTCCCCCATTTCTCTTCTCTCTCCCAGCCCCAACCACCCATCTCCGAATCCACACTTCTCGATTCAATCCACTCCTCACAGTGGCATTTCGTCGAACACCTTGCCCCCAACCTCACTCCTTCCCTTATCTCCTCCACCCTCACCACCCTCCACCAAACCCCACAACTTGTCCAGACCCTCCTCACCCACCTCCACAACCACCCTCACTGCCTTGACCTCACTGCCCATTCCCTCTCCCTCTGCATCCTCTCTCGCCTCCCTTCTCCAAAACCTGCCATTCACCACTTCAAACACCTCATCCAATCTTCCATTGCCACCAACAAAGCCATCTTCAATGAGTTATCACTTGCCCATGAGCAATTCAGTGCCAAGACCACCAGTACTATTGTGTTTGATCTTTTTCTCAAGGCTCATTGTGAGCTCAAGAAGCCCAATGATGCCATGGAGTGTTTCTACTTGATGAAGGAAAAAGGGGTTGTGCCCAAAATCGAGACTTGTAACCAGATGCTGAGTTTGTTCTTGAAGCTGAACAGGACCCAGATGGCTTGGGTTCTTTATGCGGAGATGTTTAGGTTGAATGTTAAGTCTAGTGTGTACACTTTTAATATTATGATCAATGTGTTGTGTAGAGAAGGGAAGTTGGACAAGGCTAAAGAGTTTGTTGTTAACATGGAAGCTCTTGGGGTTAAGCCTAATACTGTTACTTATAATACCTTGATACATTCATATTGTATGAGAGGGAGACTCAAAGGTGCACGGATGATCTTTGAAACGATGAAGGATAAGGGTCTTGTGCCCGATTCTTACACGTATAATTCTTTCATTACTGGGATGTGTAAGGGAGGAAGGCTTGAGGAGGCATCTGTTTTACTTGGTAACATGTTAGAATTCGGCTTGGTTCCGAATGCAGTTACTTATAATGCATTGATTGATGCGTACTGCAACAAAGGGGACTTGGACAAGGCGTTTGCCTACAGGGATGAGATGATAAGCAAAGGCATAATGCCATCCCTAGTGACCTACAATTTGTTTATTCATGCCCTGTTTATGGAAGGGAGGATGGGAGAAGCTGATGATATGATAAAAGAGATGCGAGAAAAGGGGATGAATCCTGATGTTTTTACATATAACATACTGATTAATGGTTATTGCAGGTGTGGGGATGCTAAGAAAGCCTTTAGCCTTTATGATGAAATGGAGAGAAAAAGGATTAAGCCAACACTGGTAACTTATACATCGCTTATATATGTTTTGGGTAGAAGGAATAGAATGATGCAAGCAGATGACTTGTTTAAGAAGATTCAGCAAGAAGGTCTGATGCCGGATATCATAATGTTTAATGCATTGATCAATGGTCACTGTGCGAATGGTAACATCGACCGCGGATTTCAACTATTGAAAGAGATGGACCGGATGAAGGTTTGTCCTGATGAAGTCACTTATAATTCCCTCATGCAAGGATACTGCAGGGAAGGGAAGGTAGAAGAAGCTCGTCAACTTCTCGACGAGATGAAGAGAAGGGGGATCAAGCCTGATCATATTAGTTACAATACACTCATTAGTGGTTACAGCAAAAGAGGTGATATGAAGGACGCTTTTAGAGTTCGCGATGAAATGTTGACTATAGGATTTAATCCTACACATCTCACTTACAATGCCCTTATACATGGCTTATGCAAAAACCAAGAAGGTGAGCATGCTGAAGAGCTCCTCAGAGAAATGGTAAGTAAAGGCATCACTCCTGATGACAGTACCTACCTGTCTTTGATTGAGTCGATGGCCGATGTTGATGAGGAGGTAGAGAATGATGTAGCGGAAAACGACGACAGATAAGTTTTTGCTTATGTGCATTGACATGAAATTGAATGGAGGATGGGGTGTTCAAGAAGAAGATCATTTACATGTACACAGGCCTCTTGGAATTCTTGACTCTTCAAGCTGCAACATTGAGCAAACATGTTCCTACTTCCTGTATATGAAGAACTAATTAATGGTGTTCTTGAAAAAGTATAATTTGCTTTTGCTCATTTCTTTCATTGTAATATTATAACTTTTTGATTAGATATTTTTTTAATGAAGTTTTGTGCTGTACACTTCACAAAATGTTTATTCATCTTTCCATGAGATTAGAAAAGAATAGCTAATGATTGAATTTGACCTTCTTGCTACATAGAAAAATGAGGAAAGTATTTGTTACTTCTCTTATGAACAATAATCTGAAGTCTTCTCTGGTTTTTTTATGCTCGTGATCTCAATCTCTGCACAGAGAAAAGTTCGTCCCGATTCAGGGTTAGTGACAATAGTTTTTATTCCTTGGTAATTAAAAGCTAAATATATGAAATAATCATGTTTGATTAGCATAACACACTAACCACCATGCATTTTTTTCCCTTTTTGAATTTCCTTTTTTTTATTAGTACAAGTATATTTCAATGATTGCACTTAGATTGGTTATTTGTTTATTATTAAGTGTGTACGTAAAGGAAACCTAATTTCACCACTTCTTAAGAGGATGCCTACGTTGCATTCTTTATATGATGAAAGCACTTAAGTTTCTTATCATAGGCTACAAGACACAGCATCAAAAGCAAAGCTTTTAGAGATTATCTTGTATATATATATATATATGGAAGTACGTTCAATCTCAATCTTCCCTTATTTATGCCATTTTGTTGTTCTTTCATTGGTCAAGGTAGTTTTCTCTATCTAATTATGCAATCGTGTTCTAAGTTCTAACTTCTAAGTCCCTATACTTTAATTAAGCTTTTGCTCCTTAAAGAGAGTGAAAACTACAGTTAAAACTTTAAAGGGGTATAGCCCCACTTTCTCCAAGAGGTATTTCTATAGCATTTGGAAACTCATTCTCTGCTTTTAGTATAATATACAGGATAGAAATATAAAGACGGAAATATAGATGTTGGTGATAGGAATGACACGGAAAATTTGTGTATTTTATATACTCTTGAAAAGTTGAGACGAATGGTACAAAATTGATAAGAATGAGACAAAAATTATCATCATTACACTAATCAAAACATAATATAAAGATTTTTATATTTTTGTGTTTATGTTTCTATATTTTTATCTTGTCCGTAGATCTCTAAGGTAAATAGAATAAGCTATTTGTGTGCTGCATCATATGATACCTGAGCTTTTAGTAGTGGTTATTCTAATATCTTACTTTTTCTTAGCTATTCTTCTATGAATCTGCAATATGAAATATCTTTTAATATCTCTCTAAAGTGAGAACCTAACTTTTCTTATTATCAGCATTAATAATACATATCAAATTATCAATTTATCTTGTACAAACATTGATGGTTGTAAGATAATATTCGCAGAATCTTGCCACCTTTGCTGTCATATATACTTTTTTTTTACCTGAATTTGATGTAATGGAGATTCAATTTCTTTTAATAAATGGAAACATCATACCACATATATTTATTGGACAAGGTTCACCCTTCACTGCTTCAAGGGATACATAGGGTATCCACCATCGGGATCGGAAGTAGTGACTAATCCATTCAAGGTGTAGAACTCACAAACGTTGGTTTGTCATGAGCCATATACACCGGAAGAAAGCCGAAAATCGAACCCCTGATAAGATATTTAAGGAGCCCAATTTGCTACCAACATTGTTAAGTCTCATGGTTTTCAAACGACACATTTTGCTCGCACAATTCAATCCGAAAAGCCAACCACTATCACAAGTGGTAGTTTTCAGTTACACAATATAAGTTTGCATATATTGATTGCTGATATATTTGGCTTTTTCTTCATAGTGGAGTTATGTCTTATCCTTCCACCTCTGATGCGGATTTCCAATTTGAGTCTTTTGGTTTATGAAGAAAACCACACATCTTATATCTATGAACCTTTAAATTGGGGTGGTTTACTACTTTACTTTAATTTCTGATGTAGTGGTGTCCCCATTTTCATCTTATTTTGAGGAAGTTGCTTATAATATAGGTTCTCTATTCTGGTTGTGGAAACACATGCACCATGCACTCAGTCAAAAATATTTGTACTAATCATCATTTCACATCATTATAAAGCAATTCATTTCATATTAGCAAAATGGCTTCATATATTTAAATGTAGAAACCAACCTCAAAAAAACTAGCTGTCATCTGAATTGAAACAAAAACAATAACATTGCCATGGGATCATTTCTCGGTCACATAGCGCCGGGGTTAGCGCTTGTGCTTCTCGGCCTATGGAACACCATCAACACCATCAGATCTTACCTTGTGAAGGGCCCTGCAAACTTCACTGTAAGATTCTGGTACCAATTTAGCACACCTCAGTCTAAACTTAAGCACTTGCAGCTAGTTTCTATCTTATCATTTTCAATCCTTTCAATTGTTATCCAAATCATAGACTTCCCTAATTTCCACTATGCCTTTAAGCTTGATAACTTTGAGCATGCAACAATGTTCATACACCTTCTTTTGTTTGCTGGTTTCTCCCTATCTACTGAGTTAACCGATTCGCTTGACCTTTTCTCTGGTTTTGTTGGAATCCTTGTGTCCTCTGTATTTAGTCAAGAGCTTTTCCTACTACACTTTCATTCCACAGACCATGTTGGTCTTGAAGGCCATTACCACTGGCTGCTGCAGCTAATTGTGCTTGTCTCACTTGTTGCATCTCTGGCCGCAACCGCGTTCCCTAACAGTTTCACTGCAGCTCTTGTGCTTTCTATATCAGTTATTTTCCAAGGATGTTGGTTTATAAACATGGGGTTTAACTTATGGATTCCTGCATTTGTACCTAAAGGATGCACAATGAATGATAATATGCACATGGCCAATGGCAATGACATGCTTGGAGCAGTTACTTGTGGCTCCAAAGATGCCGATTTTCGGGCAAGAGCAGTGGCCAACATGCAATTCAGTTGGATCCTTTCTGCAATTATGTTGTTTGCAGGGATTGTATGTATGAAACTCGCTAGAAAATTCACCATCGCGGACCGGTTGGAATATGAGAGACTTCATCCTAAGGGTGTTGATTCCACAATGGTTAGTGAAGGTTTCAAGCAGGTCAAATAAAGGGTGCAATTTTAATGTTTCAAGTGTATTCAAGGCGACCTGAGATCATCAATGCAAAATATAATGTATCCAACATTGTTGGATCATATAATTTGTGGATAAATCTTCCACAAAACTGTCACCTATATATATATATATATATATATAAGTACAGTTTAGATCTGTCTAGTGTATATTAAGGCACTGGTCTTGAGTGGCAGGTTATTTTCAATAAATGTAAGAAGCATGCTATCTTCAGATCTTGTTGAGTACTTTATGAATTCCCTGCAATGTTAATTATAAGGGATGTTTTGGTGTGAATCATTTTTATTTTGTGTCATGCAATGATAACTAAAATTAGAAAAACTTCAAACATTCTTTTCTTTTGATCTCACTTTCTTTTCTATGGTATTTGTGTAAGATGCATACCAAAAAAGTTGATAGAAAGTGCACTTGTATGCTTGTTTAATAGTTAATACTCCCTCCATCCAGTTTTATTGGTTTCAGAGAAATAGAGACAAAATGATATATTGAAAAATTAATATATTTGGACATAATTTGTAACTAGAAACATTGATTTTTTTCAATATTTCATCTTGTTTACATTTTCCTAGAAGACAGATAAAACAGGATGGTTGGAGTAGTATCATAATAATAAATTAATAACAATTCCAATTGAAAAGTGATTTATAATTTAGACCACATAAATCCCCCCAAAAGGATATTTTATCTTGATCTTCATTCATCCAAGTCCAACCTAGTTTTTTTATGCCAAAAGCCAGAAAATAATTCTGTACAATTCTTTGATATACAAATTGAAATTCATATAACATGATTTAGATACAAAATGTTCTGCATCACATCAAGACTAGGAGAAAAATTACAATTTATTTTCATCAAAGTAAATAAATAAATATATATATATATATATATTATGAATCACATGAAAAAGAATTCATGAGGATTCTCACTCACTCAGCCTCTTCCAAAGATGCTTCAATTCTGAGAAGAACAAATCCAACAGCAACACCAACAAGAACAAGACCATTCATTATTGCTGCAATCTGAAAAATCTCACCTGCAGCATTACATGTTGAAGATGCAGCACCACCACTTCTTCCCTTAGATTGAGATTTCAATGAACTCATAACTTTTGCAAATTGCTGCTCAGTGCACAAAGGAAGGCCTAATGAAGTGACATTGTTCTGAGCCTTCAATCCTCCAAATGAATTCAGCCCTGTGATGTAGTTCACTTTTCTGTTCTTCCTCTTCATTGAGGTTCCAACATTGGTACTGTTCATAACATTCATTGTTGAAGTAGACATTGTTGCTGATGCTGATGCCATTTTTTCTCTGAAAATGAAGAGAAATCATGTAAAGAAAAAGAAGAAAAAGTATAAAAGAAACAGTGAATTATAAGATCTAATAAGACCCTTTCTTGCAACAGAAAAATTTGCTAAAATATAAGGAAGTGAGATATGAATATATGATATAAGTCAAATTCTATGAATAACCTGTTCTTTTTCTTCTGGTGGAGCTTGAAGTGCTTTGCTATAGATTGTGTTTGTTGAAGTGAAAGAAAAAGGGTTGAAGGAGGGAAGAGATTTTGTGTTCTGTGGATAAGGTAACAAGAGTTTGGATGGTGGACAAGAAAATATGATAGCAAGTTGTTGTTTATGTGGCAACTTTAGATTCTGGCCAAGAAAATAATACAAGATTCCCATTTGATAGGTTAAACTATAGTATTCACACTATTAATTTGTAAAATTTCTGTCCTGATTCACTAGTTGGGTTTCAGAATTTGACAGTATCTGAATGACATAATTGATAAGTTCAATTAACTGTAATTTTAATCACACTCCACATAAAACACTTGTGTTCAACATTAAATTTGTCCAAAACATTTCTATTATGCTGTATAATCGACATATCTATAACAAATACGTACCCTATTAGATATCAATATGATAACTTTTAATTATATTTTACATGTTTTAATTGGGTCATTTGTGGCTATTGGGCCTTGGTCTGGACTCGCACCACCAAGGTAGTGTCCAAGGTCTGACCTTGAGCCTTAGAAGAGTTCCTCTGTTGTTTTTGACTTGGGCCGCCCCTTTTGGGTCGTAGTTGGATTTCGAACTGGACTCTCAAATTGGACCGCAGTACGAGGTGTGAATAACTAGTAATGAGCTACACGATCGTGCAAAAAGCTTAGAACAATTATATTTATGTTGATGTGGCTTGCATGCTACCACATTCATATTATCCATAATTGCAGAGTCATAAACCATTTCATAAGACAAGTAATTACATTAATTCATTAGAAAATCCACACCATTTATATCAAGCATAATCAATCACTGCAAAAAAATTTATAACAAACTAATATCTAAATATATTCTTATCATAAAGTACCAAGAAAAAAGTGAACAACTTTCTCTAAAATTGTTTCCTAACAACATGAACCTGTAACATTTCTACTCTAGCCTCTTCCCCCAACACAATTTCACAGATGCATCTATCAGTGTCTTCAATCTTGTTCTTCCTGCAAAATGCTGACCACCCTTTGATGCACACACGACCATCTTTCCATCTGTGCAATTTTCCTGTATCAGTCCAACGACTCTTGCGGGTTTTGATCTGTTCTTCTGAACTGATATCAATATACTGCAATATAAATAAGTGAAGAACCAAAAAATAAAAGTGAATTTCTTGTTATGTAAATTGTGAAAGCTGGTAGGTACAGAATAAATAAAAGGGTAAAAGGCAATTTACCCCATGAGTTATAAGGTCGGTGCAATTTAGACTCTAAGTTTTCAAAACGTGCAAAACAACAGACTTTGAGTTTTCTAAAACATGCAAAATACCACGTCCGTTAACTTTATGACCAACTAACGGACTTTTGGATGACAAGTTAACGGATGAGATATTTTGCACGTTTTAGAAAACTCAGGGTCAATTTTGCACGTTTTGAAAACTCAGAGGCTAAATTGCACAGATCCTAACTCCGGGTAAGTGTCTTTTCCCTAAATAAAATTGTACCTGACACCATAGGGTAATAGTTTCTGGCAAGTTGAGGGAGAAATCGTTTATGATATTATATGGAATATGCTGCATTATATAATGATACAATGGGATTAAAAGAAGTTTCATATAAAATAATAATGATAATACATATGAACAAGAAAAAGCAACAGAAGATAGGAAAGAACTACAATATTCTAACCAATTCATTTTCTCTGTCTTTGATTGTTTTTGCAACAAAGTATGGATTGTCTCTGTGAAAGAAATACTTTTCTGCAATAGCTCCATACTCATGAAGATGATCTGAATCAGCCTTGGAGCCAGAACCTCTAGCAGTGCCCTCTAAACCAATTTACATCATTATTAATTAGAGTCTTGATTCATGCAACATCAACATAACAAAATTGAAATAAATCAAGGAAGAGACATTTAGTGTGAATGAAAACCAATTCTAGAACTGATTCTGACTTCAAAACCAATTCTAGTACAAGTGAGAAAAAAAAGTTACTTCTACCTTTTAGAAATTCCAAGATGTATCAAAATCACTTCTTAAATCAATTTACCAAACATAAATCATTTTACACCAAAATCAATCATAACAAGATCAGTTCTAATAAAATTAATTCTAATCAGAATCAATTCTACAAACACAAAACCAAACATACTAAAGATTTCAGTAAGAACTTAGCTTGAAAACTTACTTTTTCTGATATCAGATGCT
This sequence comes from Aeschynomene evenia, assembly GCA_013621005.1. Classification (NCBI taxonomy): domain Eukaryota; kingdom Viridiplantae; phylum Streptophyta; class Magnoliopsida; order Fabales; family Fabaceae; genus Aeschynomene; species Aeschynomene evenia. The sequence continues at coordinate 31,981,767 of CM024266.1, read as the reverse complement.
TTGTCAGCTATAGGGTCCTCCTCCTCCTCCATCTCAACATCATCATCATCATCATCATCATCATCATCATCATCTTCTTCTTCTTCTTCTTCTCCTTCTTCATAAACATACTCACTGTCGTCTTCATCATCATCATCATCACCTATATCTTCTTCACCCTCCTCCTCCTCCTCCTCCACCTTGACCTCAGACTTTTCACACCACGATGAAAGTTCAAAGATTGTGAACTTAAACAAATTCCTGCTTCCAATCTCAGATTGAAAAACAATAAAGTCTCTATTCTTTAGAGTATTCTCTTCAACAAACCTTCCCCAACCATCTTCAAAAAATACTCTGCCTCCTATGCAACTTGTCTTAACCCTCCAATCTCTCCCTCTATCATTTCTAAGGATGAATTCAACACCTACCCTTTCTCTCAAACCTGTCAATGCCACAAAAGCATTTGGTATTTGCTGCAAAAATCAACAACAAACAAAAAAGCATATCAAAACTCATTCACTTTTTAAATCCTTACAATACTAATATATTGCATCTTCATGTTAGTCTAAAAAATTGAAGAAATTAAACAAATTACCAATCTTTCAGAGCTTGAATCTGAATAGAAGACTTTGAAGAATGAAGGTGGCTTGGATGATGTAGTCATCTGGTTACAAAAAAATTATCAGATTCCAATTATTAAGTCTTGAAAATGTGACATTCCTTATAAGATGTTCTAATAAATTGGAAGAGATATATGTCTTGTTCTGTCTCATTTTTCCTTTGACACATTTTTTCTCTTCAAAATCAGTTTTGAGAGAAAAATTGAAATACTCAAAGAGGAATGATAGCAGGAGAAACAACATAGGATATTGTAAGTTTTCTAGAAATCCTTACCTTTTTGCTTGAAGAGACTTTGATGCTACAACCAGTGTTGTTGAGAGTAGGATGATGATTCCACAAAAAAGAGAGATATATGTCCTGATGATGAGGGTAGGTTATGGCTTATGCATATAATCTGATTGTGTATGTGTTCAAATTTTAAACATATTCAAAGTCTAAATAAGAGTCTTGGCAATTATGATTGATGATGGATGCCATGTGCACATATACCCTTTATATTGCTGCTTCCTAAATTTGTTTAGATCAGAGTGAAGACTTTAATTAATTTTCATGAGAGATGAGAGCATAGTAGTAATTGTAGCTGTTTCCATCTTTGCCATTTTTCTGTGTTACATTGAATTGAAACCGATTGTGACAACATGGATATTGATTGACACAAGACATGCATATGCCATGATCAGTGTACTACTATCATCACTTTCTGCTAAATTAAACTCAATACTTAATATTAATGCTGTCATGCTATTACATTCATGTTTCATAAGAGAATCAATATAATTTACCCTAGTAATAATAATAATAATGAGTACAACAACCATACATACATTAATTTCCATATGTATGTTACCATCAACTCAATTACTCACCCTGCATTTGGTATAATATAATGGTGACTCAGCCTCAGCCCTAATAAGACCTTTTTTATTTATTGCAAATGCAAGCTAGGTAGCTGTGAAAAATTTCTATTACCACACTAAGCAACCTACTCTTAGCTACTTTCTTTTGTATCTTTTCACAAAAATAGCATAATATTTAGAAAGGATGCCCCACACAATATGCAAATTGAAGGTATCACTCCACTACATAATTTGTTTGGTTCAATTTTATTTTCACTCAATAAGTGGTATCATCCACTTTTACAGTGTAGAATTGATAAAAAAAAAATCTCACATTAAAAAGAAAGTTACAAACCTACAAAACCCATCTAGATATAGTTGGGAAGAAATAATGCATTTTATCTTAAATTTATTGATATACTATATGACACATGTCGACATAAAAGGTGCTATACATACCCTATGTAAATTGATTTCCAATGTGATTACACTAATGAATCAAATGATAGGCTAAGATGTGATTTTGGACTACAATAATTCCTTGGGCTGTTGACATGTATTAAAGCTCAAATCTTGCACCAAAGAAAATCATTCAGCCTAGGGTAGCCACCATAGCCCAAAGCTCTTCAAAAAAACCGACATGTTTTATATTGCTCAAGATATCTACTATCATCAGCACGACAGTAGTGACTAATCCCTTTAAGACAAACATTCTCATAATCGAGTAAATCTATGGCCACTAGTTGAACCATTGACTAAATACTTAAGAAGAAGTTAGCTTCAAAGAAACCAACATTAAAGGGAAGTAAAGCCCTCCTTGTTGGTTCATGACAAATCTATTTCATAAGATAACTAAGTTATTTAGAGCATTAACTATACATTGGTCATACTTAATGGTCCTATTAGGTTCACCATGCAAAAATACAAGCAAAAGTACAGGAGCTTATGTACATATCTATCAAACAAGTGGGATGTTATCCATAAGGGCTAAGACAAGGTTTATGCTTGAACTTCACTTTTAATCTTGGTTTCATTACTTGAGTGTGAAGAAACTCGAAATATGGTAACCTTGAGCACAACTTTCTTCTTATCCATAAGCTCGAACACACAAACATCGCCTTCCTTTACATGGTTATCCCTCACAAATTGGCCCCAGCCCTGGCTTAGTTTCCTTGATTGCCGATGAATAACGGATCGAACACGCCATTGTTTTCCATTGGAATCTTCAAGTGTTACAAGCTCTGATATCTCACTCAGATATTTTGATGAAAACTTAGTGGGTATATGCTATACAAAAGAAAAAATAAATAGATAAACATATTGCTCATTCTATTAGCACCAAGAAGCAAAACCAAAATTCAGAAAACTTTTTATTAATAGGTGCAAACATAAGGTCTGAAGAATTACCAAACACTTGCTTGAAACGAAGGAAGGTCTCATGATGATTTTGCAATGTGGATTACTAGGGTTAAACTTTTCGGCTGATTGAACTGTTCTCTCCCTTTCTGGAGTTGACCCGAGGCTCGCCAAACGCTCCATCAGTGACAGTTTTCTCGGAATTTTCATCGCTTTCACAAGATTTGCTGATTAAATGTATTGTTAGTTAGTGTAAGACATTCATCCGATGCATGTCATTGGTATGAAACTGTAAGGAACTGACATAGATGATAGATCAACAATTAACAAAAGAATTGATAGGACAGAGTGTATAATTTCTGTAAGTTTTATGTATAGAATAACATGTAAATAAAACTTAACCTTAGGTAAGATTAGTAAAAGGGTTTAGGCTTCACATCAACATTAACTGGGTTCCTCACAGAAATACATTAAAATAAATACTTACAAGGCTCACTTCTTTCTTTCCTTTTCTTCGTTTTCTTGATGTCTGCATGCTTATTCAATTGTTCTCCGTCGATCTCACTTCCATTGACTTGAATACCAACATCGCGTGTCGATTGTGGTCTTATTCGGCTATTATCTGCATCCTTGGTTAGAAACACATCATTGCTATCAATATTACTCATCGAGTTCAGAGTGTCAATGCAGTTTCTACAAAGCATCTTTTGATCTAGAACTCCTTTGGAAACATTGTTTCCAACAGCACCATCTAGGCTCGGAGGGCAGCAACTATTTTCGGTTTCTTTTTCTTTTCCATGTGAAGCTGAGAATTGCTTTTCTTGTCCTTCAGCTTTAGGCTTCTCTATGTAATCTACCTCATAAGATTTCAAATTGAATATGCTGACTCCAAAAATTGAGTCTCCTTCATATTTGAAGACAAGAAGTGATCCCACACAAATAGTGTAGCGGACGACGAATTCACCCCAACCATCAGTAAACCACAACTTGTCATCAAGTACTGTCAATCTAACTAACCAATCATTGCCATTGGGGAGAACAAGAGTAACAAAAGCCGGGAGTTTATCTCTGCATTTTTTCATCAACTTATTCGGAACCCTCTGTGAGATCATAGACAAAGTTAATTGACTTGTATCTAGTTAACCATGGTATAGTTACTGAAATTACAAATTAGGCTACAAATTGCTGCTCCAACATAAGAACACTCAACAATGACTAATGTGCCTTTAACTTCATTCTTCAAAATCATTCTAAATTGGCAAATGAGGTTTATGTACCTGCCCAACTTCCTTAAATTTTCAGTGAATTGGAAATATGTTAAATTTTTCCAAGGAATTGCCAAGACTTTCTTTATAGATAGGAAGTTCTGAGCAAAGAAATCTGTTAAATTTATCCCACTTCACAGAGAGACTGTTTCTCGGATTTAAAACCGTGATCTTTAGGTCACACAACAACAACCTTACCATTGCGTCGAGACTCGCACAATTTAGCATATTGTGATGTAACATTTTCTTTTTTCAATTCAGCTCATGGTGCATATACAGACATCAAAGGCTAATCAGAAAATTAAAGGAACCTACCATAAAGCCAGAAATATAGGAACAGATGATTTTATTTTCTTTTTTCTCTTGCACAAGGAAAAATAAAAAATCACTTTGGCCAAACAAAGACGCTAAAATGATGTTTCCACAAAAGGACGAAGAGAGAAAAAGGAAGAGATGTACCCATCAAAGATAAAAATAATGAGAAAAATATACCAAAAAAACCCAATTTTCAACACACTGTCTTTTGTTCTATTTTTTGACACCATTCCTCTTTTTCCTACAAAAACCAAAAGCATACCAATAACTTCATAATCTTTCAAGATTCTCTCAGAAACCTAACCAACTCATCAAACAAAATTGCAAGTTGCATGTTACATCATTTATTAGAGCCAGGACAAGAAGAAAAAATAAATACAAAACAGAAAAATGTGAACTTGAGCAACTTAAAAAAGTCCTTCTTCCTCATACCCTTTTCATATACACTCTTCCCATTCCATAATAATTTGTCAGTTTATGTTATTTTTCAACATAATACAAAAATCAAAACAATATCACAGCAACATAAAGGAAAAAGAAAAACTTTTTTTTTCACTTAGATTTTGGTGAAGTACTTAGCTGATATAATGCATGTAACATTTTCTTTATTCTATTCCAAAAAAGAAAAAGAAGAAGAAGAAGAACTAAGTGAAGTTTACCAGCTTCTTTTCTAGGATAGAGGATGCATCCATTAACATATAGAAAAGTAAAGGTTTCATCACCGGAGAACTTGGCCTTAGACATTGACCCTCCTCTGGTTTTTTCCCCTGCTTTGAGAACAGTACAATTTCTTCTTTCATTTTTTTTTTCACTTGTAAATTATCTGAGTTATTTCCTATGCAAATGCTTTTGTGTTTAACTTTGTATGCGGAAAAGTTGGAGACAATAATAGTTTTGGGGTCAAAGCGTGATTCCCTAGAAAGTGTGAGGAATCAAATAGGATTACAAAGAGATAGATAATACTATTTTATAAGAATTTTTTTATCTCTATATTAATTAATAAATAATTCGGTAGATTGTGTTGTGGTGTAAAAAAATAAAAAAGTATATACATGCTTACTTATTTTTTTATTCAGATAAAATCTCGATTAACTATATGTTGTTTACTTTTTCAAGGTTAATTATAGAACTTTTTTATTGTGAATCAAAAAAATTATAGAACCTTTATCATCCGTTCAATAAAAGAAAAACATGAGTGCCAATATCCCATTAGATAAAAATTTTGTACAAATTTTTCTTGGTTTCTCTATCATCAAACACCGGACACTTGATTCACTGTTAGATGAAATGTAAATTCTATTTAAATAGGATATATTCTGCATTCAACAATGGATGGAGACATGGAGTGTTTATCGAACCTACAATAATCAAGATGCATGAATAAAATTAACAACCAGAGATACAAGTACAGAAGGAAATCTTTTCAGCACAGATGTTTGAAATTGTGTGTGTGTGTGGATCTATCAGAATAGAAACCCTATGATTAATGTGGCATAATATGTATAAAAAGATTATAATTTCCCCCCAAATCATGTCAAACAATTACTTCAAAAAACAAATATGTGCGGCAATTAGACAAAAACTTTAGTTGAATGATAATGATATGAGAATATCTATCATTCATGCTTAAATACCTATCACCATCTGTAGAATTTAACATGAACCCAAAACCATATTATCATCATTTCCTAGGTGAAGCTATAAATGTAACTTCAAACTTGAAAGAAAAAAACTGAAAAGCAAGATAAAAAGTGATAAGCATTGGTTCAGTTCAGATCAACTAGGTCAAACAATCTATTTACAACCCAAGTCAAAAACATGAGAAGTAAAAAAAAAAAATCACACTACCAAAAGTACAGTAGCCACTTAACTCATCCTGAAATGTTTATCAACATAAGAAAAAGAGAGCATCCAAGTTTGAGGTGTCCAAAATCAGAAGAGTAACTTAACACACACAAGCAAGAGCCATGTTGATACAGCAGAGTTGTCAGGATCGAAGCCGCCGCTAGCTAATTCCTAATCAGTTTTGGTGTGGCGAGGTGATGCTGCTGCATAGGAGTTCTCAACAGTTTAGCCTGGTTCACAGGTTGGTTCTGTGGCGGCAAGGGAGGGCTCAGCAGTTCCTCTTCCTCGATGACGCGAAATATAGTAACTTGCAGCACTACGTCTTTCATCCTAAGCAGCTCAAACACACAGACATCACCTTCCCCTAAATTGTTATCCAGCGCGAATTCAAACCACCCCTGGCTTAACTTAGCTCGACCTGATCTGTAAAGGCAGCGAACAGGCCACTCTTTCCCATCAGGGAGCTGAAGTTTGATGAATCCCGAAACCCCATTCAAATGCTTTTCAGCAAAGCAGGATGGCAGATACTGAAATATAGAAAGAGGGGTTTAGTACATAAGATATAATGCTGAAGAATAACAAAAATGTACATCACAGTGAATTCAAGGGCTTACCATTATGCATCCCCTGTATAAATAGGAGGGACGCAGGACGACTCTGCAGAAAGGATTTGCAGGTTCAAATGCTTTCGCTTCATTGACGGCCTTTTCTCTTTCCTCAGCTGTCACAGTCCTTTTCCTCGCAGAAGCACTTTCATAAAATCTGATGCGCATCTCTGTCTCCTCTTCATGTTCATCAGAAGTTTCCGGGCCCTCTGCACTTTCATAAATTTTATTGATCATAAAATTCAACATTTTGATAACCAAATCATAGAAAGAAAACTGAGTTATGTGAGGTTAGGAGGACCTGATTTTCGCTTCTTTTTGGCAGATTTTTTCGCCTTTTCCTCAAAAGAAGCACGCAATTTCAATTCGTCAGTAGACTTTTTGAACTCAAGTGCATTGAACTGAACACCTATATCTCTTGAAGAAAGGGCATTCCCTCCCTCTCCCCAGTTGACCCTATTGAGTTTAGACCCATTGAATAGATTCTGCAATGCTGGTTGAGTACTGCCAGCTGCTGATTCAATGTAGTCTTCATCTTCCATTTCTTCAAAAATTTTAAGACGATTTGCAAAGTAAGCCCCTTCATTACTGCTTCGAGCGGCTGCTTGGTAATTTATCTCAGAAGTAGCCAAATTAAAGATATGAATACTGAAAGATGACTTCCCTTCGTATCTGAATACTAGAAAGTATCCGACACCAATGGAATAGCGCTGAACAAATTCTGACCAGCCATCAACAAACCAATACTTGTTGTCTGCCTTTTTCAATCCAACACGCCACACACTACCATCAGGAACAGAGATGGTAGCAACTGAAGAAAGCTCACCCCCATATTTCCTCAGAAAATTATCTGGGATTCTCTGCAATTCACAAATCAAGTTAGGTATCATATATTGGTATATGCTTGCAATACAAGAATACAAGAGCAAAATTTCCACCACAGTGAAGATGTTTTATTTAAACCCTTAACAAGAAATAAAAACTTGTCGGTGAAGGTAATTGGAAGACTTTGACCAAATAATCACCTTATAATGCCCAATGCCCCACCCCAAAAAGATAGATTTGACATCATAAGTAAACAATATTTATCGACATGAAAACAGAAACAATGATTATCCACAAGTAATCCTAACAAGATCAAAACCAGATTAACTCTCTCATTAGACATAAGAGGACCACGACAACAAAAAACAAATTACGACAGATCCCTGTGGAAAAGACCTCCAGTATTTCAGAGAGCCAGAACCCTCAACTAAGGCAACTTTGAAGAAACATCAAAGTAGCTTCACTAATAATGAGTCATCGAATTGGAGACCATACACATGATGATATAAAAAATATTGATTCAGTTCAAAAGGGCAGTATTCAATGTTTTCAAAAGGACAACTTCAGAATAATGATGGCACTCTTCAACCAGGACTAGAACACTGGAAAACCTTGCTTCTTCTGCTGAGGAACCAAGCAACCCACTTAAGAAAAACAAAATTCAATCCAACAATTTTATGGGGGTTTTTTCAATAAGGAGAACTAGTGAAAATTGGAAGAGATATGTCTTGTTCTGTGCAAAATGTTGAGAAAAGACATAAAATTAACCAACCACACTAAATTCAAGTCCAGGACTAATTTCAACTCAGTCAACAAACAAGGTACAACTCTTCAGAAATCCCCTTAACCCCAAAAGAATTTCTTTTTTCTTTTTTAATTTTCTTCACAACCACTTAATCAGTTCAATATTCTATATTATTATGAGGCAAAAATCATGCCCATCACTTTCCCTCCCAACGCTAACAAAACAACCCAGAACAGATGCAACACAGTGTTCATAGCTCATAAGGAAAAATCCAAACTTGGTGAAAAGGGTGGTTAGGGAGAACAAAAACCAAAACCCAGAAATATTATCTAGCCCTATCTGCAAAACTAACTCAAAATTTCACATTAAAGAAAAAAATCAAGAACAAATCCCAGACAAACAAAAAATACAGAAAAGAAAAAAACTTCTGCAGAACAATGAGAGAGAAAAAGGGAGAGAAAATTCAGGTACCAGTTGTCTTGATTGGACAGTGGCGGGGAGAACAAGCTTATGGAAACAAGGGCGAGGCATTTTTGTGAGTGAAAGACCAAAGCCCTCAAAGAAAAGAACGGTTTTTTCTTGACCCTTTGATTCAAAATTGAAAACTTTGGGCTCTGCAGAAACTGGGATTTCTTCACCTTCTCAGATCTACTTCACACTCCACTCCTCTCTACCTTCTCTGCTTTTTGGGTCAAAGGGTTTTTTTGTGTGTGTGTTTTTGGTTGAGGATGAATAAACAATAATTCTTAAAACCTTAAAAAAAATGCAAAAAAGGCAAGAAAACAAAAAATACAAAATTAAAAAAAAAAAAAAAACTCAACTTGACCTAAAACCTTATCAAAAGCTAACGAGTTGGTGACTCAGTGAGTCACCTCAGACTCACTCAAAGCCTTTTTTCCCCCTGTTTTGCCTATTTTGGGTTTACCAAATCCTAAAACCCTTTTGTTTTGTTATGCCTTTGGAATGGGAAATTGAAACAGTGGTTTGTTTTTTTGGGGTCCCTCTCTTCTTTTTTCCCTAAGTAGAATAATTTTTTGGTGGTTAGTAACTAGCTTTTTTAGCTCTTCTTAAAAATGTTTTCAATATACTATTGTTATTTTTAAAATATTATACAATTTGATTGTTAATACTGTTAAGTTTATTACCATTATAAATAAGATTCTGATTTTCTACCAATATAAATACAATAAATTTAGTAAAGTCATTACATTTAAATTAATAATTATTATAAACTTATAAAAAATGTTTCTTTTAAAAAAAAATAGATATTGTTATCACCCGGTGAATATTTAAGTTGTTAATCCCTAAAATTGTGTGTGTAAGTGATTTAGGTCCTTAAGAATTCAAAATAATATTTTTAGTCCTTATAAAATTATAAATATGAGTCATATTAATCTCTAGTATATCTTTATTACTTTGATATCATATTTCCCTAACAATAAATTAATTAACATGTTAGTGATATAGTAATATTCAACTTAAAATATACTACTAAACCATATATAGAGATAAATATTATTAAAAACTATAATATGAATTTTACATATAAATAACACTACTAATATATTTACTACGTGCTAATAATTTAAATCTAGTGTGTAATTATACTACTTTTGAGTTTATGTAAAGTGGCAAATTATTACCAATATCTCATCAAACATGTAACATTAGTAAAAATGTGAAAGAAAATTGATAAAAACTGAGTAAGAGACTAATTTGATTCATATTTTACAATTTAAGTACTACAAGATTGAGTTATAAACTTTAGGTACCAAAGTAACTTCATACAATTAAGGTAATCAAACTCGAGAGTCTAAGCAAATTCGTAGGAGCTTCGTGAACTCGACTCATAGACTCGACTCGTAAACTCGTACAACTCGTACGAGTTTACGTACCTATTAAAATATGTTTAAAAATTATATTATTAAACATAGAATATAAAGAAAGGTAACATAAAACTATTACATAGAATTGAAAGAAATGTATCATAAGCACATTGCAAATTTATAACTCATAAACACAAATAGTCAATTCAAGTTCAACCAAATCAAATCATACATTAACTTAAATTAACACAGATTAACATAAGTTAACGCAGAACCCGAATGAATCATAATAGAACTAGAATGAACAGAATCATAAAATAATTCAAAATTAACTACCAAAAGAGAACCAGAACCCAGAAATTACAGATGTTATCAACAATCACAATTATTATATATATTGGTGTTAAGATTGATTGCAATTCTTGAGGCTTTTTGAAGAGAGAAGATGAGGTAGTGTTGAGGAGCTGCCAGAGACAGATGAGGTGAGGCGGCGAATGAAAGAACTATGAGGCAGAGGTGAGGCTACGATAAGTCGGAGGTGAGGTGTACGTGGCGGGTGACGTTGAGAAGAAACTAGAGTGAGGGATTGAGAAGAGGCTGAAGCCATGAAGGGTTTCAAAAACCTAGATTTATTAAATAAATAGGGGTATAATAGTGATATTTAGTGTATAATGGTCACTTTAACATTAAAATTGATGTCGTTTTGGTAATTTTGTATAGGCATATCAAACTCGTAAACTCTCTCATAAACTCGCGAGTTTGACAGAATTTGCACGAGTCTGCTAGAGTCTACCCGAGTCTACTAAAAAGAGAGTTTACATGCGAGTTAACTCGTTTCTATGGTCTAAAATCGTAAACTCGTAAGAGTCTACAAGTTGACTCGAGAGTTTGATAGCAGAGCATACAATTTCATAAACTAAAAGGATCATTACTATAGTTTTGTAAAATAATATAGTTGTTAATGTCTAAGCTCTAAACTAACTAATACAATTGTTAATGTCTTGTTTTTTTTTTTAAATTAATCATCTCATTACTCTTAAAGTTAATATAGTTGGACACATAAAACCTAAAAAAACATGATTAAGAAATTAGACATCCAAAACATCCTAATGATCGCAACTATGATCAACTAGGAATTCTTTCCTTCAAAAGTATAGAGTCGTGCATCGTGTAATTCTTTCTAATAAATAGTAGTGATTTACTTGCTAATAGGCTTTGATAAGCCTAATAGTATTTTAAATTTACATGGAATAAGCTGAATTCCGATCAACTATAGCAATCATGAAGAGGAAAAGAAGAAGAAGAAGAATAAATTTGAAAGGCAATTAGATTCAGAATTTACTTTCACTCTTTCAGCAGAAAGTGAATCAAGGCATCATGCAATTGTTAACCTATAAATATAAATTCAAACCCATAAGAAAACCATGACTTGGTTTTCTGATCAGCTAGGTTGAACAATAATCTATTTACAACCCAAGTCAAAAACAGGAGTAAAAAAAAATGTATCAAATCAACAATAACTATGTTCCACCCCCAAGTCATATCCTGAAATTGTTTATGGATATAAAAAGCATCAATGTTCCAAGTAAGATGAGTAACTCGGTCGCACAGAAGCCACAGCTACTTGATACTGTTGGTCTAATCCGCAACGAATCCACTTTTAGTTTCTGATCAGTTTGCCTGAGCCGATGCGATGCTGCACAGGAGTGTTCATAAGTCTAGTCGGGCTATAATTTTGGTTCTGCAGCAAAGGAGGGCTCAATAATCCGTCGTCCTCAGCAACTCGAAATAGAGTAACTTGGAGCACCACTTCTCTCATTCTAGGCAGCTCAAACACACAGACATCACCTTCCCCTAGGTTGTTCTCTACCGCAAATTCAAACCACCCCTGGCTTAGCTTGGCTCTGCCTCCTCTATAAAGGCAGCGAACCGGCCACTGTTTCCCATCAATGGTTTGAAGTTTGATAAATCCTGAAACCCCATTCAGATGCTTTTCCGCGAAGCATGACGGAAGATACTGAAAAAAAAAAGAATCAGTCTGCAAGATCAGCTATTGAATTGCAGAAGAATGAAATGTATGTTGCTGTGAATTCAAGGAATCACCATTATGCATCCCCTGTATAGATACGAGGGCCGCAGGACAACCCGGCAGAACGGGTTAAGTGGTTCAAAAGCTTTTGCAGCATTGACAGCCTTTTCTCTTTCTTCTGCTGTCACAGTTCTTTTTCTTGCAGATGCACTTTCATAGAATCTAAACCGCATTTCTGCTTCCTCTTCTTGATCATCAGAGGGTTCCAAGCCATCTGCAGTTCCATAGAATTGTATTGATAATAAAATTCAATTTTTTGATAATCACTTTAATGAAAAGAAAAGAGTAGTAAGAGCTTAGTTGGACCTGATTTTCGCTTCTTTTTCGCAGTTTTTTTAACCTTTTCCTCCATAGAAGTGCGAAGTTTTAATTCGTCAGTCGACTTTTTGAACTCAACTGCATTAAACTGAACACCTATATCTCTGGTAAACTGATTGTCTAGCGAATTGGCACTTCTTGAAGAAAAGGCATCCCCACCATCTCCCCAGTTTACGCTGTTTAGTTTGGACCCATTAAATAGATTCTGCAGTGATGGAGGAGTATAATTCTTGCCAGGGGCCAATCTGTTCTGCATTGCCCCTGGAGTAAGGTGGGAAGGTGATGAATCAAATAAGTCAAAGGAGTCTTCATCTTCCATTTCTTCAAAAAATTTAAGACGATTCGCAAAGTAAGCCCCTTCATTACTGCTTCGGGCGGCTGATTGGTAGTTTATCTCAGAGGTAGCTAAATTAAAGATATGAACAATGAAGGATGACTTTCCTTCGTATCTGAATACTAGTAAGTATCCAACACCGATGGAGTAGCGTTGAACAAATTCTGGCCATCCATCAAAAAAGCAGATTCTGTTGTCTATCTTTTTTAATCCAACACGCCAGACACTACCATCAGGAACAGAGAAGGTAGCAATTGGAGAAAGCTCACCACCATATTTCCTCAAAAAACCATCTGGAATCCTCTGAAATTTGCAAATCATGTTAGGTGTCAAATATTGGTAGACAAAAGCAATAAAAGATGTTATCAAAACTAAAAAGTAAGAACAGAGCATCCCAATTTATTGTTAAGTTAATAGTCCTCCAGTGTTTAAGAGGGAGACACCCTCAGCCCAACACAACTTTCCATGAACATTGAATATCTTCACTAATGAACCATCAAATTGATGACCACACACATAATGATGATATGAAGAAGTTGATTCGTTCCAAAAGTGCAATATTGTAAGTCTTCAAATTTGTTTTCAAAAGATCAGGTGTAAAATAAAGCCAAACACAGAACAATGGCACTCTTAAAACTCTGCTAGAACAGTTGAAGAGACATGATAATGAATCGGAAACATGGAATACGAGACCTGCAAGAACTACGGAAATATTCAATCGTTAAATTTAATATAAATTGCCATGCATTAATATGGGTTTACTTATAGTGCTCCTCCCTTAACTCATGTTTATGTTGTGATACTTGAAAATTAAAAATCTCTACAAAATACAATTTCATAGGTTAAGTATTGAAACAAGTTTGAGTTTATATAAATTAAAAAAAAAAAAAAAAACTGTTCATGGCATGACAAGTATTTCCTACTATTGAAACAAGTTTGTTCCATTAAGTGGGGTCAACTACATAGACCAAATGACGTCATATCGGATGATGCGACTCCCGGGAAAGGAAAAATTACTCGGACTCATTAAATAAATTAGATTTATGAAAGGAAAGCACCGAATTTATTCCTCACAACTCCCTCCAGATTAAACCTTGTTTCTTCCCCAGAAGGACAATTTCAAGAGCACAAAAGGGAATCAGCAAATTTAACTGGAGAATTTTCAACTAGAAATATCTGTGTGAACACTATTGAAAAGGGACATAAAACTATACAGCCACATTTTATTGACTTCAACTTCAAGTCTAGGACCAATTTCAACAGAACCAAAGAGGTACCCTCTACTAAAATCCCAAAACCTTAAACCCCAAATAAATCATCTAAATATTTTTTTTCCTTCATATCCAATCAACCAGTCCAATATTCTCACAACACAAAAAAACCCCACACCTCCAACCCTAGCACAACATAGATAGAATTGCCAACAGAACTCGATGATCATACTTCAAAACGGTTGAAAAATAAAAAACAAAACTTGATAACAACGTATTAGGATTATCCGAAGACATTATCTACAACTTTTTCCTTCACTCCCACTCAGAATTTTCTGATAAACCCAATAATTAGCCATTCCCCACAACCAAAAAAGAACATCAAGCACAATACAAAAACAAATATGAATAAATATAAACAAAATAAGAACTTTAAAAAAGAAGCAAGAATGAGAGATCAAAGAGTGAGAAAAAATAGGTACCAACTGCCTGGAATGGACGGTTGTGGGAAGAACAAGCTTGTGAAAAGAAGGGCGCGGCATTTTTTTTCAGAGTATTATTTTTGTGGAATCTCAGAACATTTGATGACAGTGATTTTACTTGACCCTTTGAATCAAAGTTGAAAACTTTGCGCGAATCAGAAACTGGGATTTCTTCAATTTCTCAGATCTACCTTAGAACCTCACAATCACTCACACCCTATTCTCTACCCTCACACTACCTTCTCTGCTTTTTTTGGTCAAACAAGGGTTTTTTTTTTTGGGGGGGGGGGGACAAAAATATAAAAACCTCAACTTGACCTAAAATTCCTATTAAAAAAAAGAAAGAAAAGAAAAGGAAGAAGCGAGTTTGGTGACTCGGTGAGTCAGCTCAGAGTCACTCGAAGGGTTTTCCCAGATTGGGCTTTCCAACTCATTCCAACTCCTAAAACCCTTTTTGTTTTTTTTTCTTTTTTATTTTTGTGAACAATACGTAAATATTTGGTGAATTATATACAATATACATTAATAAGAATAATAATATTTTTTATAATTGATGCACTAATAGTATAAATGTATATTACATTTTATGTAAAGTTGTGTAAGATATTGCTATAATAATTTCATATATTAAGTATTTATTGTTATTTTCACTTTTAAACAAGTGTACTGTTTTACATTGGAATTTGTATATTCACTTTTTTATGAGAGACCAAATTGTTTATCATTCATTTAATAATTTATTGGTATAATATTTCTACTTTGATATCTCTTCTAAGTAAAAAAAAATTAAAAATATTAGTTGTAAATATAAATCAATTATTTCACCTATGTATAGTTTATCTAAAAGTAATTTTTATTGAAATTAAACCAATCGAGTCACTAACTTTTATTATTTATGAAAATTAAAGTAAGAATTGTGTATTATTTAAGACAAACTTTAGTCATGTTATTAGTTAATTTAATTAAATTATTTCATATATCCATACTAAATGTAATTCAAAATGAATTTAATTTTGAAAAAATGTTATTGTTAAAATATTTTATAAGATGATCTAATCATTATCATTTCATGTGTACGAATTTTTAAATAGTACTATATAATTGGATCAACTAGTATACTTAATTTTACAAATTTACAATGTATAATTGAGTGAGTGTGTAAAAAAATTAAAGAATTTATAATTGTCCATTTACTTATATACGAAATCTTTGATATTTTAAATATTTTAATGATCATGTATAATTTTTTTTTTCTTTCTCTGTGAAATCCTACTTTTGCACGTTAATTACACAAATAAGGAAAGAGAGTACCTAACTGAGATCGATTATAAATTTATTATAATGATCAAAAGAAAGATAACTTAAACTTTATTCCATTCTTCCATTCTATAACCTTTAAAAGTAAAAACTAAAAAAATTAAAAAATTAAAAAAAAAAAAAGAACAATTAAGAAATCCAACTTTTCTTTTACACGAGTCAAAAACATGGAAGATTGGGGGCCACTAAAATCTAAATGTTACATCCAATGATCCAACCAACCATATAGTTCATTGCAGAACCATGATGTTCTAATAATAAGCACTCCATAATTTCTCTTTTTCCTATTTTTGAGGGATATTTTCTCATCGAACCATCATATTAAAAAATGGCAATTGATAAGCACAATTAAAATAAACTATAATAACAATTATTAGTATTAAAAATTATATTATAAAAGAAGTATAGTAATGGAGTTTCTTCTTTAGATAAATTCAATTAGAAAAAGTATAGCTTTTTATTACACTAGTTAGTCCATACTTTGAGTTCAAACTTAAGATTAAGAGGATTGTTACACGTATAATAAAAAAACGATCAAAATAGTCAATATATTATGCATAACATATATCATATAATGTACAAAATGTATATTAAATATTGTACACAATATATATTGCATATTGTGCACACCATATATCACATATTATAAAGAAAAATGATGTTACAACATGTAGTATATGTTGTGCACAATATGTCATATATGTTGTGCATAATATATAATATACGATATACATATTACATATTATATGTTGTACACAATTTATCGACTGTTTTGACTGATTTTTATATTGAACATCAAGATTTAAAAAAAAAAAATTTGCCACCCTCACTAATTTTGTGGACACCTGAATATGTGAATTCTCATGTTGTTTCCACCTTCAAGTTCAAATATGCTAGTGTCACCAATCTTGAGCTTGTTGTCATATACAAATCTTGACCATCCTTTTGAAAACCGATGATACCTTCTATTGTTAGTGTAATGACAAGTCACTGCCACTTCCCAGCATTTTCCTGAGGAATTCTCGAGTCTCATCTCTTTTACTGTTGGAAGAAGGTGCTTCTTGGCAAACTCGGTAGCAATATTCTGCAGCAAGCAGAAAAACATGACATTACTCCAAACAATTGATGCCAAATTAATGAGTGATTCATTTCTTTGTACTCTAATTGAAAACAAAATTGATTAACCTTTTTCGTTTTAAATTTTAGCATCAACCTATGAAGCAATGTTATCAAATTCGAGAATTTACGGATAAACTCATGTGAAGTTTTCATCAGTTTAAATGAACTTCCTCTAAACTAGGTGATGAATTAAACCTTTAAGAAGCATAACATGTGAGTAAAATTATGTCGCTCAAATCACAATACTAGCATTATTGGTAATCAATAATACTAGTCGTACAACAAAAATACGTCCAATTTATGCTATACATGGCATAAAATGTGTGCTATGTCATGTATAGCACATGTTGGATACACGTTGGACATATTTCTGTTGTACGACTAGCATTATTGGTAATTGATACACTAATGCAGGGGAGAGAAAAAGCAAATGACAAATTTACCAAAAAGCACCCTATGTTCACATTAGTTTTCTTCATGAGGTGCTTGAAAAAAGGATTGTTGGAGGTAAAAGACTCAACCAAGTTGCAATCATTTGACCTTCTTTCAATTTCAGCCTTAGGCACTGAAGGGTTATCCTTAGGAAGTAATGAAGCCAATTCTGTCACATACATGAAACAAAAGTTCTTAAGACATGAAAATAGTAAAAAACATGTATATGAGTACAATCTTTCATTATTCAAATCACATTTTCTTTTTTTACCTTCTTGAGAAGGCTTTGATTCATTGATGTGTGAAGAACCTGAAGCACAATTTTTTGTATGTGTACTATTCTTTGTTCTCAGCATTGGCCAATAATCAGTTCCATCTATCCCAAATATTTGGACTTGGAAACAGTTCTTTCCATCATATGTAAATACCAAAAACTCACACTGCAAGACTGAGTTATCTTTCAGAAACTGTGACCAACCATGACTCATAAATATGTTGTCTCCTTTCTTCAAAATTGTCACTTGCCACTTCTCACCATTAGGACACATAATAGTAGTTGTATCATTACTACAGAATTCTTTGTCCAAATACTTCAGAAACTTAGGTGGAACCATCTGCAAAAAACAGAAGATAAGGAAAATAACTTGAACTAAATTAGATTACAGAAGAAAAATTAAACCATGATCCACATCTAAGAGAAACTACAATATATATATATATATATATATATATATATGTAAAATCAAATCAAATGGAAAACAAGCTTAGATCAGAAAGTTGGAAAGAAAAGCTTGCAGATAATAGCATTAATTGGCAATTTCATAAACTACTATTAATTTCAAAGGCATAGGCTTATTAATTAAACACTTTGTGATAGGAACAATTAACATCAATTTCTTTGAAATCAAATATTCTCAAATCATAGAGAGGAGCAAAGAAACTATTGCAGAGAAGAAAAATGCAAACAATAGCACTGATATTTCATCCATTCACAGAATCAGAACATAAACAGAAATTGGATCATGGTATATATAGATATTCCAATGTGAAAAAAAAAATCAAAACAAAAGAACAATCACCATGTGTTGAGTGTTGTAGCCATCCCTTATGATTGTGAAGAAGGAAGGCTTGCATTGCTGATTACCATCCATTACAGATCTGAGATATTTGATTATGAAATCAAATTGCAGAGTCTAAAGAAATGAATGCCCTTTTTGCATCATTTTCTTTCTTCCACCTTTTGCTATATATATATATATCTGATATTTTCAAGGATGGTTCACATAATTAAAGTGCTAGTTATTAATTTCAACTCTATTGGTTACTTTCTAAGAGAGATCAAAATGATATGATTCTCTGGCATTTTGCCGGTTTAAGCACTCTAGCTAGGATTTGTGCTATATTAATACTAGTAGTATATCATATATAGTAATGTGGTCCAATGTATAAATGTGACACTAAGGCAGAGATGAAAAAGAAGAAATAGAAACTGTGGAGTCAAAAAGGTAGCATTATTTCTCAGTAGTTTTCTGTGCACTGTCAGCTATGAGTTTTATTAAGTCAACATATTTAATAAAATAAATTCATGAATTATTAAATGTTATTAACTTGTAGTTATGAACCTATACCAAATAAAAGGTTATATAGCTATGAGTCTGAGTTATCTATCACCCTTAGAGAATATTTGGTTGGATGATAAAAATGAAGGTAATTTTTTCTTTACTTAACTTCATGTGTCAAATTAAGCATAGAAATCAATTAAAAAAAATTATTCCAAATTTTATCCTCCATCTAAATATATTCTTAATTATTTAGCTAGCTAGAGTTATAAGCTTCGGTTGCTAAGAACCAACCTATTTGGGCTTGTTCAATTGGGCTAGGCCCATTTTCTGAGCTACCATGATATTCATTTAAAAAAATAGTTATTTTTTGGTAATATTTTAGTACTATTTTGCAAAACTAAACATATAGAGAAACAAAAATTACATCAATATGTCATTATTATACATGGCTTTCTTTTTCATTAAATCTGCCCACGCATAAGCATTAAGTTAAGAGTGGTGGTATTTGTATAATGAAAAATCAGTCAAATGAACAAATAAATGAGATTTTATTTTGCAATTACTCAATATATTGAAATCTCAATGATTATTTAGGAAAAAAAAAGTTAAAATGAGTTTATTGACTATATTAGGTGATTTATTATTATACACCAAATATTATTGTTAAGGTAAAACTCAATCCTATAATTGGCACCATAAAATTTCACAAACATACCCTAAATATTATAAATTTTGTAAATCTTGATCATATTGGAAAAGTCAACTTCCATAACAAATTCAGAACAAGAAAAAAGGTTGCCACTTGGCACCACCATATGATCCATTCAGAATTAGTTTACCTTTCTCCAATGTCTTGGAATCAAAAACACGCAAAGCCTTCAACTTCAATCTCTTTGATTTTCTTGAGATTCAAAACTTCCCATATATATTATATTTCAATGCACATAATTTTCACCTAAGTATCTTTTAAATTAATTTATCATATCATATACACTTTGGCCTCTATTTTGCAATCTAATACAAACTTTGGCACAACTAACTTTGTTTCCATCACCACAAAATTTGTTCTTTTCATATAAACAGTTTTAATTTTATTGTGAGAATTATTGTCCTAACCTAACCAACCCCAATTGGTTCAATTTCTGAACAGAGAAAAATGATCACCCTTTGGAAGACAAGGGTCATGATGATGATGATGTTAATGTTAATGGTTGTGACAAGAACATATGGAGGGGACACAAATGATGTTTATAGTCCATGTCTTGATGCTAAGGTTCAGAGAGGAGATGGATTCACATTTGGAATTGTTTTCTCTGATAAGCAAACTTTGACACAAAATGGTAATGGTCCTCAGCTTTCACCTTGTGACAATCGCCTTGACCTTGCAAACAAAGGTGCATCATTTGCTTTGTTTAGGCCAAAACTTGATGAGATCTCTCTGCTTACCATTAACAGGACCACCTCTGATTCGGTATGCAATTATCTCATATATTCCATCATCATTTCAAAACCAAATTCTTACTTTGTCTATATATATTGAGAGGAGTGGTCTTATGTAAGAGTGAGAGAAGCAAATTTGGGTCGTATAATTATATATGAGCATGATTAAAATGTCACATGACCACTTATAAAAGTCATGATTAAACGATCCTCACTTGCTTCTTTCACTCTCATATGAAATCATAATTCTCACAGCAATTTTTCAGTTATTGAGTTACTATTGTAGTAATCCTTGACATAAGTTCATAAGTGAGAGGAAAATAAGATAGGGTCCTTGAAATTCTGATAATATGTACAGTTGAAGAATTGATTATGCTATTTTATGATTTAAAAGTGAACACTCCTCCATCCTAATAATACACATTCTTAAGAAGAAAATAGAAGTTTGGTTATTTGTTCTCTAGTAATTTTTGTGAGTTGTTCATCAGGCAAATTCTGGTGGATATATGGTTGCATTTGCTGGACAGAAATATGCAGCAAGGTCACTGCCAATCTTGTTTTCTGACAACAAGAACACAATCACTAGCTTCGCTTTGGTAAACACATTTGACACTTACTCAAGTTCTGCTTCCCTGAGAATGTAAATTTTTGGTTTAGCTAATCCATAAGTCTTTATAATTTTATCAATTTTTTTAATTAGATCTCAATAGTTTAAAAGTTTTCAATGAGGTTCTTAGATTTAAAATAAAAAAAAAATCAATCAGATATCCAAATCAATTTACTGTTACAAAAGAGTCAAACTTAACGGAATAACTAAGAAAATATCAAACTTAACTGAATATAATGCTAAACTTTTTTTAGCCGTAAATGAGTCCAAGGAAGGGATTGAAATTGAAATCTATTAAACTATAGGGAATTAATTTAAAATTTAGTGATTCACTATAGGAAACTTTTTCTTGGGATGTAATTTGGAACTTGGATGTTGATTGATTTTTCAGGTTCTTGAATTCAGCCATGGAACCCTTCAAAACTTCTTTTGGAAGAATTTTGGTTGTGACTCATGTCCTAGTGGAAGCACTTGCCTGAACAACAAAGATTGTGCTGTGTCAAACTCAAAGTGTCAAGACAATGGTGGCACTGCCTGCAACATAGGCATACAATTGGCTTTCTCAGGGACAGACAAGAATCTTGATGCTCTGAATTCATGGTATGAAGTTAAGAATCTGAGGCAGTACTCTCTCTATGGTCTATTCTCAAACCTCCGCGATTCCATCATTGGACCATATCAGAACTTCTTCTAAATTTGTTGTATACTTGTTTAAATTTTTGAAAGAGATGGTTTTATGACATGATATCAGAGAATTTTCTTTATTCGTTTGAGTTTAACTGTTTAACTATCTCCCATCTTTATTGAAGTGTATTAGGATATCAGGTTGAGACTGACATATATACAATATCAGAATATCTGGTATGCAAAATCATGTAAGTGCATTAAATTGAGCAAATTATACACACAAAAAAGGCCTAAAAATGAAGGCCTAATTCATTGACAACTTCCCAATTAAAATATGCTATAAAAGAGACTTCAAAAGGTAGAGTCAATTTTTTGTCACCTCAAAAATCATGATGATAAATATCAAATTCATAGATGGGTATTCAATACAAATATTCCCACATATCTCACATCAGAAGAATTAGCCCTTTCTTTTAAGTACACAAGAACTTATTACCCTTAAAATAACTCTCTTAAAAGATGTATATCATTGAGTTGGACTTGGACAAGTCTTGTTGCTGCATCAACCCTCAGTTTGGTTAAGCTCAACAACTTGATCCCTCATAACAAGTTAACTAGCTAGAATCTTGTTCACCAGAATCTTGTGAACTTTCAGGCTCAATTATAACATTGAAGCCGAATTCATTTCCTGGTCGAAACGATCGTTTGAGTTCTTCTGCTGTTTGAGTTGTGCTTATCTTCCTGTCCTTCATATCCAAGTTTTCCTGAGTTGATTCATCACATTATGGAAATAATGAGTTTACTATATCTTTGACAGCCACATTTATATGCAGAGGTAAATAAAAAACTTGCCTTTTTCGTGTAATCAGTCATAGTAGAATTGAGTATTTCTTGTATTACAAACTTAGTGACACGTTCTTCCCCAAGCATCTGTATAAGGAAGTCTTTGGGAATCTGCATGGATTTCCTAACACAAGTCATCTTCAAGCTAATTCATACAAAATAATTCATCAAGCATGAAAACTTTATTGTGAATCGCGCACCTTTGATGATTTTCCTGGAGCAATTCGCACGTCACATGCACAATGCAATATGGTTAAAATTCATGAACTGCAAGTTATTGATAAGATATTGAATAATAATAATGAAGAGGAGAATGGATCACACGAGCAAATTAGCAAGAAACAAGCATGAAATTTAAATAGCCAGAAGCATCTCAATGTAATTGTGAAAAGCATCATGATCAATTCCAAGATAAGACCACCATTTCGAAAGCCTTTGTTGATAAAGAAAAGCTCACTATATATCTTAACAAGCATTGAATCATATAAGAAACTGCAATATCTGCAATGTTGGTTGTAAATGTAAAATCTTGTGTTCAAGCAAATCTTCAAGATAAGGAATTTTGAACAGGAGAGGTAATAACTTGCAGCAAATGCTAAAAACAAGGCGTTTTCATGTGGCGTGTGCTGCGACACATGAATCATATATGGAAGTGCATGGAATCAATCCTTAACCTATACATTGCATCTTCTTACCTCCTTTCTGCATGCGAAATCCGGGAACGGGTGGGGCGGTACGAGCTAAGTCTCTGAGAGTCATGTCAAATACCCTCTGTGTTTGATCACCATTCAAGTCCACTCTTAGCTGCCATTTAAGCAACAGCATATTATCACAACATCAAGCCCCAAAACAGCAGGGTAAAATCAAATGAAAGCATAAAATGAACATTATGCAGTAATTTATAGAAACATTGTGCAGTAAGATTAACAATATGCAGATAACAATTAACAAGTGTTTATACTTCAAAGTAACATTTAGCTACAAATTCAGTATATGATATTTATTTATGTATAAATCAGTGCAACTTGACCGGTTATAATCTATAAGAGAAAGTATCAAAGCAATGACATCTCTATATAGAGAAAATCAGAAAACAGAAACAAGAACATTTCAACAATGAAATGATACAGAGTATGACAACATGTAGAAACATCATATAATTTCGCAAAAGAGCCAAAACAGCAATTCTTAGTTGGAATCATCAGTTTTTTTGCATTGAGCTCACTTGTATCTTATTTTCATCCCCAGATTCTACAACTATTTGTGCATTTTTTAAGGCGGCGGAACCTTCATTTGAATCTGTAATTGAAGCTTCTAGACCTATAAAGCAAGAGCATAGTATATCATCAGATTCTGCTTGGCACTAGCTATAACTCACAGTGCAAAATGGATATACAATCAAAGATTGAGTTGAATGGAAAATGTATTTTGAATTCCACATTGTATAGAGATTGTATGTGAAATTGTATGCTAATTTATACATATTGTGCATTTATGTAACAAATGAATTGAATTTGTAAACATTGGCATATAATTTCAAAACCACAAAAGGGGAAAAGGGTAAAAAAAAAATGACCTGAATTAACAGCTGAGATTATATTGAGACGCGTGAGGGTTGTTGTAGTTGTCCTAGTGGGATTAGAGAGAATGTTAAAGCTGCATCAAAGGGAAGAAAATGTGAAAGCAAAAATTAAATTAGTTGGTATGTACATTTTCCTCCACTATATGATCCAGAACATCCATACAGATAGAGTTGTTAAATCTTTCTTCAGAAATGTCAAGGAAGAGAAATTTAGTACCTCCTCAAGTTACCATAGGGTTTTGGATTTGGAGAGGGTAGAGAGTGAAATTGAAGTTTAGGGCAGCATGGTCTAGTTGTGAAGGAACCAACTCCAACAAATCTAATGTTCATGTTCATGTTCATGTTCATGTTCTTGTTCTTGTTCTTGTGTACGTGTCAGTCAAACTGACACACACTAATGCAGCTCTATCCTATTCCGATTCCTATTCCTATATGTGATGAGTTTATTGATGAATGATGAATTGGATGATGATGTCACATGTGATGTCTTATCTTTTTATGAATCAAACACAAAGTAAGAAGTGTCTCAAATCTTTTTATGTCTTATCTTTTGTTTTATGAACCAAAGTAAGAAGTGTCACAAGTGTTTTTGGCTCAACCCTCATGGGCTTGGCTGCTCCAATTATGATCTTGATCATCAGGCCCTGCAACCCATGTATACTTTCACAATATTTTAATTCGATATTCTATAAGAGACTAATTTTGATGCAGACATGTTTTATACCATCATCTAATAAGAACGCTTTCTTTGTATGACTTTATAAGTAGTGAAAAGTTGAGTCAACTATCACAGTTGATATGTCAATACATGATTAGATAAACGCGTAAAATCTTGACAGTCAATGTATTAATTAAAATTGAATTCTTAATCTAATCTATTTAAAAATACAGCATGTGAAATATATGTTTAAGTTTTAAGTTACTTTTATTTTTAAATGTTTTAAATTTTTACTATGCATAATATTAAAATCTTTAATAACTATCAAAATATTGGATCAATTCATCATTTGAATTTATTTATTAAAAAAAAGTCAAAAGAATGAAGTCATATTATCCTTTTTCTGTATATGAGAAATTTGTTATTAATTAATTAATTAATAATGAAAACAAATGAGTTAGTGGTAGAATAAGCCATTATTTCCTTCAGTGGAAGGCATCATCATCCTCATCATCAAATTCGCTTTCTCTAGAGAAAGGGAATTTAACATTTCCATAGGTCAGCACTTTGAAGCTAACAATAATTACAGAGGACTTTTCTAAACAACTAGTTGAAAACAAAGCCATTCCATATAAGTTGATTATTGCTGGCATTGAATTTTGATTAACATTTTTCCTGTCACAAAAATCCCAGTGGGAATACTAATCATGAAATACTGCACAATTAACAATTGACCTTTCAATTAAATATCAGATCATCCAAATAATCTCATTTTCTTATATTTATGGGTTGAGCTCAAGTGGTTGCTTCTTTTGCTTCAGATTCTGAACTATATCCAAAGCATCACAATTTGGAAACTTACTTCCCCAAGTGATTTAAGAGCTGAACTGCTTCACTACACATTGCAGACAACTAAAGAAGAAAGTAAAGGATCAGAAGCACCACTAATAAGACCACCATCACCCTTAACTTGAACCAAATAATTCACAGCTTTTTCAGTAATAACCTCACCAGGGATCAACACTGGTATGCCTGGTGGGTATGGACATATAAGCTCCCCTGAAACCTCACCAATGCTATCCTTTATTCTTACTTTCCTTTTACTTGCAAAAAATGCATCTCTTGGTATCAACCTCATGATAATTTCATCATAGGGTGCTGCATGATCAGTAACCCCCTTCTCTTCAGCTTGACAAGCGTGTGCATACGTAGCAGCTAGATGTTTTACGCCCAATACGAGCCTTTGGACATGATCCTTACGAGTTCCGAGATTAAGTGCATAAGTAATGGATTTATTCCCGACGAGTTCACAGACAATTCCGTAATCCCTGTATAAGATTTCGTCTGCTTCATATCCTGATAAACCAAGCTGCCAAAAACCTACAGTAAGTCGTAATGGATCAATAGCCGGAAAGGTCGGAAAGCTTGAATTCTCAAGCACGGTGATACCCGGGATGAGTTTTAGAAGGGACTTCACTTCATTGGCTAATTCTATTGCTTGGTTGAAAACAGTGCCAGGGCTTTCACTAAGTTGAGCTCTAGCAGCATCTAGAGATGCCAAAAGCAGGCAACTAGGGCTTGTGGTTTGAAGAGTTTGGAGACATCTAGAAATTTTTTCCCTGTCTACGATATTACCCGACATGTGTAACATAGATGACTGAGTAAGAGAGCACAGAACTTTGTGAGTGGACTGAACAGACACATCAGCCCCTTGCTGGAGGGCTGAGATAGGAAGTTCAGAATGGAATCCTAGGTGTGCACCATGAGCTTCATCAACGATCAAAGGAATTTTATGGGAATGACACAAATCCGAAATCTCTCTCAAATTGCTGCAAATACCATGATAAGTAGGTGAAGTGATGAAAACTGCTGCTGCTTTTCTACCTTCCCTTTCTAGTTCCTGGATAGCTTTCAATACCTGCAACAATACCAGCATAACAGTCATTCCCACAGGGCAAAACAAAAAGTGATGACAACATGAGATGAGATAAATGGAAGAGAGTATTAATATTGAAACAAGTAGAGAAAAAAATTCAGCACATAAGCAAATCCTGTGTATGAGTTAAAAGTTAAAACAACCTAATTAGATTACTTTTTGAGCTGCCTCGCAATTCTATTCATATCAGCTTCTTTTTTCATTTTCAAGCAAATTTTCATAAAGCTATGTTCAATATGATAGTTTATCATATCTTAATAACCTGTAATGGAGTGACTCCACCAGCAATCTCCCAATCATTTTTATAGTCAGGAACGATGTACTTAGGCACCGCACCAGATAATACCATAGCAGATATTGCTGATAAATGACAGTTCCTAGGTAGAATAAGAAAGTCTCCCGGTGAACAGGTTGCCATAATTGCAGCCTGGATCCCACAAGTCGTTCCTCCAATAAGAAACCATGTCTCTGATGCTCCAAACAGTTTAGCTGCTTCATTTTGTGCTTCTAATATTGGGCCCTCGGGACAAAAGAGGTTGTCAAGCTCTGGAAGTTCAGGCAAATCATGAAAGTATGGTCTTATTCCAATGAGCTGCGTCAATGAAGCCGGCGCAGCATGCCCTCTGTTATGTCCAGGGAAATGAAAACTTACCGTATTTTGTTCTGCGCAGGCTTTCAGTGCACTGACCAGAGGAGGAAGGCCATAATTTTGCTTAACTACTGGAGAGCTTCTGTTTAAAGTATGGCCATTTGTGGCTGATTCAGTGATCACGCTCCCAACGCTCTCATCTTGCCCATGTGCCTGTGCAATGCTTCTTCTCTGCCAGACAATAATAACAAGGGGACTAAGATAAAGTCCAATGAAGCAAAGGAACATTCAGCTCATCAAGAAGACAGAATGGGTTCAAAATGAGGAAGTAACAACAGATCTATACATCACTTAACTAAGGTTATCTAGCTTATCCTACTTCCCCAAGTAAAACCACCTTTTTTTTAACTCTTGTCAACAAGAAAAACTATATTATCATGAACTATCTCTTTGAAAAGTTTAATATGTTAGGTAGAGAAACATAAATGGTCTTTTTATCTATCTCGCCCCTTCAAATCATCTCTTAAAAACCATATCAATAGTAAAACATGAAAGTTCCCATAAACTCGTTCCCACTTCTCAAAGTGGTAATGTTCCGCCAATTATTTCAAAAGCCAGTATTCAACAAACTACTTTCTACTGAAAAAATTAAATTTTTCCCCCTTTTGTCGCAATTTAATCCAGAGATACAAACAGACAAAGGTTATGATTGAAAAACTCTTGGAAACAGTATGAGCTATGATGGGTGTGAATCAAGTATACCCATCATTGACGAGACAGAAACTGAAGCTAATTATACAAAAAATGAGAAGAACCCAAGGACGCAATTGAAATTAAAAATAAATAAATAATAATGCAATGAGGAGTGAATGTTGTGAAAGTGACCTGAGAGCAATGAACTGAAACCCTCGTCGAAGGCCTGAGAGTGAAATTGCTGGAAGAATCATCCTGCAAACAAAGAAAAATAACAATTGAATAATACTAATAAGTATGGAAGAGGAAGATATATATATATATATATATATATATACAAAAAAAGGGGGATTTTTTGAGGTATAGGGTGGTTTCAGGTGATAGCTTACGGAGAAATGAAGAGGAAGAAACCATTTTGGCGCATTGGAATTGGAAGAGAGTGAGAATGATGGATGCACACTCAAACTCACACAGCTTGACAGCATTGCATTCTAGTTCTACGGTTGCCACAACTGTTTCTACGGATAATTAGAATTTACTTTAAGATTTTTATGTAAATTATTTTCAGGAATTTGCTTTCATATTTGTATTTTTAAAAAAAAATATACTTTCTCTTAGCATAAAAGATAAATAAATACACTTCGGCTAAAACCAAAGTTTGGAGAGAGCCTTTAATATTATTCTTTAATAAGTTTATTATCATTTCAATGATTATTTAGATTAAAAATAAAATTAAAATAAGCTTATTAACTGTAATGATTGATTTATTATTATACATCAAACATTATTATCTATATAATTATTAGATTAAATTAAAATTAAATAAAAATAAAAGATGTTGTTGTTTGAGGAACACGAAGTGCTCTAGAAGATACATGGTCTATAAGGAGAGTTATGATGTTGAGGCGCAAATTAAACATGCAAACCCTAATTATGGCATTGAGAAACTTCCGGTGTGAACCATCTTAAAAAGCTTGATGCAGTAGATGATTAACTACAAAGTTTATGAGTAATGTTGATTCATGTACATTGGTGCATGTAATGCAAAAGTCAGAAGAAGAATGAACGATTCAAACAAAGACACGAGTGTCCACGTCAATGTAATTTAATTTAAGTAATGTTTGTTGTTGTTATGGACCAAATATGAAACTAATAATATAAGAGTAATAATATATTTAAGTAAGAAAAGAGTTCCTTGGACTTTGAGGTGTAGTGTGAGGATGTCACACTCTCGGAGTAATTACATTTACATGGTCCATCTTACTCTTTATGGGGAACTACTGTTCTTGTGGTCTGGAGGGCTTTAAGCACCACTGTACCCTGGATGAGATACTCATCCAAATAGGGAACCCACTCATAGTTTAAAGGTTCAGTTTTCTGAAGAGCCCGAAGACACTCTGATAGAGAGAGGAGTCTGGTTTAACATAGAGAAAACACGTACACAGATATTTAGTTACACTAGAAACCATTAGGAACCATATTAGGGAATTTATCCAACTAGGAATAATAGAAGACCTTAGACATGATTATCTAGATAAGTGTACTCCTCTAATATTATGAGTCTTGTCACCTTTTGTCAATGATAAAAGTCTCCTGCACACTCAACCTTCAGCCACCAAAATCAGCATGAAACAGGGAATTAGAGGGGTCATTAGCTGGAGGTTAATAGCGAGGGGTGTGATGGGTGAACCGGGGGATGGGATGGAGGTTTTAAGGAAGATAGGCAGAGGGATACGAGACAATGGGAAAAGGGGTGCCAAGGAAATCCGAGGAAGCTGAACTACATCCCTTAAGCCATGAGAGGGTTGGTGGTTGTTGTTCCACCTCTCCAGCCACAACCACGGAGTTCTCCCACACCAATATACTAAACACATCTCACGCTACTCCTCACAAGTTACGAACCCAAATCTATACTACATTTTGAGGCTGAAACAGTTGTACAACATAAATACATTCAATTAGTATTCAACGTGTGTTATACACAATATGTAATGTGTGTCATATATATAGTACATGTATGTATAACACACAATACATGTTACGTATAACACATGTTGGATACTAGTTGGACATATTTATATTGTACAATAAATTTAATTTAATGTTTTGACCATAATAACCCATTTGAGACAATATATAGCGGCATCTATGATCTATCCCTTATGTATGTTATGTATTACAATTGACACATATATCAAAGTCTTCCCTTAACTTGCATTGCAACTAGCCGTATTAGTCAAAACTCAAAACCCAACACCCATCATCCCGTGTTCATTACGCACTTTACCCTTCCTTTTCTAGAATAATCATATAAAATTATTTTATTTTATTTCTATTTCATAAATTAGAAACAGAGCGAATATCTTTATTTAAAAAACAGCATAACTAGAGGCACAATAAAAAATCAGTCAAAATAGTCAACAATAGAAAATTGGACCTAAATCACTCAGTCTATTAAAAAAAATACACATGATTAATAATGCTATTTGGACCAAAAATATTAAAGTAGGCTTTGTTGACGAGAAAAATATTGTTCCCCAACTATCTTTAAAAATAGCAACAATAATCTCAGCAATTCAATTTTAACACACTAAAATGAAATGAAATGTCAACGACAATCCCACATGAATAGAAAAGTCAAAAGTCATCATATAGCTAGCTAGCATAATTACAACACTATAAATAGATATGCAACCACCAGTTGTGCTCAACCTTATAGTACATACCAAAAGATTAATTAATTAATTAATTAACTAAGTTGATAATGAGGATGGTGGTGAATTATCTTGTAGTGGGCATGATTGTGATGATGGTGGTGGTGCCAGAAAATATAATTGTGAGAGCAGAGAGTGATGTGTCGGTTTCAGACATAGTGACAGAGGAATTTTTCAGTGGGATAATAGATCAAGCAGATGGAGGGTGCGCAGGGAAGAGCTTCTACTCCAGAGATTCCTTCCTCAACGCTCTCAATTCCTTCCCTCAGTTCGGCAGGCTTGACATTGTTGATGATTCCAAGCGTGAGATTGCTGCTGCTTTTGCTCATTTCACCCACGAAACTGGACGTTAGTATTTCTAACCGACTCAATTTCTTCATTCATTAACTTTCTTATCTATGTACGTTTAATCAGTTTTTGTTTTCGGTAACTCTAGAGTAAGAGTAAAGGGAGTCACACTAACTTCAAAATTGACTCCGAACACGTCCTCGTATGTTTATGTTCTCTTCCAGCACACAAAAACTCTTCCAACACATTAAGTGACTCCAAAATTGGAGTGAACAAAAAATTGACAATTTTATTTACTGGATCACTGTGACCCTCGCACTAAATACTTGACAGAGTGACTCAAACGCAACCTAATAGTTTCTACCTGACAATTGGTTCCAAGGTTCTTTTAGTTAGTATGATATGAACTTGTTTCACCTAAATGGTTAAGATGTGATGATATGTGATGCACAATATATATTACATGTTTCAGTATTACCTTTCTGCAAAATTTATTAACTGACTGGTTTTTGTTGTAATTATAATAATCTCTGAATTAAAACATAATGATGAGTATTGGGGATGCAGATTTCTGCTACATAGAAGAGATAAATGGGGCAACAAGGGACTACTGCGACGAAACTAACACAGAATACCCATGTAACCCAAACAAAGGATACTATGGTCGAGGACCAATTCAACTATCATGGAACTTCAACTATGGTCCAGCAGGGGACAACATTGGGTTCGATGGGTTGAATGAGCCTGAGACAGTGGCCAATGACCCTGTCGTGTCCTTCAAGACCGCCTTATGGTACTGGATGCAGAACGTTCGACCTGTGCTTAGCCAAGGCTTTGGTGCAACCATCAGAGCCATCAATGGTCAACTTGAGTGCGATGGTGCTAACCCAGCCACGGTTCAGGCTCGGGTTAACTATTACAAAGATTATTGTTCTCAATTTGGTGTTGATCCTGGTGATAATCTTACTTGCTAATTAATAATAATTATATATTATATAGTTAGTTAGTAACTACTAATGTTTAGTAGTTTAAATCCATCCACATGTTAATGTGGATATATATCATCATGATATCTCATTCATATGTTTGTATTTTTCAATTCAATAAGTGTTACCACATGTTAATAAAAATACAGAAAACTCAATTGGGCAAGATGGTATGTAGGAGCATGCTTTTATTTATGGTTACTTTTTTCTACTTTATAATATGTACAATCAATATAGTAGCCAACATGTAGAATATATCGTTATTAAAATTTTTCACCTTTCAAAAGAAAAAAATAATACAATTGATATTTTTGTTTATAATATTTAATAAGTTGATTAATGATTGACTACATTAATGGAGAGTTTTCTCTTAAGAAATAATATGTTTTCGGTATTTAAGTTTGTCTTTTTCATGTTTAGGGCAAAGTAAGTTTAGAAATATTTAGATTTAGATGCGTAAATTAACTCAAAATCTTATCTATGTAAAAGGAATATCTTGTTGAACCAACTAAATGTTGAAATAACTTAGGTTAATTTTATTGTTATTATTGGAAAAATTATAATATATAAAAGATTTCATTATAATTAAGTTTGAGGCGATAGTATTTTTAGGAAGCATACTTTTCTTGACTAGTTGTCAGCTTAATTAATTAGGGTTGGTGAGAGCAAAACCAAACCGAAATTGATGATGTGAGAAACCAAAGCCAATATAAAAAATTAAAAAAAAAAAAAAAACCTATACACCTTAAACAACTCTTCAACATCATTAGTGATCTCATATGCATATAACCTCTAATTATTAAAACATTAATAAGGTCCATTTGAGGCCATAATCTGAAACATTAAAGAAACATCTATACTCTGAATATTAGTATGACATGAAGCCCAATCCAATGGAAGGAAAGCCAGAAAAAACTTTTGATTGATTGTGAAAAAAATATATATTATATTCTCCTAATGCTTATATATAGTCCTAATTAATCACACTATATATAACTAGTAGTTAATTTTTTTAATACA
Source organism: Aeschynomene evenia (assembly GCA_013621005.1). NCBI lineage: Eukaryota > Viridiplantae > Streptophyta > Magnoliopsida > Fabales > Fabaceae > Aeschynomene > Aeschynomene evenia. The sequence goes on along the minus strand of CM024266.1, from coordinate 31,948,702 downwards.
ATTTAATGTCTATATGAATTCTTACACTCGTCATCGTATACGAATTTAATTTCTCATCAAAAGAAATTAAAAACTGCATTTTTTTTTGGGAGGTGGTGGGGACCAATGAATATGAAAATTAAAAGGTTATATAACTCATGTCCACAATATTAGGGTTAATTGGGTTGATGAAGCATATATTTTTTTTTTACTTGTGTATTATTTAATTATTATAACGTATTCTAATAAGTTTCTAATTCGTTCCGAGATTTGACTGTTGAATATATATAATCTGACTCACAAAACTGACATCAATCTTTAATTTAAGAAACTAAAACCGAAAAAAGGAAAAGAAAAAAAGAAAAAAAAAAAGGCTGTTAAATGCAGTTAGGCTATAATGTTATATTAAGAAATTATTTTACCTAAAAATTTATTTATTATGCTAAAATTCATTATTGAATACACTTATATATTTTATATTTTTGTCTTATACACCTCAATATATACAACGTAATAAGTATCAATATATTTCTGTCTTATACACCTCAACATATACAGCATAATAAGTATTAATTTGATTAATTAAAAACTGTGGTAGATAATTCAGTATGTCTAGCTATATGGCTATATGATTGCTTAAGTCAGGAACATGAGAATTTGTATCCATATCATATACGAGTATATAATCTCAATAGTAGTAGTAACAACAATATATATTTAATTTGTATATATGATCCATGCATAATTAATTAAGAAGAACTGAACAAGAAGATTAATTAAACAACTAATCAATTAATGAAATAAAAGAACACTGTATATACTAAATTAAAGAATCTTATTATTTTAAATTCAAATATATATACATGGATGGATCTTCTGCATTTTGCCAGATCCGTATACATACATGTTCCTATATATGCTACATGTATTATAGACCATCTTGACCTAAACAAATTAATAGCAATAATAATTAAAAAATAAATAAACAGTTAATGCATAAACCTTCTTTCTTCTGTCACAAAGATCGAGACTATTTTCAGGATTTGAATGAGGTCAAAAATTCATATATCCTTTAATTGAAGAAATTGATAAATTATAAAGAAAAAAAGGGACTTGAATAGAACAAATTGAATCAATGACCAGGGCCTTTAGGACTAGGGCCAGAAGCCAAACGCTGCATCCAAAAAGCCATAGTGTTCTTGGCTTGTTCATAAGCTGAAGAAGTGTATGATTGCAAATTATTAGCTCTTGCAAAAGCAAAACCCTCTGAATCCAATAACACCCTGCTTCCCTCAACCCTACTTTGATTCATGATAATGCCCAAAAACACAACAATTGCAACCAATTTCAAAAGGGACATGGAACTCATAATTCTTGGAATTAATGAGTAAAATATGTAACTAATCAAGATGATTGAAATTCAAGAGATATGTATGTGTGTGCTTGCAAGGGTTTGTGCTTTGTGTGTTGTGAAGTTGTGTCATATTTATAGTGTGGCAGAGGGAATCAATTAGTACTAGTAATTGTGTTAAATTTGTGCTAGTCTTTTTGGACTTAATTAATCACCAATTTCTTCTTCTCTTTTTTTAGTGGACACATTGGTTTGAAGGAATAATATTAATAGTATGATTGCGTGTTGACCAAGGACTTAGGGAAACTTCAATGCAAAATCTGAAAATATGAAGACATGGTTTTGCCGGGTAAATTCAATACATTGTTTGAAAATGTCAAAGTGTGTTTATATGTATATATATTACCAATTTGTCCTTGTTCAAGGCATAACCATAGACATATATATCATGATTCATGGAGGGTAGTTTTAGTTAATAGAGTTGACAATTAGTGTAACACCAGAATTCAGAGATATATATATATATATTCAATAATGTTTGTTATACAATATAAATACATCAAACTATTAAACGCGTAATATATATCATATGTAAGGTGTGTTATATGTAATTATGTATAACACGTTACGTATGACATATATTATGTATGATACATAGCACATGTTGGATACTATTTATGTTGTATAACAAATATTATTATATATATATTATGTCATATTAGAATCGTGTTTTCAGGTCGAAAAAATTGAATTTGACTCGTTATATTAGTATAGTATTATACACTTGATGTTTGTTGTTATGTTTGACTGTGCCAAAGAAAATGGGAATTGTAATATGTTACACGTAACCTAATATGTATAGATTTATTAGCACTTGTTTTTTTAGTTATGGGAGAGGGAAGAATTCATCAACAACTATACTTCTTGTATGCTTTCTTGCTAGTCCCAATATTCTAACTCAACTACCACCAACTCCACTATTTGTTTTTTTTTTTTCTTTTTAAAGTTAAGATATGAAGATGAAAATAAAGATAATTATTTTTATCTCGTGTGATTGAAGGAGAAAGATGGTGTTACAAAGATATTTTCATTTTTAAGACATAAATTTAATTATGATAAAGAGAAGAAGATGAAAGACTAATTTATAATATGTTTATATAAATTTTATATTTAAATAAAAAAATAGCATGTAGGCGCGCATAGACATGCTCCGTGATAGCCGGAATCCATAACTTTTACATCTTAGCTTCTTAATTAATACTTCAAATTAATAAATTAATTTACCAAAAATTAAAAGATACAATAATACTAAGTGGACAATGAAAAACCAGACAATACAGCCAATAGACCTATTTTAGTTTTGGTTTTGGTTTTGGCCCATATAATCATTGAGATTGTAATGGGCTGAGTAATTATGACCAAAAATCTCATTTATTGACTGATTTGACTGGTTTTGTATTGTTCATTTAGCATCACTCAATACTATATTCAATTCTTGTGGTCGAGAAATGGTTACTTAACCAATGTTTCTTCAAGTCATATTTTATTTTGAGACACACTAGCGAGTAATAATTAACTCGTGCAAAATCACTTTTTTCAGAATTCAAATTCAGATATAAACAAACTTACTTATTAATAAGTCATACAAATTTGCACGTTTAGTATTCAGATGTGTTAAGTACTAAAAATTATTTTATTATTTTTCAATATGAGTCCATAAATACACACTAACCATTCTTTTAAATATAATTAAGAGAAGAGCTGAACCACATCTCATCTCAAGAAATTGTTTTCGTAAGTGATTCGCAATTGAAGTGGACACCAGTTCAAGTTACTCTTGGCTAATAAAAAATTATAACATATTTTTTCTTTTTTTGTGCTATGAAAAAATAAACACTTAGTAGATACAATAATGTTATTTGTGCACCAAATAAAAAGAAGTGTAGTGAATAAAACATCATATAATTTAATGAGCGTAATTACTGATTAAATCATTGTGCGAAACCCTTTCTTTGCATTTTCCAAACACAAAATTAAGTAATTATAAGACTTATTTTTTGGATTTATAAGACATCGAAATTGACCCTATATAAAAATTATCAGATTCAACTTACTTGACAAACTATTCATTCATCGTTAAGTTATACAAATAAATTGTTCGTCGATAACAAAGATTAAGAAAAAAATGTACAAAGAACATAAATCTAAATATTAATTCATATTCTAATGAAAAGAAGATTCATAGATAATTACTTGACAAACTTGCTTGGTCGCATTATTTTGGTCCTTTTGGTTCATTATTTTATAACTTGATCGGTGGTTTAGATATAGTCATAAATCGAGCGTTGGTCAAACTTATCTAGTTTTGACCAAAAATGTCCATTGTTGGTACTTAGTACGTACACATTGAAACAACATTTCAGTATAAAACTTTAACACATGTTCGGTTTCTCATGTTCATATTTGCTGCTTTCTAATTTATGCTTAAAAGTCAAAACTAGAAGCAAGAATTTGTTGGATACTTCAAATCTGCACATCATCAAGTATTGGCCTCCTCACTTTTTCAGTGTTCACACTAAAAAGGATAAACAGTTTGCAAGCCACTTGATTTAATTTATAAAAACTCTCAAAATTCAAAATTGCTTCATGAGATAATGAGAGAAATAGTATTATAAATATAATACTATATAGTCTTGTACTTAATCAACAACTAGGACTGTTGACCGTACATATGTTACAGTAAAATCACACACACAGAAGGTGCTTGCTTAATCTGTTTAATTTTTCCATCCAAAACATATGGCCACTATTCAAACAATATAAATATGATTGGCTCTTAGCTAGCTGTACAATGTTGATCAGTATATATGAAATATAGTAATTTAATTCAAGCGTGCATTATAAAGAAACCTGGAGAGAAAAAAAAGATGATTCCATGGTTTAAAAATCCTTTGCTCTTTGCCTCAATTGGTCAAGTTCCATCTCAATCTCAGCATCTCGAAATGGAATTCCAGTGTTTGTGCTAGCACTGCTGCTTCTTCCAGGAGGAAGCTCTCCTTTCTGCATGAACCAAACACAGCCAGACTAAGAAATAAAAACTGAAAAAGAACAAAAGGAAAAAGAAAATTTCTCTGCCTACACTTTTATTTAGCATGATATAACTAATTTTGGAAAAAGATATAATTCATCCAATTCCTAGCTACATAAATTGTCATCCAATTTTTTTATTGGGCAAACTACTTTTTTATTTTGAATCATACCTTCACGCCACCAGATAATTCCTTCTTCAGATTTGCAAGGTCGTCATCAACTGATGAGCTCTCAAGCATGGCAAACTGCAAAAATTAATGATTGATGAGTTAAGAAGAAAGAAATCCATGAATTCCACAAATTAAGAAATAGTTCTACAGCCTTTGCAACTCCAAATTCAACAAGTTTTGTGAGTGATAAAATTGATGGATGCTTTAGCCAAGGATTCAGGCAGTGAATCGCAATATATATTTGGAAATTAGGCATTTCTGAGTAATATTCAAAATTTATGTAAGAAAAATAAGCACTATAACAAGTGTTTGCTACGTAATCACCATAGGTCCAGCTACATTTCTGTTTAGAGGAGCTTCTGAGGAAATTGTTTACACATTTCTGATAATAGATTGAGGCAAACTACCTCTGGCATCCTATTAACAGGCATTCATACAATAACCTACTAACACACACAGTAAACCTAGCTATGAAAAATTGATAATATCTTAGAGAATTATAATTTCCATTATCATAAACATTAAACTTTCATTATATAAGATAAACATAGGGTTTACTTTCTTTTTTCTTTTGCATTATTTCGTGTTCAACATATACTTCATAGTTCATGCATACAAGCTCAAAGGTAACATGGTATGAAAAACAGTTACTACCTTCCCTTCAAGATCATCACTAGTCAACTGGCCAAGAGCTTCGGCTTGGGATTCCATTGCCATCACTAACAAGATAACAGAAAATACATATCAAGAAAAATAATTTCGTATACAATAATATAAAGTTCATATTCAACAACATAGACATATTGAAGAAGATATGAAGACAATAGATTCTTTTCACAACAATAAAAACTAACTACAGAACATAGTATCAATGAAGCATCACTTTTCAGTCTCTCAACAAATCTGAGAGCAAAATTCCTTTAAAAGCACCATCTGTATTAGAAACCAAATAGAGGCTAAATGCCTTGCTTTTATCCAAACCAAATACTCCAAACATGGTATATAGTACACATTGCCACAGATTTTTCCTCCTTCCTTTACCCAAAACCATCAAAATTTATAAATTGGACCTGATCTCAAGTTACGGGACACACCTTACACTCATCAAAGATACCATACACAGTATTCCATAAAAATTCCCGCACAGAACAATGCAAAACTAAATGAGAATAAGAATGACCGTTAACAGGATAATTAAGAAAAAGTATACATATGACCAAAATACCTATATGCAATATGTCACGGAAGAGGTTCAGCCTAATCATAATACCTCTTGATAATACAATAGTGCCCTTTCAGATTAATGGATGCAAATAACACAAGTTTTGAAGCATTAGAGGCTTCAATATGTCAGATTTTCTCCGTTGAATTTTATATTTTATTGCAATTACAAACAGGCTATCAGCCAGTAAAAAGAACAAAGGAAAGTAAAGCAAGATACAGAGCATAGAACCTGAAATATTTTTGTGCCATACTGTCATGCTAATGGAATTGTTAATTTGTAAATGGTTGAGGGTATATATCATGATTAGACCAGGTACAAGTATTGACTATCTATATCATGAATAGACCAGGTTACTAGTATTGTCTATCATTGAAGTTTCTTACCTTTCTCTTCCATCTTTTCAAAAGCAGAAAGAGCACTACTTGTATTCACATTTCCTAGCATCTCATTCACCTTTGTTGCAGTCCTAAAGGAACATTAAATCAATCAACAACCACGATTAAAATGGACAGAGAATATAAACTGAAATTGGATGAATAACAATGGGGAAATGGTTTTAAAGACAAACTTTGCCGATTGAGCTCTTGCTTTCAGAGTATCCTTCTTTGACCTCGCCTCCTGTATCTTACTCTCTAGAAGCTGCAAAATAAAGCAAATGTGATGAATTTGTACATATAAATATAAACCACTAATCATAACAACAAAATGCCTTCATTACAATATTAAACTAATATAGTTCAACGAATTCCAATCACTTCTAGAAGGATGTATTTTAAAAGATCTGACACTTCCTACACAACTGAACACCAAAAGAAAACATGGTCATAAAAAATATCCAGACACATCTACCCTACAATACTTAGCTTATTGCAAGAGGGAAGTGAAAATTAGTAAAACACGTCCACGGGAAAACATTAAATCAACTCAAGTAACAGTTATTAATCCTAATAAACCAAAATATAACAATAGTCTAGTAAGGTTTTAGTAATATACAACCACATGAAAACCAAAAGTAATACAAGGTAATGATGTCAATCCTCAGTATTAAAAAAAGTCAGCACATCTGTTCAGACCAGTGCTTTAAAAGCAGAGCTCTCTTAATACTAATAATTTAAGTGTTTAAAATCTACTGACAAAGAATAAAATCTACTTACCCGTGTATTAGAGACAAGATTGTCAACAACACCCTTTTGTTGATCAAGTTGAGCCTTCAAGGCACTAGCATTATCCTGCAACATATAAAAATCATATGATGAGCTTTCTATACTGTGATATGAATCATAAGGCAGTGTTTTTGAAGCTGCACTTCCTGAATCATCAATCAAAAGGTCGCATTCATATTAAAAGCACATAATGAGTTTTCTATACTAGTATACTGTCATCAGCATCCTTTTTAAAAGCAATATCAGAGATATGTTGAAATGTTTACATGAAATCACTTTACAGATGTCAAGTCCTATGAGCTCTGTTATTATTAAAAACTCTTGAACTGAAGTCAACTATTCACAAAACCTTATAATAAGAGGACATGGTAACATGAACAGTCAACTCATACCTACACATTTAATTAGGAATCAATGATAATAAATCACTTGGGAACACAATGAAGAGTCCCAATGAGCTTTTACAGATGCTTATAGGTATGGAACCATAGCAAGTGCAAGGATCAGAATTCAATATAATTAAGCAGGGAGGGGAGTACAGAGTACTATAATATTTAACAAATGTAAAAGAAAAATGAAAAAAAAAAAAGAACAACTTTATCTGATCAAATTGAATGGTAGAACACTAAAGACAAACAATCCTACTTATAAACCTAAACTAGAAATTTTAAAGAGCACAAATCCGCTAAACAAATTGGGCACATACCGCATAAGATTTACGCCTTTTGAGCGCTTCACGAGCAAGATCTTCTTCACCTTTCTGAAGAGCAAGTTGTGCTTTACGATACCTACACCATGTACAAAGCACAAATATGACTACACCAAACATCTGAAGCAAATTAAGATGATAAGTACTTCATACATTACCACTCTTCAGAAGCTTGTTCTGCTGCTTTGTATTTATTTTCCAATCGCTTTTGAGATGCCAACACCTCAAGAAAGAAAGAAAGAAAAAAATTCTTTTAGTATAAGAAACAAAGTAACAATTTTTTTAAAGTCTGTTTCCATCTTTCAACTGCTACCACTAAACTTCACATTTAAACTTGCAAAATAATTAGTCATAAAAATTAAAAAAAAAATGAAACAAAACAATCATAATTAAATAATAATAATGGTAAAAAATTAAGAAAGAACAACTTGTTCCAAAAGTAAGAAAAGCAAGAAATTATTAAAAAAAAGGTAACTAACTTGTGCTGTAGCTTGACGCATTTTGGTTAAGTCATCGTTCATCTCAAGCACTGCTTGCTCCAAAATCTTCTCCGGATCTTCGAATGTACTAATGATTGCATTTGCGTACGACTGCATTACTAAGATACCAAAATCTAACCATAACGACCAATAACAATGAGAATAGTAAACCTAAACCTAAACCTAAAAAAACCCAAAAAAAAATCAATAATAAATATAAAAACTAATTCATAGTTGTTCGAGTGATTTCACCTTCACAACTCTAGCAAATCTGTCAAACAGGTTCATCCGAGTTCCAAGAGCACCTCCTCCATTCGAACATCGCAGAGGCTTCACATTCCTCACGCTTTTTAGCCTCAAAGCTTCAATTTACAACAATTCGAAGTTGAAAAAAATGCGTTAATTATAATAAATTATAAATCAGAGTGTAAAACAATTGAGAGCATGAAAAAAGCGCGCGCCCGTTACCTCCTCCAGTTCCAGAGCCGAAGAAGGAAGTAGTGAGAGGAAGCTTGTTGTTGAGCGAAGAAGAGGAAGAAGAAGAAGAAGAAGAAGAAGGTTGAAATGGCGCCGAAGGAAGTCCTGTAAATATGTGAAGCTTCGACGCCATTTTTGTGTGTGATTAGAAGAAGAAGAAGAAGAAGAAAACAGTGTGTTGTTGCAGATACGATAGAATTGAAGATATTGGGAATTTTGGGAACGCTCCTCAACATCACTCATACTCTTCCTCCTTTTTCGATGATGGGCCTGAAAGGGCCGAGACGTTTTGGGCCCATTAGCCCATAGTTTTTATTTTCTGCTTGTAGGGAATTTTTTTGTGTATTTAGGATCCTTTAATGGGTTGAGTGCTATGATAATGAGATAGTGATAACGAGCCTTTTCTTTTATTTTATTAGAGGAAAAAAATATTGGAGAGTGTGGTTGAGTGGTTGGGATTTATCATTTCTTAATCAAATGTAGAGGACTTTATCATAATATTACATGTATAATAGGAATATCATCCAATAACTATTTAACGTGTATTATACGTGATATGTGACATATTCATGCATATGTGAAACTGATTAAGCAAAAACAGGAAATGGGTCATTGTTAAAATGGGTAATGTTTGTCACTTTTTTATTTGTAATGTGTGCTAGAAGCATATTTTAGATGTTGGATACTAGTTAGATATATTTGTATTATACAACAAACATTTCTCAGATTTTATTCCTGCCTTAAGCATAGAAAAATTTTAAAACTCCGAAGCAGTTGTCTTACTTTTCGAGGTATCTATGAATAAGCAAGAGATTAATCATTGTTATTTATGATTGATACCCAATTCGTGAAAGAAATGGTAAAAAAATTAAATGGGTCTAGTTGTGAATCGGTAGAAAGTGGATTGATTTAAGTTTTTCTTATTCTAACATTCTCAATTCGACATCAATTTAATGATATTTTCAATTTGATCCTAATAAAATTTTAGACTTCAATTGAGTATTAACATTTTTGTTTTGTTTTGATATTAATTTAGTCATCCAAAATAGAAATATGATAAAATAAGTGAATAGATGTCAAAATTTAAGTTGTTAGAACAATTAAGTTGATGTCAAAACCTTTATTTGAGCACAATTGATGTGAAATTGTTAGAAACAAAAATACTATTAATTAATTTAAGTTTGTTAAAATCTGACTAGGTCAAAAATAGAAGGTTAGGTTAACACCTAATTTTCAAATGTGAATGAACTAGTAGAAGGGGTTTGGCCTATTTTTAAGATCTTAAAAAATGACTAAATCCTTTGTCAACTCCCAATATTTGTAAGAAAAATAAATATAATTCAATCTTAATTCCTAAAATATAGCATTGGACTAAAAGTCAAAGATTATTGGCAACATCCTAATCTTAGGAATATAAAGATAATGACCACCTCCAAAACAATCACATATATAGTTTGCAAATTAAATTTTAATACCCGTAAATATAGCCCTGAATAAGAATCTTTCAAACTAATTAATAATTAATTTGCACATCAAATCCAACCTTAAAAAGGTAGTCACAGCGATACACACTTGCACTACTCCATAATTCAACAATTAATTTTACAAAGGTTAAGAGATTGCACACAAATCTATCAATTTTTCTTTCCATTCTATGAATTTGATGGCTAGATTTGTACATTGCCATAGACTAGATTTGCATAAACAAGACAACAAGATCAATAATAGCGTCATTCAAGACTAACAACAACAAGAAGTGGTAATGATTGAGGGAATTGCAACAACATCCAAGAGAACAGACTCAACGTCTCGTTCTACTGTTATATTGCCGCCAAGAGCATCATTTGCATCATCAACGACGACGATGACGACGAGAATAATATGCGAGATATGCATTGAGCCACTCACATCAAAAAACACATTTAACTACAACAACAAGTGCAACCACCCATTTTGCTCTGATTGCATATCCAAATACATCAGAGTCCAAATAAGAGCGGACGCCGTAAAAATTCGTTGTCCGGCATGGAAATGCAAGCAAATGTTGGACCCAATTTTATGTAGGACCATCATATCAAAACAACTCTTTGATCGATGGTGCGACACACTATGTTTTGCATCACTCTCTCAAATACGACATAGATGTTATTGTCCCTACATAAATTGCCAGGAATTGATAATCAACGAGTGTGGAGTAAATTCATCGCTTGATGAGAGGAAAGTGAAGTGCCCAATGTGCAAGAAGTACTTGTGCTTCGAGTGCAAGGTTCCTTGGCATGAAAACAAAAGTTGCACGTTTGAAGAGAGGCGCATGTATGATTTATTTATACAATTGGCAAATAGAAAAGGATGGCGTGAATGTCCTAATTGTCTTGAATATGTTGAGCGTACGTCTGGGTGTGAGATCATTCATTGCAGGTATTTAAGCAACAAATATTATTTTTCTCTTGAGGGTCTTCGATCTAGTTCACACATACTCTTCGGTCTAATCTATTTAGTAAACAAGTTAGATTTAGGTTTCTTAAAAAGTTTTTTTAACTAAACAAGTTTTGCTTCATTCCGTCATAATAACTTATTCTAGACCTAAAGATTGGCCTATTTATATTTATTATTATTATAATTATTATTTGTATTTTAAAAATCTAATAATATGAAGAAAAAAAATAAGAATTATTAGATATACAATTAAAAATCAGTCAACCACCTAGTCAATTTCATCTTCATTAATGAATTTTTACATGGACTACACTCTTTTATGCAAATCTCTAAAATCTAATAGTGGATATGAAATTGGTTAAATGATTAATTAATTTTTAGTTGTACATCTAGCATTTATATAAAATAATATACTTTTTAATTTCTCATATAATAGGTTTAACTAATTACAATATATATACATAGTTTGAGTTTTTTTTTTATCGAACATAATCTAAAAGACATTTAAGAAAGTTTTCAGGTAAGACCAGACTTCTGAAAAGGTAGGATTAAGACCCTAAAACAGTCTATGTCAAGTTACACACTTAGATTCGAACCTCTTTTTAGAAATACAAGTCAGACCTATTTAAGTTAAAGTCTAGTCTGGTTTAACCTTCTTCCACCCTTACACAACGTTCCTAATAAAAAAGAGTTAAACCAAGCATGCATATAACACTACAAATAAAGCATCGTTCATTTTTTTTTTTTTCAGTGTTGTACCATCAAAATCCAGTCAATCCATCCAACCATTCAAATTAGACATGGAGTGTTGCTATTTGTTCAATAAAAAACCAGTCAAAATCCATTGTTCACCAAATATTTCCCTTTAACATGATATGCATTGCGCAATCATACTCGATACAACACCATTGTATCAACACACATGCACACAAAAATAACATAAAAATTTACATAAGATGCATGCACATTAATCGGTAGTCAGTAAGCACATCAAAATTGAATTATTTGCTACACTTACAAAAAAGTATTGTTTATTTTTGCAGTATATAATATTTTCTTATATATATACATTAATTTTTTGTCTCTCTTGGAATAATGCAGATGTGGATCATTGTTTTGCTATAAATGTGGAGAAGAACATAACTATCGTCCTTGCAGGCTCTTGCTTCATAATAACAGAAAGCAACACTTTGCTTGCATATGCACTTGTTCTTTTGTTTTCCTAGTAATAGTTCCTCTCATACTCTGTTTCCTGATTCGTTACAAGCTTAGGGGCATATATGAATTTTAATTAATTAATTTATTTATTTATTTATTTTAGCAAGTGTACTAGCTAGGTTTTGTTATTTGGTTGAGATTTTCTTGCAATTTTGTTTTCTTATTTTCCATTCCAAAAACAATGTTGATCCGGATATTAGGATAATTAGTTAGAATTTTATGGCATTTATATAATAATAAACTTCTCTGAAATTCAGATTTTTGTGTTACTATATTTTTAGTCCATGTTTGAGCAAACTGCAATATATATAATATAAGGATTAATTATAATACTCTGAATTATAATATATATGATATATCAACTGTATAGAATGATTTTTTATTTATGTGGTAATTAATATTAAAAGAAAATATATGACAATTTTTTTATTTTTTATATTATCAATGGAAGATAATTATTTCCTATTTACGATTGCTTGTTTGAATATTAATTTTTGCTTGGAACAATTCCAAAATTTTAACTGAAAAGTGGTTTTGAGTTTGAATTGTTAAACAGTAATAATAGTTTTTGCGTAAAAATGTGTTATGCATTAGATTTTAATATCTAAAATTTAATAAAAAAACTAAGCTTATTAAATTGTTCAAAATAGCTTAAATTTTCAATATTAACTTTATTATCCAATGAATTCAAACTACCCACATGATTTTAATTTTTTATTTTTCAAACCAGGAAAAAAAAAACTGTTTCCGAAAGTCTTGGATTCCAAACACATTTTAAAGTTTTTGCTATTTTGAAGTGAGCTTTTCAGTTTCAAAATGCATTATCACAACAGAATTCCTAGAATAAAATCAAACAATCAAATACTTGCACATACCGGTATATATATATCTATTTTCTTATATCCCGAAATTTCAGTAATTAAATTAATCTAATTAATTAAAAATATTTGAAAAAAAATCTTTCAAATCCCATAAATAACAACCTTTCAAATTATAAATAATGAATTTAATTTTCACTTATTGTATATTTTTTACACAGTTATCCAATCATGTGTTACCACGTCAACCATAATTGTGTTTTTCTCTCTCTTATTACTGAAAAATCATACAAATCGAACATTTTAATTGAACTAAAATACTTTTACGCATGAAAATTAAACCCATAAATAATTTGCTTATCATATCAAATCCATAACCACCACCACCACTGCATCCTTAAAAGGTCACTCGAAACCAATAATCATAATGCTACATACCATTCGAGAAATACAACAAAAAGTGACAATGATGAAGAACAATATTGATAATGTCATCATTCAAGAACAACAGCACCACGTAGTAACGATAACATCAGCAGCAGCAACAACAACAACATGCGAGATATGCATTGAGCCTATGTCTGAAGAGAACTTCTTCAACTACAACAATGACAACAATTGTAACCATCCCTTTTGTTCGGATTGCATATCAAAATACATCAAAGTCCAAATAGAAGAGAATAATAAGGTAAATATACATTGTCCGGCATGGAAGTGCAAGCAAATGCTTGACCCCATGTTATGCAACTCCATCATCTCAAAACAACTCTTTGATAAATGGGGCGATAGACTTTGCACTTCGGCGCTCCCCGAGGTACAATACCGATGTTATTGTCCCTATGAGGATTGCAAAGAATTGATAATCAACGAGTGTGGAGGTGATGAGAGGAAGGTGGATTGCCCTAAGTGCAAGAAGCACGTGTGCTTCACGTGCCAGGTTCCATGGCATGAAGGGGCCAATTGCGAAGAGAATAAAAGTAATGATTTGTTTTCACAATTAGCTACAAGGAGAGGATGGAATAGGTGTCCTTCTTGTGGTTTCTGGGTTGAGCGTGTTTCAGGATGTTCCATCATTTATTGCAGGTAATTAATTTTGAATTTTGATTTTTTGTTTTTTTATTCAATAGTTAAAAGTGCTTAATTAATCCCTTGTTGTACACTAAGTATTGTACTATTAATTCAACATTGTTGCATTACAAGATTAAAAGAGTTTGATCAAGTCGTATATATGAATGTGATTTGATTATAATGTAAACCGGAAATGATTGTTGTATAATATAAATACATCCAATTAGTATTCAATGTGTGTTATGTGTCATACGTATGACACACAATACGTAATAAATATTACATATGATACATATCATGTATGATACATAGCACACGTTGATACTAGTTGGATGTATAATTGTTATATATATATATACCGTTACCGCAATGTAAACTCATAGTGTCAATTATCTCAACAACTATATAATAAGTATCAATCTCCAATAATTATGCATACACATTAAAATAAGGATTGATTAAATTTGAAAATAGGTAAATTTCAATAATGCTCTCTAATATTTTATTCATCCATTAACTTCGAGAAATATGTACTACTAGTGTACAAAAGTTTTTTTTATTAATATCCAATTATGTACTGTATGTTATACAGAAACTACTTTTACATGTCCGTATATTAATATAAAAATATTTTATACCGTTTGAGCATATAAATAAAACTATTTTATTTTATTTTATATATTTCTAGCTAAAATTTCTCTAATTATTATTATATATTTTATATCTGCAGATGTGGTGAACCTTTTTGTTATAGATGTGGAGAAAGGCATGGGTATCGTCCTTGTAGAGCCCAGCATATCAGGCAGCCATGGACTTGTCTGGAGCTCTGTACTTGTTTCTTTATCATGATTTTGCTTACCCTTTTTCTAATCTTTTTACCTTTGTTTACTTTTATCCTTTTAATTTGTATTGTGGTTAAACTCTTCGAGCTATGTTGTTAATAGGAATGATATTTGTACATACATTTTCTCTTATATATCATCTCCACCTATTTTATTATTTTTGAATTTTGATTTGATATTACTTCAATACTCAAATTTTTATTCTCTATCCTTAAATATAAATACACATATAGGCAATCTTTATTTGCACAGTACAAGACACAAAAATGCAATACATGGGTGGTGTTTGTTTGGGCTATACAAGACAGAAAATATAATACAGATCTTTCTATCACTTGTTTGTTTAGGAAAATACAATACATGACACTCTGTATTTGTACAAATTTTTTCTGTATTTTGTGTTCATTCTTAAGGTAGATACACAAAATATAAGTACAGATACAGAAATTTTAATGAAAAATTTGTTCCAAAAATATCTTTATTAATTTTTCAAAGTGACACCCAATGCCTTCTTCATTTGATAAATATTGTACTTTGAGTCAAATAGAAAATAATACAAAAAATACAAAGATAAATTGATTCTGTATATGCTAAAACAAACACAAAATAAAATACACAAAATTTTCTGTATCGTATTGTTCTATATTTATATTTCTGTATTGTATTGTATCATTCATGAAACAAACTCTACCATAGTTATTATTAGTATAATATTTTTTTAGGACGTACATATACAAGAAAGTATGTATTTGTATAGATTTCTTTGTCTATTTTGTGTCCACACTCAGAATATGTACACAAAATACACATACACATACAAAAACTTTAAAAAAAAATTATCAAAATTTACCTCTTCAATTTTTAGGTAGTGTTTTAATTCAAGTATTTGGACTTTTAATGCAAACTATATGCCTTCTAAAACATATATAAAATAATACAAAAAATACATCTAGTACATTATTTTATACGTATATTTTTATATTATATTGTATTGTAAAAGTTTTGAATCAAACGCTACTAAATTATATATACTATCTAATATGTATAAATATCACTACTTTTTCATTTATAGAGTCATCTCAAATATATATATATAACACCTATCATGGTCTCAAAAAAATTTTGAGGTAGACAAATTAATCCCACTAAAAGAATAAATTCAACCAAATTAATCTCTACAAATCTTAAATATTGGACAATTTTGACTTCTTCATGTATGGCTTGGTAAACTATAAAAGCTATACATATTAAATAAACCAATTTTATATTTTCTTTTTTATCATTTTAACAGAGTATAGTTTCATGTTACATATATGAATAATCCTCAAAAATCCATCATGTTCATATAATTAAAACGTTGTCAACCCACCAGATGTAAAAATGAGTTTAAACTTTTACTGTGAGAATATCACAGTTCTATAATCAAGTCACTCAGATATTTTTGTTTACTTTAATCAATGACAATTATAAATGAGAAAATTTCATTGTTATGAAAATCATCAAGTTTGACTCAAGTCTAACTTTTTTTTTCTGCTTTCTTTCTCTGTAATATTAAAGCTTCAAGCTTTTAAATGGTATAAAAAGCAATGTTGGAGAATTCTACTTTCATAATCATAATAAAGTCAACTAGGATCAAGCTAAAAGTAATTAGAATCTAATAGTCTTAGTAATCATTTTGAGAACAAGGGATAATAAAACAAGTGTGATTTTAGACATCACATTAGCAAGATAATAAAACAATAGAGAAATTCTTCAAGTTGAATTTTTGTTAGATTTCAAACTTTCCTTATCAGAAGATACAACCTCTGATCAAGCTCAAACTTGTTGCAATGAGAGGGATCACCCTTCAGCAACATCAGAAGCCCACCAAAAGAAATATTCATCTCCCTAAAAAATTACAAGGCGATGAAAAATCAGATGATCATTAAGCAGTAAAATGAAAAGGAAAATCCGTAAAGTAAAATCGTAATATAACGATCGAGTTAGTCTCTAATTAGCGAAATGCAACTTGGAATATGGAAACCACATCTACTCATGTATGAATTATTCAAGTTCATGATAAAAATCATGATTCCACAAATGGGATTGATTCATTCATGCTGCTGATGAATTCAAAACGATTTCACATCTTAAGGCAGAATAGTTCCCTAAAACTAGCATCTAAAAATGGCTAGTCAGCAAGAAAATCAAGGCTAAACAGAAACCATGTTAATTATTAACAGCAATTCTTTTCTTCATAATGAAATACTCAAAACTAGTAATAATTATGTACATACCCGCGCCCTGAATCCTCTGATATCTTATAGAGCTTCCCATACATGACATATTCGAAATTGTCAGCCAGAGATGGCCGATTTCCCTGTAGGTTTGGCAAGCAACAGAATTAAAAAGAAAAAAGGAAAGAAAGTACCAACCTATATAATAAAACTAATAAAGAACAAAAGAAGCTATGATCAAAACACATTTGTCACACAAACTTTGTTCGCACTACTATAGCAGCTGTGATGAAGCAATGTTATTTTATATATTTAACTTGCTTCTTAGTTTAATTCCAAGGGCTCCAATTCTAACAAGCATATAAAGGGGTATTGGTTTTAAGTTTGTATATTGTAAGATAAGATGGGAGTGATCATTTTTCTTAAAAATAATTGAAGTTTTTTATCAGCTTTCACTGGTTGTTAGCCATAAGAATAGCCCCTATGGGCCAAGGTTCATTTTCTCTTTCCCCAATCATTTTCAGCTGTATCCCTATTCATAAGTCAATGAGACTAGATCACTCTCTAAATCTGCAATAGACTAGTTATTGATCCTAGGTACTTAGAACAACTTTTACATGAACCGGAATAAAAATGGGCCCTTACATGTCTGATATCAAGTTCTTTGCAATAGTTACAGCATTCTTTTGGTTTCACTAGTCTCGGGCCAATTGTGGGCAATTGGAGACTAGTTAGGCACAAACATGCTCCATCATATAACATACTCATGACCCGTTTTCAAGCAAATCCAACAAAAGAGGGTCTGAACTCAGCAGCCAAGATTTGATCCACATTAACTATAGAGTATCCATTTGACATTTTTCGGTAAACTTTCAACCACAGACTACAATCAGAAGTGAATTAAGCTACTTCATTTTTCCGGAGACTTTTTTTGGGCAGTGAAGTAGTGAACCCAAATCCATTTAGATTAAGCTAACACACATGCTCATAAACCTTTGCCCCCGCCCTGCCCGAATGATTAAACCACAAGAAAGTGAAGAGCAAAAGCTCCAAACCACAGAAAGTGAAATCTTAGAATAGTAAAACCAACAAAGATAGACAAACATGCACCATCCAATGCACAGCAACAAAAGAAGATAGTAAAATTGCAAAAGGGTGAATAACATGCAGTATCATGATGGTTCACTTGAATACAAGCCTTATAAAGAGACAATGATAAATTACCCCCAAGTAATAGCCAGTGTCTGGTGTTCCATCAGGATTAAGTGTTGGAACAAGCACAAGAGCAAACTTCTGCCCAACCTTCAATGGATATATCTCAGAATTGATGTCTAGGTGCATAAACATGTCAAACCTTTCACTCCTTGCTTCAATGCGTATCACTTCAATACCAAATAGAAGCATCAGAACAGAACAATACAAAGCTTAAACTCTCCAAAAACAACAAATAATCCAACAGTAATCATGTTAACTAGAAAAAAAAACACCATAACAGAGGAATGAAGAAACCTAAAAGAAAAGAAGAAAAAAAAACTATCTTTTAACTTAATAAAAAGACGACCCATTTGAATATAGGTTGAGACGATAATTCTAGAAGGAGAAAATTATCTAAAAAAGAAAGAAACCATAGCAATGAAATGAAGAAACGAAAGAAAAAGGAGCTAACTTTTAGCTGAAAACGACGATCAATTTGAATATAGATTGAGAAAAACATTCTAGAAGTGGGGAAAAAAACAAAACTTCAAAAATCGAACTCAAACAGAATTGAATATTGGGATTTGGGCATACAAAATAAAAATTGAAACTAAAAAAACAAATTACCTTTGTCGAATAACTTCTTGTCATCTGGGTTCAGTTTTTCGACTCTGAAGATGTCTTCGAAGAGAGGATCCATTGTTGCTATGCAGTGTTCGCCCTACACTGACACTGAATTTTCAAGTACTGTGGAGCTATATCTATCTATATCGCGTTGATTCTTTGCAAAGACAGTTTTCAAAGCCAAAACGACTCTCTCACTTTCTCTTTTCTCGTTTCGTTTTGGCCAAAACTTTGTCGTCTAATGGGTAAACCCTATGAGTAATGAGAGCATAAAGCCAAAAATTACTAAACTAGGTGTATAAGAATGAACAAGAAGAGAACAGCTTGAGTGCTTTTTGTTTATGGATTTGGTTTTTGGGGTCTTGATAAAGATGAAAAAATTAATAAATTTTTGGGCAAAATGGGCCAATCCATTTAGGGTGAGTCTGGATAGAATTATCTATGATTTTTTTTTTAGTTTTCATTGAAAAGTTATTATATGTATGTTTGAATTAATTTTTATGTAATTTTTAACTTTTTAAAAATTTATTTTAAATATTTATTGAGAAGTTAAAATATTTAACTTCTTCAAAAAAAATCTATGTACAACTTTTTAAAAACTAGCACTATAAACTAAGTTAAAGCACTTATATTATTTTACTTCCAAACACAAAATAGTTTTTTTAAAAGTTACTTATTATTAAAGTTCTTATTAAAAATTTATTTATGTATAAGGACTTAATTAAGCTCTTTATCCAGACTGACCATTAACCCATGAAATAAATTGATTTACTTAAACCCATTGACTGTACCAACAAGAGTTGGCACATGTGTAAGCAGCTTGTTGTCCCTTAAGCAATATCTTGTGTTCGAGCCTTGTGGATGGAAAAAATCCTTATTGGGAGCTTCACATGTCATTCTCAGGTACGCGGACACTGATTACTCAGAAGCGAATCTCCGGATATCGTGAGTAACAAAAAAAAAAGCCGTTAGATTTTAATAAAATAAATAAAAAATAGAAGAAAAGATTGTATAGATGTATTAATTTAACAATTTTGAAACTAAAATCATGCAGGAAAAGCTTCTTTAATTAAAAAATGCTTTTAAAAATAATACATACTAAAAAAAATAGTTTCTAGGAATCGAATGAATGATTAAATGTTTGAGTTAGGATTTAATTTTGCAATATTCCCATTTGTGTTATCTATTGAGAAGACACAGTGACAGGTGCTGTGTTTTCAGTGGATTTGGTTTATCCATTTGCAAGACATAAAACATTACAACCTTAGATATCATCATATATCTGAAAGTGAAGCACCATGGCTTCTTCTTCTTCTTCTCTTTCCTCTCTCTTCCTTCCACTTGGTATGTTCATAATCCTTTTTCACTTTGCTTCCTTAATCTTGCAATTGTTTCCTTCCTTCATTTCACAGCTCAAACTCGTTGCATTATCCACAATCTCATAATGCATTGCTTGCATAGTTATTAGTTACTTGCTATTTTCAACAATCTCTTGGATATATAATTCTCCACCCCCATCAATGAGTTGTAGCCTTTTCTAGCATTATATGTTAGTCTATGAATGATAATGATGTCAAAAAGTTTTTTTTTTGGGTTTTTTTAAGGAAGAAAAAAGTTATGATGTGTTGATATATAATGTTGGCATGATTTGGTTAACAAATGTGAAAAATCAGTGTGATTATTGTAATAAACTTCTGTCTATATAGCTCAGCTTCTATTCTTCAATTTAACCTTTGAATTTGATTATCTGAAAGTTAGTAGCTTCTATTATCTCTTTTGGGTAGGTTCTACTTGTGGTAAGAGTAGTGTTTCTGCTGAGAGAGTTGGATGTTTAGTTATGCAATACAGAAAATCAGATCTTAAATCAAAGTCCTCAGAGACAAGGGAATGCAGCAATGCTCTTTTTAGTACCAATTCGCGTAGAGATTTTCTAGGGTTAGGGTTGGGAATCTCAGGCCTCTTTATGGGTTCATTGGAAGCCAAGGGAGCTGGATTGCCCCCGGAGGAGAAGCCGAAACTATGCGATGATGCTTGTGAGAAAGAGCTTGAAAATGTATGGTGAGATTGCATTGTTCCCTTCTCTGCCTCTTTCCCTTGTTTTCTTCTGCTAATTGCTATAACTTTACCAATGGTTGCTGTAAATTGCTAAGAATGAATTCATTGATATTTATTTTGATATCTACCTAAGAAGCACCGACACTAACATTGATATAGGACGCAACCCAGACACACCAAACTAAAAAATTAAAGGACACGGACACGACATATATATGTATAAAAAAAAAAGATGTTGGGTCCTCAGTGTCTCCCATTGTGTCTATGGTGTGTCATGCCGTGTCCGGTACATGTCATATATGTGTGTCGGACACATGTCCACCAGCCTGCATGTCGGATACACAGACACGCCTTAGTATAGGTTTGTCCGTGCTTCCTAGGTATCTACTAATTTAGGCAGAATGTTTCTCTTGAAGATCAGAGTTTCTTGAAGTAAATTGTGGGGAATTGAAGCATGCATTATTTATATTGTAGAAGATATCGTAACCATTTTCATAGCCTAGGAAATCTCAGTATATACTATAAGCTCTGTTATAACTTATAACAATTCTTACAGGAATGAGCATAGATTCTTGCAGTTATATGGTTACATATTGTACCATGCAATAAAGAATGTATGTGTTATAATTATAAATCTATGACTATGTGATAGCACTTGAGTTTAAGAGATTTGACCATCAATAATTGGTGAAGGGATTGATGTTTTGTTGATGCTGTCTTTGAATATGTTATGCAATGAAGGTGCCTATGGTAACCACAGAATCAGGTTTGCAATACAAGGATATCAAAGTTGGACAAGGCCCTACTCCACCAGTTGGATTTCAGGTTTGTAAACTCATCTCATTCTGACATGTTCATGTCAAAGTGTTTTGTCTTTTACTACCTTGAACAAACTCATGACTACTTTTACTCCATTGATCACAGGTAGCTGCTAATTATGTTGCAATGGTTCCGTCGGGACAAATATTTGACAGGTAAAGACACTGATTATGTTAATCTTATTAATCTCTCCCCATGTTCATGAATTGCAAGGTGCATTGTTGAATGATGTTTTGTCTTAAAATGTCAGTAAGTTTTATTGTTTCCTAACAATTTGGTTTTGAAAAAAATGCTCTCTTGACAATGAATTACAAGTATATATGTGAATATGACTAAGATAAAGTTGCATTATCTGCTGATGATATTGTCCAAATTTGCAGTTCATTGGAGAAAGGTCAACTTTACATTTTCCGAGTCGGTTCTGGTCAGGTAAACAAAACACATGCTGCCTTGATGAAGATTAACAGAGAGATATTGATCCTAATGAGTATATATAACAGGTGATAAAGGGACTTGATGAAGGTATTCTGACCATGAAAATAGGAGGGAAGCGTAGACTCTATATACCTGGATCTGTAAGCTTCTATCTTTATAGTTAGTTGACACTGTGAAGAGCTAGTACATAACATTTTTCAAGAGTTTTTCTAGCCAATGTTTTGAAAGGAATTAAAAGTGATAAGTTGTGTGTTTAAGACTAAACGTGTGTTTGGTTGAGCGGTAAAAGTGACAGTACAATTTACTTGAATGACTTTCACGTGTAAAATAACACACGAAAGTCATTCATGGAAATCTTTTACCCTCACTTTTACTCCCCAATCATACATATCCTAAGTCTTTTACCTTTCCAATGCACAAGATTGGTCAAAAGGTTTAAGAGCTTACTACATTTGTTACTCCACTTGGCCTTTATTATTTGACACTTCGGAAAAGGAGAAATGTTGGTACATTAGCATTGATTTTTCAATGTACCAATATTTCTCCATTTTGTCAAAGTGTCTGGTAATATTGGATGGAGGGAATACTTGTTAGATAAATACTTTTTTCTAAAGATTATGCTTTCGTATTCCTTGTTTCTTTATTGATTTGATTCATCCTCTTAATAGAAATTATAATCTAGTGGCTATGGTTTATTGTTATTGTTAATTTGGCAGTTGGCATTCCCAAAAGGCCTTACTTCAGCTCCAGGTAGACCAAGGGTGGCTCCAAGTAGTCCAGTCATATTTGATGTTAGTTTGGAATATATACCAGGGCTTGAAGTGGATGAGGAATAAAATTATCCTTTCTATCTTTGATTGAGTACAAATTGTTCCATAATTATGTATACAAATTGTTGATTCTTTTTAAAAAGTAAGTCTCAAATTTTATGGTTATGCAGAGTAACATTGTTTGACACTAAAATATAAAGAGAAGCTTCCTTGCATACAGAGAACCTGAAATTGATACTTTATGTCTGATCAATTTAGGAATGAAAATTTTCACATAATTATATCATGTATAAAGTTTTGTCATTGATTAAATTCTCTTATAGGTCTCATGTCCCAATGTAAACCTCTAGTTTCTTCTTAATCAACAATGAAAATTTGCATGTAACAAGAGAATTCATTCCATTTTCTTGTAATAGATGCTTGCAGCAAAACTTATGGAGTAGTGCACTAAGAACATCTTACACCTCATCTAATAGTAAATGAAAATGTATTAACAGTTTAACACAATGTTTCAGAAGTTGTGGGTACAGAAAATATCACTGAAAAAAAAAGCAATACAGTAGCTGCCATATAATTGTTGCTACACTGGAATATTTATGAATACAACAAAATAGTCTCTGTCTATGGTATTTTTCTTTTCTCTGCCTTTACAAAATATTACAAGGAAACGTACATAGTTAGTCCATCTACAAAAAGCACCATACACTACAGAGCAAGATGGGGAAAAAAAGCTAAATAGGAAAATTGAAAATATAAGGAAACTGAATTCAGAAAACCAGTTTCCTATTCAGCTAGCTAAATGGCTAGGAGAGTTGTTGAACATGCTGTGCCACATAAACGCGCGCGAAAGAACCATCTCGAGCTCCTGATGCGTCCAGTTCTGAGTCGGAAGGCGTTGAAGGAACATGACCAATTCTTGGAAATCAAGCTTTTGGAGCTTGTCTGACCACTGAGAAAAGTAAGGGAAAAATAAAACATAAAGAAAGTTCACTTTCTACTGTATTAATCTTTGTGACAAGTAAGGAGAATGTGTAAATAATCTAAGCAACCCTAGATAAATACAACAGGAAACAAAAGAAATGCACAACTAGATTATGTGCTTCTTAAATCATAGCCAAGAATTGAAAAATTCATAGTTCAGAAAGCATTTTCATGCACATTGAATAACATCCTGTTACAGAAGGAAATCTCTAGCAAGGAATTTATGTTAAATGGTAGAAAGTGGTGTAAGAGGAAAAAGAACAAGTTTATTTTATGGCAAAAACAAAAAATCACAGATCAGGTTTAGCTTTATCAGCCAATATGTGCCAGAGGAACAAAAAACAGAACACCTTAACAAATTCACCAACAAATACTATTCGTTATCAACATGGCTAGTTGGCGACGAGATAAAATCTAGTTCAAAATTTCGAAAATCCTATACAAGTTTAAAGGCCAAAGTAAAGCTAGCTCACCGATAGAAGGAAACTGGCAAATATATACACTAGGAAGTCTGGTAAAGCATCTCCTTCAGCTAGGTATGTGTCCCAAAGGCGCGTGATGAGATGGAACGGTATCTAGTAACATAAATCAGACAAAATTAGCCTTAGTGAATGCATGAAGTCATCTTAAAATTTCATGAAAGAATATGAAAACTATCAAGCACTTATAAGTGAAAAATTGTGTCTCAGCACCTCGCGGATTAGAAGACAGTTGAACCAGCGGAAAGCAAACTGAAGAAAATCAAGTCCCTGATCCTCAATATGTTGCGAAACAGGCTCTGAAGCAGCTCAAAAGTTTCACTATGGCACATTAGATGATATTTGGAGACATACATATAATAATATAGCAATAAAAAAAAAGAGAAAGTTTGGTAATTTATTGCATTAATTTTTTATCTTCAGCCAGTGAGCATGAATGAAAAGATGATCAAATTTTGACACTTCTATTCTATCTAAAAGCAGATAAAGTTGATAAGGTATTAACTCCATCTTTTTTCAAGATTTTGAATGAAATGTGTTGAACTTTCAAGCCCTTGTGCCACCCAAACAGTACATAAATAACATGACTAACTTTTAGCAATCAATGACACTATTCTATAATAGAAAAACTACCAATTTAAAAAAAAAGTGACGGTGCATTTGAGTTCAAGAATTTAGAGCGATGCTTGAAGGAAAACAAAGGCCTCAAAAAAGGTTACCATCAATCCTCCTGACCAATTCCTTCAACTTAAAAACAAGTCTCTGAATTCCTGGTTGAGCAAATGTGTAATGATCTTGCATACCATCAAGCAACTTCGACAAGCACCAATAGCAGTCAGCCTCTACATTCGAGATTTCCTCTGTGGATAAATCAGAAATTGACCAATTATCTATACCCCCTTCTAAGTATTCTGATAGGAAGACAACTAAAAATGGTGTAACAAGATCATTTATCCCCTGAACATATCCACTTGCAGGATGACGAATAGCCCTGGAAAAAGATTGGAAAATCATATAAGTAGAAGAAGCTAAAAAATATTAGTATGGACAAGCTAGTCAAGAACTATAAATGGGAAAGCAAGATCATAAAGGTCCATTGTGGTTCTAGCATATTTTTCCTATTTTCTTTTCACAAGTCATGCACTACTAAAATGCTGCAAAGTAGAAAGAAAAGTATATATAAAAACCAGAACAATTATTCCAAACATATTCTGAAATCTGAATGCATAATAAGCATCAGAGGATAACCACCATGCTATTTCCTAATATAGGTTCAGTCAGAAAGCATATGAAACTAATCCATTTATGCATCAGTTTATTGTTTCAATTAAAACCATAGGCACAGGCTTAATTATGGTCTACAGATTGACAATTGAAATTATATACATCAGTTTACTTAAAAAAGATCTCAAAACTTGGCGAAACATTCGAACCTAGACCAATAACACGATCTAACTACTTTTTCAGATTAGATAAAGTATACTGCCCAGAAAGCAAGTAGAACACCTACCTTCTAAAACCAGTACTCGTAAATAATTGTTGTACTCGTATCCATTACTCTTAATGGTTACATATTGGTACATATCTAATACTCAGAAAGCCATCTCTTACCTTAGAAAACCATCCATAACGAAAAAAGACTAGGCTAAGAATAATATCAGGCCAACAAATGGCAGTAATAATATCTCACCATGCATACAGAATACGCTCCAATGATTTCTGAACTTGCTGTTGGTGGAAGAATGGAACATCAGGTACAGTTCTTGGACAATCAACAGCAATCTAAACAATTATACGATGGCAACAGTCAACAAGCAGAAGAATATTAAAATAATAATCAAAACAATGATATATAAAAACTGAGAATACCTGGCGAAGCATGTTGACCTCATCTTCTGAACGGTCTGTATCAGGAATATCATAATACTGAGAAATACAATCAAGATACTCAAGGCGCTTCCTTCTTAGAACTCCCTCCCTTCTATCTGAATTAGGTGGTGCATATCCCTGTTGTCAGTTTGTCTTTAAATTTCCAGGAAGACAAAATGCTATCCAGTAGAAACATGTGACACAGGAATGATAAGATTGATCCCTCACTCAAAATGATTCTCTACATTATAAATACTTCATTTTTCCATTGCTAAATCTTCTGATTAGTCTCATTGCCATACATTTTTCATGAAAGCAGCATCAAGATCTCTTAGAATGATTCCATAGCTCAACTTTAGGAAACACAACTTGGATTTAAGACATTGCCAAAACAAAAAAAGAATGCACAAGTCCTAATTACTTAATATATCAATTCCAAAGCTTCTTATTATCACTATTATGTTTCTTATGAGTGAGAGCTATCCTTAAAGCAAGATCTAGAACAAGGTTATACATCTTACCAAGAGAAGTCTCCACACTGTAGGACGCATATAATCTGGAACACCACTCCAAGCTAGCTCACGCAACTTGTCTACAACACAGATTTTAAAGAAGAAATGGACATGGCTCAACTTAGATTTCCAAGAGGCTAAACAGCTCAAAAAAATTGAAAAGAGAAAAATCCAAGCTACATATAATATCATGGACATGGCTCAATTTATGTTGCACACTATTTTGAACCTTACTGCCAAAATACCTAGCAAAGGCAAACATGTTATGGGTATGTTAATCGGAGCACAGAGTTTAGAATTAGGTATGATACTTACATGGCTGGACATGGCCATATAGGAGTAACAAGGAAGAAGTAATACTAATAAATAATACAGAAACAACAACAACAAACTATTAAAGTTAAAATACCTAATATAACCATTGTCCCGGAAAGCACCTTAGTGAACTTCATAACTCTTGTAGAATCAGTGGCTCTGGCACCTAAGGTAGACATGCGAACTTCTTCAGATGGTCTCTCTCTAAAGGAGGTTGGTATTTTTAACTTGTTCAAATTGACAATATTAATTGGTTTGCTAGTACTCTGAACTTCCTCCTGTTACTTGACGAAGTGATACCCATCAGTATAAGAGAGATACAAGAAGATATAAGTATGAATGCTAAAATCACCTCTGCTGCTCCATATGTGCGATCGCTTGTGCCAGCATCATTGTGCGAGAAGCTCCTTTTGTAATTTTGCAATGATTCCTTCGAGTTTGAAGTATCTACCAGGTCTGATCTCAGGCTCAATAATATCTTCCCAGGCATGCTACGACCTTTGAGTAACCTTGATACAATAAAAATATAAATTGCTATCGTTGGTAACTAAGTTAGTAAGCTATATGCTTCCAGTTGTTGATGAAACTGAATATGAACTTAAATAATTTAAATAAAATGCGTTGATAGTTAGGTTTCCTATTTGGAATGCTCCAAACCATAGTGTAACAAAAACAAAACTCGCTGAATAAAAAAATCCACAGAATTTCACAGCTCCCATTTCCTAGGAACCAATCAATCAGTGAGAACTGAACATCAATAGAAGTGATTGACGGATCACATGACATATTTGATATTCCAAGCAATTATCCGAATCCATGTGATAAAATAGAACTTCACCCATCAAAACCCCTGATCTCAAATGCCACCACACAAAAACAACAATAATTAAAAAACAAATCAAATTTTGACAACTGGGTCTTCGATAAATCCTTATCCCACGAATCGGGGGAGTACAATTCATGAGGCTAACGAGCTTTTATTTAAGAAAAAAAAGTTATAAATAACAAGGAAGTAACTTGAGGCATGAAGAAAAAGAAGAAGAAGCGAGTACCCTTGAACAGTTCTGAGGGTCTGATTGAATCTGGAGTCGTTGTTGTTTGGTTGAACTTGATCTTGTTGTTGGCGATTGTTGTGGTTGTGAGAGTTGTTCATCTTTGCTTCAATCTTGTTCTTCTGGCTGCTCCTCCCTCACTGCATAGATGCTTTGCTTACGGACAAGAAAATGAATTAATGCATTAACCAAATTACATTAATTAATCTATTTGCGCCAAAATAACAATTATTGTTACTGAAAAAATGATAAAATTAAGATGAGTGAGGGTGAATCCTTCGTATAAGTGCCTAATTTATAAATTAAAATAATTTTATTGTTTATTCTACCGAAGAAAAATAGTTTTATTGTTATGAGTATTGTTGTATAATAGAGAATAGTATATGTACAATAAAATACGGTAAAAATAGTCTATGTTATATACAATAAATATTAGAGCAATGTTATTGGTACATATCAAATGGTATGTATAGCATACATATGTTTTGATCCAATGGTGGAGAAAAGAAGTGTAAATGGTGGAGTGATGTCACATCAAAATTCAAAAGTGATGAAGTGGGTGGAGAATGTATGTAAGAGAAAGTGTATGTACCAATATTATTATTGTAAATATTATATATTATGCATAATAGTATCACATGTTGTTAGAAAAAATGATGTTGCAACATATAATATATGTTGTGTATATTACATAATATTTATTGTGCATAATATATAATATACATTGTGCATATTACGTCTTATATATTGTGCATTGTCTATCAGATGTTTTTACTAGTTTTTTGGTTGTACAATAATAAGATTTTCCGTATATAATCTATTCGTTTTTCAATTTTACAGATTTAAATATGTGCATGATTAAGACAATAATTGAGAAAATATTAATTTTATAGAAGTTTAAGGATATTTTACAATAACATTACTAACAATAATTATTTCTTCTCTCAATTATTTCATATATTTATACTATTTCTTTTATTAATAAAGAGTATAATTAAAAAATAAAAAATATTTTCTGAAATTTTGAATTAGACAATTGTATATAAAAAACTAAAATTTTTTAAGTGGACAACTAAAAAAAATAAGGCCGTGAACCTTAAAAATTAGATGCTTGTTGACTATTATCATGATGGATAAAAAAAAAATTGAATATATATCAAAATTTAAAAGTGATTTAAATGGAGCTCTAAAAAAAATAAATGTTAAGATAATGTTTTATAATAGATTGTAAGATGATTTTTATTTCTTAAAGTATTATATTGGCAGTAAAAAAAATTGCAAGACAAAGTTTTTTTTTTCTATGGTATCCTCGTCCCGGAAGACCAATAACTAATCTGTCACAGATCTGAGCTTTATTTAAGAGTTTGCTGCCGACTAATTAATAGTTGCATACACAAAATGAAGTTGAATGTTCTCTTGATATTTTATTAAGAAATATTGTTTATTCTATGCATATATTTTGATGGTTTCCCCTCGTGTATCCGTCTGTCGGTAGCTGACGACTAATCCCTAACTCCTGTGGAGATCACCTTTCGATGGGTAGAGAGTTGACCACAAAGTTTTCTGCATACATATCGCCCCAATGATCGAATCAGGGACATGATGTTTAAGTATCCCAAGTATCTACCATTTGTGTTAACCTACATGGTTATTCTATGTATATATGTTATTATATTTATTTACTCTCATTTAACTTGTTGAGATCATTTATGATAGAACAAGATACGTTTGAATGTCATGACAAATAGAACTACACTCTTCTATCCAAAATAAATATATTTTTGACAAAACCTCAAAACTAGTCCCTCCAGAATTTACAATCGGACATTATAGTGTCTCCATAATGAGAAAGTAAAAATTAGTTCATGCACATGTTAGACGTCGGATTTATTAGTCCCTCTGTTAATTTTCTTAAACGAAGATGGTGATCTCGTAGTAACGGTGATGATGTGGCATCGTTAAATGACATATCACTATCACCATAAA
Source organism: Aeschynomene evenia (assembly GCA_013621005.1). NCBI lineage: Eukaryota > Viridiplantae > Streptophyta > Magnoliopsida > Fabales > Fabaceae > Aeschynomene > Aeschynomene evenia. The sequence goes on along the minus strand of CM024266.1, from coordinate 31,918,370 downwards.
CTAAACGACGTCTTCTTTAATGTTCCAAATTATCACTTCACTTAACCCCACCTCACTTCTCTCTCCTCCCACACTTCACTTAAGTTAAGTGAAGTGATGATTTGGAACATCAAAACAGCGCCGTTTAGTTTATACTGATGGTGATGTGTCTTTTAACTTAGCTACATCATCACCGTTACTGCCAGATCATCATTCCTGTTTGAGAAGATTAATAGAAGGACTAATAAGTCCAACGTCTAACATGTGCAGGGACTAATTTTTACTTTCTCATTCTTGAAGGACTATAATGTCCAATTATAAATTCTTGAGAGACTAATTTAGGGGTTTTGTCTATCTTTTTTCACTTGTATATTCTCTAATTGAAATAATAATTAAATTCTATGAAAAATTTAAATAATAGAAGTAAAAAGGATAAAAATATCTCTTATTTTTTCTGTAAATATTCTCTCTCCTATATTAATAAGGGGTATAATAGGAAAAAATAGATTAAATGATTTTTAAAATTGTAAAAAGACAAATAATGAGTCAAAATAAAAAGTGAAAAGAGATACTTCATCCATTTTTTTATCCGTTCAATTTAGAAACATGTGTTTCTTTTTTTATTAGTCTATTTAAAAATTATAGGTGATCATTAATTTTTTTTCAATTATACCTTTAATTAATATAAAAGAAAGAATAAATTTATAAATAATTAAGAAAAAATATAATAAATGGTAATGATAATATTGTAAAATATGCTTAAATTTTTTAAATTTACAATATTGTAAAATGTATCATTATAATTCATGTACGCAGTTAAAATTAGGCAGATAAAAAAATTGAAAGAGTAATAATTTTGAATCAAATGGAGTAGATAAGATTATAATGTAGATTCCTCCATTTTATAAGAAAAATTGAGCCAAAAGTCTTGGAATTTGATATTTTTTCCTTTCCAAAGAAAACATAGTTTGACCGAAGATATAATTTATGTTAACTTTCCAAAGGAAGGAGTGCCTTTTTATTCTTTTCTTCAGTCTCCAAAACAAAATATGCAACATTTTTAAATCATTTCAGCATCTATATTGTCTTTGATTTATTATGTTAACATTGAATAAAATATAACTAGTTTTGGTTAATTTTGGTTTGGTCAAAATAACTGAAGAAATCATTTAAGTGAATCATTGACCATAGCAATTACTATAATTATAATATGAGAAATTTTTAGGTACATTAAGATAAGAGATTTATTTATTTTGCATCACTTATATTTTTTTGACATATCAATTATTTTATCTCCTTATTTGAAACGTAACGTGTTCCCTCCTCACTGTATTTAACCTTTATAATTATATATCATATTATAAATGATGCAAAGCAAATAAATTTTTTATTCTTACCTATGAATTTTTCTTATAATATTTGTTACAGGTTATAGATATATATAATATATAATCTAATATTTTAAGTTTACTTTGATAGTGTTTGTTTCAGAGTTGATATAATATAATGTATAAATACAGGTATAATACAATACAATACAGTGAATTTTGTATATTTTGTTTTATGTTTATTTTAGTGTGTACATAATAAATTTGTACATGTATTTATACAAAATTTTATTTTGGACTTTGGTAAAAAATGAGAAGGGAAAATGGTAGAATAATAGATTAATAATATAAGTAAACTTGAAACAAAATTTTTATTAAAATTCGTATATCAGTATCTGTATTTTGTGTACATACTTTGAGTGTGGACATAAAATACAGAAAAATTTGTATAGATATAATTTGTCTTGTATGTGTCTGTACTAAATAAATATATTATTTTCTATTCTGTATTATATTTTGTGTCTTGTATACAGTAAACAAATAATTTTAGTAAATATTTTGCCATATATGAACAAATTTGTAGTCAATCTATATTTTTTATTTTCATTACATAGTCAAAACAAATTAATGACACTGAATTTCATAGACTTGAACTACTATGATCTCACTATCTCCTCCCACTCAAAATATCTATATAAAGCATCATCCTCTCAACAATTCTTATATCATTCATCATCTAGTTTTAGCTTTGTGTAGGAAAAATGGCTTCAAAAAATGTTGTGTTTGTCCTAAGTCTTTTGGCTATAGTTGCTCTCATCACTTCAGAGGTAGCTGCAAGGGAATTTCCTGAGATTTCCTCCAACACTAAAACAGGTTAGTTTGAGTTTTACTTAATATTGTTTTAATGCTAAGAAGCATTGAAGTGTAAAAATTGTTTATAAAAGTTTGCCTCTCATTCATATGATGGAATTCCTCTCTGAATTTTGTTCAACAATTTGGTTAAATTTAACTTTGTCTTGTTGACTTTCAATCCAAATTTAATAACACTCATCATTTTATTTTTAATTCAATTGTTTGCAGTTGAGGATGCTAGAATTGGTAATCAAATTCCAAGGATTGACAATGGCATAAATATGTCCAATGAAGGTAAATTAAAATAATTTCAGATTGTTACGTCATTTTTATGATCTGGTCGTTGAATTCTTACGATTATTTAATGAAAAAAATGTCAATATAACTAGTACCTATTATTTAACACAAATTTGAGAAATTGGTGTATAATCTTATAGTATATGAAATGCATTTTATATAAATGCTCATAAAAATTTCTCAACAAATTCCATTATATTCTATATTAAAAATTTGATTTTCTTTTTGCAGCTAATACAATTGATGAATCCAAGACAAAGTATGGAGTAAATGCTCCAAAAGGTGGCCTCCAATGTCCCGGTCAAATTTGTTGTAGCCCTCTATATGGATGCAAATGTTGCTAAAGTGTTAAATTAATTACATAAATTTGATACATGAATAAAGTTCTATGAATAATATCATATATTTTTCAATTTTCTTGCATTATTTCTGTTATGTTTTACTTAATTCTCACACTCTTGAATTGTTATTGGTGAATATATTATCAGTAATTATTAAGTGGAATACTGATTACAATCAATAATAATAAAAATAAAGGTTTATTGAAGATGTGATTCACCATAATACACAAGATTAGCCTTCTTTATTTTGTAATACTCAAATTAGACAAATTTATCGTATAATGTTGAAAAAGAAAAAAGACATATACGATGCTATGATATGAATGTGAAAAGAATTGAAAAAATATAAGTTAAAAGAGATTGGTTTCAAGTCATTTATTTATAAGTACTACTTAAAACAAGAGAGTTTAATTGGATAAATTACATGTAATACAATTAAACTTAACTAAGGATTTTCATTAATTTATTCTTCTTGACATAACAAAGTACTATTAACTAGGATATAAAGTCACTTGAGCACAATAATTTTCATGGGAGTTTTTCCTAGCATATTAATTCATTTCATATTAAAAAAATAGTTATTTAATATATATATATATATAATGTACGTATAAGCTCAAAAATAATTAATTCAACCAAATGCCAATGAGGTTGGCAGTTGAGACACCTCGTTTAGTCTTCCGTCCATGCTAAGTGTGGCTTCGGTTCGAATATTGAAAAATCTTCTTTGATGGATAATATGTAAATCTTCGTAGAGATTGGTGGTATGCCCTGATCTTGCATGAGTGTGCCTACTCTAATATAAATTTTTTATAACAAAAAAAAAATTCAACCAAATTGAAATTAATATAACTACGAGGTGTAACGTGATAGTAATCTCTTTAAAGTGTAATTAAACTTTGTTGCCTCACATTACCTAACTATACATTATAATTTTTTCATATAAAAGAATTAGGGTTTTTAATGTATCCTTATATAATTTAAGAGTATCGTTTAATTATTTGTGATGTATATTAAACCACATTTCCCAATTACTTAAGTTATTTATATTTACAAAATCCTTAATCTTTTTTGTTTCAATGTAAAAGTCATTTATAAAATTATAATCTTTGAATATAAAAAGGAAAGTGATTAAAATAATATATGGGCTATAAGTAGTACTCAAATTCCAATGAATATTTCTATGATTTTTTTTTAAATTTTTTATATGATAATTTTTTAAAAAAATTGTATCATATAAACAATAGAACAAAAAAAGTACACTATACAATATTAAATTATATCAAATTAACAACATAAATAAACAAAAGAAAAATTTATCACTATAAAATTGCAAAAATAAAAAACAAAAAAATTTACACTATACAACATTAAATCGTTTAACTTATTAAGTTAATATACTATTTTGAAAAATTAGAATGCAAACTTGATCAAATTCAACAATTTTAATTTCATACAGCTCAAGTTATTATTATTATTTTTTTGTTGCAAGTTAAATTTTAATCCAATTAAAAATAAAATAAAAAAAGGAGCAATTGCAATTTGCAAGACGCTGTCCATTGCCACTGCAAAATGTAAACCCTACAAAACCCTAAAACCCTTTCCCCCCAAATCACACTGAGCTCATAGAACCTCTTTCAAGCTTCTTCTGCTATCATCAATGGCCGTCAACGACGCTGACCAATCCAACAAGCCTCACAGGACGCGCCAATCTGGCGCAAAGAAAGCCAAATCCAATAAGAAGAAGAAGAGAAAGCAGCGCAACAATGAAGCAGGAGAAGGAGAAAACCAGAATAATCAGAACCCAAAGGCGTTCGCGTTCTCTTCCTCCAATAAGGCCAAACGATTGAAATCACGCGCCGTCGAGAAAGAACAGCGCCGCCTACATGTTCCCATCATCGACCGCTCCTACGGCGAACCCCCTCCGTACGTCGTCGTGGTGCAGGGTCCACCCAAGGTGCGTTTTATCAGCTCAATTTCTCTCACAAGTTCCAATTTCGGGATATGGGTTGAAACTTTTTTAGCGCGTTGCTTAGTGGGTGTTTGGATTAGCTTATATTTGATTCCAAACAGCTTATAATTGAGAGTTTGCAGAGTTCGCAATTGAAAAAGTAAAAAGCAATTTTAACTCGAAACATCTGATTCCAAATAACTTGAGTGAATATCATAGTGGTAAGTGAACAATTGAATAGATGAACTTGTGTTGAGAGACTTGAAGTTACTGAGTTTATATCCATACACCTCTTCGCACTTGTAATTAACTGAATAACTAACTTTACTAAGTTTCTAACTAAGTTCAACTAACTAGCTATGTTGGTAGTATTTCCGAAAAGCAACTGTTATTGATAATCTTTAACCTATCCTTCAGTTTTGGCATTCCAATTTGAAAGAGTACTGTATAAACTTTCAAGCTCTATTTTCAGGTTGGGAAGTCACTGTTGATAAAGTCTCTTGTTAAGCATTACACAAAGCATAATTTGCCTGATGTTCGAGGTCCAATTACTATCGTATCAGGTTTGTGCATTGATTACCACATCATGATCTTTGGATTTTGTGTATGATTGGGCTTGTGGTGATTAATAAGTGTGTGGTCACATGTGTCAGGAAAGCAAAGGAGGCTGCAGTTTGTAGAGTGCCCGAATGATATCAATGGCATGATTGATGCAGCAAAGTTTGCTGATCTAGCGCTGCTTGTTATAGATGGGTCTTATGGTTTTGAAATGGTGAGTTACTTGGGAATGAAGATTGGGTTGTATATGTTTTTTAAATAGTTTATACCTTCTCATGGTGCTACTATATAGTTTATAGGAAGTTGATGTGCTATTGATTTTATAAAATAAAATCCCCGTTGAGATTTTGCTTGACTTGCAGGAAACCTTTGAATTCCTTAATATACTGCAAACACACGGGTTCCCGAAGGTCATGGGGGTTCTTACTCATCTTGACAAATTCAAGGATGCTAAAAAGTTGAGGAAACAAAAAAAAGAGCTCAAACACCGCTTTTGGACTGAAATATATGATGGAGCTAAATTGTTTTATCTATCGGGCCTTATTCATGGAAAGTAAGTGACTATCCAAAGTCTCCTTTTTGATTACAAAAATCTCTTTCTCTACACTTGGATGTTGATATCGTTTTACTAAATAATATTCCCTTTCCTAATTGAACAGGTACGTCAAGCGTGAAGTTCATAATCTTGCTCGATTTATTTCAGTCATGAAGTTTCATCCTTTATCTTGGAGAACATCCCACCCCTATGTTTTGGTTGATCGTTTTGAAGATATCACTCCTCCTGAAAAAGTTCATGCAAATGATAAATGTGACAGAAAGATCACGCTTTATGGTTATCTTAGGGGCTGTAACTTAAAAAAGGGGAACAAGGTGTGTTCAACTATTCTGATACATATTATTGTCTTCATCCAATTATTGTCTTGTGGATTATCTAACATGTGTTTTGGAAATCAGGTACATATAGCTGGAGTGGGGGATTACGGTTTAGCTGGTGTTACTGCTTTACCTGATCCTTGTCCTCTTCCATCTGCTGCTAAAAAGAAAGGCCTGCGAGATAAGGAAAAGTTATTCTATGCTCCCATGTCTGGCCTTGGGGATCTATTGTATGACAAAGATGCAGTATACATAAATATTAATGATCATCTTGTTCAGTTTTCAAAAGCTGATGATGAAAACTCAGCCATGACAAACAAAGGTTGTTAGATTGTCCGGCATATTCCCATGCATTTTGTTTTTTTGTCAAGTCATATTATGATCATATGGTGGAAATGTGTGAGTTCTTTTAATGGAAAGTTTCTTTGTTGTGTCATGCTGGAACTATTGTCACTTCTCTATGTTACTTCCATATTTCCTGTATCATAATATTCTTAGAAGTTACACTTTTCAGCTTAGATCATGCATAACTAACGATGATTTGTCCTACTTTTCCCTTTCTTCCCCATATCAGTAGTTTCTTCTATTGAAGTTTGTATTTTTATGTTTGACAGGAAAGGACAGAGATGTGGGGGAGTTTTTGGTTAAGTCACTCCAGAATACCAAATACTCAATCAATGAAAAGCTAGAGAACAGCTTTATCAACCTTTTTGGTCAAAAGTCAAAACTATCATCAGAAGCTGTAGCTGATGCACAGGTTATAGAGAATGATAGAAAAATAGAGGCTTTGGATAATGATCAACAGGGAAAAACTGCTGATGCTGGTTTGGTTGGTGAAGATAATAATGAAATGGATTTGGATGGTTCAGATTCATCTGATCAGGATGAAGCTGGTGACCAGTTAGTCGATGAAGCCAGTAGTTCTGATGATGAAGATGGTGATGAAATTGATCGGAAAGCTACTCATGAATCTCACTTAGAAGAACATATTGAGTTTCATGATGGAAGACGAAGGAGAAGAACAATCTTTGAAAATGATGTTGACCAAAGTGATGTGAAGGTGAGTTTTATGTTATGGCATTCATCGAAAGGGATCATGCCTCTCCCTCATGCTCATATAAAATAAGTTAGCTTCCTTTATAATCATTGCCTTTCAAATCCTAATTTACATAGGATTGTAGGCCAAGCTTAAACTTCATTGAACTCATTGACTCATATTATGAATTATGATTAAATTTTTTTACTAATGTTCCATACGAAATGTGTTTGCATTTGGAAAGCTCATACTTTCCTGACCTGTTCACATGTAGGATTCAGAAGAAGAGGATGATGCTGCCAGTGATGATATGGCATCTTCTGATTCAGATTCTCCAAAAGAAGGGGAGGAAGATGACAGTGATGATGATGATGACACTGATGGTAATTGCTTTCTGTTTACATGACATAGTGCTTTCTCATTTGTTTCTTCCATGGTAATTGCTTTAAAAGTGACTTGTTGCTTGAATCCTATATCATTTCTGACTTTCCTTTCTTGTTATTTTCTAATAGATGATCACATGGGAAATGTTTCAAAGTGGAAAGAATCTTTAGCAGAAAGAACTCTCTCACGGAAAACTCCTAGTTTAATGCAACTTGTGTATGGGGAATCTACCGCTAATATAGCGTCTAAAAACAAACAGGATGATGGTAGTGAGGATGAGGAAAGTGAAGATGACTTTTTTAAGCCTATTGAAGAAGTAAAAAAGGTTGGTCCTTTACTACCTTGAACTATTTGTTCCAAATTGTTTATTACTTTCAAAGTAAGAAGTGAACTTTAATATGTGAGATGTATTTTTAAAATGATTTATTACATGCTTATCTGTTGCACTTTCTTACTGTATGAAGTTGATCTTTGAAATGAATTAGTAATTGTCTTTGACAATGGTTCTTTCTCCTATCAATGACAATTAGAAGAGAAAGTTCTTAAACCTACATCTACATGTTAGCAGATTTTAATATCACTTTTAAAATTGGTATGCCTTCAGAATATATGCTTATTTGCTTCTAAATTAACTCTGTTTGCTATTTTTTTTTTTTAAATCTATAGCAAAGTGTGAGAAATGGAATGAATGATGGAATGGCCAACCGTGAGGATTGTTCCAAGTATGCAAAATTTGTGGATCAGAGATGGGGTGAGAAAGATAAGGAGGAGATTCGCAACCGTTTTGTGACTGGAGATTTGGCAAAAGCTGCTCTCAGAAATTCACTATCAAAAAGTAATACTGAAGATGAAAATGAAGATGTATACGGGGATTTTGAGGATTTAGAAACAGGAGAAAAACATGGGAACTACAAGACAGATGATGCTGGTGCCACAACAATACACAAAGGAGATGATTCGGAAGCTGAGCAGCGGAGGCTTAAGAAACTTGCGCTTCGTGCAAAATTTGATTCTCAATATCCTTTTGTTTCCTTTCATATGCCTACCTAACATGAAGATTCCTTTTGTTCACTGACCCCACCCCACCTCCTTTTCTTTCTAACTAAAGTTTCTTGGGGTAGTGCTTTCTTTAGTATGTTGTTGTGAGATTATACTCATGATATCAAGTTGCATGAGTACTATTTTATCCTTAGGTAGAGGCACCGTAAAATGATTCCAGCATGCTAATCATAGCATTATCAATTCTCATTAACGTGGAATATCTTCAATCATGTATCTTTTTTACTTTTTGTACTTGTGACTTGTTCACAGCCTTTGCCATGATATCATTGTGGAAGGCAAAACTTCAATTTTTTCCTGTGTGACTGTCTCATTAGATGTTTTAAAAATAATTTATTGGGTATGGAGATGGGGTGAGGGAGGAAAAAGCAAGTTCAATATGACATTCTATTTGTGACCTTAATTTTGATCCACATATGATGATGACGACCATGAGTCACCAGAGGAAGACACTGTTAATGAAAATGAAGCCAAATCTCAGCGTGGTCAAGCTAATGAAAGTAGCTATTTTGATAAGGTAAAAAAACTCAGTTGACATTTCTTATCATTAGATGTCTACTACCATGATATATGATGGCTACTAACTCATGTATGTTACCAGATGAAGGAGGAAATTGAACTTCGGAAACAAATGAATATCGCTGAACTCAATGAACTTGATGAGGCTACCAGAGTAGAGATAGAAGGCTTCCGAACTGGGATGTACATGAGATTGGAGATTCATGATGTTCCTTGTGAGATGGTTGAATACTTTGATCCCTACCATCCGATATTGGTTGGGGGGGTTGGTCTAGGGGAGGAAAATGTTGGATACATGCAGGTTAGTGAGATTTTTAAAAGCATAGTACCTTACAAAAGTTATGGTTTCAGATGTTAGAAACTGCTTTAAATCAAGAACACTGATGGCCTTTTTTGCCTATTCTATTTGTTTTAATATTTTTTCACTTTCTTCCCTTCCAGGCTAGGTTAAAACGGCACCGGTGGCACAAGAAAGTGTTGAAGACTAGAGATCCAATTATTGTTTCTGCTGGATGGAGGCGTTACCAAACAACACCAGTTTATGCTACTGAGGATCATAATGGAAGGATGCGTATGCTAAAATACACTCCAGAGCATGCACATTGCATTGCATTCTTTTGGGGCCCTCTTGTCCCTCCCAACACTGGGATAGTGGCTGTTCAGAGTTTAGCGACGAATCAGGTTTGCCTGGCACTACTTTCTCTAGCTGAAAGGCTTTCCTTGAAGTTCTCTTCAAACCGCCGAATACCGGTTTTATATATCTTTTATTGTTCATGTAATTTGGTTATTGCCTGAGAGACTTTATTTATTTAATCTATCAGGCAACATTTAGGATTACTGCAACCGCAGTTGTACTCGAGTATAATCATGCGGCCAAGATAGTGAAGAAAATCAAGTTGGTTGGGTACCCATGCAAAATTTTCAAGAAAACAGCATTTATCAAGGATATGTTTACTTCAGATCTTGAGGTAGCTCGCTTTGAAGGTGCAGCAATTCGTACAGTCAGTGGTATCAGGGGGCAAGTCAAAAAGGTCCGTGGCTTGTAACTTGGAAACAATTGTGTATATTGCATTGACGATTTATCTTGTTAGTGTTAAATTATCTATATCTTTTTTAATATCTGTCAGGCTGCAAAAGAAGAGATCGGTAACCAACCAAATCGGAAGGGTGGGCAAACCAAAGAAGGAATTGCTAGGTGCACTTTTGAAGACAAGATCCTGATGAGTGACATTGTTTTTCTGCGTGCATGGACTCAAGTCGAAGTCCCTCAATTTTATAATCCATTGACAACAGCACTGCAGCCTCGCGACAAGACCTGGCAAGGAATGCGGACCGTTGCAGAATTGAGAAGAGAACATAACCTTGCAATACCTGTAAATAAAGATTCACTTTACAAGGTATGTGCAATAGCTTGATAGCTGAAGAATTTCCCCATTGTGCGCCTTGAGGTTTATCCTTCCCTGCGTTTCTGTCTGTGCCTTATTAGATGTTTTCGTTTCACTTTTTCAGAAAATTGAAAGAAAGCAAAAGAAGTTCAACCCGCTGGTGATTCCCAAGTCACTACAGGCAAAGCTTCCTTTTGAATCAAAACCAAAGGATATACCGAAGCGAAAAAGGCCATCACTTGATCAGAAAAGGGCCGTTATCGTGGATGGTCCTGAGCGTGAAGTTCGTCGTTATGTTCAACAGCTAACTTTAATGAACAGTAATAAGGTAAGCATGTCGGCCAATAATTGATTTGCTTGACTTCATGAATTTAAATAGACTTTTTAATTACTGTATTGAACGGTTATGAGCTTGAGGATGAATGCTTAGGGTTTGATTTCTATTTTGCGGCTCGCCGGTGGCTCTGTAGCCTAATGGCTGTGGAACTCCTCATGCTTTTTTGACAATTCTGTATTTTGTCTGTGCTTCTTGCAGGTGAAAAAGCGAAAGCTTACCGAAGAGAAGAAGAGGAAAGCACTCGAGAAAGCGAGAGCAAAAGATGAACAGGTATCGAAAAAGCGCCAGCGAGAGGAAAGACGGGAGAAGTATCGTGCGCAAGACAAGCTGAGTAAGAGAATCCGGAGATCAGAGGCATGATAATTTTCCGAAACCGATCATCTTGTTGGCGTTAAACGAGTCTTTGATCGACATGGACTCATAATCCACCACAGAAAAAAAAGCCTATAAGATGAAAGGGGTTCTTGTGGTTGAAGCTAGGTGCATTGTGTAGATCAAAGAAGAGAAAGAACAGCATCATGAAGATTGTTTCGGAGAATAAGCAGTATTTGATCGATAAAATTGCTTAGGAAATTAATCAGCTGTTTATTATTAAAGCTTGTTTCAACTTCACATTTATATATAGCCACATTTTGGGGTACTAGTGGTGTCTATAGGTAAAATTACAGAGATAATAATTCATTTGCTTGTAATATTTGGTGGTTGAGTTCTGAACTCATCCTTCATATCAATTTTGAGCCTCCTAGTGAGGATTTGAGGGTACTTACAACTTTTGCTTGTGTAAAATAATTGTTTCTTATTATCTTTCCAAGGATTTTTTCTAATTAAATTATTTTATGGAAGTTATTTTGTATGTTTATTATTTCTAAATAACAATCGTCACTACATTAGTGTTCAACATCAATGTTAAGAACGCAACACTTTTTTGAGTTTAGAAAGAAACATTAAATTTAAGGGTAAGGTTGTCAAGAAAGAGTGAGTTCTAACGATCGAACGAATTGGTTAGTAGAAAATTACAAAATATGTATGCGCAAACAAGCCTATTTTTTTTTGGATTTTTACTATATCTCCGACCTGGAAGGTCAAAGACTAATTTGAGCTTCATTTAAAGGTTTGTTGCTCGTCAATAGATTGACGCATATACAAGTGAGCTACTCATTTGACAAACCAAAGTTGTTTGCAAACAAACCTATATTTAATTACTCAGTTACCCTCGTCATCCAAACAAACCCATCTTTCGTACTAAACCTATTCTTCATCGATTACAGAACCATTCACTCCCTCTGCCGGCGAAGTAGCTGCTGTGCCACCTGCCTCCCGCCGTCGCTGCTGTGCCACCGCTGCCTTGCGCCGTCGCTGCTGTGCCTCATCGCGCCCTGCTTCGTCTACCGCCACTGCCTTGCGGATTCGTTGCCTTGAGGATCTCTCTCTTCCGCTATACGTGCTTCGTGAGGACGCCGCTCGTGACGGGCATTGCCGTTCCGCTGTACGTGCTTCGACATTCGCCACCACGCCACCAATCGGTAACCTCTCTCTCTCTCTCTTGGTATTCAGAACTATTGTAATTACCTGTAACAAGCTTCATTTGATTAAATCTACATAAAGTAAAATATACTGTAATAATCACACTATGATGTTGGCACGAGCGATCACACAAATGGAGCAGTAGGGTTTCAAATCTGTGTTTTATACACTGAAGTATTCACAACTGTTACTTTTCCCGTTTCTGCTTCTGTTAAATCAGTTCATTCCTTCCTCAAACTTTGTTAATTGATGATTTTGGAGTTATTTACTATTAAAACTTTTGTGATTTTCATATTGCAGATTGGACTTGGCTCAAAAGCAGATAGGGTCTGATAATTGTGTCAAAGCCACAAGTGAATTTCTGTTTCGAGCAATATGAAGTTCTGTAGGACAGATGCTCATTCAATTTTGTCTCAAATTAAGTGCCATAAGAAAGAGATTAAGCTTAAGAGGAGGTAACACGGAACCCTTCATCTTCCTTAAATTCTGTTGTTACTTGTTAATTTGATTAAATCGAATTGAACTTAATTAAATTAAATTAATACAAAACTATTGCAGGTGGTTGCTGGGTGTTGCACTCTCCAAATCTGAGAGTAAGAAATTGAGAAAGTCCAGATTTTTCCAAAATATGTGAGTGCCTCACTTCTTTAATGATTTTAGCACCAGGTTTCACTCTATTTTTTTAATTGTTAGTATTATTTTGTCTACAGGTTTTTGTCCGAGTCTTTACTCAGAGAAGATGATGTAAGTATGTCCTTTGTTACCTGTTGTATACTGTTGTTTTCATTGCTATTTTATTGAAGGAATTGATAATCTAATAATCGTTTTTCAGTTATTCTATGAGTCGGTATGGACTCATGTTGAAGGTGCCTTTGGAGCACCCCGATGTGAAACAGAGGAGAATCTTCCTCAAGATGATATGCATTTGATTCACATGCCTGATGTGAAACTGAAAAGGTTGGTATTGTCATGCCTTGATAATTTGACCACCAAGGGTCTATACCTTCTTGCCATGATGGTTACTGGTGGCTCGGTCAAGTCTGAGAAAACTCGTTGCAATCTGAAGAAGATTATTAAGCATTCTCTTTCAAGTGTTATTGGTAGCAAAAGTCGGAATCACCGTCAACTGGAAAGCCGTAAACAGATTTTTCAACTTCTCACCAGTCCACAGCATTTCCGAGATAGATGTGAGCCTTTGTCTGTGCTAAGATCCCTATCTTATCATGCTGCTGTAGCAAAGGTACTGTTTGGGCTTCGAAACTTGCCTTCTCAGGCATTGATTGCAATGCGCCGTAAACTTAAATGTGTGAAACCCGGCACGCCTCAGTTACAACCCCAGAAACACGGTTGGGCTAGAGACCACCTGATCAAGCTAGTGACGAAAATCAGTCGGCAGATGCTTTCACAACTTGATGGGGGAAATGATCTACAAGAGCCATTAGCCAAAGCCATGGCAGTAGCAGACTTATCTCTAAAACTGACAACAGGTTGTGATAACCTATTTGGAAAGGATTTTTACCAATTCTCACCTGAAGTAAAGTCCTTGCAGAATGATATTTTGAATGCTATATGGTCCGTTAAAAAGGTAGTGAGTGTTCCAGTGCTAAGAAACTTACAGCTTCTCATAGAACCAAAGGCTGTAATATCAAATAGGGGCTTACGGGCTGCTTTTGTAAGTTTTTTGACAGAATTCTTATTTGAGTGCAGTGATATGGATAGCATCCCGAAGTCTCTATCACAGATCCTGGATGTTATCAATAGGAGTTCTAATAGCACACACAATGTAGTATACCATAAGAAATATATTCAAGAAGAAGTTGACTATGTATTAAGTGTGAGTGCCCAGGCGAAGCAGATTGTTCATGATTTTTTGCCTGACTGTAAATTTGATCAAGACTTTACAGATGCTTATGTGGAGGAACTGGAAGAAAGTGATGACAGTGACAGTGATGAGGATGGTGATAATACTCTATTTCAGGGGGACAGACATTCCATAAATAGAATGCTCAATTCAGTGGATTCAAATTATGAAGCAGAAAGTATTGGGGATTTTGCACCTCCTACTTCCATGTCAGAGCAAAATGAGAATGTTGTCAACAGACATGATACACATGAATCTGACACTGAAATAGATCTGAGAGATGCATCTCACATGTTTCATGAGGAAACAGAATCGAAGCCTACTAATTCCAGCACCTGCAAGAACCGATACCTAGCCATCCAAGATGCTTGTGATAAGACAAGTATGCTTGCATATAATCTTGTAGGTCATTTATTGGGGGAGTTTGCCAGATTTGAAAGTTTAGATTTAAACTTGAGTAACAGCGTATACCTCAGCGGTGATGATCCAATTGAAGATGCGGAAGGTATTGAAAGTTTTTGCAGTTGACCTGTTATAATCAAAATAAATATTCTATTATTTCTACCAATTTTTGTATAGTATGTTTTATGCTCACATTATATTGGATTCTATGCTCTTTCCATTCTTCAGCAGCAAAATACAATTTTGTCAGTATACTTGTTATGATTGCTATTGTATATTCGACCACATGCCTCCAACATTAATAAAAAGGATAGTACTATTACAGAAATGCATCCTGCTAGTATAGGTATGTAGTCAATATTGATTTTCTTGTTCTATTTCTTACAGAAACAGAAGAACAATCATCATCTGGGGATGCAAGATGTGCAGCTGTTGTTCAAGTGGTTAAAAAGCTGGTTCCTTCCTTTTCAGATAGGTATTTTCATCCCTCAACCCATGATGGCATTTTTAAAAATGCCAGTGTGATTGTTATTTACTTTGATGATCCTTTTATTGGAAACTTTGAACTTGTTTTACTCGTTCACATCATTGTGCTTACAATTCAGATTCAAAACAAAGATATTCAAATATTTTATAGGCGTAAACAAGCTAAATTTGTTTATCTCTGAGTAACCAGTGTTTTGTGCTCTGCAGTGCCATGGAAAAACTGAAAATGTTGATGAGCTGATGATACTGTGCCAGAGACTTTCAGCTTTAACCGGATAAAAGCACTTTTGAAATGGTTTTGCATATTTAAATCAAGCTTACCCAATTGTGAGTTTATTTAAGCAATATCTTTTAAAAAACTATTCCTTGCTTTTTTGTTTTTACATTATTATGATGAAATATTTTCAGTTATACCTTATGTTTGTTTTTTACACTTTCTTTTTTCTTTGCTACAGTTGGATTTGTAATTAACTGAAAATCAGCATCACTTACATTGATTGGTGAATGGCCAACTGCTACAACACTGTTAAGAAGATTCTTTCTAGGTCAGCAGTATGTTTTTGTTCATCTACCATCATTCATTGCTTATTGTAAAAAGATGGTGGATTTTTTATATATATAAAAGAAGAAATTCATTAAAATGAGAAAAAAGAATATTACAAAGAGGAGAGGATAAGATGTCCTCTATTAAAGAACCATGATGGTGGAAAAAATTAGTCATGACATTAATTAATTAATGAGTATAATTTCCCTCAAGAAACAAATTATACTCATCAGTTTTCTACCAAAAATGTTAAACCACTCTTAGTACTGCATTACTGAACTCAAAATCTTAATATGTATGTATATATATATATGCTTCAAAATCTTGCAGCTTCAAAATCTTAATAATTTTGATTGTATCTTCTGTTTCTGCAATCACTCTATAAGCAAAATAAATTAACATCATATGCTAGCATCACTTTCCCAAACACTATCCCAAGAACTACTGTCAGCAGCTTTTGCTCCCTGAGTATAATAGTTCTGATTATTTGCATAGGAATTCTGTGGGAATGACAGTGGAACTCCATTTGGGCCTTGTGGGTTAATCTTCTTAGGTTTAATTCTGATACCAAGCAACCGCAATACAAATCTAGCTATCTCTCCATATAATAAACCAGAGCGATCAATAAGCTGCATTCAGTAACCAAGAAACCATGTAACATTTAGGGCTTGTATGTTTGGTATTATGGAAAAAAAAGTGATTCTACAACTCAATTTTAATGTAATAAACTGAAAATTGATTTTATTTTTCCTAGAAGCTACTCTTTTTAGCTTCTGTAACAAAGTATATGGAAAGTGATTATTTTGATCGGAAAAAATGATTTTTGTTACCTGAAATGTTGAACCAAACGCACTCTCAAAACAATATTCATGCCCTAAATTGATTCTTTAAAAACACAATCTTCGAAAATCAATTCCTTCATAAGTGATCTCTTTAAAGCAAAAGTTTCATAGCAGTTCAAAACCCACAAACCAAGCATATATATGTCTAGTTATGGTCTTCCAAGACCCATAGGAGCTTAGTAATAATAATTTAATATTAATGAATGAGCCTAAGAATATACGATGGGCAGAGAATGATGAACACAAAACCTGAAGAAATGCTGTCATGAACAAATGGAAAGCATGTGTATTCTGGTCTATGAGTATTGATATCCGGCCAAAAAAGTAAACTGCACCTTGCATCTGCATTTAAAGGGAAACTTTAACCATATGAGAGACAAAATATTCTACAAAAATGTATAATAATAGTATACAAATTGCCAACAATGAAGAACTATACTTAACACATGACTTCAAAACTTATAAACAATGTTCATTCTGCACTTTCATCTCTATGACAGAAAAACCTAAGTTAGGGGAAAGGTATCGTTATGGCTTACCAGACGTAGAAAAGAAAACCAGAATCCTGGGGTGGATGAAGGAGCACCATATGGATTATTGGGATCTTGAGCTCCATAAGGATCACCACCTTGGCCATAACCACCACCTAATGGAGCACCAAAGCCACTGTTATACATTCCGCCGCCGTACATTCCGGCCCCATAAAGCCCACCATATCCTCCCCTAGGCATGTTACCATACAATCCTCCACTGTATAATCCTCCTACTCCACCATAAGATCCATACATTCCAGCTCCATATCCATAATTATAATTCATTGTAGAACCATGACCTGTAGATTACAAAAGAAGTGTAAAAATTTCATCAGATTATAGAGAACTTTACAACAGTAGAGGAAAAGCTAGAGAGTTGCTATGAAAATTCATAAACAAGATTATAGAAGGAAGATTGGTAAGATTCAGGTATCACTAAAACTCTGTTCTAATAGAGAAGGAAGCTATTGCCAAAGACTCTAGATTCTAGTATAGCTGATTTAGAAGTAGAATTACAATTCCAGAAAAGCAAGCATTACAGATTAATACTGAGAATGAAATCCATTGAATGCTATGCTAGCTGAACACACTAGAAGGCCAAAAAAAATTTGTATGAAGAACATGCACACAAATTATTTGCCATTTCCAAAACTCATAGCCAAGCCAATGATGCAATAGTAGAGATTAAAGAACATTACCTACAAAGCTGCTGTTTCCTTGATTCTGCTCCCATGGCCTCATGGGAAGGGGCCTCCCAAGAGAATTCCTCTTGACAGTTACACTCTTATCAGAACCAGCAACTATCTCCCCAGGTTTCGCAGTCCCTGAAGACTCAACAACATCACTTGTGCGTCCTGCTGACGCCGGTTTAAAAGGCGCAACCGCCCGACCGGACAAGGACCCTGCTCGCTCCCACGGTTTAGGTGGAGGACTATTAGCTGCAACACAACACCAATTATTTGTCCATACTAAGAAATTATTGAAAATTTCCTAGTAACACAAGTTTTAAATTCAATTTCATCATCATAATTGAACACCATAGTAACACAAACATTAGATCAAACAGCTTTCAAACACACATAGACGCACCCACAACAACAAACCTCATCACAACGGCAAATTTGACATTGTTACATCATTTTTTCCGCAATTTTTTCACACAAACAAAGGCGAGAGTATAATAAAAGAGAAAGGCAATTGCATTTATAGAACCAGCAACATTAATAACTAAAATGTTAATCGGAAACGAAAAAACGTGTGGTATGAGAAATCAATTGAATTCATTCATCTATGACCAGAATGAATGAAGAAAAGGGGAAAAGGAATGAACCTGAAGGTTGTGAATGGTGGTCCATGGAGGAGGGAATTGCAGAGAGACAGCATTGAATGCTGTCTCTTGCAGAGACAACAACGCAAATGATGCTGTGTTTTGCTCTTAAACAGGGAAAACCAGGTTGTTACTTGTTAGTTACTCCTGTCCTGATGCGTCTATCTGGACCCTTCATCTATAAATTGTGCCTATGGACGGTCAAGATTTCGTGTCCTCTCTTCTCTCTTGTTCCTATTTTATGAATGATTTTTACGTAAAGAAGACTTGCTTTGCATGTTAACATCAATTCATGTTTGACCAACTTATTTTTCTGTGGTTGACATTTTTTATCACTCAACATAATAATAACAATAATAATAATAATAATAATAATAATAATAATATGCCAGATTAATGACAACAGAAACAACTAGTAAATTCAGGAGTATCTTCCGTTTCTTGAAGATTCTATCTATCATAGGCAAAACCAAGATCATATACATATTTTTTGTTGGCACTATTTCCAACATCTTCCATTTTGAGCTATTTATCGATCGATGTTACGTGTATACTAAAAGTGACACTAAGTTAACCTCAAGTATAAAAAGTTTATTTAGTATAAATATTGTATTATGTTAGTATAAAAATATATCATTGTCTCAATATAAAAATTTGAATATAATGTTAAATTGAGTTAGTATACAAATTAGATTGAGTAGCTGTAAATATTAAATTATATCATAGTTAAATTGGTTGACTGATTTATAAATTTAAAGTACGTAAATTATTTCATCCATTTATCATTGCATTTCCTTGTGTGGTTATATTTGATGGGATATAACAAAAGATAGAAATATAAAAATAATCAAAATAAATGTACAAAAATATAAATATTTATATTGTTGTAAAAACTTTAGTTTTTGTCCTATTCTAATCAAGTGTATATCTCATTTATTCTATCTTATTAACAGTACATAAAATACACAAATTTTCTTTTTTGGATGTTTTCTACATGTTACTAACTTCTATCATTTGGCTAAGAAAAATATGCAAGGATTCAGATCTACTAAAAAATTTATACATTTATGCTTTATCATATTTTCTCATGGGAATTTTATGAAACTGAGATTATAGCACCTAGAGCTATATTTACATCAGTCCTGACAACTACAAACTTCTATAAGCTGCTTCTAACTTGCCATACAAAGCTGCTTCTATATGTTTAACATGCTAGTGCTTGTGCTTCAATATTTGTTTTATTGTTATAGCTTCCAAAAATAGCTACCCTAAAGAAGCATGTCTATTCTTCAAGGTCTTTTCTTCTTTGAAGATTTTATGAACTACAAGAAATATCTGTGACCCAATGGCCACAAATGACACCTGCAAGAACCTCATAGCAATGAAGTTTTTGCATCTGACATTGGTGGCTAAAGGGTGAACTCCTCCAACCAGCATGAGATTTTGAAAAATTTACAGAAAGTATTGCTAATGCGAGACTTCGATTTTCGCATTGGGTTCATCCATAATCTCATATGCTATGAGCTGTCTGCCAAGAAGCAGTTGTTACTGCCACGGCTGCTTAAACCGGTAGGCACGTCGCGGACAAGGAACTTCACGCTCCGCGTGCCAAGTTCATCCAAGATTTCTATACATTCCTGCAAATCTGAGTCATTTACCATCATCACCCATTCGTCTTCATCATCAAGATATTTGAGCTGGAACGACCCGCTTTGCAGTTTGAACCTCGATGCAACTTCTTCATACAGCTGGAAACAACCAGCCGATGGATCAAACTTGAAACGAATAGTATCTTCTTTGTAGGAAGCTTTGACAATAAGTTTTGACCCACTATCCGCACAAGTTGATTTTGCTTTGGAAATTTTCAGGTTCTCAAAGCTCTGAGAGCCAGATGAGCTGCGGTGCATAACTGAACCGGAGCCATTGGATGAGTCTGTCATGCTTGAAGAAGTGTTGTGATTATGGTCAACAGCTGCGTCTGCTCCATCGATGCCAATTTCCATCTCATCAGCAAACAGCGAGCTTGGACTGTGTCGGGCGATGTCACGGCTAGGATTTTCTACTCCCAAGCTACTCTGGCTCACACCCCATATGGCTATTGATTTTGAATCTTCACTACAATCAACAGAAGAAGCTTTGCCTTTCTTCAACTCTCCCTCGGAATTAGAGAGAAGCAAACGTGAATGCAAGAACTGGTTCCCCACCAAATTAATATCATCCTCCTCCAACTTAACCGCTAAATTCTCACCTTTTCCACCGGGCGCTGGAGGTACTGTGACTGCAGCTTGTAATACAGGCTCATGGTCATCTACAGAACGTTTATCGGGGAAGAGAAGACTTTTTTGTGCATCGATTTCATGAGTGATTGAACCTCCTGCAACAAAACCCCCGGTGTAAGGATCAAACTTCAACCCTCCTTCCACTCCTTGGACCGAGTCAAGCACAGTCTGTATTTTCTTCAACGAACGATTCACTTTATTAATCTTGCGAGATGGCCATCTTGAAATTCCATGTTGCCTGCATATCCTTTTTAGAGTTGTTGGGCAAACTGTTAACAGACAAACGGTTTAATAACTCAACCATTATAACTCAAACGAGCACATACCATATTAATAACTAACATCCATCATCTAACCGAAAATAATAGGTTGAATGAATAAATATAAAGCAAATAGAACCCAACAAAAATCTGGATTCTCACCACCAATGCTTTTTGCTGCATCCTTCAGACTACCAGAAAAGTATTGTTGGAGAACACTCAAGCTTACATTCTTCTCCACTGTGCTTCTCCTTTTCTCAACATGCCTTCTTGGTCCACTCATTGCCTACAAAACAAACCCCCAAATTGTTTGAGCTCAATTCCAGAAGACATTAAAAATCATTACACCACTGAATCATAATTCATAAAAAATGTTTCCTCAAAAGGAGCAAGTGTTTCATTTTAAATTCCATATGGGTAAAAAGATAAAGGATACAGTCAAGATATACCTGATTGTGAGCGGTTTCGATTTCACTAGTTCTCAGGCTAGATGCCTTTAAGGACTCTGTCTCATGATCATCATTTAATGATATATGAGAGTTTCTCCTAGACATAGAGAAAAAACTTGAGACTTTTTCCTTAGGAAGCCCAACATGTGAGCCTTCTAATCCTGACAATTCAGCATCTGAAACTGTCCTCAAACTCTTACAAATTCTCTGCATAGTACCTGAGAGATTGTCTAATAAAAGTTGCTGTTCTTGGCTCCCTCTCATATTGACAGGCAGAAAGAATTCTAATATGTAATCATCGTCATTAGTATAAGTACTCCTTAGCCTAATTGCAACGGCGGCATTCAAATTGTACTTACGTGCATGTTGAACGAGGGGATATTCACTAATATTATATGCCTTCACATCAGGATAGAAGAACGGATGATTTGATTGAAGTGCTTTCCCAACTATGCCTTGCCCTTCCTCAAGATGATGTTCAACGCATGCATGAACAAATCCCCCTACCGTTCTATCATTTATATAGCAAGCTGATTCTTGGATGCATAGTACAGATTTTTCATTGCAACTTGTATGCCCCTCTTTAACCCGTATCTTCGCAGTTCCATCTTTGGTTGCCTCACTATAATAACAGGGGATCCATGTCAATGCCAGTGGCAATTTATGTGCATGACACACAGCTCGTAACACATCAATTATCTCCGTTAAAGCAGCTCTTTTGTTATTTGATAGAGACTGCAGAGAAAATAATCAATCTGGTAAGAAGTTCAGAAATCCAGATAAAAATTCATCCCAAAAACCTCACCTCATCATTGTGAAAGTTTAGCTTTGTTTCATCCCCTTCCTGTTTCGTATGGTGGGGGAAAACCAATAGGAGAAAAATTCAGGTTTCAGCCAGTACCTGGGAAAGAAGTCGTGGAGGCGTAGTAGTCCTTAAATTAACAAGCTGCAGAAATTTGGTACAAATAACTTTATCATCAGTCAATACCACCTTTAGATATAATCTGAAAACACCTAAAACACAGAAATGGTTTTTCTTTTTCTTTTTCTTCCTAACTAATTGACTAACATGCATTTGATCTTTGAAATGTCTTAACACAAACCAAGAGGTTTCTCAATAAACAAATAGATTATGCATTTTGAAACAACTGAACTACGTTGCCAGATGATTATATACAGCAAGACTATTGACTAGAAACAGATTAGTATATATGATTTCTACTATTCCATATATGGCAAAGTAGTTCTAATTTTACATCCAGAGAAACTCTTGTGCTTCCTTAGCTGCTTCTCAACTACGGTATAACAATCAAATATATTGAATATATAAGCCACATTGAAAGATAGCAATCTCTACATGATAACCTAGTAATAAGATATGCAAGTCTCAAATAGCACGACACATGTTTGCCAAACATACACATTATCAAGATTCAGTGAAACAGGAAATTGGAAAATGGCAGAAATTGAAGTCTATTCAGGAAATAACAAACAAAAAACCCACCTGGAGCGCATTGCTAACAATTTCTAATTCTCTGTCAAAATCGGGTTTTTCCTTTGTAGTGACAAGTTCTAGTACAGCACAACAAGGTACTTCAGAGTGCTGATCGATTATGGGAAGAGCAATTGATCCTTGAACTGCGTGATTGATTGCATGCTCCACCCTCAAGTACTCTGTTTTATTGTAGTAACCAACATTGGAGGTCCATTCAGGAACATGGGAGATAAACACACGACCAGGAAGCCCGGGAAAAGAGCCCGGTTTTCCCTCGGCAGAAAACGTAAATGCCCGCGACACTTCACGATACCCAGCAAGCATTTGATCCAGCAAATACGGCTGCTCACTTGTGCTCAAGATGAATTCATTACCATGTCTCTGGGGTACCCAAACTTGCGCCAATATTCCCCCACCGGCTGATTCCTTAAAGAACGACAAAGCTCTCAGCATCCTCTCATCAAGTGACCAAGAAGATGGCCTGGGGATCAGGTAATTGCTCACATCTGAGGTATTAAGTTGTTGAAGTGAGCCACTAATTTTGTGTTTCGGATTTATGTTATTTGTATCATTTGCATCATCTGACAAGACAAGTTGGTTATCCATTTGCTGCAATACAATTTTATCTCCATAACCAGCAGAGCTCTGCATGGCATTGTAATTTCCACCATCTTCGGTCATAAAGAATGGATCATTTCCCTTTTCTGCTAAATTGAATCCATCAGGTGACGAATATGGTGCAGAGGCAAATGTTGGAACAGATGGACTATTGCACCAACCAGCATATGTATCGAAGTTCATGAGCTCGGAGAGGTTGTTAAGCATGTCCTCTGATACCGTATTCATTCCACCATCTGATGAAGTCGATCCCTCCAATTGATCCCGATGAGACATCCAATACCCAATTCCCTTTCCCTTAGGGGAAAAGGGGTCATCCATGACCAGGTTTGACAGCAAAATTACAATTGAAATCCAACCAATGCTAGAGTCTCTCTGGAAAAAAGTTTGCAGTGAAAATTACTTCCCAACTCATCAGCATCCTGTAAGCCTGAAAAGGGTAGGAAATTAAATCAAAACTACAGACCATTTTTGGTCACAAAAAAAAAAAATAAATCAAATCTTAATCAAAAGGGAATCTGCAGAAACAAAACATAGCTCTAGTTAAACTCACTCCTACCCTAAGGAAAATTGGATGAGAAAGCTTTCCAGGAAAGGAAAATGAATTCTAACTGAACTTTCAGAAACTGACAATTTCTGAGTACCTTGTTGACCTGATATATCTAAAAGACTAAAACTCACCTCCCAAACTCGTTTTCAACCATCCTCACCATTAAAATAAACTCACTACTAAAAATCCTATCTTTGAAGCTTGAATAGATCAGGTTTCAAGATTCAATAACTAGTAGTACAAAATCAATTTTTTTCAAAAAAAAAAATCCCAACTATTGAATGCTTGTTGGAAGTAAATATCAGCAAGGAATCCAGAGCACCTTATCCTCAAACCAA
This sequence comes from Aeschynomene evenia, assembly GCA_013621005.1. NCBI lineage: Eukaryota > Viridiplantae > Streptophyta > Magnoliopsida > Fabales > Fabaceae > Aeschynomene > Aeschynomene evenia. The sequence goes on along the minus strand of CM024266.1, from coordinate 31,893,963 downwards.
GTACAGAAGAAAAGTCAATAACTACCCCCACAAGGTATTGATTAAAGCATAAACAAAAGAAGCTTAAAACATCACAACCCGTGAATTAAACAGCAAACAGATTTTTTTTTCAAACAAAAAACTTAACTTAAAGCAACAAAATTAGGGTTCCCAAAGGCAAAAAAAAATGAATCTTTTGACCTGAGGACACCAAAACAGCACAAGACTATAGGAACCGAAAAATTCTGAAGCCAGATAAACGATTTCTCAGCAAATGAGAAATACCCAGTTGCTGAATTTGCAAGTGATGTGAAGTCTCAATGCAAAAAACCCACCTCCAATCAAAAACTCAGAATTTCAACAAACCCAACATAGGGGGCACAAAAACCCTAGTAGTAGCAACAACCTCAGAATCCCCAAACCCAGAAAGCTATCTATATTAGTGGAAACACAGTGTGAACATGATGATGAAACAGTGAAGAGAGACAACAAGGTTGTAGGAAGAGGTAGACTCTATAAAATGAAAATGGAAGGAACAATGAGTGTGAAATTCAAGAGTGGTGTAAGCATACCATAGAAACCGGTTACTAAAAATAGAAAGCCGTTATCGTCATCAACCTTCACAACCTCAAGCTCGGTGATTGCTTAACTAAGCTCTTGTAATAAATTTATACAAATCCTAAGGTCGAGTCTATGTTGCATTTATTTTTTCTTTTATAAAACAATAGATAAATTAGGCGAAGAAGCTTATAATTCCAAGACTATTACCAATGAAAAATTAGAGTAAACCTCCCTAGCAATTTCAAACAATTGAAAAATAACAACATGATTCCTAATAATATTAAATATGGGACATTGTCAAAGATCAGATTGTCATTTTCTAATTGTTAGGAACAGGTTGATCGATACTTATCTTTAAACGTAATAATTGTCTCATTTTTATCAATCAATTTATTATATCCAATAAATTTTAAATTGATATCTCGATTACATTAACGATCGAATAATATAACACTTTTGAGCATAATAGTGAATTATATTTTGCTATCTAAAATTCTATATATACCCGTTTATCTAAAATTCTATATATACCCGTTTGATAAAAATCATATTCATATTTCACAAGGAAATTAGTTTTTTTTATCATTAATTTGATAAGTTTATTGGATGCAATGTAGTTTAAAGCTCAATAGATATAACCTAATTTTGATAAGAAGATGAAGTTGGAGGAAAAAATTATAAAACACTCTAGAAATATTTGTAATCTTTTTTTTTTATTACAATATTTGTAATCTTAACTTTTTTTATTAGTGGATTTATCTTTTTATTTTATATCAAACGGTGGGCTTTGGACTTGGTGTGTTTGTTTGACATTAATTAATCTTTGTGTGATTCTACCAAAGTGCCCTTGTTCAAATGGGAATCTCATTGTTGGACAAAGATATTTAGAATACCTCACCAAAAAATAAAAGATATTTAGAATAAAGAAAAAAAATTAAAGCAGCTTGACAATGATGTGTTTTTCATTTTTAATTTCAATTTTTTATTCTAATTTTGTAGCCTTGAGCTGTCTCAAAATATTCATGTTTTCATCTAATTTTTAATCCAATTGTATTGAACTTTTGAGGGTTACATATTTATCACTCAGAGAAAGATTCTATTTCCTTCATCTATGGGTTGAAGGTAGCAACTTTCTCAATAGTGTTAAAAAATGTTGTCTCTATCAACTCTAGATGAAATTAACATAAAAGTTTAACTTAATCACTTTATTGGGAGCTTTACATTTGAGTCCCTCTATTTTGATTTTAATGAAATTACTTTTAAAATAATTGATATTAAAATAATTATTTTTAAAATAGTTGATTTGAATTTGAAAAAAGAATTTAAAAGAGTTCTTATAAAATGGTAAAAATAAAAAATTAATATTTTTAACTTCTGTTGAGATCAATCATTTTAAAAAATGTTCACTTATTTAGAAATTGAAAGTATAAAATAAATAATTTTACTTTTTTCAACACACATTAATTTAACTAAACTTCATTTTACATGTTAACTAATCATGCACTTAATAGTTCTTACTTTTGATATTACTTACTTATTATTAAAAACAGTCATTTATCTTTTATTTTGGAGAAAAAAAATGCAAATTTCAATACTCAAGATAAGTAATACATCTCTTAACGAGTTGAATTTAGAAGGGAGATATAAGCAATTTTTTTTTAAACAAATATGTTTACAAGTTATAAAATCTAAGAAAAGAATATATTAAAAGAGTTTTATTAATCCCTCGAAATTTTCCAAAACTTTTCCTTCTATTCCCATATATTTTTCTTTAAATTTTTTCAATTTTTTTTTCTCTCAGAACGTGTGAACAAAGCCCTATATACATATATAAGTAATTGTATGAAAACAAACTTATTATAATAATCTTTTTCATATTAAAAAAATCTTGGAATGAATACACGCACTTTGATATCCAAAAGATAGACATCATATTTAATCCTTATATATCATTTGTGGCATAAAATTATATTATAAATGTAAAATATACGTATTTATTTGAGTTAGAAATTATTTACATAAAAATAGTACGTAGTTTAATTAATTTTGATATAATGACTTATTTAATTATAGAAAGTGATATGAAATTAATGTGCCGTGTAGGCTCAAATCAAAATAGTGCTTTCAAATTCATTTTCATTGTCTTCTGCTATTATGATATTTTCTTTTAGTTTTTATGATTAACACTACAATTAAATTTGGTAAAATTAAAACTCTTGAAAAGCTTGTGAGCTTTTTGGATTATTAAGAAACTATTCTTAGAGAGCTACAACTACAATAGTAGTTTGATAAAATAGTATAAAAATTACTCTCAATAAATACGAGTTATTATTATAATATTTAGTAAAATAACGTATAAGTGACTCTCAAAATATAAAATGATCATAATGCATGTAATATTAAAAAAAACTTTGCCAAACTCAATATAAACACAACACAAATCTATTAATTTTTGTTCAATAAATATATCACTTAAATAAAATTGAAGTCAAATTTGTTTTAATAATGTCATAAATATTTTGTCAATGAGATAATATTGTACGGAAAGTTCAACAAATCCTATACGTAGTGTGAGTGGTTTTACTTTATTTAGGAGGAAAATTAAAACCTAGCATGACGACATGATATAGATATTAATAATTTCCAACCAAGTGTTAAATACATAATTAACACAATTATTATAATATTTGTTTGAATCAAAGTACCGAACATCCCTTTCTATTTGCTGTATAATTCTTGATTCTAATCATAAAACACAATTATAATATTTTCGTTATTTTAATAAAGTTAGATTGCTACTAGTTAGTAAGACATTGTATTAAGAAGACAAGTTGAATATATTTGATTTAAAAGGCTAAAATTTAGTCCATTTAGTAAAAAGATTAGTACAAAATTGCACTTTTAAAGATACATGATAGTTTTTACTTAGTATATTTCTTCATCACGTTTAAAGGTTTAAATATATTAGTAACATTATTGAAAACTTAAAACTTTGTTTTAATATGTATAAAAGTTAAGAGAAATTATTTCGAGTCAACTCTATTATGTGAATCTTTTGTCAACAATATCAAAAATAATTGGTTCAAATTGAAATGAAAAATACAATGTGTATATATTAAAGTTTTCATATATCTATATATCTCATTCATAGAATGTATGAATAACTCTTAGACGCACTTACACTAGTTGATAATTTTATAAATTAAATTTAATTGATTCAATCCTTGAAAAATCATGTACAATAACTTTCAAAATAATCAGATAATATATATTATATTGATACTTATTTATGTTTCTGAAAATACATTATTCATTAAAATAAAATATTATGTAAAAGTATTAAATTATTTTAAAATGATATGGTATTTAATCTATTTTATAAGAATTTTTAATTTAATGATTGAATTAACATAATTTTATATCTAAAAAAATATTAAAAAATATAAGTATACTAACACTTACCCTATCTGTAAATGAATTTTTAGGTGGATATATTTACATATAAGGCTAATGTTGTAATTTAATCATCTGAAACACTTTTTAAGAAGATGACGCAAGCTTGAGAATTGGATCGACACGTGAAGCACTTTGAATCTTGGCAACTTGGAATCTTGGAATGGCAAAAAAGAAAAAAAAAAAAAAAAGAGATCAGATTCTTTTCTTACTCCTATTATTTTATTGTTTTCCTTTCATTGTTTAAAACACATTTTGTTTATATTTCAAGAAAAAAAAAAAGGTTTCCATCGCATATTATTATTATTTATAATAATAATAGTAAAACGTTAAAGAAGTTTCAAGGATGTCGAGAGGATACGAAGAATCTCGTGTCAATGATACTTTAATTTCTCCATCAAATTGCATGATAGAGGAATCATGGCTGTGTGAAAGTTATATAGAGCAGTATTTCTTAAAAAAAATAATTATTATTGTTTATCATTATTTATTTTAGTTGAGATGTGAATGTACAGGTGTGGTGTAGAGGATAATAAAAAAATTAAAACACTGCTCAGCCCAGCCCAGCCCACCCATAACCCACAAGCCCAGCCCAAAATAACTAACTAACCCTAAAAATTATTACACTGCCCTAACCCTAACCCATTTTCTACCCTCCTCACTCACTCACACACATATCCACTGTTACTCACTCACTCACACTGTCACACAGTGAGCGGCGCCTCACTGCACCAGCCTCGTCGCGTCTCGCCTCGGCTGCCTCGTCTCCACCGGCCTCCCGCGGCTCACCTCCCTCAGCCTCGTCTCGCCTCGCCTAAAGGCTCTCCTCCCCTCAAGCTCGTCCTCATCTCTCTCGCCTGAAGGCTCGCCTCCGCCGGCTGCCGTCGTCGACTCTGCCAATGTATTTTCTGGTTGTTCTTTAACAAATCTGTGATTATATTTTATTTTGCTAAATGTATTTCTAGTTATTCTTTAATTTGTTCTTCTTGTTCTTTAACAAATTTGTGTTTTAATAAATATGTGATTATATTTTGTTTTTCTAAATGAATTTTTTAATTTTTTAGAGTTGTTCTTTAATTTGTTCTTCTTGTGATTTAACAAACCCATAATTTAATAAATCTGTGATTATATTTTATTTTGCTAAATATATTTTTTAATCTTTTTATGAAAAAATAAATTTAAACGGATTGTCTTTTTTTATGTAATATTTTTTATTATTATGGAGTCTTTTTTTTTTATGTAAATTTGTTTATTATGGAGTCTTTTTTTTTTTTTTTGGGTCTGGAATGGGTTAAAAAATCTTATACTTTTAGAGGCCGATAGTAAATGGGCCTATTGGGCCGGGTCTATAAACGGATCCAAACCAGGGCTTCACAGATCCACGTTGTTCAGTGTGAGTGTGAGTGTGTGTATGAAGCTGCACGCAAAAGAGCTTGAAAGCTTGAAAGCTTGAAAGAGAGAAAGAGAGGTAGAAGACACAGCTTTTGAAACTCTAATTACTGAATCACATAATTCACATTGCACTGAATGCTATAGAGAAATATGAATCCCATTCATTTTGAACCTCTAATTCCTTAATTTCCTATATTACCTACTGAACCACCAAATTCTAGTTCATTCAGCAAAACACAAATGTTTGCGATCGCCTCTGAGAATTGAACGACACTCTCAATCTTGCAAAAACAATGTAAGCATTCTTTTTTCTTAGTTGATTTTGTTATGGTGCTACTTGGTAGTGTTTAATTAGTTGATTTTTATGTTTGTTTCTGTGTTAGGATGAAGGAATTACCAGAAATATATTGAATCTTTTCTTAGCTTTGCTTTTATTTTGGCTGAACTTGCAAGTTGATTTTTCTTTTTCTCATAGACTAAATGAAAGGCCATCTCTGCATTCTTCCTAATTAATATAAAAAATATAAAACAAATTAATTTCAAAATTAGATATATAATTACTGTCTCTCTGTTTTCAATTTAAGGATTGGTTGGTGCATACACATGAATAATTGCATTAAACTTATAATTATTTTTTTTTTCCAATTTTCATTGCGCATAACTATTTTGCACAATGCACACATTGTTACTGTACTGTTTATATGGCTATATACTTATGGACTTAGAGAGGGGCTAATTGTAAGGCTTTTAGTTCATGATATTTACAATAACACATTTATATTTTTGTTGTTTCTGTCACCGTGACCAAAAATAGAGAAAAATAGGGTCATCATCAATTTTAATTATGGAAAAATTGAAAAACCTTTCTTTAGTGAAAAATTGGTCTTTTCAGAGATTAGGTTCGGGAGTCTAATTATGATTAGGGAAGGGTGAGAATTTAATCTCACTGCACTCCTAATAAATCTGCATAAATACGATTACCCTAGAGCAAATTATGCAAATCTATATTTATAATTTAATAATATTTAATTTCTCTTTTGGGTTGCCAGGTTGTAGCTTGTGCCGACATATTTAATAATATGTGCACAATAGTTATGCACAATGAAAATTGAAAAAAAAAATTATAAGTTTAATGCAATCATTCATGTTTATGAACCAACCAATCCTTGAATTGAAAACAGAGACAGTAATCATATATCTGATTTTTAAAATAACTTGGTTTTATATTTTGGATATAAATTAGGAAGGAAGCATGTAGACATGACATTTCAATTAGTCTCTGAAAAAAGTAATATCAACTGGCAAATTCAGTCAAAATAAAAAGCAAAGCTAAGAAAAGAATTCAATAAGATCGAAATTTTGTAGGCCACACTTGAAAAACTTTCCTTGAAGAATCTTGAATGTTAATATTATAGATCTTTAATTTTAGGAATACAAAGATTTATATTTTGTATTCCTAAAATTAAATCTGATCTCAACTCAAGTTGATTTCTCAGCGCCAACATTTATTCTGGAGTTTTTTTTTTTTTTTCATTTTTCTCTTTTTGGGTCTTAATAATTGACTTTTATAATTCTTTATATTTTTGGTCAGAGTTTGAGAATGGACCAAATATCTTTTAGAGGCCAATATTAAATGGGCCTATTGAGCCGGGTGAGTCTATTAACGAATCCAAGCAGGGGCTTCACGGATTCGCGTTGTTAAAGAAAGCGAGTTGTAGTTTTTTTTCTTTTTTTTGTTTCATTCTCAGCGAGTTGTAGTCTAGTGAAACAACACGAGAAAATTAACCAAAAAAAAAAAAGAACAGCACGAGAAATTGAAACGTTAAAAAACGGTGTGACATTATGCAATAGGATATGTCAATCTCTCCCTATGTTTTAAAAGCTGATGTTTTAATCTTCTCGTACGTACAATTTTTTTTGTAAGCATTTCACATCCAATTTGAACATCATAGTTCAAACCAACCTAAACAATGAAAAACATCCTAATCAAGATGTCAAAAGAGACATCAAAAGACAGAAGCCATGACAATGACGTCATCGATGGAGACGGAGGAAGACCTTGGCCTAAAGCTGCTCTTCCAGGAGGATGTCGACGGCGAGGCGGAGATGGAGATGGATGAAGATTTCAGCCTCAAACTTCTCTTCCAGGATGAGGTCGACGACGAGGCGGAGATGGAGGCGGACGAAGACTTTGGCCTCAATCTCCTCTTCCAGGAGGACATTGGCGGCGAGCCGGAGAATGCTGACGGCAGCGATGCGAAGGAAGTCTTTTCCTCGTCACCATCGACGAAGATGTATCATTCTTCGAGTACGAGGAACTGTTCGAATACTTCAATTTGGAACTGTTTTACATCTCCTCCCAATACTACAGGTATGAGGTTTTTGATCAACAATGATGTTGATGCGGCAGAGGAAACAATTTCTGAGGGTGCTCCGCGGCTGTCGTCACCGGACGAGACAGAATCTTCGGACAGTGATGATCTCGAAGGAGGAGTAGAGGCTGACGATGAGGCTTCAGATTAGTATGTCATTTACTTTCTTTTTATTCTGACACAGAGGTTTCGATTGTATTCATGTTTCGGCGGTGAACACCTAATTCATACTGTTTAGGATCCCTTTCTTTTTGAGTCATTGTTTACTTTCTTTTTTAGGATCTTTTTCTTGTTGAGTCATTGTTTAGGTTGGTATGAACTATGATGTTCAAATTGTATGTGAATGCTAATTGTACGCGAAATAGTGGAAAAGTAATGACAGAGGAATTGTAACATCAGCTTCCGCCTTTGTGTTTAGCTTTTCTTTTTTTCACTCTAATTATAATTAGAAAATGTAAAAATCATTTTAAAACGTAGAGAGATTATTGACATATCCTATTGCATAATGTCACATTGTTTTTTTAACGCTTCAATTTGTTGTGCTGTTTCTTTTTTTTGGTTAATTTTTTCATGCTGTTTCATTCTCATAGACTACAACTCGCTTCCTTTAATAACGCGGGTCCTTGAAGTCCCTGTTTGGATCCGTTAATAGACTCACCCGGTTCAATAATGGGCCTCTAAAATATATTTGATCCATTTCCAGACTCTGAGCAAAAATATAAAGAATTATAGAAGCCAATCATTAAGACCCAAAAAGCGAAAAAGGAAAAAAAAAAACTCCGAAATAAAAGTTGGCACTGGGAGCTTTATAGTAATAATAATATTATTAGTGGGAAAATCCCAAATCAGATGAGAATGGACTCAAAAAATATATAATAAAATTCAAGCTAACAATCATATTCTCTGTAAAAATAAAATAAAAATAAAGCTATAATAATAATGTCTCTGATGATCTCTAGTCTATGTATCTACCAAAGACTCGGAATGAACTAACTGTCTCAAATGGTAGGAGATGAAGCAGAACAACACGAACAACGCCAAGTGCTAATCTTGCTCGTTGACAAGAAGACTCCGATGTCATGATTTTGGAATGTATCATCATTATCCACATGAAGAGTGTTTGCATAGTAGAAAAATATACAGCCGGCCGCCAAACTCTTGTGCGCCATCAAGATCTTTGGCCGGTAAGGCCCTAACCCTTGATTGTTCATAAAACAAGAAACGATCACCCAAGTCTCTGATCTCTGACCATCCAGGGCTCCCACTACGGAAATCCAACCTGAAAACACAAAATCCTTTGGTTCGATACAAAGCCTTGCGATCGGTCGTCCAAGATTTCTCACTAAGATGAAAAACTAACAACAATTCACCATTTGTATTGTCCATAGCAAGTGTGGGCGGCGAAACATTGTCAAGATCACGGCGTATTCCATCATTGACCTCAACATTACCCCTTATCATTGTTGGAAGTGCTTGGTTAGGATCCAGTATAACTAATCTTTTAACCTTAATGAGATTAGGATCCTTATTGTGACAAAAAAAAAAAAAAAACACAGTATCTATCTGGATCCTTAGTAATGGCACATAATTTATCATCATCACCACACAGTTCAATATCCTGAAATCTGTTTGCTCGAGTCTCGAGGGTTTCAATGGAAGTCCATGAACCGTGCATGACTTTACTGAAAGCTAGCCGCTAGTTCAAGCGAGGCCCCGAAAACAAGATGGCCACAAGAAATTCAGCAGAGCCAACCGCAAATGCGAATTCAATTCGATTAGAACGATAAAGAGACCACGAACCTGAGAAAGTCAGATTTGGAATGGTGAATTTGGCACCGGACCAGGGATTGAGTAGTAATGTTATATGTATATCATAAAATTACTTATCATGTGTGTAATAATTTAATATTTTGAAACTAATAATCTAACTTTTATTATTATACATTAATCCAATATTTTTAAAAATTGAATTACTAATTTTAAAATGTTAAATTATTATATATGCATGATGGTTAATAATGACTAATTTTACAGTGTACATATAAACATTTATCTAATATTTTTTATAGTTGAATTTGTACATTACTGAAATGGTTCATAGAAATGCAATCAATGCTATAAATATGTTGGCTTATTTTAAAAGGATTATATATTCAATAATGTGTATGTTCTCATCGTTTTTGGCTTATTATAAAAGAATTATAAATTTGTATGTTCTCAATAATGTGTATTTTAAAATGTTATTACTTCTTCGATTGGAAAATTATCAACATATTTGTTTTTGATAGTAATATATCCAAGCAGAGACTTAATATTTATCGGAGTAATTATATGTAGCTTAGAATTAATACATAATTAGAATGAATATGAGTCAATGTTCATATCATAATTTTTAGGATTCAATCTTATTAAATTTCTTTTATTAGTCCCTAACAATTAATAAATAAGTCATATTAGTCCCTCGAAATAATGAAAGCCGTTTAGAACTAATGATTGTCCGAAAATTGAAATTATCATGGACTAACTTATCAATTTCTTAAGAAACTACCTTGTTCACCACAAAAATGATTAGGAACCAACTTGAGGTTTACTCTAATATTCAAGACTCTTCAAGGAAAGTTTTTCAGTGGCCTATGAAACAATTTCGGTCCCTCTTCCTCAATCATTCTCAATCTACAATATTGAATCATTAATTGAATTTATTTATTTATTATTATTATTTTTTGTTCCAAGATGGCCAAAGGCCCAAGAATTCATTTATTTTTATTATATCTGGAGTACGATTATCATCACCGCTTTATTATGGATTTATTTTCCTTTTTGGGTCTGATAATAGGTTTTATTTTTCTTTTTTTGGTGAGTTGCTAATAGGCTTTATAATTCTTTATATTTCTGGTCAATATGTCTGAGACTGGACCAAATACTTTTTATATATTTAGAGGCGTATTGTAAATGGGCCAATTGGACTATAAATGGATCCAAATTGGGCCTTCACGGATCCGCGTTGTTCATAGAAGCGAGTTGCAGTGTATGTGAGAGAAAGGTAGAGTATGAAGCTGTACGAAAGGAAGAGAGAGAGATAGAAGACACAACCTCTTCTGATTTTTATTTATTTCTTCTTCTTCTTCTTCATTTAATTTTATTTTTTCCCCTTTTCTTTGGAGGAAGTTGCTGATTTCTTTAGCTTGAGTTGGAGGTTCTTCGTTCTCAGCTTCGTTACCCCTTTTATTGCACTGATGAATGCTACAAATATGAATCCCATTCATTTTCAACCTCAATTTCCAATATTACCCTCTGAACTACCAAATTCCAGTTCATTCTGGCAAAACTCGAACGTTTCCGATCGCCTCAGAGAATTGAACGACACTCTCAATCTTGCAAAAGCAATGTAAACGTTCTTTCTTCTTAGTTGATTTTGGTACGATGCTATTTGGTAGTGTTTATTTAGTTCATTTTTTGTTTTTTGCTTCTGTATTAGGGAGAGGGAGTTAGAGATGTTGATGATGATCAAAGATGGTAAAGTGTCTTTAGAAGGTGTAAAAGATGGGTTGAATGAAAATGAACGTTCCGTCTCTGGTTTTCTAAAATGTTTGGAAGAAAGGAGGGTTAGTGTAGAAACACATGACTCATTGGCTGTTGAAGCAGCAAATTATTTGATGTCAAAGCTGAGAGCTCAGTTGGAGCCATTCAGATATGTGGCGGATGAGGCGAGTCCATGGGAGGAGAGATCTGTGGCCGCCAGGTTCACCGGTAGATTGCATAAGTCTAAGAGGAATAAGCAATGGAGGAAGAAAAAAAGGAAGTGTTATGCGGAAATGCTGGCCAAGGTTGCTTTCCCTTGGTTTGTGTTTTTTTTTTGTGAGATGATTTCATTGCCCTTCATTGTGTTGTGGCTGTTGTTTGAAACTGATTACTTTGTTTGGCTACTTTCTTTGTTGATAAAAATTATAGGAGCAAGAGGAATTTTGCCGTATTGACCGAGAAGCTGATGAATGGAGGGCTAGGGAGATTGCCAAGGACATTGCGAACAACAAGGTATTGAATTCTTTTCTTAGCTTTGCTTTTTTGTTTTGACTGAATTTGCCAGTTGGTATTACTTTTTTCAGAGACTAATTGAAATGCCATGTCTGCATGCTTCCTAATTTATATCCAAAATATAAAACAAGTTATTTTAAAAATCAGATATATGATTACTGTCTCTGTTTTCAATTCAAGGATTGGTTGGTTCATAAACATGAATGATTGCATTAAACTTATAAATTTTTTTTTCCAATTTTCGTTGTGCATAACAATTGTGCACATATTGTTACTGTTGTATGGCTATATACTTCTGGCGTTAGAGAGGTGCTAATTGTTAAGCTTTTAGTTCATGATATTTCCAATAACACATTTCTATGTATTGTTTCATGACCTGTTGTGCCAATGTTCCCACTTGTTTCAAGCTTTTCGTTGCTATTTTTCCTGTATTAGTTCTTTAGCAAAAGAGGGAAATGAGTTACACTTGATTCATTCTGTAATATGTGAACTTGATCAACGGATGTATTAGCAGTTACTTCAGTTTGCAATGCAAGTCCTAGGGATGTCTGAACCATGTCTATTTGCAGGTAGAAAAGATGAAAGAAATTGCTAAGTTAAAAGCCAGAGAAGAGAAGAAGAAATTGGAGGCTGAGGTAACTTATACTTTTGTACCAATTACTGGTAAATCAGGGCTAGTTTTTGGTTCCCGTTAACTTTAAATAGCTTTTCAAATATTTACAAAACTAAAAGTCTTTATAGTTATTAAAGGAGCATATGCAGCCTTTTCTTCTGGCTGTTCGTTTATTATATCAATATGTTATATGACTTTTGATTTTTTATTCCACATTCCTTGCTCCACACCTCTAAGTTTTGATTCTCTTACATAATTTTATATCACAGCTTGAACTGCTCTTGGTTGTGGAGAAGCTTCAAGAATTACGCACCATAAGGATTCAAAAGTTGAAAAAACAAGGTATATATAAGAAAATAACTCTGCTTCTTATTAGTTGTGATTAAAGTGCTTGTTATGACTCGATTCTCTTCATTTTTTTTGCTTGGTTTTGTTTAATCCATCCTTTCTGCCATATATAACTAATATCAATTTAATGCCTTGAACTCAAAGTCATGATTGCAGGTTTACCATGTATTATATTCATCATTATTTGAGCCATTGGGTGTGCTTGATTTCAAGTTCTGGCACTTCGTGTTTTGATTAGAGCTGAATGCTACCTTCCTATTCACCTTATGAATTTATCATGACTCATGAGAAATATCCTTAGCAAATTTGCTGATTATCAACTCAAAATCATACGTTTTTAATTTGATATGATAGACAAGGCTTGCTTTTATCATAGAAGATTATCAAGATGTGTACATTTTGCCTATAATATTTAGTTTCTGTCATGCTTGACATGACTGTGATTCTTTACAAATTATGCAGGTCATTTTCTCCCTGAGGAGGATGACAAGTTTCTTGAGAGAGTTCAGGCTGCAGTGGAAGAAGAGGAGCGTGAAGCTTTGGCTGCAGCTGAAACAGATGCTGCTAAAGATGCAATAGCAACTGCTGAGGAATCCAGAAAAGCTATCCAGAATAAAGGGATGCTCTCAAAAGAAAGCAATGATGATGCTGAAGTTCCTGAGAGCAAAGAGAAAGTGGTTCATAATGTAACCGAAGAGGGCTCCGCCGCAACTGTTGAAAAGAAATCTAGTAGAATAGCTTCTGAAGGGCAGAGCAGTGGAGGCACATATGATCCTTTGTCAAATTTACCTATTGAGTTCTATCATTATTATCACGGTAGCAACCACGACATGGGCACACTTATCGAGGTAGTTTCAACTACTTTAGCTAATCAAATTTTTAATGCCTAACCAGAACTTTTCTCCTCTGTTTCTTTAGAATATGTATGTTATCGGTTGAATTCAATGAGCATAACAACTGCTAATTTTACTTCACTCATACACTAATAGCCTAATAATGCTGCTATTTTTCTCCTGTTTACCAGCTAATGTTTGACTCAGTGGCATGATCATTATGAGTTATTGATACTGAATAATCTCATGCAGGTTAGAAGAGGGTGGGATGCTTATATTAGACCTGGAGGAAGGTAAGAAATATGACAAATGAAGTTTTTCTGCTAATTCTTCATTCTTTGGATTAGTTTGGTATACCTTTAAAAACGGGGAATTAAAAGTAAGGGGTGATTTTCAATCTTATTTAAGACATAAGTTTCGTCCAAGAAACTTTTTACCCTCATTTTTTTTTTTTCGGATCTACCTCAGTTAATATTTTTCTGCTACACATATCTTGGATTGCTTTAAAAAAATGAGTGAAAAGGGAGAGCATTATAGATCAAGACTAAGTGATAAAAATGAATTCATGAGAGGTGAAGAACCTAACCAAAAATCACCACCTTTCATAACACTAATGATCTATACTTGCAGTATTTATTGTGACTTGTGAGGTTAATAATTTGGTGCTTTAGCTAGACCAGAATTTATGTCGATATTTATAGTTTTTTTTATTGAATCCTTGACACTACTTTTTTTTACCTGGAAATTCATCACTTTACTGATTTTATCATGCCTTGTATCAATGAGACTGAAATTTGATTTTTTTTTTTGTATTTTTTATTTTTCTGGTGCTGCAACTTTAAATACAGTCGCATACCAGGACACTGGGTCCAGCCTCCTCCTCCAGCCAATGAGATATGGGCTTCATACATGGTGAGGCCTAAATGATTTAGCTGAAAAACTTGCAAATTTCTCCAGCAATTTTGCACAAAAAATATCATCATATCATGAGTTTCGAAGCTTTGTTTCCTGTGTGATGATGTGTTAAACTAACACACGGATGCAGCAGCCTCTAATATCTATGGTGTGTCCTTACTTCATAGGACATGCATATTGATGTACAATTTTCATCATGTAATTATTTTGTTACTTTTATATATATATATATATATATATATTTTCAACCTATCATTTGTAACTATTTAGTTCACTTTAGCTAGATGTCATAGAAGGGCAAGGATTTTAATATTTTTCAGTTGTAAAAAATATATTTTGTCATCTCTATTTTTTATACTTATATTCTTTTTCTTTTCTTATTATAAAAAAATAGTAATTAAATCATCAAACCATCATCACGATAACTATGTTACATACTTTTCAAATGCATAAGTATATTAAATAAATAAAATTTATTCAATTTAATGTAAATTTACTTGACTTTGTTTTAGTTTTAGTTTATTTTCTTCTCTTTTATTTTTATTTTTTTGATATAACTGCGGGGCCCAGGGCCCATTTTCTTCTCTTTTATTTAGTTTATTAATGTATAAATTTTTATAATACAAAAAAAAATGTATAAATTTTTATCATTAAACGTATTAATCATAGAAAAGTGAATAGAATAAATTTAATTAGTCAATATTAAAAAGTAAATGATTATACTTGTATAATTTTGTTAGATTCAAGTTCATTTAAATACAAGAAGGTTGAATTAAGAAATAACAAAATATTATATATATATATATATATAGAGAGAGAGAGAGTGTTTGATTCAAATGAAATTGGTGTAACTTTAAGCAATTAATATATTGTTCAATAATTTTTATTGGATTATTTTTTTATTAAATTAACCGTTAGATTAAAATTTCACGTCATATATAGATTATATTTATAAATTTTTGAAACAATCTAAAATCATTTGACATAGTTTTGATAGATATAAAAATTATCAGAATATATTTGTACAAAATAAATAAAAATAAGAGATATATGATAATTTTTTTAATAGTGTTCAATTTTTATAAAATTTAAAACAAATTATCTTCACAAGTAATTATTATAATTTAATAATTTGATCGATAAAAAAATTATTTTTTATGAAGTTATCTGCAGCGTAATTTTGCTTAAAGAATTAAAGTTATATTGGTGTTATTATATATATATAATGTCAAAATCAATTATTTTTTTAATATGGAGGGGAATAAATAAAATAAAAAATAATATTAGAATCAATATCATAGAGAAAAGTTGTATCAGTCTCTTTCTTTTTATTCAGGTATTATAGTTCTTTTACAATTAGAATATTTTGTCAATAACAATTCAAAACTTTTACTATTAACTTTATATATAATTTTTTATGAATAATAAAAAATTAGTTAAATTAATCAATGGTTCTATTTGTCAAATTTTTTTTTTCAAATAAAATCACAAATTAATTTTTAGTAAATTGAGTAATTATAATCCAAAATTTTTATATTTGTCAATTTTGATGGGTTATTCTTTGTGTAAATAATACCACTTTTAACCTAACAAATTTTCAAAATTTAAATGCAAAAAAATATCTTACCCATTTTTTCCCCCTGAAATCACATCTATTTTTTCGCATTTTGAAGAAAATTCGATTTAATTTATTGTAATGAAAAATTAAAAAATAACTCATTTTCAAACAAAGATAAAAATATATTAGAAAAATAACAGAGGTGACAAAAAAATTCTATTATTTGTGTGAAATACTTGTGACTCAAAAACAGAGCATCAGAGCGAAAAGAGCGATGGAGGGAGAAAACCGAATTTGTAATTGAAGAGATCAAAAAAAGGCTTTAGGCGCTTTTTTGTTTTCATTTTCGCTTTAGGCGCTATTAGCTTTAAACCCTATTTCGAACCTCTGAAAAGAGAGAGAGAGAGAAAACAAAAAAAGAGGGAGCGAACGATCATCACAAAAATCTTGTTGAATCATCTTCTTGTCCCTCCATGGCTTCGGCTTCAGCTTCAGCTTCAAAGCGAGTGATGAGGAAAGATCTTTATGACTCATCGGCGGAATGGACCCATGAAGAACAAGCTACGCTTGAACGTCTACTAGTTAGGTCAGTGATTCATTATTTAGTTACTTTCAAAGCGAAAATTACTTTTTCAGTGTCTTGCATGGATTGGATCATATCAAGTTACATCAGAATTAAGAAAGCAAAAGTGGAGTATCAACTTCTTTTTTTGAAGATTTTAAATTTGGTCAATTACTTTCCTGATTCTCTCCTCAATCGTTACGCTTCTTTCTTCTGCACTTGTGATGTTTCTAATTTAAAAACATGTCAATTATTTTTTGATTTTTACTAAAGCAGTATTATTTACTTGTTTATTGATTTTTTTGTTTTTCTTCTTGTAGGTACGCTAAGCTCCCACGCGTATTATGCTTTGCGAGGATATCGTCGGAGCTGAAGGATAAGACAGTCCGGGATGTTGCATTGCGAGTTAGATGGATGAAAGTAAGTTTCATATACTTGTTGAGGCAAATTCTATGCTGGGGAGTTTTTGAGTTTAGGGTTTAAATGGTCCTTGTATCATAACCACACTTGAATAATTGATGATTGGATGATGTTTTAAAATGATCTCTTCTTAAATGAATAATTAAAATCAATGGATGATGTTTTGGCCTAATAATTTATCATTGTTTTGTGAAGTAGATCCCTCACTTTGATTATTTTGTGAGGCAGACAGTAGATTAGGTTCTAGATCATGAATTTTAAAGACTTTTTTATCCTTAAAGATGTTAGTAATGTTTGCATACGAACCCTCCTAATATATTCATATGTGACAATTTTCCAAGGACTATTTTGGTCCAAAACTCAAACTCCCCCACTATACAATCAGCCTACTTGTTGATTCATCCAATAATTTTGTTCACTTTTCTAACTTTTATTGATTCAAATAGGTATTTAGTAGTTACTCATAGTTGTTTTATAGTAATTTGTTATAAATATTTTTAATGAACCTGAATACTTTGGAAGTAGTTATTGTCTCTCTATAATGACAACTAGTTGGTTTCAATTTTTTTCACAGATAATTGAAACTCGCAAGAGAAGGAAGGATCATGATGTTGAATTGGCAAGGAAAAGAAAGGATAAAGAGGTAATTGACTTCTTTTATTGAATATTTATATCAGTAATTTTTTTAGAGTGATCTTTTGTGTTCCATCCTTTTTTGGACTTGAATTATGAATATTGTTAGTCCATTTATAAACTATTTTTTCTAAAAGTTTAAGTTATTATGTTAAGAACTATTTAATAATTTATTAATTTATATTCTAATATGTCTTTATTATACTATGCATGTTATATTATGGTCTCTAGATCTCTTTTTTTAATGTTATACTGTATTTTTTATTTTTTATTTTTTCATTTAGTAGAGTGGGACACTAGACCAAGCATCACATTTATTTGATTTTCCATTTGTGAAAAAAAGAACTAGTATGTCATTTTGTTTTTCCTCGGTTTTTTACTTGTTTTATAAAGAACGTGACAAAAAGGAAGTACGGTATAATATAGTTACATTTTTTCTTTAATCAATGCATCATCATGAAGCATAATATATTTACATTTTTTCTGTAATCAATGCATTATTGTGTTCGTTTCAGGTGCCATCGCAAATCCAATTAGCAATTCCGTCTCACCCTCCTCCTCAGATCCAAGTAGCAATTCTGTCTCATCCTTCTCCTCAAATCCAAGGAGTGATGCCAATAATCTCTTGCTCATGTTAGTTTTCATATTTTGACTTTTTGAGTACTTAACAATCTTGTTTTATTATTTTAGATTTTAATTTTTTTACCTATGAAAATATTATGTGCTCAATGATCCTTCCTACATGTTTAAGCTTCTCCTTTGAACTTTGTATCATGTTTTATGCAGCAACACCAACTAATGATGTGATAAAAGAGCTATTGGATCAAAATAAGAAAATTATGGAGAGAATCATAATGAATATTGCTTCTGACGAGGTTAGATAGAGACTACTTATAACTTTCTTATCTTAAATTGCTCAAACATAATAGTGGTGCAGAATTTGAACAATCTTGCTTCATTATTTTAGATTTCTTACCTTATTGAGCTTTGTTGAATTAATTAATATAATATTTAACTAGTAACCTTTCTCTGTTCTTCCCATTTTGTTTACAGCTTCACTTGAACATTGTGCTTTTTGAGCAAATAAAAGAAAACATGGTTCAAGTCACTCTTGAGTAAGTTATATTTTTAGTTTGCTTATATACATACACATATCGACTCTAGTATGACTAGTTTTTTTTTCTTGTTATTATTATTATTATTTTATGGTTACAGGATGAATAACAGGGGTGTGAAGAATGTATATTCACACCTTTCTGTTCAGCCAGATGAGATATGCATCCCACCCACCCCGGCTCAACATTATGACGTCATCATAAATCTTCAAACTCCACGTCAATGAAGGATGCTCTCTCTCTCTCTCTTGCCTCCCTAGGTGCATCTCGTGCTTTGGCAGAGTCAAATCCTTCTATGTTCAAAGGTAAAACTATCTCAATGCCTTGTCTCAAAGGTAAAATGTTAGCTATTGAGTTAAAACTCATACTCTAATACGGCTCTTATGTGAATGATTCTTTTGAACTTGAAATATGAAAAAAATGCACGAACCTACCTAGCCTTGTGCTTAAACTTATTATGTTTCTTTTTTTATTTATAAAGAGGTCATTTGGTCTCTAATAGCATATAAAAAATCATCTCATTCAAAAGTTTAAGTTTTTAGGTTGAGGATCATGAGTAATTTTTATACTCTAATCTAATGTCTACTAAAGAATTTATTTATGAATAACTAACTTCTTATTTAATTATATTTATGGTTAAATCTAATCAACAACATGGCTTCATGATAGTTCTAATGAATTCTGATGTTTATGAAACTGGTTTTCTGGTTTATCATTCACAATATTCTTGTTGGCTGAAATACTGAATTATAACTCCTTTATGCTCTTCCCGTTTCTGCAAGATAAAATCAAAATGTTGTAAGTGACATATTTCTGATGCTCTTCTACATTGTAGTTTAATTTGTGAACACCAACAATTCCTTCCTTAATTCTGCTGCAAAAATATGTATCTAATTGTCATGTTTTGAAATACTTTCTGAGAACTTACATTTGATGGAAACAAAAAGATTCATGTCTCTCAGATGAATATTACTTTTGTTGTTATTTCTTCCAAATTGATTCTAATTATTACACTTTTCATTGCAGGTTGAATAATCTGACAAGGAAATTGCGGTCCCTTCCTGTTAAGCTTGATGAATTGACCCTACAAAGGATTATTAGCTCCTCTTTGAGTTTCGGATGATTTCTAACCCTAGTAGTTATGATGATGATGTAGGACTTGGTTACTATTTTTTTGTAAAGATACTCCCAATTCGGCTTGTGAATTTAAAATTACAGTAGGAAAAGTAACTTCATATTTTAATACAAGTATAATTTAGTTACATTATTTGAAGAGTATTTTATTTATGATTAGAAAATAAAGCTACTACCTTAGCATGTTTGTATCTTTTAGAATTGATTTTGAGGAACCAAAATTGATTTTAGGAAGATTTTAATGTTGTTGGTCTCTGAATCTGAACATCAATTCTATATTGACTATAAGAGAAGTGAGAGTTTCTTATTTTTTTATTTTTATCAAAATCTCATTTAGAGAAATTATTAAGCATAAATTAATTTAGTTTAGAATCAATTTTAATGAAAACAAGGTTGGAGCAGAGTACAATCTATCAATATATTTCGGTGAGCAAATTATATATATATATATATATGAAATTTAAGTAAAATTATTGATTTTGGGGCTATTCTCTATGAAAGAAATGTGTGGTGAAAATTAAGGTGATGTTACCATTTTATTCGGTAAAACATGATTTGATGACCATGCATTTCAACCAAACTTATAGTTACTTCACAGTTGAAAACTCATGCAACAGCGGTAAAAGAGGGTAATATGGATCAAGTTTCAAAATCCAAACTTTAAAGGAGCTAGGCAAAAAGCTAAACCAAGCCATTGATTTTCTTTTTTAATGTTTACAAAAATCTCAAGTTATTTCAGCTATTGTTGTTGGATTTGGCTTGTAGCTACTTAACAACCAAGGGAAATTTAAAAGATGTTATATGAAGATTTTGAGTATCCTTGGTGTTATTTTCTGTTAATAGTTAAAACATGAGAATGTGGAGGTTCAGCACAAGTACAATATATGGAGAGAAATGGATTTTGTGTATCCCCTGGCTGAGAATTTAAGCCTTTTATTATTAAGCTTCTTTAAGTTCTTGGGAAGAGTTTCCAATACCATTTCATCCATCATTTTATCGGGTAATGTCAATTGTAAAAGGTTGTACAGATTCATCCAATTAAAATATTTCATTTGTATCTTTTTAAGCATTAGTTGCTTGAATCAACTATAGTAACCGATGTGACAATACATGATTAATTGATTACATAAAAAATGTCCAGATTATTCGTACATAGAAGTTAAATTTTATATATATATATATATATATATATATATATATAATTTAGATACGCTGATGACGATGTAAACAAAATGTATTATTGAATCAGATTAACCTATATCTTCTAATAATTAGAGTTAAGCACAATATATGAATAATATTACTTGTTTTGCAGGTTAAAGATGGCCATTACCAACAGCACTCATAGCATAGCATCTACTATTGTGATCATAGTATTACTGTTCCCAGAAATTGCAGCACAAGTTGTATCACCCCCTGATTTTCATAAGGATGTTGCATACTTACTGTCAAATGAGATACCTTACACTCCAAGTAAGTGTAAAATACAGTAGTGTGAAATCTAATTATATTAATTAATTCAGTTTAATTACAAAATATATTTTAGTTCATCTCATAGTAATAGTCATCCTTGCCTTTTCTAATTGGGTAAATATTTATCTTGTAAAAAAGTATCCCTTCTAACCAATGATCTCAACTTCGAGTCCTAGATATGAAAAAATCGGTATCAGAAGAGTCATGTCTGTTATAAAATATGTAATGTGGGGGAAAAAAGCATCCCCTCTCATGATACATGAAATACAGTAATACTTGTTGTAATCGAAAATACATCCAACATATGCTATATGTCATACGTGATGTGTGCCGGTAGTTTTAAAATGCAAAAAAAACCACTCATATATGAACTTAATGGTAAAAATTGAGGTAGAAAGAATGGTTTATATTAACATGAGTGCTTGATTTGATGCAGATAATGTATCAGAACCTATTAGAAAACAAAACAAAACTATTAGAGTGGATCCATTAGATAGTTTCAAGAAATACAGAGGAGGTTTTAACATCACCAACAAGCACTATTGGAGTGTAAGTTTCTCTGCCTCTCTCTGTTTCTGTTATGAGTCATTATTATTCCTAACATCAATGCCATGATATTGTTAACTTTGTCCTTATTGTTTGTAGTCAGTTGTTTTCACAGGAATATATGGATATGCAATTGGGGTCATTTGGCTTTTCTGTGGAATCATTTGTGGATTTCTTTTAATAACAATCAATTGTTGTTGCCAAAGTGATGGAGGAAGAAGGAGTGTGATAATTTGTGATCTTTTGCCAATTCCTCTGGCCATATTGCTCATGATTTTAGCAATGTAAGAACAAACATACTTCTGAGTATTGAGGATTATTATTTCTCGAGATATTTTTTCTTTCGAGCCTAAAATTGTGTATAGACGCACAAATCATATTGAAATAACTTTTACTGATACAAGTATCTGATAGGACATGGATATACATTATATACTAAACTAAAATATAGAAAGTATAACTAAAAGTAACGTATCGACATCTAACACGGTACAAATTCTATAGTATGACACATCACAAATCCATTGCTTTTCACTAGTGATTACACATATCTCATGGTTCTTGGTTTGTTTTATTGCAGTGGAGCAAGTTGCATAGTTCTTGTGGGGAGTGCAAAATTCAGATCTCAAGCAAGAAATTCAGTTAACATTGTAATCAATACAGCAGATGAGGCATCAGTTATCATAACAAATGCAACAGCAGCATTAGAAGGAATAATCCAAAGTGACATTGTTGATGCAAATGTTTCCACAACACTTAACTCCACAGCTCAGAAATTCGATACTGCTGCAGAAAACATAGTAAAGGAAGCTAGCAAGAATAGGCACATCATTAACATGGCTTTCAAAGTTCTGTAAGTATTTTTTTGTCTTTCTTTTTCTTCCATAGAACATGAAAATAAATAAATGAACAATGTAGCATGGACACACCGATTTGGTGGCGTGTCCAAGTGTCTGACACACGTGGAATTTGAATTTTATGAGTTTGGTGTGTCATTGTGTCCATATTCATGTCATGTTTCATATCCATGTCAGTCTGAAGTTCATTTTACGTATTAATGGCAAATAACAAAATGCTTGTAATTTCAGGTTTGTTGTAACAATTGTGACAATAATCTTGAACTTGGTTGGTGTAACAATTTTGTCAGGTACATCTAAATGGTCAATAATAATAATAAAATCATCTGTGTGCATATAACATATATATATATATATATATATATATATATATATATATATATATATATACATATGTGAGTTCTTCTACTTTCACTACTTCCTTGACAATTTCCAATCTTTTTGTATCCTGTTTAGATTTTATACTACTCCATGATTGAAGGAATTCTTCTGCATGAAATAAGGCATGAATCTCATAAAATGTTGGAATTTTCTGTCGAACAGTTTCTGGAGTACTAAGGTTTTGGAGGACACTTTACCTGTTAGTAAGCTAATAAATAATTTTATTTATCTTTTTTTTTTCTTTTTATTACATTTGAAGATAAAATTTTCATCCATAATTTTTGTTGTTGTTTTTTCCCTCTTATTTTCACAGGCTAGTTTTCCTGTGCTGGTTGGTGACAGTGATATGTTGGATACTATTTGGAGTGTATTTCTTCTTAGAAAAGTAAGTCCAAGTTATTTCTAATTAAATTACTGATTGTTCAGTTCATTCTCAGTATTTATCATTTTTTCCCATAAAGAGATTTAATTAATTACTAAATTGAGATTTGTCCTATTTTGCAGTTTTTCTGATGATACATGCACAGCTCTTCAGAATTTTCAAGAAAATCCCTATAACAACAGTTTAAGCTCCATAATCCCCTGTGATGAATTGCTCTCAGCAAAACCAGTCTTATCTGATATTAGTTCAGGGATCTATAACCTTGTCAATGAGGTAAACTTTGCATAATCTCTAACACCAATTTCTTTTTGTTTTTATTTTAAAACAAAAGTTTAGATGGGTTCAACGCCGGTCAGCCCATCAAAGTCAAGACATGTCTTCACGTTTAATAAGTACTTAGAAGTATTTATAGATAACATATCAAATGGACTCTCACGACAACCAAAAGAACTCGAATTTGTGTCAGTTCCAAACCTTTTATCACCTGTGTCAACCTTCATTGGCACGTCATTTGCAATTTTACCACTTAAGTTTTATGACAAGATTCCAAAATCATGAGAGAAAGAAGACTAAACTGTGCCTCCCTATTCATATAACTAATGTTTCTCTGATTCTATTATAATATTCATGTATTATATCATATAGGGTTCATAGTTTAATCTTGATATTTCTGATTTTTA
This sequence comes from Aeschynomene evenia, assembly GCA_013621005.1. Taxonomy (NCBI): domain Eukaryota; kingdom Viridiplantae; phylum Streptophyta; class Magnoliopsida; order Fabales; family Fabaceae; genus Aeschynomene; species Aeschynomene evenia. Next base: position 31,869,721 of record CM024266.1, on the reverse strand, counting down.
TTTTTCCTTGGTAAATTAAATATACATACAGGTGAATGGAGCCATGTCAAAATTCAAGGGAAAACTAGTTCTAAATCTTCCAGATATATGCAATCCTTTCTCAGCACCACCTCAGTATCTATATCAGCCAGAGAAGTGCTTATCTAATGCTATTCAAATAGGAGATATCCCTAAGGTATTTGTAGAATTGATTTTATGGTAAAGTGGTTTATATTTGGTAATTTCTTTAAAAGTGATTTTGACCTAAAGTAAAAAATCCATTTTTCTCTATAATTGATTTTGGAATCTTAGGTGAACGGGTTACCAAACAATTTCAAGTTCTTGGAATTGATTAAGACCTCATCAAAACAAATATACTAAAATCAATTTTACAAATACATAACTAAACACATTAGAAACATTATCTCGTATATCAGAAATACTTCCAACTGTGCTATACATAATATGGAATGTGTGCTATATGTATAGCACACGTACGTATAACACACATTTCATGTTATGTATAGCACACGTTGAATACTAGTTGGACGTATTTCTGTTGTACGACCAACATTACCGAAAACATTATAATTGTTTTGGTATATATATCTCATACACTTCATTATATTGATCCTCTCCACAAAATTAAAGGTATTGAAGCATTACACTTGTTTTGGTGATGAAGATGCAACCTGTGGCTTTGGAAAGTTCATACCAGGAAGTGAATATGCAGTGATCCAAACCTACACAAGCTCTGTTCAGAACCTATTGAATGTGTATCCTAGCATTGATGACTTGTTAGGCTGCCAATTGGTCAAAGATGCATTCTCTCAAGTCCTTACCAAACATTGCAACCCTATGAAGAAATTTAGTAGGATCACTTGGTTAGCTTTGCTCATTCTTGCTTCAATCATGGTCTTTTTGGTTCTGCTATGGTCAATAAAGGCTAATAGTCGTCGTCATCATACTTCGGAAGATTCCACGTAGCGTAATTATTTTCTACGATAACAAATATTTAGACCAATGTTTATATTATGTCCTAGAAGCATAAATACATAGACATAAAAATATTACGGACGAAATTGTTTCTGTGTCATGTTTGGTAATAGGGACAAAAATATATAAGAAAACATATTCATTAATCAAACATATGTAGTTTAGAAACCTAGAAATGAGGTGCAAGCTTGTACATACAGAGATTGGAATTTTGTTTCTTCTTTAGAATTTGTTTATAGTTTTTTATTTTGCCTTTGGTGGTAAATACAAGATTATACTTTTAACACCAAATTTTGTTTCTTCTTTTGGAAGGTAGATAGATATTTGATTAATGATTTTGGTTAATTAGAGTATATGTTTGGTTTGCACTTGAAAGTATCAAACCTAGAATGAAAAATAACTATATATTTGGGTACTCATTGACCTTAAGTTATTATATCATTTGTCCTCATATTGTATTATGTCAATTTTTTAATAATTGTGCATTTAAAAGTAATTTCACTTCATTTTTTTCTGAACTTACTTTTGAAATATTAAAATCAAATTATTCAACTTTAATTTCTCTAAAAATAATCTCTTCAATTTAATTCTTCTAAAAGTAAAATTATGGCATAAATAAATGCAGTGATCTTCTAAAAGTTGGTGCCTCACGTGAAACTCGCCACTTTCAACACCGTCTCTAATTCCATCTCCTCCGTCCAAACCATTTTTGGTACACGTGTCACAATCATAGGAATGTCTTCATGTGTCGGTGCCAAATCACGGCATTGCACTCTAGACTCTAGAGTAACATGAGTGTTTGTGAAATTTTAACTTATAATATTATTTATCTTATTCAAAATTTTAGATAAAATTAATTATTTTTTACAATTGATTAAATGATGAACAAATAAAATAGGAACTTTAAGTCTTTTATTTTACCAATATTATATCTTTTTCCTATTATTAGCTATGTAATGTTACGTTGTTCATTCTTACAAAATAGATAAGTAAAAACCAAAAAGTAATTAAAAATAATAAGTTAAATAAATATACTAAGAGTAAAATGTTTTTTTACATATAGTAGTTATTTAAACTAGCATTGACCTCTTTGCATTTAAATACTCATTATAATTAGCCCTTATAATTAGTGTACCTTGGAAGCTTAAACTTTATACTTTATCCTCAATTAACTTTGAAAAAAAGACTAATGATTGCAACCACTTCACCATCACTAAAAATAAAAATAAAAAATAAATTAGAACCACTATATATGATATGATATAATTCATTACTTTACAAATTGCTGATTCTCTTTTCATTTGTGTTCCTAAGAAGTTGAACAAATTCATCGATACAGAATCGTTAGGTAATCAATCATTAACACTAACCAAACCCTATTCGCCAGCTAGCTAGTGCTAATTAATAACATAAAATAAAATAAATCCCCAAATAATAATATTGCACCATGTCCATGTTCAACAGAGAATGAAAAAGAAAAGAGAAAAAGTGGGGAAGAATAAATGGATTAAGTATTAGTTTAATTATGATGCACTAACATTGTATAAAATTTTATATTGTCAGTCAATCATATTTATTGATTTGTATGACTTTTCAGTTAATAGATGATTGAGTTAAAGACTTTTACTGATGTGATCCATGATAGGATGTCAATGTAAAATTACTTGACTTAACACTCGATGAATGAAAATATTATTTATCCTTGAATTGAATGATGAGTTTTCTCCTATAATAATATTAATAATAAGAAAATCCCTAAAGAGTAAAGAATAGTTATATATATTGTGCCTCATGCTTAAAGTAGGCTTCCACGGTAAAGGCATTAATTAAGTTTTTTTAAAAGATTAATTAAGGGTTGTACTATGGATTCTATTCCTCTCTTGTAGTTAAAGACTAATTGCACTTTAATTTCATTAGAGAGCACAAGTTAAAGAGAAAGGACACCAAGATCTTTATTTGTGTACTTATTTAATTGTATGACTTAAATAGGCAATTGATTATGTACTTTAGAACCAAATTAAAAGAGGCTATATATGACAATACATACCTTGCAATGTTAATTAATTATTTGAGAATTACATGTAAAAGCACATAAAATTAAATTATTACAATTTTTTAATTTTTTTTACAGCCGACACCCCATTACCTTATTCTTAACACCATTGTTAATTTGCACATGCAACATTGCACTCACTCCAAATAATTAAATTATAAATTAAAGTTCATTTTTTTTAAAGAATTATCCACCTTACTTATAATTCAAACTACAAATGATAACATATAGTAATTGTAACCTTGTATGTATTCTTCTTTTGTCCCTTGTAAAATTTTAATCATAACAAAAATTAAATTCATCAATATTTTAGTCCTTGATAAAATACTCATACTTTGATCAAGATTTAGGAATTTCTTTTTCATGTTTATTAAAAGAGTAATGTTATATTGACATCTATAAAGTAGACGTTTATAAATATATATTAGAATTCAAAGATAAGAAGTAAAATAAATAATATATAAATGAGAGTCCTATAAAAATTAAATATAATAAACTAATAAAGTATATATATACACAATATAAGAGATAATTGATCTTATTGAAACAAGCCAAATTAAGCATGTGTGGGTCAGGAACCTCATTTTATATGAGTTTAAGTGCATGTGTATTGTTTAGATGTGTTTGTCAGACAATGACAGCTCTTGCCTATTTGCATATTAATCATACCATAGGCTATACAAACAATTAATAAAATTATGAGATTATTAATTGTTATTAATTGAGAGTGCAAAATAAATTCAAACATCATTAATCTAAATTTAAGAAACACTCATATTATATTTGGCAGTATCATAATAATAATTTTTTCTGTTTTTAATGAATGTCATTGTAAATTTGTTTTATATTGTTTTATCCCTTAAATTATAAGTGTAAATAACAAATATTGTGCTATATATACAATCCTTTACCTATATCTGCTTTCAAAGTTTTTGAGTAAAATCCAAAGCAATAAAACAAAGTACTAGTGAAGGTAGCTTCTATAAAAGAGTTACAATTTGTCCCTTTTTAAGTGATGCTTCTTTTTCTAGACAAACCAAACTATTAATATTTGTGAAGTATACAATACTCCAAAACCTACAAGCCATTTCCAAAGTAGTTAAAGTCATTTATTTTAACCTTTTCTAGGGTTTTTGCATAAATGCATATTGCACTATATATGATGTTAATATCTAGGTTGTGAGTTTTAGGGTGGTGGGTGGGTTCTCTTTCTCATGTCCTAGCTGTACTACCCACTCAAATGAAATCAGAACCATAAAATCTCTACATGCTTTGGTTGGGAAATACCTTTTGATAGCTTAACATCATCACTTTTTTTCTTTCCCTTGTTATTATTTCCTTTTTCCACTTAAAAAGTTGTTATGAGTTTCAATACTCATCCTTGAAATGAAACAATTTTAATAGAATTTGTATTTGCTATATATCTTTTTTTAATCTCATCATTTAAGGTGTCCTTAAAAATTACATTGAAATTGTGTAAAGTTTATCTGCGAAATATTATTTGTACTCATATATGATATCATATCGATGATACATTCTAATATAATTTATTGATGAATGAGATGCAAATTTATAGAAATCATATCATATCCAATAATATAGATATACGGTGTATTGACACAATAGTTTATGAAATGTAAGTCCAAATAACATTAATTGAGTTGAAATAATTTGTTAAAAATAATATGTGAACTATAACTTTATTCGCATTCATGCTGATAAAATTATATTTATTATTGGATGAAGTATGAACTACTATATTTGAATACTATATTTGAATAGAGTTTAATAGTTCATTCAACAGTAGATACAATTTTATCAGAGATATAATGCAAAACCATAATTTATGGTTAAGACTTACTTGGAGAAAAACATAGGAAAAAGAATATGATAGACTTAGTTCAATTTATTTCTTTTGTTCAGATTTAGCATTTCATCATTTGCTAGTTTCTTGGAAAACAACTCAAATATTCCTCATTCAATTGGGTTCTTGAGAGAAAGCAAAAACAAGAAGAAAAAAACTGTTTTTTTTTCCCTTCTACCTTGAAGACCCCATTTGAGTATTATGAGAGAGTGATGCATATTGAATCCACCAAAACAAAAAAATGGCAAATCTTGTTCCTGGGGTGCTTCTGAAGCTTATGCAGCACATGAACACAGATGTAAAAGTTGGTGGTGAGCACAGGTCATCACTTCTCCAAGTTGTGAGCATTGTTCCAGCACTTGCAGGCGGTGATCTCTTCCCAAATCAAGGGTTCTATCTCAAGGTCTCTGATTCATCTCATGCCACATATGTTTCCTTGCCAGATGGGGATGATGATCTCATCCTCAGTGACAAGATCCAACTTGGGCAGTACGTGTTTGTTGAAAGGCTTGAGTCAGCTTCCCCTGTTCCAATCCTTCATGGTGTTAGGCCTGTCCCTGGTAGACACCCCTGTGTTGGAAAACCTGAAGATATTGTTGCAACAACACACTCACTTGGGTTCCTTAGTAATGGTGGTAGTAAGGGAAACAGGACAAGTGTTTGTTCTGGTAACATTGATGCAGAAAAGTCAAAGTGTAATAGTGTTGTGGATGAGAAGAAGGAGAAACTAGATAAGAAACCAGTGATTTTTGGTAGGTGTAAATCTCAGATAACAAAACCAGAAAGTGGTGGTGGTGGTGGTGTTGATGTGAAGAAGGAGCCTCTAACAAGGTTGAAGTCCTTGAATTCAAGGTCTATTGTTCCTTCTTCACCAACTAGTTGCTATTCATTGCCAACTTCTTTTGAGAAGTTTGCAAATGGGGTTAAGCAGCAGGCAAATATAAAGGGTTCTAGGGGGGCTAGTAGTCCCAATGGGAAGAGGATTGTGATGGTGAATCCGATTAGGAATTTGGTTCAGGGGATCGAGCTCGGCGCCAAGGCGTTGAGAAAGAGCTGGGAAGGGAATATTATGGAGGTTAGGACCAAAGAGACATCATCAAGATTGAAGGCTGCAAAGTGTGATCTTAGAGCTGAAGTTCTTAGCTCAGTAAGTGTTAATGACTCTTGAAATCAAACACCAAGGCTTGTTGAATTTAATTCCATTATTGCCTTAGTTTTCATATGTTTAGATTCCAAATAGTGTATTGAACACTTTATCTTTTGATTCAATCAGTTAATTGTGTTTACCCTTTCAATTTTTGTGGTGTTTTTAGACTCCTAGGAGAAGTACTTCAAGTGAAAAGTTATCATGTAAAGAGGAGAGCAAGATACAAGGTTCTGCAAAGTCCTCTAAGGATGAGCACAAGGCTCAAACATCTGCAAAGAAAGTTATTGCTAATGGAACTATGGAGGAACAAGAGAAGTCAAGTAAGCCAAGAGTTTCAACTGGAAAGAAATCATCAGAAGTTTCTAACAATGGATTCCCTGCGAACTTGGTCAAAGTTTCTCCAAATAGTAAGAAAGTGACTGATTCAAGTGTTCAATGGGCTTCACTTCCATCTTCAATTGCAAAGCTTGGGAAGGTATATCCATTGAAAACTCCTTTTGTTTTAGTTCCACTGACTCTTGGTTTTCAAAGTATATATTATATACGGGTAAATTACACTGACTTCCCCTGAGATTTGTTGAAATTCACTCCACGTCCACTCTATTTGTTAAATTTGCCCAAGAGGCAAGTGGGTTTGTAAAATTGTTACACCTACCTCCTTTGAAAATTACACTGACCTCCTTTAAACAATGAATCTACTAATCTAGAGGAGGTCAGTGCCACCTGAACAAATAGAGGGGAGCTGAACTTAATTTTATCAATTCTCAGGGGAGACATGTGTAATTTACCCAATTTATACTGCTGAGAGGTGAAGATAATTGAATGCAATATTCACTTGTAATTTTCATTGACATCTTTTTTTTAATTTGGTTAAATAATGAGGAAATGTTTAGAGAAGGTATATTTTGGGACTTCCAAGTGTATCTATTTATTCCCATTTGTTGTATTGGCACCTTTCTCTCTGTTAAGGGTGAGGTGAGACGGTAAGATACCATTGGCATAGTTTCAAATAGGTGCTTCTTTGCAATGTTTAAATAGACATCAATATATACACATATAATAATAAATATGCAACAAGTATAATGTTAGATCATGTGATTGAAATGTATTATTCATTCTTATTTCATGAATGTATTCAGGAAGTAATGAAGCACAGAGATGCAGCACAGATGGCAGCAAACGAGGCTTTGCAAGAGGCTGCTGCTGCAGAGAGTTTGCTGCAATGTCTAAGGTATGAATGTGTTCAAACTTCAGGAAATTAATACTCAATTAATTCTTATGGACCGTTGAATTTTTCGGACCAGATCTCTAGATAGAACTTTAGTGCTTCTTAATATTGGAAGAGACTTTCTGGATACTTGTTAGAAATATTTGGTTTAAAATGAAGAACAATGTGTATGAATGCATTTCAATGTTAAACTGCTAATTAGAATTGTACTATAGTTTTCTGAGTTTTAAGGACGACTCAGAAATTTCGTGTCATATCTTGTACATTTTCACAATACTGCTGAAAATATTGCAATTTAATCCATTGAGCTAAGATAGTGAATCATACTGCAAGGTTGCTTTATAGATTCCTGCAATGAAGCATAACAAGTTGTTTCTGAAACTTTTTAAATTTTTTTTTGGTGATGTTTCTGGCAGTGTATATGCAGAGCTAAGTAATTCGTCTAAGGAGCAAAACCCTCAGCCTACAATAGAGCAGTTCTTAACTCTTCACGCAAACCTGATTAGTTCCAAAACGATTGCCGACTCCCTATCTAAACCAATTCCCGACGCGTCATCTCCAGATTATGACAAGAACTCAGTTGAAGAAGCACTAAAAAACAAATCAGATAGACAAAAACTTGCAGCTTCATGGGTTCAGGCTGCCTTAGCCACCAATCTATCAAATTTTTCAGTTTTCACCAAGCAGTCTTCATCATCCAGGCTTCAAGTTTCAAGCAGCTCTCAAAATCAAAAGAACATCCTGGGAAGTAAACCAATGTTGATCCTAGAAAATTCAAGTGAGGAAGCTTCATCAAAATCTAATGGAAAAACCAGGCCTAGTTCCAAGTATGCTTCACAAGGAACTCCTCGCAAACCGGGCGACGTGTTAGCAAATGGGAACAAGCAACTAGTCCAACAACCTCTTCCGGAGTGGCAAAGAGGAAATGGCCTTGATGAAGTGGTTAATTTGGCCGACATGCTGCAATTGAGGTCTAGGGACTGGTTTTTGGGATACGTTGAGAGGTTCCTGGACACTGACGGGGACACTGTCTTGTCGAATAATGGCCAAATAGCAGGTATGCTCACTCAACTAAAATGTGTGAATGATTGGTTAGACAAGATAGGGTCGGACAAGAATGAGGAAGACTCGTGCCAGATACCAGCCGAGATGATTGACCGGTTGAGGAAGAAGATATACGAATATCTTCTTACCCATGTTGAATCTGCTGCTGCTGCACTAAGTGGTGGATCACAATCACCACCTGAGATCCAAGCAAAAGAGATTAAGGGCAAAAGGTGAATGAATGAGTGTGTAGATTATTCTTCTACTCTTGCTTTTGTACATAGATCCTACATGAGTTTGAGGTATAGGTGGAGTGCTAATAATTTATCAGGGAAAGTGGCAAATGTAATTTGTGAGGAGTTTTCTTTTTCTTTTCCTTTTTCTAAGTTATTGTTCAGATGGAAGTTATACAAATTGAAACATTTGAGGATATAAGCAATAATGATCTTTGCTAGCCTCGTGCTATGAATTTAGTTCTTTGTAATTTTCTTTCCATATGGTTAATCAAGTCATGACAGTGGTGTAATTCATAGTGCCAAATATGTAAAACAGAAAGAAAAAAGTTGCAAACACACCAATCTTTTAAATGCACAAGCAGAACATGGAAGAGCATCAGATTATAACCAAGTTACATAACATGGACTATACTTTTCTAAATTTGTTACTACGGTAAACGAAAGAGGGGTAAGTTACGGCGAGGGTCCAAACAACGTGCTAAATGAGAATCTACAAGTAGATAGGACGTCACATTCTAGCTCAAAACCTCAAGTCAATAAATTCATGGATTCTTCTAACTCATATACACATCACTCATTCTACTATTAACCAATGTGAGAAATCATCTCTCACACACTTGTAACCCAATGTGTCAAAATAAGATACTTTACTAATGAACAAACAATATTTCTTAGCAACAAAATGATATTTGCTTCTCTAGAAGTTGATAACAGCTAGCTTGAACATGTTGAGAAGTAAGAACAGAGGTTTGAGGAAATAAGATAGTGGGAAGCAATTTCTTATCAAGAGTTGTACATAATAAGTATGATTAAATGTGTGTGTACATACATATATATATATATAATAATAATAATGATTGTCGTACAATATAAATACGTTCAACTAGTATCTAACGTGTGCTATGCATAATATAGAATGTGTATTATATGTACGTGCGTATGTATTATGTATAGCACGCGTTGGATACTAGTTAGACGGATTTCAGTTGTACGTGAAAAAAATATGCTATGTATTACTATGCTGATGTTGATTAAAAAGAAAAAAAATGAAAGACCCCAAGTAGTACCCCTTTGAAATAAGTTTGAATCCAAAATATATAGGGAAAGTCAAAGTTAAATTAGTTGTATTCAAATATGAAAATTTATTGTGGGTGAACAGAGGATCCAGGCCCAAGTGGAGGTTAATTACAGACATGGAAAGTGCTTAACATATTTTTTTCTCCATTAAAATAGAGACTACAAATTCTGCATCAAAAGGGGGAAATCTTGAGTTTTTTAGTATTGGTCACTTTCTGCAAATGTCTAAATAATAACATGAATTATTATTATTACTATTGTATTAATTTTTAAGTATGAGTTTTTACTAGTAATTATTTTAAGAAATATTATGATAGATTTTCTCATAAAAAATATAAAAATATATTTTCACAATGTAAATATTTCAATTTTTATTATCAAAATGCATTAGAAATAATTTAATGAGGAGTGAAGTGGAATGAATTGAAAATGGGAGTGAACCATGTTGGAAAATGGCGGTTGTTCTAGAAAGTACCATTCGTCTTCTTCTTCTTCTTCCTTTCCACAACGTTAATTTAAAGCAACATTAGCGGACTCTGTCTGGTCTGAGAGAGAAACATGATATGATATGAGATGATGGGTTCTGATAATAATAATCTTCGCGTTGAGCTTTTGAAGCTTTTCGTATTCTTCCTTCTATTTCTTCACTTTCCTTCTTCTTCCTTCGCTGAGGTCTTTTTCGAAGAGAAATTCCAAGGTAAACGAAAATCCTTTGACTTCCTTCAACGCTTCATTTCTTACTTCAATTTTTTATTTTTATTTATGTATTTTTCATTTTAATGTATCAAAAGGGGGAAAAAAAATAGTATCTGGCCTTGTTCAGCTTAGATTCCTCAACCCATGACCTTATTTATCAGATTTATATTAATTTTCTACTATTTACTCACTCATTTGTATGTTTTTTAAGAGAATCCTTTTATATCTGTGTGTGTCATGCTCTGTATCTATTTCTGTTTGATTCAGTTGTAAGAAAGTAACAACAACAACATAGGGCAATTTTTGTGACTAACTAGTTAGAATTGGTGGTGTGTGTGATGAATGTTTTTGAAAAGATGGATGGAAGAGTCGTTGGGTGTTATCTGATTGGAAAAGGAGTGAAGGGAAAGCTGGTACCTTTAAGCACACTGCAGGAAAATGGCCTGGTGATCCTGATGACAAAGGTCAGCATTATCCCACAATTAATTTAGTCATCGATTTCAATTTTGATACTATACTATCTATCTTGGTTGTGATTACATCTGAATTAATGCAAATTTTGCATATCATGTTTGGCTAATGGTTAATTTTTAGGTATAATTATAATCACTATAATGACTGTTTCGGAAAGATTTTGATTTATATGCTGCTTTCGATCTGAAATAAGCTTATTTGATCACAAGCTGACATGATTATCTGTGAATTTTTCGCAGGTTTGCAGACATATAATGATGCCAAGCACTATGCCATATCTGCAAAGATACCTGAGTTGAGCAACAAGAACAGGACTCTGGTTGTCCAGTATTCAATTAGGTTTGAGCAGGACATTGAGTGCGGAGGAGGTTACATTAAACTTCTTTCTGGTTATGTCAATCAGAAGAAGTTTGGTGGGGATACTCCTTACAGGTCTGTCAAATTTCTCATGTCGCATATTTGGCCATTGTTTAAGTGTTAGAAATTCTTGTACTAGGTAGGTACATTGTTTGTGAGAAGTTTGATTTTGAAGAATATGTTGCAAAGTTTTGATCATCGTTGATGATGCTCAACAGCTCAAAATGATAAGTTTCAATGCTTATGCTGATTCTTTAATGCCCACCGTCAATTTCACCACTTCCCTAATTAGTAATGTAAAATGCGAGAGGTATACTCTCTCACTCATTGTGGTTCAACAAAAGACTACTCTAAACACCAAAGATGAACTGACTTAACTGAAAAGGATGAGATTTATAGAGTTGAAGTCTATACCACAAGAAGTTAGCTACTTTTTGATACATCAATTTTCTTTTTATTTCTTTAACATTAATTTAAGTGAAAGTTACTGTTGTTTGACGTTGAAATTATTTGTACTTTACAGTCTGGTTAGTTGGTCACTGTATTGTGTAAAATTCAGAGAAGAGTCAACTGATTGGTCTTTGCTTTTATGCAGTTTGATGTTCGGACCAGATATATGTGGCTCACAGACGAAGAAGCTCCATCTTATACTATCATACCAAGGGCAGAATTACCCTATTAGAAAGGATCTACAATGTGAAACAGACAAATTGACTCATTTCTATACCTTTATTCTAAAGCCTGATGCATCTTATAGTGTCCTTGTTGACAACCGAGAAAGAGATTTTGGAAGCATGTACACAGATTGGGACATCCTTCCACCAAGGAAAATCAAGGATGTCAATGCGAAAAAGGTATTGTTTATGGATTGGATTTAGTGGTTTGCTCTGTGTCTGAGTCTTGTTTCTCAATTTGAATGGTGCACATATATATTGTTGCAAATTTATGGAGGTGTTACGGTTTCTTTTGGTATATCTTACTTCTTTATGTATCAACCTACCTTTCATTGTAAAACCGATTATTTTCCCTATTGCAGCCAGCAGACTGGGACGATAGAGAGTACATTGAAGATCCTAATGATGTCAAACCGGAGGTACTTTTTGTCCTGTTTACCCGAACCTTCTGTTGGTGGCATTTTAATTTTTCATCAAGTTTGGAAGCCTTGACAAATACCTTTAGGAACCTTTAGGAATTGTTGTTGAAGTATGAATTTAGCACTTCCCTTTATCGATCAAGCCAACATGACAAAAGAGAATATGTGTATCTGCTACAATGAGGGGGGCAATTAGCAAAATGTTGTTTGTTTTGGTTTAAAGGGGGTCTTTAATTTTCAACAAAAATCTAAAATTAACATGGGTAGAAGCACTTTTGATTAATTATTCTTTTAAATCTCTTGTCAAGGTTCATTGATTCTTTTTTTTCTTTAGGGAAACAGAAAGTAGAGTCTAATATTCATTTGGTTAAACAGAAAAAATAATGGCTGACCTATTCTAAGGTTTTATGTGACACATTGTCATTTCTTCGTCTAACTGTTATATGTTCACATGTTTCTAATTGTCTGAATATTGCAGGGACATGATTCAATCCCAGCTGAAATTCCTGATCCAAAAGCCAAGAAGGTTTATTTGTTTGTTTACTGCATATTTATACATTAGAAAACTTAAATGAATATGTATCTGTATAGTAAGAGTAAGATTACTATTAAATAGAAGACTTGACTAAACAACCTCTTTTAATCGGCTTCTTCTCGTTTAATTAATTTTTTGTTTGAGTAGCCTGCTGACTGGGATGAGGACGAAGATGGGCTGTGGAAGCCCCCAAAAATTCCTAATCCAGCATACAGAGGACCATGGAAACGAAAGGTTATTTTAAGCTACACAACTTCAAAGTTGAATACATACATTTTCATATATCTTGGTTCTCAATTTCTGTGATTTATTGTACCCAGAAAATAAAAAACCCCAACTACAAGGGAAAATGGAAGATTCCATGGATTGATAACCCAGGTAGAGTTATGCTGAAAGCAAGTGATATCTGCTATTTGACTCTAGAAATAAGCTAAAAGCTTACATTCGGTGGTATTCTACTTGTGGTAAAGAAAAGTAAAGTACCTTGCTTGTATTTTTAGGCTTGTCTTTCATGTTCGTGTCATACTTACATCTAAGCAGCCTATTTAGCTTGTATTGATTGCATATATGAAGCATGCTGATAATATAATTTTTTTGAATTTTTGAATGCATATTTCTTGTTAGTACATTCTGTTAGACATAAGATGATTTAGCATGCTAGCCATGTAGTTCTTTCTCACTAGTTATTTAAGGGCCAAATAACTTTGTAGTTATATGATTATATCAATAATTAATTTGTGTGAACTGTGAACCATTTAAATCTTTTAAACATGCCAAAAACTGAGAGCATTCGGTTTATGCAGCATCTCTGATGAGCTGCCACAACACACACATACTTGATCTTGTTTTTTTCTACCATGCTCCTGAAACTTCATGAATTTTGGCTCTCTGAGTTTTGCTTTCTGTATCCTGCAGAATTTGAGGATGATCCTGATCTTTATGTGATGAAACCAGTCAAGTATGTGGGCATTGAAGTGTGGCAGGTGTGTGTGTGTTCTACTTGAATATTAGCTATTATTGAATGTTGGAAGCCTCGTAAATTTGTAATAATATTATAATTTGAATCTTCAGGTGAAGGCTGGTTCAATTTTCGACAACATCTTAATCTGTGACGATCCACAATACGCAAGGCAAGTTGTGGAAGAATTTGTGGCTAATAATAAAGATGTAAGCACTTGCTTCCAGAGTTTGTATCTGTTATTTAGTTTATGAGAACCATTATACATCCTTATTTGTTGTAAAAATTTCAGGCTGAGAAAGAAGCTTTTGAAGAAGCAGAAAAGGAAAGAAGAGCGAGGGAAGAAGAGGTGTATTTTTAACATTAGTCTAAAAATACTTAAGCAATGTTTTTAAATATGTTTAGTAACCTTATTTATTGTATTAGTGTATTACTTCCAAAATGCATAATTTGATAGTATTATGATTATATGTAGGAGGCACAAAGAGCTAGAGAAGAGGGCGAAAAAAAGAGAAGGGAGAGGGATCGTAAATATGGAGATAAGAGGCGACGTAGAAGGGTAAGTTTTTCTCTCCTAATTCTATTCCAAAGTCCAAGCATTTATTATGTTATTATTTCACTAGCAAAGTATTTTTATTAGGTTAACCGTTAACATTACTCTTAGGCTCGAAGAGTTTCAAAGGAAAACATAAGGAAAGGAAAACCAGTGATTAATAAAAACTTTACATACATTTCCCTCTTAAATTTTGTAACTCAGTAAACATGCAAAATTTTTAAAAGTTTTCCATTTCCTTCTTCTCCCCTCCAAAATCCAACTCATAAGTAGTCCCTAAAAGTGCACGAGGCTCTTAACAGGTGGGATCTGGGTGGGTAGTATTCATTTATGTTCTTTTATTTTGTATGGTGGGAAATACAATAGTTGGGAGGGTAGGAAACAAAAGTCATGTGATGGATTTCTTGTCCTTCCTTCTTTTGTGTGTACATTTAGGATAATGATTGATTATTGAAGCTAAGTATTTTGCATCATTGTGCTTTTGAAACTCAATATTCTTCAAAACAATTAGTTAGGTCAAAATAAGGGAACATGGGCCTTGTACACACCAGATGGAAAAAGTAGTGTTAGAGTGAATAATTTATCACAAAACACCCCAAATTGATTCCCCACAAAAGTTAAATTTTTGTGTAAAACTCTTCAACACTGATAATACCTAAAAATTAAATTTTTATTATGATGATTTTTGGACTTTGTTTTTTTGCAGCCGGATCCCCATGACTACATGGATGATTACCACCATGTAAGTTTTAAATCACACACTCTCTCTCTACCATTTATGTGAATGTCACTTAGTTCTTTATTGCTTTTACCTTTATGCAGTTACTGCAATGATGGTATGATCCTTTTATTGCTAAGATTGAGGTTGCTAGTTTACTCGAGATTGGAGTCATGTTAAATTAAATAACTTTATTGCCATCCAAAAACCACACTTTTTCTCTGCATCCAGCTAAAATACAACCAATATTTATAATTTGCTCAAAGAAATATACTCTCTTCATCCACTTCTATTTCTCACCTGAAAAAATGGCTGAAAATTTAATGTATCTAGACATAGTTTTTGTCTTGATACATTAATTTTTCAATATACTATATTGTCACTATTTTTTTCTAGTTGACATATAGACAATACTGATATATGTATACATTCAAAAGCAAATATTTTATTAAGACATTAATTTCATCACTTTTGAACTGATGATAAAAGTGGATATCTCAATAAGATATCGGTTTTTAATGTACATTTTATCATTACTCAGAGATAAAAGTGAATGGATTTAGTAATGCACAAGAAAACAGAAGTAATGCTCAGAGAAAGCACTATTCAAACATAGCTTTATTATAGTACTAGTACCCTCTTTGTGATAAGGTTGTGACCACAAGGTCATTTACTCCTTGGTAATGTGTATGTGTTCAGCACCTTAAAAAATGGGGAAATATGTAATGATGATGGAATATAAATAATGGAGCACTAATGCACTGTGCTAAGAGAATTATTGGTGTAGTTAAATAGTAGGATTTTTTATTCTCTCCCCCACTACCTTTAGAAATTTCAGTTAATGAATCAAAACACTTTTTTTTTTAAGTTTATATAATGTGAACTGAATTATTTTGAAATTTTTAATCTGAAATTCTCTATTTTTTAACCAGCACCTAAGTAAGTATGTGAAATTATTATCAAATTCTTGAAATTTTCATCAATATGACTTCATTTGGTTTTCATTGAGTACATTTTTTTTACCCTTTTTCCAACCTATACAAGAATTGTTTAAATGTGTGTAATTAATTCTTATAATAAACATTTATTATGAATTTAGTTCAGTACATGTTACCCAGGGAAGGGATTATTTAATTGTCCTATCACATATAGATAACTTTTTAGTTATGTTATTTATACCAACTTTTATCTGTTTTCTTGTTGATAAATAACAAATAAAATGTGGATCTTATTCAAGGATAATATACCTATTATCATAAAAGTTAAAAAGGAAAAAAAGTAGAGTTAAAAACACATTTCTCATTAGTAACTCTTTTGTTTTCAAATTGGTAACTTTTTGAAATTCTCAATGCTGAAAGTTGTTAGATTCATTGCACTTATAACAACTAATATTGAGGTCTGTGCAATCTTTCACCTTTTGGCATGAATGTCAACTCTTAGTTCTTCGATTATTATCACACTTATTTAATTTAAATACTACTACTAATATGCATAATAATAATTATTTGCTTGCCCCTATGGTCTTAAACACAGGATGAACTTTGAAAGAGCAGAGCATGAGATCGAGGGAGTGGTTGTATTCTTCTGAGTATAGTAACTGCATCAATCAAATCTAATCAATCTTTAATGCAAAATGTTGTGAAATTGTTGGATCAAAGAAAGTTGCAGCAATTGCACTGAGACCATTATGAGCTGTACTGATTTTGAACTGTGCTATCATTTATGTTAACTTTTCATTTCTTTTGGAAAATTGTTAGATCACAGTTATGACTCTAGTCATCATAGCTTGCAATTAAAACTTTCCCAATATCTGCAGGAAAATGAAAATTTTGCTCCTCCTAAAACCAGAAACTTATATTCCATTCATTCCTATTTTTCACTTGAAAGAGAAAAACAGAGATAAAAATAAATCTTAAGTTTTTGGGCATAGTAAAAAAAATTAATGAAAATAGTCAATATTTTACGAATAAAATATAATATGCATATCATATATTATATATTATGTGTATTATATATGACATATTGTGCATATTATATATTCAATTTTTTTATAATATATGATATATAATGTATATAATATGTGATATATGATATATAATATGTAATATATATTGTGTATATTATATCAGTTGTTTTAATTGTTTTTTACCGTAGATCTAGTAAAGTTCAAAATAAATAGTAGGAGGTTAACAATACTTGTTTATTTTTCCAAAAACTTTCTCCCTTACCCCGTTATTCTCTTTCCATTTTCTATTAATAAAAAAAATATCTCAGTTCATTTGAATCAATTAATGAACTAAGCAACAATTTTTCAAATTTATATGCATTCGATGAAGCAAATGTAATAGAGAAACGAAATTTATCATTTTTATTATGAATATGTGTAAGAACAAGATGATAAAACTCGTGCTCATCGTAACAATAATGCAAGGACTTGTTTGGAGGTATGGTTTAAAGTGTTTTGGCACAGTACACATTCATTGTTCCTTTTAAACATGCTCCCCCATCCACGTGAAATTGTCCCAAAACCAAATCTTATGTCTAAACCTGATTTTCATGATCAAACCAAAAATTAACAAAAGAAAGAATTAATAGTTTTATAAAATTGACTGATTTTTTAGTATGCAAAAATTATTTCTCTAAAAAGTTATCTTATCTTATTATTATTAAAGAATAAAAATTGTTTAGCTCCGTCAATTGAGTGGCTTACCAAATACAAATGATTATTATTGGAATCTTAAAGGAAAAAAAAAACTAGTTGTCCACGTGAAATACACGAATACGCGTTTCACGTGTGATGCAGAAATAAAGAAAAAGATGCAAATAATTAACCTAAAAAATTAAACTAAGTACTAAACATAAAACATTAGTCATCATTACAATCCTAATTAAACATAATTTATATTATTATATAAAAAATTCTTTAAACAACTACCTCCACATTCATTGACATAGTTACATTTTAAAAAATAAATATAATAATAAACTAAAACTAATAAAATAAATACTATTTTCACTATTTATTTAATTTTAATTCACATTATTATATTAAATTAATTAAAATTAAATAAATAATAATAAAAATATGATTTGACAAAGAGAAAGAGAGGTTTAAATGAAGGAAGGTAATGGGTGTGGAAGACAAAGGTGGTGGGAGGGAGTAAGGCAGAAAAAAAGGAAAAAAAGAAAAAGAAAAAGAAAAAAAGCAATTTTCATTTTCAACAGTAAAACTTAGGACTGTGCCACCATAACTGCTTCTCTCTCTCTTAGTTTCTCTTTCCCTCTGTCTTTTCATTATTCAATTCAATCTGATGCAGTGATGCTCTCAAAACCTTCCCCTGCAATGCCCACCTTCCCTTCTTCCTCTGAGGTTCGTTTTTTATTTTTATTTTTTTATTTCTTCATTTCTTATTTTTGGAGAATTAAAAACGCAAACTTTCCCTTTTTTACAATTCTGGGTCGTGCTGAATTTGAAGGGAGATCAAGGGAATATGCATAGTTGACACACATTTTTCCTCTTTTTTTCTTCCTTGTATTTGGAAAGGGGAAAAAAAGAGCACATTTTTTTGGGCCTCTCCTTGTTTGTTGTTCCTGTGTTTTTGCCACTATATTTGATGGGTGATGTCAAGGTATTTTAGTTTTTGATCTTTGTTTTAAATTGTTCTACACCACCCTGAAGCTAAAATTATAGAAAAATATATATATGTGAAAAAAATCAATTTTTTTTTCTTTTTCTTTATTTCTTGAGGGATTTGCTGGCTTCACTGTTTTGCTTGAGAGTTCTATGATGATCTGTGTTTCATTTTTTGATTTGGTTATTCTATAGTCAGATATTTTGATTGTAGGGTATTTTACAAGAGTTGCAAATTTGATTTGCACTTGGAAGGTATGAAGTGGAAAGAACTGATTTTACTCTAACTATAATTCTGTAATTTTGGAATTGGTTTTTTTTTTTTTTTAATTTTTTTCATTTAGCTTTTAGGTGATTCGGTCTTAATCTTCAAAAGCCCTTATTGGCATTTAGCTTCTTCTGTGAAATGATTTTCATCTAACAATAGCATTAGTATTATTCAATCCGGCATTGCTAGTTTTCATCAACTTGTTTATGCATTGGTTTATCCCTTTTCATTTTATTAGTAATTTGGGATTTGTTTATTTGTTATTGTAATTGCTTTTTTCATATCAGCAAGGGTTGTGATGTGGAATGTGAGTGTTGTCTCTATGTTGTAAGGAAAAGGTGCTAGTGTGCTCTTTAATCCCTAATACCTTTCCTATTTTAATATCATTTAAATGTTTGTTTTGGCTGAAGAGGTAACTATTGACTATTATTTGGTAATAGGTGTTTATTATTATTATTATTACTATGTGTTTTAGGCTAGAAGCGGGTTTTGCGTGTGGCCAGATGTTAGACAACTCTGCTTTAGAAAAGGTCTTCTATATGGATTTATGCGACTCTTTTCTATACCGTTGAAGACACTGCGTGAAGCAAGTCGGTCGCTGAGAGTAGACCAGTTCTGCAGTGTAGTGAACATTTCTTCCTCCTTGCAGATAGAACTGGTGAGCATGTCTCTTGCCATGATGCAATTGGATTAATATTTAGTTATGCAATCTAGTAAGGTTTTTGAAGAAACATGCTGAATGCTCAATTTGTGCCATGTTATCTCATTATTCTTCAATTTTCAGGTACCATGCCTTGGGGACAATTATGCATATCTTTTGCATGATGTCGATACGGGTACAGTTGGTGTTGTCGATCCTTCTGAAGCTGCGCCTATCATAGATGCATTGAGTAAGAAAGATCGAAATTTGACATACATATTGAACACTCACCACCATCATGATCACACTGGTGGAAATACAGAGTTGAAAGAAAGGTATGGGGCAAAGGTATGTTATCTTAATCTTTCTGCTCGTGTTATTTGATTTTTATTTAATATTTCAAAATGTACTTTCGGCAAAAATCATCTCATTACAATAATGTACTCTTCTGCTTGAATTAGAAATTTAGAATCCCACAAGTGAGGTTAACTTTGTTCTATTTCTAACTCTTCCTATGTTGTATTGTATTACAGGTAATTGGTTCAGGAATAGACAAGGACAGAATTCCTGGAATCGATATCTTTTTGAGTGATGGAGATAAGTGGATGTTTGCGGGCCATGAGGTCCGTATAATGGCCACGCCTGGTCACACCCAAGGTTAAATTCATGATCTATTTGCATTAGTAAATTCTTCATTTCAATTTATTGAGTTCTTCATAGTTTAGCCTGACTTGCATGTTAATATGTTATTAACAAGTGCAGAACCCGAATCTTAACTTCCTTTCATAAGGCTAGGATTCATTTTGTCAATGCTATATTCTTGTACCTTTCTATGTGGAGTGTTAGGTTATCAGTTTGTGTAGTGCACTAGTGTTAAGCTATCGTAAATCGTTGACATTCTCTATATGTTGTGACCTTTGTTGGATTTTCTTTATTTCAAATCATGAATCCTTACTTTTCCAATTTACTATTTGTTTGTACTATAAATAGGTCATATAAGTTTCTACTTTCCTGGATCCGGAGCGATTTTCACAGGAGACACCTTGTTCAGCCTATCATGTGGCAAACTCTTTGAAGGAACCCCCGAACAGGTTGATTTGAATTGCATTTTCTTTTTATCCATATTGTTTCCAAGTTTAAGATCTTACTGATACCAGCCATTGTACCTTGCAATATATTTTTTCTTGTTTTGTATATCTTGTTTTATCCCTTTGCCAAAAGTCAAAATATGGAAACATGAAAAGAATTGAACCTAGTTTATTTCAATTAAATGAGGACTTTATGATATTTGAAACTTGTATTCATTCAATAATACATAACTTGTGAACTTAACTAGCTGTTTAAAAATATGGTTCAGCTATTTGACTCATTTGCGAAGGCCGTGTCTAAAATGCGGTTACATTTTTTTATCTTAAGTTGTAGATATACAGTATTCCAAATCAAAAGTGTGGTTATAAATGCGAGATATTTCTTTCATGGTGTTTATCAAATTAGTTACTTGATAAGTTTGTATTGTATTTTGTCTTTAACTGTTCGGAATTCCGATTCGCGTTACAGATGCTATCATCTCTTGAAAAGATCACGTCTCTGCCAGATACTACAAATATATACTGTGGTCATGAATATACATTGGTTAGTTTTTAACATTTCATCATTCATCTTCCTTTTCTTCCTTTTCGAAGCATGATTGATGCGATTTTGACTTGGGTGGTTGAAATTTGGCAGAACAATTCCAAGTTTGCATTGTCTATAGAACCCGAAAACAAGGAACTTCAATCATATGCTGCCATTGTAGCTCACCTTAGAAGTAAAGCCTTGCCCACGGTAATTTTCATAGCGACGCTAAGCGCCCTCTTTTGTCTCTAACCGTTGTTAAGAATTATTGCACATATACTATTGTTAGTTATTTGTCAGATCTGAATCCTGTGTTTTGCTTTGTCCAAATTGTTGCCGTTTCCCAGATCCCAACTTCACTGAAGATAGAAAAGGCTTGCAATCCGTTCCTTCGTACATGGAGCACGGAAATCCGGCAGAGATTGAATATCGCGGCCTCAGCAGACAATGCGGAAGCCCTGCGTGTTATTCGGCAAGCAAAGGATAATTTTTAGAATTCTTTTCGATATAAAATTTTCTAAATCCTAAGGATACTACATTACTACTTACTCTGTATAGACTAGGTGAATGAATCAATCTGCAGAATATTATGTACTCCATGCTATCTTCTCAATATAATATTTTTTGCCTTTTTATAATTCTCTGTAAGTTCATTTGAGAGTTATTGTTGTAAATTAGGTTGAGGTTTGTTGGCACAAAATCATCATCATTTGGCTTTTCCTCAATACCCTATTCCCTATGAATGCATAACACTAATGTAATTAAGTAGTTCATCAGTATCATATGATCAGCATTATCATTTTATAAACACATCTCATCAGCTACAAGGTAACCAATCAGATTCTGGGTTCGATTGTTCGCGACTTGAAATGAAATGATCAAAGGTTAAACAAATGTGCGAACGAGTTTGGTTCACTTGGTCGATCTTTCGCTAAAACTGAAAAATCGTCTCAACTAATTCAAGCTCTGGACTATCCTATTGTGATTTGTCTATAAGATCTTAGTTGAGGTTAGACTGTCATCACCATGTGAGTGCAAGTGTTTAACCTAATTTGTTGTCTAAATGCCAATATAATCGTATATCTATTCGTTAGATATAAAATTATTCGTTAGATATAAAATTATTCATGTATCTTTATTCATAACAGAGCGAATTTTGCGAACATTATTAGCATTCATTGAAGATCATTTTCCAGTTTGGTAGTGACCGTTGGTCATAGTGTCCATCATTCTATTCTATTTCTATGTGCTTGACATTTCCCTTTAAGAAGTGACTTGAGTAACTTTAGAGGAAGACAAATTGATAGTGGAGTATGAACCTTTTTAGGCTTAGGACAACATTGTATGGTGGGACTAACTTTCACAACTTTTTAAAGTTGATGGATTGATTCACCAAACACCCCATTTTGTAGTAGCTAAGGCATCTCCATCTATGCACACTTTCATCTCTTCAAAGAAACTCACAAAAACCCATCATAATAATCTTCCAAGAAAATATGACAAATTACTTTATAAGCTTGTCTTCTATGTATAGAAAAATCATCAACCAACTAATTTTATCTCAATAATGTTTGTTGTACAACATAAATACGTCAAACTAGTATCCAACATGTATTATACATGATATGAAATGTGTGCTATATGTATAACACACGTACGTATAACACACATTCCATATCATGTATAGCACACATTGAATATTAGTTGGACGTATTTTTGTTGTACGACAAATATTGTTGTTTTATCTAAGATGAGCGTGATTTGATACGGATTATAAAAAATAGTTCATATAACACTGATTTAAGTAGAGTTGGAACAATTGGTTAACAACTCTCATTTAGGTATAGTTGGATATGCACATCTTGTCTTATGAGTGAACAAAATAATAGCACTTAAAAATGTGCAAGGTGGTGTGGTGACATATTATAGTATAATAGTTAGTTCCCTAAAGTAGCATTGCATTGATCAAATTACTATAAAAATATGTGGCTAATTTAATGTATAGAATAGCAAAATGCCAAAAATCACACAATTATTAAAGCTTCAACTGTGATTACTTACCACAATTTAAAACTATGGTCCATGCTATAACCACTGCATTAACGTGGTTTTGATGATGCTAGTATAAGAAAGTTTGAAATATGGACGCATCTACTTATGTAATATTAATGTACTTTAAAAGTATTAATGGTAGTTGGTCCATTTTTAATAGCATTGTTATTAGGGTTTTACTTTTTTTTTTAAACGTTCTAAGCTTTCATGAAGTAGTGCTATTTATATATATAAAATAATACGTATAATATACATATTTTATTATTTAAGGATGAAGAAAAGTTTAGATATTGAATAGTGTTACATAAAATTTGATATATAGTATGTGTATAAGATATGTAAGGAAAACATATGTATAAATATTATTATTAATTTTGGTAGAGAGACGAACTTCATAAATATTTTAAGGATCCTACATCTAAAAACTTTTAAAAAAATTAATGTAAAAAATACATTTTTTGAGATTTTTAACAAGTATCTAAGGAGAATAAACTTTAAGTAAATCTTAATAAAAATCATGCAAGTAAACCATGTTTTGGCTAAGGTGGCAGTGTACCATATATATATTAAGCATTTTTGAGTAAATTTTATGAAAGAAATGGGAGGTGAATTGCACCAAATTTCATAGAGAGTAAATGCTATAATTTAGTAAATTCATCAAGGATTGCCTACCAATAAAAAAAATCATCAAGGATCACCAAACATGTCAAATTAATATGTGTAATGCTATAATAACATTATGTTGAGATCAACAATAAATAAGAAGAGATTGAAAGTTAAAGTTGAGACATATCATAGATCAAGAATAACAAATTGGGTGTTGATACATTTACAAAAAGCTAAATACTTAATCAACAATAAAAAATCAGTCAAAACAGTCAATATAATATGCATAACATATGTAATATAATATGTATAACGTGTATTATATGTTGTACAAATCATATATCACTTGTTATTCACTGTACATATCACATGTTACAACATCATTATTTTTTCAACATGTTTATGCATAATATGTTAACTTTTTTAACTGATTTTTTATTGTACATGTAACCGTAATATTTTTGAAATATTATAATTTTGACTAGCAGTTCTCAACCATATATAAAATAAAAAGCACACATAATTTAATGGCATAATAAGATTCTTAGCCCTATCTCTCTTGTAGCCATGCCAAGTCGAAGCAAAAGATTCTTAAGGGGTCCCCACTCATACATTAGACACATCAAAGAGAAAGAGCAGTTAACAGTTTCCGCGCCAAAGGAAAAGGAACAAACAACAACATTACCACTTAGCACGCTCTAGTTACGTTACGCTACGCTTCCCATCAAAATCCAAAACCTATTTTCTTATTTTCCTCTCACTCTTTTTTCTTTCTTTCATTTTTTCTATAAATTCCTTATAATTAACACTGCACATTGAATCCAACGATAATCGTATTAGTATTATTATTATTATGATTATTATTGTTATTGATTAAGCATGAAACGACATCAAAATTGACAATTTCAGAGCTCGTCGATTTTGTCTCTAGGAGGAGGAAATAGAAGCAGAAGAAGAAGAAGAAGAAGAATGGCGGTGGTGGAGGATCGGTTCGTGGATTTGAAGAACCCTAAAACGTGCGTCGTTTTGGGCGGGAGAGGGTTCCTTGGTAGATCGCTGGTGCTGAGTCTGCTCAAACTCGGTAACTGGATCGTCCGAGTCGCCGATTCCGCTCACTCAATCCAGCTCCACGACTCCGAGTCTGTTCTCGCTGAAGCCTTATCCTCCGCTCGCGCCTCTTACTTCCATCTCGACCTTCGTGATAAACGCAACATTGCCCAAGGTTCACACGATCGTATTTCAAATTTTCCTCTTTTCTTTTATTTAAATGTTTTCTATTGATTTGAAGAATTATTAGGAACGTGATCGTAAATCATTGTTAATGACGATGACATTATCTACACTATTTTTATTTAATTACCTGTTTAGATTAGTTCATGTTTTAAAATTGCGATTGTGAAAAAATTGCCAAAGTTGATGTGGTTGTGGAGGAAAATGTTAAATTCTCAGGATTATGATTATAACTTGTTTTGAAAACAAAATGAGCTGATTTTTCGGTTCAAATTAAGTTGCGGTCATAATCATGATTCCTTAGAAATAACTCAAAAAGCGATTTTTTTTTTCCTCTTAAAATGGATTTCATACATGCTTTTGCTGATGGTTTTAGAAATGCATTTTCTGCAGTTCTTGAAGGTTGTTCAGTTGTGTTTTATATGGATGTCACTGGATTGAATGCAAACGACTTCTATAGTTGTTATAAGCTTATTGTGCAAGGTACTCTCCTCTATGTTTATCCGTATTTGTTTTTCTGCGCTGGTGTTTGAAATGATTTGATATGTGATTTCATAATTTGGTGTTTCACTTAGGTGCAAAGAATGTCATTAGTGCTTGTCGAGAATGTAAAGTGAAGCGCCTGATTTATAACAGCTCCGCGGATGTAGTATTTGATGGTTTGCAGGACATACGTAATGGAGATGAATCGTTGTCATATCCGTGGAAAGTAAGGCTTTGTTGAGAGAGCTTATTCACTCTCTTTATTATGAAAAAACTAGGTTAGGTTTTTGCCATTTACAAACAAATGAGTGTTTTTAATGCGGGGCTGTGAATTGCAGGTTGAAAACGTGCTAAGTGACTTTAAGGCTCAAGCAGAAGCATTGATCCTCAGTGCTAATGATATTGATGGCCTTTTGACATGTGCGCTTCGTCCTAGTAATGTTTTTGGCCCTGGTGACTCAGAGTTCGTGTCATATTTTCTAATGTTAGCAAGATATGGTTTCTCAAAGGTGGTTTACTTTCTGAACCAACTTTTCGTTAATCTCGATTATTTGTGGTACATTTGTGGGAGCCTTTTCCGAAATGTAGGGTAAAACTTGTTCTTACTAGTATTCAGAATTAATCTTTACAAAAGCTAACTTTCCGTCCTTTTGTCAAGTTTGAAGGGGGAAACAAAGTCTTGTATCGGTTTTGCAAACACTAGAAAATGCTTATTAGTTTAACAAGTGTTCCCCTTTTCCAAATTTTTCTTCTCAAAAGGCAGTAGTAAACGGACAGGACTAGCATTCATGCAACATCTTGGTGTTCTTTGTTTCATGCCTGTTTTACCCTAAAAAGAAATCTAGATGAAATAATATTTTCTAAAAAGCTCTTTTGCAGTAGCTAAAGATTTTAGATCCTGAAGAAAACACAGAAAAAAGCTGTAGCCAGCTTTTTCCTTTTCTAAAGAAGATTTTTAACATTTCCAGAAAAACATTTATTCATACTGGAAGAGCACTATGTCTATCAATCTAGACTCTTGTCTTAAACTCTCAAACTTATAACCTGGTGAATATGATTGATAATTCTATGCCATGTATTTTCTACTGGATTTTAAACTTAGACCTGTCTGATCTGAAACCCATTTCAACATAATTTTGTACATCTTAAATCCACCGTCATGGATCCAACATGGTTCCTTGTAAACTACTAGTTAGTGGGCAAGCTATAAATTCTTTCCATCCCTATTTATGAAGCTGAGTTCAATTTCAATATTGGTTTGGATGTATCATGCTATTTATATCAGTTGGCATTGCTGACTGTCAATTTTTTTACTTTTTGACTAACAATTTCTCATTTCAGTTTATTATAGGGACTGGTGATAATCTGTCAGACTTCACCTTTTCTGAGAATGTTACTCATGCCCATATCTGTGCAGAAGAAGCCTTAAATTTTCAAACAGTTTCTGTGGCTGGAAAGGTGTATATATTGAATATCAATGGAATGTATTGTTTACACTGATTTGATATTCATGCATAACAAAGTATTTACTTGTTGATGTGCAGGCATTTTTTATTACTAATCTTGAGCCTATGAAGTTCTGGGAGTTTCTCTCGCTTTTGTTGGAAGGTCTTGGATATCAAAGGTACAATGAGTTGTTTTTCTAATGTTGACTTTTATATGTTTGTCTATCTTTCTTGTATAATTGATATTTGATATTCTCTGGTATATTTGCTCCTTTTGGCTTGCTTCTTTATTTACTACTAGAAGCAACAAGAGCTATTTATAGTTCTTTATTGCTGGTTTACCGTTTACATCTCTTGTGCTGTTAACCAAGACAGAGAAATCCTTGCTTCAATTGTAGGCCATCCATCAGACTTCCTGTCAATTTGGTGCAATACATCCTCTCAGTTTTAAGGTGGTCACATGAAAAGTTTGGGCCCAAATATCTCAGTTATCCTTTATTAGTTCATTTTTTTCAGTTAGCATCACACACCAGAACTTTCAACTGCACAGCAGCTCGGCAAGAAATTGGATACTCACCAATAGTCTCCCTTGAGGTATAAATTGTCTCCCCTTTTCTTTCCTTACTTCTTTAAATTTGTTATTGTGCACATTTCATGTATTCTTGTTCTTTTCCATGTAAACTATTATGGACAACTCAGTTGTATGGGGTATAACTATGTGGCAGCCTTTAAAGAGGCAAAATGTGATGCAGTAAATGAAAATTCATTACAGGAGAAAGGCTGCATCCTTTTTTGTACTTCTCAAATATACAAATATTTTATATAATGTTATTGTTTTCATTAATTTCACTTTAAGGCATTAATTTAAGATGAATTCTTTTGTTGAGACCAAAAAAGATGGATTATTAGAATTTATTGATTTTCTTTTCTTTTTTTTGAAAAATTGGTATACAACAAGTGACTTGTGAATTCTGCAAACGGTATATTGTACCTTATTAACCAGTAGCAGTCACTTTCTTCAAGACTGTGCCAAACAGAGTAAAATGTTCTTTCTGGTAGTGTTCATATATGGTATAGAATTTCTTACTCTTTAGACTTGCTCCTACATTCACTAATATTGGATAATACAGGAAGGCGTCACATTAACTATAGAATCATTCTCTCATTTAGCCAGAGACTCATCTTTTTCAACATGCTGTGGTTCCACTGAACAGTCAAAAGTAGATCAGCTGCTTGGGGGTGGGAAAGGTTGGAACATAATGCTTTCTCATGTCTTACAATTTTATTATACACCAATGGAGGTTTTCTCTCTTATGTTCGCTTTCCTGAAAGCAACTGTTTGAGTAAATGGAATGACTTGGAGCACATTGATACTTGATAGGAATAGGCTTTTATACCTTATTGCATGGATCTATGGCCTATCATGTTAAAAAAGTAGCTCTTAGCCAGCAAATTAAGTTAAACCTGGCATCAGTACATGGGTACCACCCCTAACAGTAAATACCATGCTTGGATACTTGTGAGTTGTGGTAGACATTTGCAATTTTTTGTTTAATTTAGGGCATGCTCTATTGTAAAGTTTTGGAATGATAATTACTCTAGACTCTGATGGAATTATGGTTCAACAAAAATGTGGGAGCACAAAATTTTCACACTCCAAACTAAATTTTTCTCCTCTACTTAGCATGGAAGTTGGGTGAAAAGTCTGTTATCTCTTACTCCCCTCCATATTTTCTACCTTCTCTGCCCAGCATACCTTCAACACACATCATTAGTATATTTTTCTGTTACTGGTTCTATATCCGTACTAACTAATGCTTGAAATATAGTTTCTTTAGGTCATTAATATGATAAACTCCAAATTGAATTGCAAACGTATTTACTTTATCATTTGAGAATCAATTCTGGACAATACAGGTTGAGATAATCACATAAACTGTTTGTTGATACTTGATACATATGCTAACTATTCTGAATCATCCTTGGCAACATTTTTTTTAAAGCCAAAATAATGTTTATATTTATTGTTTCAGTGGCTTCCGTGTTGTTGTGGAGAGACGAGAAGATATCCTTTACATGCTTCATCATGGCGGTTTTGTTATTTTACTGGTTTTTCCTTTCCGGAAGAACTTTTGTATCATCTGCTGCCACACTTTTGCTGTTTGTCCCCTTTCTTCTCATTGGATACAGTATTCTACCGTCAAAGCTGTAAGTGCATTCTCGTAGAGACTGTGGCTCTTTATATTTCTGGTTCTTGAAAAAATTTTGGATACTTCGTGTCTCTTCCAATCATCAGGAATTGTATAGCAAAATATATATTTTTTTTCAATGAAAGGCTGTTCTCTGTTGTGATGGTTCAGCAGTTGTCCTCCCTCTGTTTTCATTGTTCTGGTTACATCTTTGGCATGACTATTTTTTGTTGTAGTTATGATTTGTTTGATTCATTAAATTATTTTGAGAGATATGGTATATATCTCAGCATAAAGACGTAGGCTATTCATGTCCAACCACAAGTCAGTGTCAAGTATAATAGTTGAGTCATATTTCTACTTTTATCGTACTTTTGAAAACTGTCTTGGGGATTTCGGTCTTATTAGCAACTTATACCTTCATAGGTCAATGGAAAAGGAAATTTTCTTAAAGGACTAACTATGTGACACGTTGTGACAGATTAGGGATCCGTTTAAATAGCATACCAATGTCTTGTTTCAAGTCTGATTCAGAAATGAAAGCTTCGGTTGTATCTACACTGCATCAGTGGAACAAGGGTTTCAAAACTATCAGAAGACTTGGCCAAGGGGATGATTGGCCTACATTCTTAAAGGTAAACACTCTGGCCAAGATAATTGCTTCCTTTCTTGTTCTAATTCGATTTAATGTGAAGTTTTTTCCTTTTCTGAATATGTGATGTTTATGTGAGCATTATTTGTTTATTGAGGATGCATGTACTATATGTTGTCTGGATCAATGTTTTGGGTTTTGGAACAGTAAGTTCCAATTTTCTGTATCTTCTAAGTTCGTTTGCATGACACCATTTTGCATTTGTGTCACATGCTCCTTAATGACTCGGAATCTTTCCTTCATGTGATATTTTTTAATCAATGCAGGTTGCTGGCTCTCTTTACTTTCTGAAGCTCATCGTAACAAAACACATGTTGACAATGTTTATAGCGACAGGTATGGAATTGTTTTTGGCCATTGCCGAATGTTTCTGATGGTCTCTAGAGAGCTGTTGTTTTTACAGTCTAAATTGTTATGTAGGTCTGGTCTTCGCATTCACGGCATTTTATTTCTACGAGCAGTATCAACCAGAACTTGACGCGTTAACAGATATTCTGTTCAGCCAACTGAAAGAGCTCATGATATATTTGATTAGCATTTTGCGAGCATCCTTATCACGGTTTCTGGGTGGCAAATTTCAGCCTTACAATGGACCAGTAAGGGTAAAGGGAATGAGATAGCCAAATGAGTTTTGTTAGCTATCTATTACTTACAAACAGTGTTGTGTCCCCTAACAGAGAAAAAGATGGCAGAGATATACACATCTTTAGGAATGGCCCTCTCTATCTCTTTAATTTTATGTAAACACAATTGAATTTGGGAGCTAGGTTGGAAATGTTGGAGCTGTT
Source organism: Aeschynomene evenia (assembly GCA_013621005.1). Classification (NCBI taxonomy): domain Eukaryota; kingdom Viridiplantae; phylum Streptophyta; class Magnoliopsida; order Fabales; family Fabaceae; genus Aeschynomene; species Aeschynomene evenia. The sequence goes on along the minus strand of CM024266.1, from coordinate 31,839,115 downwards.
TGACATTATTGTGGTAATTTTTTGTTTAGTGTTGCAAGTGTCACTTTAGATATAAAATTTGTAAACTAAATATAAACCATTCAAAGCTTTGCATAGTATAATGATTAATTTTAGTATTTTATTTTTATCATTGAATTTGAAACTTGTGACATACTATACTTCATGTGGCTGTTAGAATAATACAACTGACTGATAGAGATGGGTAGAATATCTCAACTGAAGATTGCATGATGGAGACTTTTGAAAGGCATAGAGTTTAGCCAACAATGCTTTTAATTTGCCTTGGAAAGAGGAACATGTTTTAGACCACTTTGCAAATGAGTCTTGTGTCATGTGGTCAATTTCTCCCCTTCAATTTTATTTGTGATATCCACCAAGAACCAACCATATAATGAATCACTAGAATTTTGCATGACTGGTTCGGGGTTAACAAAAAGTAAATTTATTTAGGGTGTTTTGTTTAGAAATTTAATTTTCATCCACTGACAGTGTACTATTTTTTTACATAGTCATTCAATCATGTGTTGTCATGTCAGTCATGATTGTGTTTTCTCTCTCTCACTACTACCTGAAAAGTCATATAAACAGAGCATTTTGATTGGACGACAATGTATTAAAATTAAACTCTTTGTTTAGTTATAGGGTAAAAATGGAGATAGAATTTTCTCCTTAACCAAACATATATGTAATCTTAACAATTTTCATTTCAACACTTTAATATTCAAAAGATTAAATACATATATTTTAGTTTTCCAACTATTTTATGTTGCAACATCTTAATTCCTTAACAATTAGCAAATCATATATAATATAAGATATAATAAAAGGGACTAATGTTACAAAGATTAATGTGCTAAAACAACAAATTCTCAACGACCAAAAAAATATGGCCCCAAGGTGATCGATTCATAGCTTCCACAACCCTCCTTGTCCTTTTTCTCTCAATCTTCTTCCATCATCTCCGGGGACGGATGCACATGTAAGCTTATGGGGGCATTTGCCCCACTGAATTTTCTTTTTTTAGTTTAAGTATATATAAATGTATATATTTTGTCCACATTGTATTATTAAAGTTGCCCCCACACTAAAAAAAATTTAAAAAACATCATCTTATATTTATATATAGTAACGATATAATATTTTCGTCCCCACTGTTAAAATATTTCTATCATGGTGGGTGAATAAACCTTACATCTTGATCTTCTTATAAAAAATTGCTTCAATATGAAAAATGAAACCGGGTCGGGTACCCGAAATATCCACAACATGTTAGAGCCCAATACTTACTCTCGAACCTTTTCAAATAAGGCCCATAGGCCCATTTTTGTCTTACTGGCGGTGACATTTTTTAAAATTATATAAAAAAACTGAACAAAGCCGCGATTCATATTTAACTGTACCCTCTCTCCTTTTCTCTCTCTATCTCTATCGATTTATTTTCTACTCTCTCTCTCCTAGGGTTTCCTCCTCCAAATCAAATTCGTTTTTCTTCTCTTCCGATAACAATGCCGCTTCCGGCGAAATCAACGAGACCGCTATCGGGAGGCGGCGCCGGCGCTAGAGATTCCGACGAGTTAGGTTCTCCGTCGAACAACCTTTGGGTTGGGAACCTGGCGCCGGACGTAACCGACGCCGATCTGATGGACCTGTTCGCTCAGTACGGCGCGCTTGACAGCGTGAATTCGTACTCGTCGCGTAGCTACGCTTTCGTGTACTTCAAGCGCGTGGAGGATGCCAAGGCCGCGAAGAACGCACTCCAAGGGTTCTCTCTCCGCGGCAATTCGCTGAAAATCGAATTTGCCAGACCGGTTTGTTCTCGTCATCTTTGTGCTCTCTTGTTAGGGTTCATCTATTCGTATTCTCGTTGCTTCGATAATAAGCACTCTGTTGTTGTTATTGATATTAAATTTGAATTACGTTTAAAATTTTCACATGCATGTGTTGATTTCTCAAATCGAATACCTAGTTTCCGCATTTATTTAACAAAGAAATATTTGAAAACTCGTTGTCGATTGGTGCGACTGGGAAACAATCTGTGTTGAGCCAAATCGCCGTTGCAATCGATTTAATTCCGTTAGGATTATTATTGCTTAAGCTAAACCATAGTAGTATTCATTGAACTAAATTAATTTACTACTCATGGTAAATACTTCTTCAATTTGTTATTAATTGGTGACCGAATTCTTAGCCCCCGAATTTCAACTGGTTTGGATTTTTCGATGTCATTCTTGACTTCTTTTTCTGCTGATTGATTGAATCTATAGTTCAAATAACATCGGACGTATTTTCAAGATTCCTAACTCAAACAAGGCTTATCACTATACCTAGATAACAGATTAGGAGAAAACATGGCATGTAAGGGGGGAAATCGAAAAAGAAACCATGGAGAAATGAATTTAGGGAGATTAATACACATAGGAATTTCTTTCAGAATTAGGTTAGGGAGATTAATAACGTTTCGCTCTCATCATCAATCTTTCAAACAAAGAAGAAAAATACTCCGATTTATTCATTTTTCCCCTTCCTATTCAACACCATGTGTGCAATCGATTAATCCTCTTCTGCAACATTCAGATATATTGTGAATTTGATCTGTAGCGAAACGAGGAGCATTCAAGGCTTCCTGTTTGTTTGTTGTGGTTTTTTTCTAAGACATTTGATAGGGAATTTAGCTGTAACCGTGATTGGCATTCAAATTACAAAGTTGCATCAATGAGGTAAAAGCACCCTCGTCTTCCTCTCTCTGCACGAGAAAAGTTAACAATCTTTTCTAACGACAGAATGAACTTGAACATCGAACAACTTGATCAAAAACATAATATAACTTTTCACGGTGGAAGTGCCAAATAGATGTAGCTTCCTCTGTTCTTCCGAAACCCTGGGAACATTGATCACAGCTGAAAAAGCTAAACGAAAATCAGATAGTCCACTCCACATTGCTATTTTTGATTTATACGAAAGAGGATATGAGGCCTAGAGTATTTGATGTAGCAGCCTGAGAATATAGGTCCAAACCTTATTATGTCCCTCTTGCAGCCGATAATAAATTCTAGCCTTTCAAATAAATTTAATATTAGCCGTCTTAACTCTTATGTAACGTGAATGAAAAACTGAAAAGAAAAATAAACTAACACTGGTGCTATATAATCATAGGATTGTATGACAGTAATTTTGAACAAATTACTCATGTCAGTCATAGTCTAAACTGCAATTCGCACTTGACTTGCTATGGATACGCTTTATACGTTAAACAACTGTTGCCTAAAGCACGGCATTCAACTTAAAGTGAGCGTTGAACATCCAAAATAGAGGAGCTAGTTAGAAACAAGAAAATTCTAAACTACAAAATATAAGCTAACTAAAAATTAAAATACATTTTCCCATTAGTAGTGCGGAGATTTTATGATTTTAGGATATATTTGTTTTTTTCTTGAAATGTCTTCACGTTGATGCTAAGATCTAAAATGGTCTAATGTGTGGTTAATGGAAAAAAATTGTTTTCAGGCAAGGCCTTGTAAACAGCTTTGGGTGGGTGGTATTAGCCCAGCTGTTACAAAGGAAGAATTGGAAGCTGAATTTCGTAAATTTGGTAAAATTGAGGATTTTAAGTTCTTCAGGGACAGAAATACTGCATGTGTTGAATTTTTCAATTTGGACGATGCTACTCAGGCAATGAAAGTCATGAATGGGATACGCTTAGGTGGCGATCATATTCGTGTAGACTTCCTTCGATCACATTCTATGAAAAGGGTAAGTTTATATTTTGTTTCCACTTCATTCTGGACGAGTTCTTCTTCACTGGATAGTTTTCTCATGCACCTATCGAGTTTTTCCCTTATTTGTTTGCTTTATTCTCTTGTAGCTAATGTTTCCTTTGCCGATTGCTGTAGGATCAGTTGCCTGATTATGGGCACTTTCAAGGAAGGAACTTCGGGCCTACTGATTCCTACACTGGACAGAAAAGACCGCTGGTGAGGGTTCTATCATTGAATTGAAACTGTGTTACTCATCCTTTAGCTTTTGGATGTGTGTCAAGTATTTAGGGACACATTACTTTGTTATGAATTGTGTGCACATGTGAGCACATTGGTTGATGTTCTCTCTTTACCTGTAACTTTTGAACTTTATCATGTTCCTTATAAATATTTATTCTTGTCCCAACAGCATTCACAACCTTCAATGGGGAGGAAAGGTGATGGTCAACCTAGTAATATTTTGTGGATAGGCTATCCTCCGGCTGTGCAGATTGACGAGCAAATGCTCCACAATGCCATGATTTTATTTGGTGAAATTGAGAGAATCAAGAGCTTTCCTTCAAGGAACTATTCATTTGTTGAATTTAGAAGTGTTGATGAAGCTCGGCGTGCAAAAGAGGGCCTTCAAGGACGCCTTTTTAATGATCCTCGAATAACGATTATGTATTCAAGCAGTGAGGTGGTATATGGAAAAGATTATCCTGGAAATAATGGGCCAAGAGGTGATATTTTCCTGAATGAGCATCCGTTTCGACCATTACAAATGGATGCTTATGGTCATAGTCGCCCAATGGTTCCAAATAACTTCCCTGGACAGTTACCACCTGGTGGTATTATTGGATCAAATGCATCAATGAGGCCTTTTGGTCCTCAAGGTAGTCTTGATCCTCTGATTTCTGGCCCCGAGTTTAATGAGATGGGCGCTCTCCAGAAATTTCAGGATGGTAGCTCCAAGGGCAACATGGGTCCAAACTGGAAAAGGCCATCTCCTCCTGCACCAGGGAAGCTTCCTCCTTCTCCAGCATCAGGGATTAGGCTTCCTCCAAGATCAGCCTCTGGTGCATGGGATGTACTAGACATAAACCATGTTCCAAGAGATTCTAAACGTATGAGGATAGATGGAACTTTACCTGTTGACGATGCTCCATATCCTTTAAGGAATATAGATGATCGTGGATTAGGTGTAGAGCAAACATATGGAGTACATGGTTCTGCACAACCTGAAGCTGATCATATATGGCGTGGAATCATTGCAAAAGGAGGAACTCCTGTTTGTCATGCTAGATGTGTCCCTATTGGGAAAGGGTTAGCGACTGAGCTGTGAGTATAACTTTATCTGTTTTAATGTCTCTATTGAGTTTTGCAAATGTGGAAGGGGAAGAAAGTAATTACCACTCCTGTTTTCGGTTTTTATTTTGGTTAAGAAGCTATACTGACTTGTACGGTTGTACCCCTTCTGAAGTTTACTAGTTTTGGTGCTGTTATTAAAGTTTGTTTTATTCTTTTGTTGCAGTCCTGATGTTGTTGATTGCTCAGCTAGAACGGGATTGGATATACTCACAAAGCACTATGCTGATGCAATTGGTTTTGACATTGTTTTCTTTCTGCCTGATAGCGAAGATGATTTTGCTTCATATACTGAATTCCTTCGCTATCTTAGTGCAAAAAATCGTGCTGGTGTTGCCAAATTTGCTGATAACACCACCTTGTTCTTGGTACCTCCTTCTGATTTCCTGACAAAAGTTTTGAAGGTCACGGGACCAGAACGTCTATATGGTGTGGTTCTTAAGTTTCCACCGGCACCAAGTAGCGCACCAGGGCAACAATCATCGCATTTGCCTATACCGTCATCTCAGTATATGCAGCAGATTCCTCATTCACAAGCTGAGTATGGTTTGATTCCTTCAAAGGATGAACCGGTCTTGCCAATGGATTACAACAGATTGTTGCACGAGGAGTCTAAGTTTCCTCCTAAACCAGGTTATCCAACTTCAAGTGGTCCCCCTTCAGTTCAAGCTGGGCCTCCAGATTATGCTCCTAGTACTACTGCTTCCATGTCTCAAGCTGGGGTTGCATTGACACCTGAGCTTATTGCAGCTTTAACTACTTTAATTCCTGCAACTACACAATCAGCTACAACTGATGGTGCCAAGTCAGCAGTAGGCTCCTCAGCTGTGAAGCCTCCATTTCCTCCTGTTGCACCCAATGATGGTAACCAATCTCATTTATGGAAACAGGACCACCAAATTGCTGATCAGTCCATTCACCCTCCTCAACAGTTGGGGAGTATGTATAACATTCAGAATGCTCACTATCAGCCTTATCCACCACCATCTGTGCCTGGCCATCCTTCTCAGGTGGTGTCTGGCAGTTCTCATATGGACACTGCTGTTGGCCTGCAGCAGCAGGGTGCTGTTCCACCTAGACAGATGAATAATTTCATGATGCCTTCTCAAAGTGGGCAGGTAGCTGCACCCCACCATGTCAGTCAGCAGTATCAGGTTGAAGTCTCCCCCAACACTCAGAAAGGCTATGGTCTGGTGCCAGGAACAGATGCCTCTGTTTTATACAATTCTCAGGCTTACCAGCAACCAAATAATTCTATGGTTTCGTCTAATCAAATTCAAAGCGCTAATCCTTCACAGCAACAAAGTGCCATGCCTTATACAGTGGACCAAGTAAACGCAGATCCTTCCAGTCAGCAACTTCCTCTCTTTGGAGTTGGTCAGGGCACATCAGAAGTTGAGGCTGATAAGAACCAGAGATACCAGTCAACGTTACAGTTTGCTGCCAATCTTCTCCTCCAAATACAGCAGCAGCAACAGCAAGCACCAGGAGGACATGGGCCGGGATTTCAACAATGAGAACTGTAATCCGTAAGTATCTCATGACTAATTCTTTGAAAAATCGAAGTTCTATATACCATCTCTGCCATTTACTAACCTTGTCTGAATAGTTGATTCACATTTGTATTCTGATCATATTTTCTTTCTGCTAACATCTATGTCATAGATTTAGAACTTTATGGCTTAGTTGCTAATGGCAATATAAATTTGTGGGTTCTTAACCTGAAGTCCTGAAAACCATACAATCACATGGAAAATATTCCTTATGTTTACTTGCTGAGACAATTAGGCTCATGTAGACAATTGTTTGTGTCTGGAACACTTGTGGTCCAAAGTTTTTGTGCGGAGGATCTTGGAACAGGTTACTTGTAGGCTTGTAGCACAATGTGTGGTTAGTGGTTACACCAGGTGGTTCCATTGATACTGCTAGATAACAATTATTAGTTGGTTGACTAGATACTAGAACTATTTTTGGGATTAGTCGAGGCAATTTGTTGGTTCAAATATTTAATTTTTGAGCAGTGGATGGAAGTATGGAATGGGAAGTGGACTCTCTCCTTTGCCAATGACATAATGTTTTAGGTGAGAGCAATAAGTCGGTTTGCACATGGCAGTCAATTCATCACAGATAATGGGGAGAAGTGGCTGCTTAGTTTTGAAACCCATTTGATTGATAGAATTAATCTTTTGGTTATTTGGTCGTTGAGGGTAGATAAATTGCTTATGATCTATATTAATAATTCTCCAAAATTAGTATGTCTATGGCATTTGTTTGGCTATATCTTTTGCCACTTACTGTCTCATTTTCTCTGCCTCTGATCTCATGTCATAATGTTTCTTTTTGTTTTGTTATTGATATAGCATTCAATCTTGGTTGAATGTGTTAATATATACAAATATTGTGTCATAAAAACTTGGTGTATTGTGCTGCATTTGCATGGTAATAACTTATTTTCATTGAAGTGTTGTATCCCATCATTTTTTAGTTGTAGGGCTGGGAACTCTTCTCTCCTTTTTCTAGGAAAGGTAGTTTTTATTGTGAGGTAATTTTGCACTATGTAAGGGATTTTGAATGTGCTTATAAAAGATTATATGAAGATTGAATTTGTAAATTTAGAGTAATATACGCTTACTACTTACCCATAACCATGGATGTGTTAACTGAATGTACAATTTGGTACCAAATGCCAATCGTGGTTTCCTACTAACTTTTCGCATGTTTTCTTCGTGATCACACCACTACTCAGATTGCATAAAAATTACCAATTCTGATTTGATCTATGAAAATCGTAGTAATATGAAGATTAATGCCCTCAAGATCTTGACATCGAATGAAGTTCAACTGTGAATCTTAAATCTAATCAGTCCACCAACATGGTTTAGGTATTTACTTTTTCTAAACTGACCAGTAGCTTATGAAATTTTGGATAGCAAACTTTTGCTGCAAACTTAGTCCTAAACCCTAACTAGTTTAACACGTCTCTTCAGTTGTTCACTGTTGCAACTAGTGTCCTTGGCATGTCCTTGCTTGACTTACTTACACTGTAAAAATGGCCAACTTGAACTATTAAGACTTGCATCTTTCCTTAAGTACAAGCACCTGGTTAATGCATCGAAAGCACGTTGGGAATTATTATCATTATAGTGCTTGCAGACACACATTTGTTTGCATTATAATGAATTGTTCCATCAACCCTGATGGCTTTGTTTGAGGAGAGAGATATTGGAACAGAAGAGAGCCAGATTTCGTGGGTTCAGTGAAGTCCACTTATAATGAATAGTGTTTAGTTGTGAAGTCCATTTAATAAGATGATGGGTAAAGAAGAACATTAAAATGAAATTGAATGACAGTTACACAATTCAGGTATATATATATATGATTGCTCCTTGAATATATGCTTTTCCTGCTAAATATCTGAGCAAGTTCAATGTGATTAAAATTTTGAGGATGGTACTGGTTAATAGTATTAACAATGCTCTATACACATTACCTCACATTTACACATTGCCCACCACTTACTTCAGAACAACCTTATGCACCTAAAAGCGCTTTTAATATTTGAATCACTTACTTAGTACATTGCTGTTGAAAATGCTAAGTGCCTTCATTGATCCCACACTTAGCAACTTCTTTACTTTTTCTTTTTTGGTTGCCAATGGTAGTAAGTTCGCAGCAAATGAAATCCATGTTTGATTATGCTATAATATAATCAATGATCTGTTAATACTAACCGCTAGCTATATGAGATGATTCTACGTGTCCCAACCCCTTTTCTTTTTAGTATTATTACTTTACGGCAAAGCTAGTTTCTGCGCAACGAGATTATAAACATGCTAACTATTTTTTACAGGTTTGCAAAATCTTCGTATCACTCGTGTCGTTTATTTTCTTCTCTTGTTGGACGCGTAGGTACAATTCCATGTTCGCTTCACGCCAAGGTGACCACGCTGACGTCTTCCCGAACCATTGGTAGCAAATTTTTGTTTTCTTTTGTTTGTTCAAAGCTCGCTAGCAATTTCAAAGTTGAAGTTATCAGTCACTATATAAATGGAATCATCATCTCTTTCCTGTTTTTAACTCACCAAGGCGATAAGGTTTTGTTTGGCTCTTTCTGCTGAATGTATATAATAATTTTGCATATCAGATCTTGTTTCCATCTGAATATAAGCTTTCATGTTTTTACCTCAAAAAGTTCGTCGAATTATTTTTACTTTCTGGGTCGAATCGTTATTGTTTCTTTGCTACGTCGACAAGAGTGTGTTTTTGCCGAGTTAGTATCAGATAGGTTCAAAATGGCCATAATCTTTGATCTTATTATGGCTATTGGATACTTCTCGTGTTATATCTTATCACTAATCATAAGTTATAATTAAGCGTTGGCGGCATTTAAGAAGGATTAAAACGTAAGGATATACTATAATTTACATTATTCGACCTAATCAATTATTTGACTTCAAGTTCTGTTTTACCTCTGTAAGTGACTTGAAGTTTTTTTTCTTTCAATCGTCTAATACTTTCTTTAAAAAAGTAATGCCAATTTTTGGAGTCTTATAAGGTGTTTTGCATTTGTTATCTCAAAGAATATAAAGATAAAGATTATAGTTTTTGAAATATTACATTGAGTTTAATTTTGATACATTTTAAAAATAAAGACTATAGTCTTTAAAATAATTAATCACATGATTTTTTTAGATATAGTAGAAATTGAAGACAATATACTTTAAAATTTGAGATTTCAATCTTTTATCTATTTATTCTAAAATAAAAATTATAGGTTTTAAAATATTGAGTTATATGAATTTTTTACATATAGTAGAAATTGAAGGCTATACACTTTAAAATGTAAATTTTCACAATTTATTTTGTTGTATTGTAAAATAAAGATTAAAGCCTTTCAAATATTGAATCACTTGAATTTTTCACATATAATAAAAATTGAAGGCTATATACTTTAAAATGTGAGATTTCATATTTTTTTTATACATTACAAAATAAAATTGTAATCTTTAAAATATTGAATCACTTGAATTTTTCACGCATATTATAAATTGAAGGCTATATACTTTAAAATGTGAGATTTTACTTTTTTTTATACACTACAAAATAAAGATTATAGTCTTGAAAATATTGAATCACTTGAATTTTTCACACATAGTATAAATCGAAGACTATATATTTTAAGCGTTTAATTACTATACTCTGACATTGAACCACATGAAATTTTCATATATTATAGAAATTGAAGGCTATATACTTTAAAATGAGAGAATTCATAATTTTTTTAGTTGTATTATAAAATAAAGACTATAGACTTAAAAATAGTGAATTATATGGAATTTCTACATATAGTAGAAATTGTACTTTGAAATGTGATATTTCATAATATTTTTCATTTTATTATAAAATTAAGACTATAGCCTATAAAATATTGAATCACTTGAATTTTTTACATATAGTAGAAATTTAAATCTATATACTTTAAAACGTGAGATTTCACTTTTTTATTGATACACGACAAAATAAAGGCTATAGCCTTTCAAATATTGAGTCATGTGAATTTTTTACAAATAGTAGAAATTGAAGGTTATATACTTTAAAGTGTGAATTTTCACAATTTTTTGGGCATATTATAAAATAAAGGCTATACCCTTTAAAATATTGAATCACATAAATTTTTCACATATAGTAGAAATTGAAGGCTATATACTTTAAAATGTGAGATTTCACTAATTTTTTGGATACACTACAAAATAAAGACTACAACTTTTAAAATATTGAAACACTTGAATTTTTCACATATAGTAGAAATTGAAGGCTATATACTTTAAAATATGAGATTTCACTTTTTTTTTATACACTACATAATAAATACTATAGCCTTTAAAATATTGAATCACGTGAATTTATCACATATAATAGAAATTGAAGGCTATATAGTTTAAAATGTGAATTTCACAAATTTTTTGGTTATATTATAAAATAAAGACTATATGGTTTAAAATATTGAATCACTTGAATTTTTCATATACAGTAGAAATTGAAGGTCGTATACTTTAAAATGTGAGATTTCTCTATTTTTTTGATACACTACAAAATAAATATTGTATCTTTTAAAATATTGAATCACACGAATTTAAAATATTTTTTTTGTTTTATTATATAATAAAAATTATAGACTTTAAAATATTGAGTTATATAAAATTTCCACATATATAATAGAAATTGAAAACTATATACTTTAAAATGATTGAATTCACAATTTTTTTTATTGTAAAATAAATACTATAGACTTTAAAATAGTAAATTAAATAAATTTTTTTATATAATATAAATTAAAAATTATATACTTTAACATAACATGGGAGATTTTCTTATTTTATATACACTACTTGCAATTTTTAATATATAGATAAATAATTAATGCAAAAAATAGATAATTAACTGGAGCATATTGGGTCAGAGGTGTATCTTTGGTTGTGAAATGAAGAAAGAAAAAATAATAAAAAATGAGTTTTTTCCGGTTTTGTGGCATTGCTATTTGGTTTCGGTTTCACGAGCAGAGTTTTTTCAGACAGTACAAACAATACTAGACTGCTTCTACATACTCCGATTCCGATCCAAGAAGGAGCAAAAGAATCACATTTATTCGTTCGTTCTCACAAGAAAATGGGTTTGGAATCGGTCGGTGATTTGGCCATTAACGTGATTCTCAAGAAGCTCTCACCCGAAGACGTTGCTAGTGTCGCCTGTGTCAACAAGATGCTACGCTCTTCGGCTTCCGAAGAACCCATTTGGATCAATTTCTGCTCCGATGAACTCTGTCTTTCTCAACCCGTTGATCCTCTCGGAAACCCTATCCCTTCCTTCAAGGTTTCTTTTTTTTTTTTACCCCCTTTTTTCATTCTTAATTTTTGCTGTCATTTTTCGATTTTCCGATGTAATTATGTGAAAAAGGGAGTTTTTTTTTTTTTTTTTTGCTGATGTTGATACCCAAGATTTTACTTTTGGGATTAATCTTGGTGGGTCATGTAGTAAAGTTGTCAATGTTTCACTGTTTGAGTTTTGTGAATGAAAATAAATACCGGAGAAAGGTAAAATTTATGGTTTTCTTCACAAAATTTTGTAAATATAAAAAGCACAGATTGGAAACAGTATACAAATAGATTTAGTTGGTTTGAGATTGTTTTCGCTCAGACAACATCTCTGGTTTGGGTATTGTGAATGGTAAAAGAAAGTGTGGGGAAAGTTGATTAGTGAGTTTAGTATACATCAGATAGCCATAGTGGTGATTTGGACTAAAGAAGAAAATTGTCAATTTTCAGTTTTGTTTTGTTCCTACATCTTTCAATTTCAAGCACAATTTGGGGTCATGATATGCTGGTTTTCTTTTGTATTATTCCACCTTGTGATTTGAAATGGATAGGTAGACCCTGAACAACTTTACTCAGTTGACTGGGTCCAAATATTAAACATGCTACAATCTCTGTCTATGCTAGACAACTTGTGTAGTGCCTAGTGTTCAAGATATTTTTTTTAGTGTGTAAATTTATAATTTTTTTGTGCCTGCTGGAAATTAAGACTGTTACTGTGATTGTGTGCAGGAGGCTTATAAATCATGGCGAGAGGCTTTTGGTATGTATCCTTGGCCCCTTGTTAAGCGTGTTAAGAGATGCTGGGACAGAATAACGAGTTGGCTGTCCGATAACTTCCCCGAAGCTGGGGAAACTCTTTGTAAAGGTGCATCAGAAGCTGAGATTCAAGAGTTGGAGACTGCCTTGAAAGTGAAGCTGCCACTTCCTACTAGGATTCTTTATCGCTTTCATAATGGGCAAGATGTTCCAAAGGAAAATCTAACAGCTAGTACATTTGGCGGTTCTTTGGGCATAATTGGTGGTTACTCTTTCTATACTCATTACGTGAATGTGTGTCTATTACCAATAAGTGCGGTAATCCGAGATACTCAGCAATTTACAAGGGAATTTGGCTTTTTCAGGAGATCTAAGTATATTCTTGTGGCTGCTTCCATCGCATACAGTGAAAAGTTGTTTTTCCTCAACTGCACCAATGGTCAACTGTATACTGGAACGAGGAATTTTGTTGATGGAGAAGAAATGGTTCCTTGTGTACCCCATGATCTTATTAAATTCGGCCATGGGTTGAATAGTGAACAGCAACAAGATGCCATGCTTTTATGGTTAGAAGAACATGGTCGCCGTTTACAAAATGGATTTATCAAACTTCATGAAGAACAAAATGGCAGAGCTATTACCCATTTCCCAGAAGAACCCCCACTCTGTTCAACGGCTGTAACTAATGGGGTGCAGGTAGGAGAGTGCTCACTGCATACTACCCTTCATACTTGCTTTTTTGACTCTATATCTTAGGGCATTAAAATAGAGAACAGGTAGTAATACTTGATGCAGTTTTCTGAGTTATATTGGAAATATTGAATATATATTATCATCATCATCATATCATACAAACATTGGCATGTCATAAACTTTTGTGAATTTTTACAATTTATTTCACGTCATGGTTTCTAAGATCTTCAGTTAAAAGTTTATTTTTATTTTTATTTTTATTATTATTATTATTATTATTAGAGTAATGCTACATGTACACCATAAAATCAGTCACCATGTGTAATAATCCAACATTTTAAAACTAATAATCCAACTTTTATTATTATACATTCAACATTTTTAAAAGTTGGATTACTAGTTTCAAAATGTTGGATTATTACATATGGTGGCTGATTTTATAGTGTACACAAATCATTTATCTTATTATTATTATTGCTGTTGTTGGGGATGGGGGTGGGGAGTTTTTAACTTTTTATGCAATGAGGTTTTTACTGAGGATGGTGACTTTTGCCCATGGGTAGTGCATGGAATATTGACTTATCTATTCTCATGATTACTGTGTGAGGGCTTTTACTGATCTTCACTTTTTTCTATTTCTTATGATTCATCTTAATGTGAAAACTGATAAATATTGTTTATTTCTTGAGGTTCGTGCTTCTGCACTGTTTATCCCCGAGCTGTCTGATATTAGAGATGATGATGAAAAGTACCTATTTGCTTATTCAATCCGCTTGTCCCTTGACCATCAAGGATGCATCATCAATGGAATGTCCTTCAGCTCATGCCAGCTTCATTGGAGGCACTGGATCATCCGTGCCAATGATGATGTAGTGTCTGATGTTAATGGAGAAGCTGTCATAGGGAAGGTATGCATTCAGCATTCTCTTTATTTTTGTTGTGTGTTTATTTTTAATATTGCACTATGTATTTCTTACACTTGTACTGTAGTCTGATACATGTGTGGCTGCTTGATCATGTGATCTTTTATAATTGCTTCAATTGTCCTGAAATGCCAGAAAAAGAGATTTAGTTCAGTAGTAGAAAGTTCTAATGCCTGGGTATGTATAATTTTGTTGCATAATATGGTCAAATTATTAATTTCTGTGATATTTCTTTGCAGTTTCCACTTTTGTGTCCAGGTGATGAAGAATTTGTTTATCAGAGTTGCTCACCTATACCAACATCATCAGGTTCAGTCGAAGGTTCTTTTACATTTGTACCTGGCAGGTATGCATTTGCCTCCTTTTGATTATTGTTCGCGAAAGTGATTTCAATATGTTTGGTAATGTAGGGATCTGTGAATTATGGGTTGAGGGATTTGCTATGATGAATTCACATCAACTTTATTCTTCATGATTTGGGGTTACCTGTTAAAACTTGTGGGCTGAATCTCTGATAGCAACTGTTTAGGGACTTCAGAAAGCCTTAGTAGGTTTCACCTTAAGAAAACAATGAAAGATAAGAAAAGTAGGTTTTGCATGATTTACACCATCCCACGAAATCATCAATGAAATTTCGAGGTCTTTCATGCGAATGCGCTCGTGCCTGTGCCCAATGCTACCTCAGCACCCAATTTGGGGCATGCTAGTAGATTGATTTAGTGCCAATTCAGTTGTTAGTTCATAATGAGCTAATAATGTTTGTTTCTATGTCTGATTTCAGATTGACAGAACCAAAAGGAGCCCCTTTCCTAGTTACAGTGGCACGCTTCCCGCTGCAGCTTCCAGACTATGTGTTCTGATTTGCATTCTATTAAGGATGGGCTATGAATTTCTCTAAGTAGCCATTTCAGCTATGGAATATTGTTTGTTTGTTTGTTAAGTTTTGATGTATAAAGTAAGTTACTCTGTAGGTGTGAGTTGCTTTGCGAGGTTGTGACAATTTCACTTGTTATGTGTCTCTATACCTCTATCTATCTATCTATCTATCTATCTATCTATCTATCTATCTATCTTAGGCATGGGAATAGGTTAGACCAGGTCAAACTTTATCTTTAATAGGTCAAAGTTTGTATCATCAAAACTAAGCCTGACTTGTGATCTGCTATAGACTACTTTTTAAGCCTGGTCTGAAGCATGTCAGAAAGCCTTTTAATTGTGAAACATGTCACATGCTAATTAGTCTATATACAGTTCACAGGCTAACATGTTGAACATGCCTACGCCTATAAACAAAAAAAATCAAGACATTCACTAATATGACTAATAAATTCAGGTTTTATAGGCTTTTTACAAAGCTTAGGCCTGACCTGTTAAAGATAATAGACTTTTAAATAGGCATGGACCTGACATTTTTTTAAATCAGGCCAGGTTAGGCCGATCACAGGCCAAACCGAAGGGTCCTGACAGGTCGTCTGACATTTTTCCATCCCTAATCTATCTATCAATAAGTAGTATACTTAATTTTGGATTTCTTTCTAACATTGTTGATTTGTCTCTCACAATTTTCAACCCTTCATTTCTTCATTTCTTGTACAAAATAGGAGATTTAATTATTCTGGAGGTCTCATAGTTTTACTTGATTCCTAATTAGGTTCCTATTGTTTAGAAGTTTTTGATCATGTTCCTACGTTACAGAAAAATAATAGAGGCATAATAGAAATAAAAATATTTGACATAACACAGATTTGATTAAAAAATTATAAATTTATAAGAAATTTTAGGATCATAAATCGACAAATTAATAAACCTTTATTTTAGTGATGCTTATTTAGTATTTACCATTTTGTGCTATTAAGGAGATATGGTGTGGTAGTGTATGTGGTTTAGAGAATGTGTTCATGTTAAATGCAAAAGAAAAGTCACAAAATCAGATTTATTGAGCATCTGCATTTGTTCTCAAATATAAGTGGATGTTTTATTCTCGTACTAGAAAAAAAAAAAAAAACAAGAAGTGTTATTCCTGATAAGGCACGATTCAAAAGGGCTTTTTCTGTTCTCCTTTTGATTAATTAATGTAAAATGTGCTTAATAATGTTATCACTTTTATGAACAGCGAATTTAACATGAAAGAATCATGTATTAAAATAGAGTTTAGTTTTAATGTATTATCAGTATAAAAAATTTTATACTGCAAATTAATTATGTATTATCATGTTAATAAAAAAGTTTAATTTAATCACCTACTAGTTAAAATTTCTCATAATCTGATTCATATAATTAGGTAATAGTATAAAATTTTCTTTACATGGTGAATAAAAATAGAGTTTGATTTTGATGCACTAACAATGTTATCCAATCAAACACTCTGTTTGTATGACTTTTCAAGTAGTGAAGAGAGAGAAAATACAATTATGAATAATATGTCAACACATGATTCATATTATGATTTGTTTAAGGAAATTTTTAATTTAAAGCTATTAATTGAAAGCACCTACCATATGTTTTTCTAAAAGTAGATTTAAGTAGACATATTATTTGTTTGTTTAAAGAAAAAAATTAAACTCATTTACATTCTCAGTATTATTATATACATAGTATTTAATCTATTCTATATTTTCAATTCCGATCCTATAATTAGTATATTAACATCAAAAGGTCAAAAATACTATATCTATACATATCTACCAAAAAAGAAAAAGAAAATTCTATTTAAAGATATATACCAAAAATAAAAAATACTATATTTACATAGTCCTTTAATCTTTTTCAAAATTGGTAGCAATTAATTATAAATAATAATGGTAGTCAATAGCAATTAAGAAAGAGAGAGAAACACTCAGTACACACTACAACTATATAGCAGCTTCAGCTTTGGCTTCAAGAGTGTGTTTCAAGCTTTGCTTTTTCTTTGTCTTTGTTCTCTTCAGCAGATCTTGGTCTCTGTCACTGTCACTGTAATAATCCCATTTCCAAATTCTCTGTATTCCATTCCTATATGTATATGTATATATATATATATATATATATATATATATGCTCACATTTACATGCTATGTTATGAATCATACTTATGAACAACATTACTACATGTGCATTTGTCCATTCTCTTCACTTTTCCAACTCACAGATTCAATGTTACATTGCACATATCTCATTATATATATATATATATATATATATATATATAGTCTCTTCCATTATCAATTTTCATCATACCCTTGATTAGTTGAGTTTAGTCCTGTTTCTGTGTTGAAAATTCTGACTGTGTTCTGTTTGAAACTTTGCATCTTCCAAGTGCCACTTTCTTTGATATAAACAAAAAAAGTTGTTCCTTTTTTCTTTATATATATATATATATATATATTGCATTGCAGGCTCAAAGGTACAAACTTTTCTTACTTTAGAAAATGTTCTTGCTTTTTTTCTCTTTAACTGCCCCATGTTTTCAGTATGTGATGAATTGATTATGCATTGCTTAGCTTCTAATTTGGTTGTTCTATTGGTATTCATGATTTTTCCCTTGAATTGAAATTGAAGTTTTTATGATTACTAGGGTTTTGGAGTGATTCAATTGGGAAATTTTCATGAATAAGGACAAATCCCCTGTTCATGGTGGAGGTCTACCACCTCCACCTCCCTCTGGCTGTTTTTCCGGGTTCTCAGCCACTGCAACAACCCCATTTAATGTGAAATCAGAGTCACCATCTTCACCGGCACCATATCCTCTTCCGCCGGTTCCGGCTCCAACATCAAACTCTGCTAGCTTTAGTCTTGATATTAGCAGAATGCCTGATAACCCTCCAAGAAATCGAGGCCATAGGCGTGCTCATTCCGAGATTCTCACCTTGCCTGATGATATCAGCTCTGATAATGACCTTGGAATAGTTAGAGGAGTCGCCGGTGAGCCCCCATTATCCAATGATATGGAGGAAGATGTGCTGTCAATGTACCTTGATATGGATAAATTCAATCCACCGTCTTCTACATCCGGGTTTGAAATTGGCGAGGCGTCGGCTTCAGCACCGGCATTAGGATGCCCTGCCTCTTCTGCAGGCAACATTGTTGTAAATGCTAATGAAAGGCCTAGAGTTAGGCACCAGCATAGCATGTCCATGGATGGATCAACAACCATCAAAACTGAGATGCTAGTTTCCGGTTCAGAAGAAATCTCAGCATCTGATACCAGAAAGGCAATGTCAGCTGCAAAGCTTGCAGAACTCGCCTTAATCGATCCAAAGCGCGCGAAAAGGTATCATTTTTTACTAACCTACAAGGACAATAATTGTAATGAACTTAATAGTAGTATAGCTTTGGAAGTTGGAAGTACAATCACAGTTGTTTCTAGGTGAAATGGTTTCATGACATAGTATCAGAGTTTTCTGACGGTATATTGGCTTTTGTGTTTCTAGTCTATTGGATAACCTTAACCAATTTGTTTTTGCCTACATTTGAAAATTGGGTTTGGAGGATATGCTTCATTTATGTTGGAAATTTCTTCAAAAACTTTCAAATTGTGACTGATAATACTGCTTGATTGTGTAACAGAATTTGGGCAAATAGACAGTCTGCTGCGAGGTCGAAGGAAAGGAAGGCTCGCTACATTTTCGAGCTCGAAAAGAGGGCGCAGACATTGCAAACAGAAGCAACATCCTTGTCTGCACAATTATCTATCTTGCAGGTATATATTGTCACTCCTAGCTCATCATCTGCAACCAATAATGTAGTTTTCTGTTACTATGTCATGTTCTGATTGGAAATATATTATGAGAGATCATAGTAAATGCATTTTGATCTCTTATGAGCAGAGAGATGCAAGTGAAATGAATGCTGAGAACAACAAGCTGAGGTTGCGAGTGCAAACCATGGAGCAACAAGTTCAATTGCAAGATGGTAAGCAAAATTTACCTTTGTTGATAAAAATAGTTTTTACCTTGGTTCTTGCTGAGATAGAGATCCTATTAGCATGCATAATAGTACTAATGTGGCTACGTCAAATAAAATTTCAACTTCAATTTCAATTTACATTTTCAATCTAGCAAATGAAAAACTTAACTGATTATGGTACATGTTTGGGTTGTAGCATTGAACGATGCATTGAAAGAGGAAATTCAGAATCTGAGAGTAATGATAGGGCAAACTTTGCCAAATGGTGGAGGAGGGCAACAATTCCATCCCAATATTCATGCAATGCCAACTCTTTTAGCTGCACAACAGTTTCAGCAACTTCAAATCCGTTCCTTGATGCAACATAATCAGCTTCAGCAGCGCCAACGTCAGCTACAACAGCCGTTGCAGCAGCCGCAGCTGCAACCGCAGCCACAACAGCAGTTGCCGCAGCCGCAGCTGCCACCGCAGCCACAGCCGCAGCCGCAGCAAGAGCAACAGCTGCAGCAGCAACAACAAGAACAGTAGTATCAACACATAGGGGACCTCATTAGATGTTAAGCCCTGTTTGGTTGTGGTTTATAGTTTTTTTATTTTCGGAATTTTGTGAAGGAAGTACCGAATATAGTTAAAACTTAAAACAATACAAATCCTATTTTCAGCTTTTATTTCTTGTTTTCGGTGATTTCTTCACACAATACTGAAAGCAAAAAATATGAAAATTGAAAATAGAGAGTGAAAATGAAAATCAAATAGGTCATAATCCTTCTGCAACTTAGAATTCTAGGGATTGCATATTGTACTTCTCACATCCTTCACCTTTAGTTACATATTTCTTATACATGAACAATAGAAATAGTCCAAGTTAGATTTTAAGGATTATTTTCTAGGCTATGTGAAATGTAGTCTGTTGAAATTTTGGTTATGGACCTTAGATGCAGATTTATATTTTTTACATATAACTATTTTGGTGGATTGTTTTTGTGGGTAATTATATAGATAAGATGCATTTGGATGAGTCTATTTTTGATAGAATATAAAACCATTAATGAGTCTCAACCTAACAGCTTAAGCTTTTAGGTGAGATGGTTCCTTGACATGGTATCAGAGTCACGCTAGAAATAGTCCAAGACTAGATTTTACTTTTTTTTTCTAGAAACACTATAAAAGTAAAGACGATAGTCTTTAAAATATTGAATTTTATAATTTTTAAAATTTAGTAGAAATTAAAGGCTATAGGCTTTAAAAAGTGAGATTTCACTATTTTTCTAGAAAGTAAGTAAAGACTATAGTCTTTAAAATATTGAATTTCATAATTTTCGAAACTTTGTAGAAATTGAAAGTTATAGGCTTTAAAAAGTGAGATTTCACTATTATTCTAGAAACACTATAACAGTAATGACTATAGTCTTTAAAATATTGAATTTCATAATTTTTATAATTTGGTAGAAATTGAAGGCTATAGGCTTTTAAAAGTGAGATTTCACTATTTTTCTAAAAACACCATATCAGTGAAGAAAATAGTCTTATTTCATAATTTTCGAAACTTAGTAGAAAATGAAGGTTATAGGCTTTAAAAAGTGAAATTTTACAATTTTTCTAGAAACACTATAAAAGTAAACACTATAGTCTTTAAAATATTGAATTTCATAGTTTTTGAAATTTAGTAGAAATTGAAGGCTATAGGCTTTAAAAAGTGAGATTTCACTATTTTTCTAAAAACACTATAACAGTAAAGACTATACTCTTTAAAATATTGAATTTCATAATTTTTAAAATTTAGTAGAAATTGAAGGCTATAGGTTTTAAAAATTGAGATTTCACAATTTTTCTAGAAACACTATAAAAGTTAAGACTATAGTTTTTAAAATATTGAACTTCATAATATTCGAAACTTAGTAGAAATTGAAGGTTATAGGCTTTAAAAAGTGAGATTTCACTATTTTTCTTGAAACATTGTAACAGTAAAGACAAGCCTTTAAAATATTGAAATTCATAATTTTTAAAAGTTAGTAGAAATTGAAGGTTATAGGCTTTAAAAAGTGAGATTTCACTGTTTTATAGAAACACTATAATCGTAAAGACTAAAGTCTTTAAAATATTGAATTTCATAATATTCGAAACTTAGAAGAAATTGAAGGCTATAGGCTTTAAAAAGTGAGATTTCACTATTTTTCTAGAAACACTATGAAAGTAAAGACTATAGTCTTTAAAATATTGAATTTCATAATTTTAATCACTTAGTAGAAATTAAAGGCTATAGACTTTAAAAAGTGAGATTTCACTATTTTTCTAGAAACACTATAAAAGTAAAGACTATAGTTTTTAAAATATTAAATTTCATAATATTCGAAACTTAGTAGAAATTGAAGGCTATAGGCTTTAAAAAGTGAAATTTTACTATATTTTTTAAATACTACTATAATAGAAAAGAGTATAGTCTTTAAAATATTGAATTTCAAAATATTTGAAACTTAGTAGAAATTGAAGGATATAGGATTTAAAAAGTGAGATTTCACTATTTTTCTTGAAACATTATAATAGTAAAGACTATAGCCTTTAAAATATTGGATTTCATATTTTTTGAAATTTAGTAGAAATTGAAGTCTATAGGCTTTAAAAAGTGAGATTTCACTATTTTTCTAGAAATACTATAACAGTAAAAACTATAAGTCTTTAAAATATTGAATTTCATTATTTTCGAAACTTAGTAGAAATTGAAGGCTATAAGATTTAAAAAGTTTAATTTCACTCTTTTTCTAGAAACACTATAAAAGTAAAGACTACTATAGTCTTTAAAATATTGAATTTCATCATTTTTAAAATTTAGTAGAAATTGAAGGCTATAGGCTTTAAAAAGTGAGATTTCAGTATTTTTCTAGAAACACCATAATAGTAAAGACAAGTCTTTAAAATACTGAATTTCATAATTTTCGAAACATAGTAGAAATTAAAAGTTATAAGCTTTAAAAACTGAAATTTCACAATTTTTCTAGAAGCACTATAAAAGTAAAGAATATAGTCTTTAAAATATTGAATTTCATAATTTTTATCACTTAGTAGAAATTATAGGCTATAGGCTTTAAAAAGTGAGATTTCACTATTTTTGTAGAGACACTATAAAACTAAAGACTATAGTCTTTAAAATATTATATTTCATAATTTTCGAAACTTAGTAGAAATTGAAGGTTATAGGCTTTAAAAAGTGAGATTTCACTATTTTTCTAGAAACACTATAAAAGTAAAGACTATAGTGTTTTAAATATTAAATATCATAATTTTCGAAACTTAGTAGAAATTGAAGGCTATAGGCTTTAAAAAGTGAGATTTTACTGTTTTTCTATAAACACTGTAAAAGTAAAGACTATAGCGTTTAAAATATTGAATTTCATAATTTTTAAAATTTTGTAGAAATTGAAGGCTATATAGGCTTTAAAAAGTGAGATTTCACTATTTTTCTAGCAACGCTATAACAGTAAAAACTATAGTTTTTAAAATATTGAATTTATTATTTTTTAAATTTAGTAGAAATTGAAGGCTATAGGCTTTAAAAAGTGATATTTCACTATTTTTCTAGAAACACTATAACAATAAAGACTATAGTCTTTAAAATATTGAATTTATTGTTTTTGAAATTTAGTAGAAATTGAAGGCTATAGGCTTTAAAAAGTGATATTTCACTATTTTTCTCGAAACACTATAACATTAAAGACTATAGTCTTTAAAATATTGAATTTCATAATTTTCAAAACTTAGTAGAAATTGAAGGCTATAAGCTTTAAAAAGTGAGATTTCACAATTTTTCTAGAAACACTGTAAAAGTAAAGACTATAGTCTATAAAATATTGAAATTCATAATTTTTAAAAGTTAGTAGAAATTGATGGCTATAGGCTTTAAAAAGTGAGATTTCACTGTTTTATAGAAACACTATAACCGTAAAGACTAAAGTCTTTAAAATATTGAATTTCATAATATTCGAAACTTAGAAGAAATTGAAGGCTATAGGCTTTAAAAAGTGAGATTTCACTATTTTTCCAGAAACATTATAACAGTAAAGACTATAGTCTTTAAAATATTGAATTTTATAATTTTCGAAACTTAGTAGAAATTGAAGGCTATAGTCTTTAAAAAGTGAGATTTCACTATTTTTCTAGAAACACTATTAAAGTAAAGACTATAGTCTTTAAAAAATTAAATTTCATAATTTTTAAAAGTCAGTAGAAATTGAAGGCTATATAATTTAAAAAGTGAGATTTTACTGTTTTATAGAAACACTATAACAGTAAAGACTATAGTCTTTAAAGTTTGAATTTCATAATATTCGATACTTAATAGAAATTGAAGGCTATAGGCTTTAAAAAATGAGATTTCACTATTTTTCTAGAAACACTATAACAGTAAAGACTATAGTCTTTAAAATATTGAATTTTATAATTTTTGAAACTTAGTAGAAATTGAAGGCTATAGACTTTAAAAAGTGAGATTTCACTATTTTTCTAGAAATATTATAAAAGTAAAGACTATAGTGTTTAAAATATTGAATTTCATAATTTTCGAAACTTAGTAGAAATTGAAGGTTATAGGCTTTAAAAAGTGAAATTGTACTGTTTTTCTATAAACACCGTAAAAGTAAAGACTAAAGTGTTTAAAATATTGAATTTCATAATTTTTGAAATTTTGTAGAAATTGAAGGCTATATAGGTTTTAAAAAGTGAGATTTCACTATTTTTCTAGCAACAATATAACAGTAAAAACTATAGTTTTTAATATATTGAATTTATAGTTTTTGAAATTTAGTAGAAATTGAAGTCTATAGGCTTTAAAAGGTGATATTTCACTATTTTTCTAGAAACACTATAACAATAAAGACTATAGTCTTTAAAATATTGAATTTCATAATTTTCAAAACTTCGTAGAAATTGAAGGTTATAAGCTTTAAAAAGTGAGATTTCACAATTTTTCTAGAAATACTATAAAAGTAAAGACTATAGTCTTTAAAATATTGAATTTCATAATTTTTAAATGTTAATAGAAATTGAAGGCTATAGGCTTTAAAAAGTGAGATTTCACTGTTTTATAGAAACATTATAACAGTATAGACTATAATCTTTAAAATATTAAATTTCATAATATTCGATACTTAGTAGAAATTGAAGGTTATTGACTTTAAAAAGTGAGATTTCACTATTTTTCTAAAAACACTATAACAGTAAAGACTATAGTTTTTAAAATATTGAATTTTATAATCTTCGAAACTTAATAGAAATTGAAGGCTATAGTTTTTAAAAAGTGAGATTTCACTATTTTTCTAGAAACACTATTAAAGTAAAGATTATAGTCTTTAAAATACTGAATTTAATAATTTTTATCACTTAGTTGAAATTGAATGTTATAGGCTTTAAAATGTGAGATTTCACTATTTTTCTAGAAACACTATAAAAGTAAAGACTATAGTCTTTAAAATTTTGAATTTCATAATTTTCCAAACTTAGTAGAAATTGAAGGCTATAGATTTTAAAAAGGGAGATTTCACTATTTTTCTAGAAATATTATAGAAGTAAAGACCATAGTTTTTAAAGTATTGAATTTCATAATTTTTATCACTTATTATAAATTGAAGTCTATATGCTTTAAAAAGTGAGTTTTGACTATTTTTCTAGAAACACTATAACAGTAAGTCTTCAATTTCTACTATTTATAAAGAAAATCATGTAATTTCATAACTTAACATTTATATACTTTGTTTTATCTATTACAACTTATAACCATATTTGTCAAAAAGTTAGTTATTTTTTTGTCTTTAAAAATAATATTAAAAAAAAAATTATAACTACTCTTCTTTAACTCTTTTACTATAATTACCTCTGTTATTCCATTTATTTTATATATATATATATATTAAATATTAGAATTAATTTAAGTATTAATTATTATTAATTTTATAAACACAACTAAAATAACTAATATTATTAACTGTAATAATCTTTTAAAAAATAAAAAATATGACTTGATAGGTCGCTAGTTTATAAATAAAGGATATATTTAAAAAGAAAATAAGTGATACATCGGATTTTAAAATGAACAAGGAAACCCTAAATTTTTCAAATATACAAAAAAAAAAGGAGAGAGTAAAAAAATAAGAGTTAATTTATTTAATCTATACTATATATAAAGGAGATTGTAAAAAATAACTACCCTTTTGGTGTCCACACTTCACACTTATTTAGGTAGTTATTTTTTGAATTTTTAAAATAAATTAAAAAATACAAAAATAAAATAAATATAAAAGATAATCAACTCTATTTCATGCATATGTTATTTTTTAGTATTTTTTTTATTTTTATAGAAAAATTAAAAAAATAAATAATATAACTCAAAAAAAATAAAAATGCAACTTAGGGGACTATCCTAGTTGTAATAATGCTAATTAGAAGAATCATAAACTCAAAGCTTAATAAACAAAATAAAATATAGAGTTTCATCATCAGCGAATGTTGCTTTTCGGGGCAAGAGAGAAACAGTAGAGAGTGAAGTGAAAATGGAGTGCCCTACCTAACTCAAACATCGTACAAACAAAGAGGTCAAAGGTTAACTTTTTCCATTGTTGTGTTCTGTTTCTTCCTTCCTTCTTTGCTCTGTTCTGCTCTGTTCTGAATTTTCTTCTCAACGAAACACGTTTTAATGGCAATTGGTAAGCAACATATTTTGTTTCATGAAAACAAGTTTTGAACTTTTTGCCCCCCTTTAGATTCTTTCAGCTGGATTTTGCTTTTGATGTTTCCTCTGTTATTAACATTGAAACTTTCTGCCCCTTCCTTCAATTTCTGACTTTTGTGAAAATAAAGTTTCTGATTTTTTAAAATTGAGTCTGATTTTGTTTGGAGTATTGTGCATGTTTCTTGAAAAACTATGCTATGTGCATTGAATTGTGATTGAGGGTTTATTATTGTGGTATGTTGTGATATTTTGTAGAATAGTTCTTTTGCATAATTTGTGATAAATCCATGTAATTAGGCTTTTTTTGGAACTTGGGTCAGAAGCATATATTGTTGTGGCTGAATCATTTTCTCTTGGTTTGTTGTTTTTCTTGCATTTCATGTATATTTCTATGGTTTTTATCATACATATGGTGGAATCTTGTGATTTGAGATGGTAATTTTGCCGGAATAGGTGATAGTTACATGAGAAAGGATTGTGCAGGTTCTGAAGTTTTGATTGAATATTTGCCTTCATGGAGGAGGATACAGATAATCCTGATGTATGTGGGGTCTTAATCGATGCAGATAGCGGTAGCAAAGGCATGGAAGAAGTAGATGAGTGCGATGTGATGATGGGTGATAGCTTGATTCAGCATTCTGAACACTTTGAGCCGGAATCCGGGATGTCGTTTCCTTCGGAGAACGCTGTGAAATCATTTTATAAGCAGTATGCTCGCAGAAAAGGATTCAAGTTAAAGATAAGAAATTCAAGAAAAGGACATGATGGAAATTTGAACTACTTTGTGCTAGCATGTACACAAGAGGGGAATCGGCAACCTCTGAAGAGGCTTTCAGCAATCAAGAGAAACTGTGATGCCAAAATTACGGTTTCCTTCAAAGAAGATGGACTATGGTACATTATGAAAGTTGTACTTGACCACTCTCATGAACTTCGTCCTGCAAAGGCAATGATGTTTGGAGTAAACAAAAATGCTGGCATGCATTTGAAGAGAACAATAGAAATCCATCATGAAACAGAGGCAAGGATGAACAAGACCTTCCGATCTCTTCTCTATGAAGTAGAAGGCCGTGAAAATTTGTCTTTTGCTGAACAAGATGTTAGAAGTTATGTCAAGAGGGAAAGACATGCATTTGGCAATGAGGCTGATGGTAAGGCTTTGAGGATGTTTTTTTCAAGGATGCGGGAGCAAGATAGTAATTTTTACTATGATATAGACTTTGACGATAATTTCCATGTGAAAAATGTATTCTGGGCAGACACAAGAAGTAGGGCAACATATGATTCATTCGGGGATGTGGTTACTTTGGATGCAACAAACCTGACAAATAATTATAACGTGCCATTAGTTGCATTTATTGGGGTTAATCATCACGGGCAATCTGTTCTATTTGGATGCGGTCTACTTTCTAGTGAAGACACAGAGTCCTTTGTGTGGTTGTTTCAATCTTGGCTTCGTTGCATGTCAAAGAGTCCTCCAAAAGGTATTGTGACTGACCGATGCATATCAGTCCAAAATGCAATTCAGTTAGTCTTTCCAACAAGCCGACATAGGTGGTGCTTACAGCATATTATGAAAAAAATACTTGAAAGCTTGAATTCAGTGGCTGACTATAAAGTTGCACAAGATTCGATGAAAAGTGTAGTTTATGACACTATCACAGAGGCTGAGTTTGAAGATCAGTGGAATCATTTCATCAAGGAATTTGACTTACAAGACAACCAATGGTTCAATGGGTTGTACAATGAGCGGCACAGATGGGTTCCAGTTTTCTTGAAGAATGATTTTTGGGCAGGGACGTCAACCACACAACGTAGTGAGACCATACATGCTTTCTTTGACGGGTATATCAATTCAACGACTTCCTTGCAACATTTTATTGAGCGGTACGATGATTTCCTCCATGACAAGGCAGAGGAGGAATTTGAGGCGGATTTCCAGTCGTTTAACACTACTATCAGTTGTGAATCAAACTCCATGATTGAAAAGCAATTCCAATCTTCTTACACACATGCGAAATTTTACGAGGTGCAAGCTGAATTCAGAGCAAAAATAAATTGTTCTGTCTCCCCTAAGTGTCTGGAAGGTAACATTTGTACTTATGATGTGTTGGAGGACATGGTAGTTGGAGGACAACCAAAGGAAGCACTTTTCGAGGTAATATTCGATCGCGACAATCACGATGTTAGTTGCAAATGCTCATTGTTTGAGTTCAGAGGTATCCTGTGCAGACATTCGCTAATCGTGCTCGCACAAGAAAGGGTCAAACAAGTGCCATCAAAGTATATTTTGTCAAGATGGAGTAAAAATATTGAATGGAAACATGTATATGTTAAGAGTAGTTATGATGTGACAGAGTTGAAGCCTCAAATGAAAAGGTATGATGATTTGTGCAAAGGGTTCTATGATGTTGCAAAAGTTGCAGCTGAATTTGAGGATGTCACTGAATCCCTCCAAAATAGCTTGTGTGATTTGAAAGGGAAGGTTCAGTCCATGATAGAATCATCCACTCATGGTTCTTTGTAGATGTTGGAACTGTACTTTCTTCTGTTGATCTTGCTGTAATTATCACTTCTATATTTAACTTTATAAGTCCAAATATTTTCTCAAGTTCTGCTCCGTTTGCATATGTGCAAATGTGGAGTTTTATACAATGCTTTTATACAATATATCAATATCAATAATGAAAATGCTCTCAGAATTTCGTATCCAGAATTACATGTCAAAATAGTTAATCTTTAAATAAATTATTGAGTCATACCTTTTTATTTTATAAAACAACCAACATGATTTTAGTATAAAGTTCTGTATATATTTTTCTGAATGTATAGCGTTATTCAATTCTGAATCATCGCTTATACTTTAAGTTCATTTTTCTTATATATACTGTATTTCAAGATAATTCTTTTTAGTAACGATAAATGAGACTATGAGGACCGGCAAAATAACTAAACATTGTGTTTTTACGGTTCAACTCAGTATAGCGTATTATAGTGTATTCGGGACTCAAAAAGCATTACTCTTTATATAAATAGAAAGAAAATTATTTACAACTAAAAGAAAAATAGAGAATAAAAGCCAAAAGAGAAAAGAACAAAAACAATTAGAAGAAACCTTTTGCATCACAAAACCTGAGATTTCAGATCTCAATCGTGAGATATTTAGTGTATTCTCATAGCTAGGGTGACATTCTTCCGTTACCCTTTGTACTTATATTTTCATTCACCTCACTTTTTGTAGCCTTGTACGTATACGTATACAATACAGGTATGTCTATGTATCTTAATTATGAATATACTACGTATACATACATAATTCGATCATGTAATGCATGATTACCCTATATGGTGTTTCCCTTGGCATAATGATCAATATCTCTAATGTTTTGGTGTTTTATATTTTTATATATAAGACATTACTCTTTCGTTTGAAATTGCCATATTTTGTTAAAATCATTTCTGGGGTTAATTGTTGCTAAAACACATAAAATTCTGAATTTGTGGGTTCATTGGGGGAAGGTATTAAGAAGATTGATTACAATATCAGTATATGATACTATATAGATATATGGTATAAATAAAATTAAAAACATGTAAAATATAACGCGGTGTATCAATAAAGTGTTTGATATTATGTGTATTCGATATAGATATGTTAAGTATTTTGAAGTACATGTGCTTCATAAGAGTCTAGAACTCTAGAAGCTTTTTCTAAAAGTAAATTCTTAACTAATTGTACTCAAGTGTGACATTGAATCTATCATCATATTAGAGTTAAGTTTCAATTATGACTTATATATGACATATTCATGGATCATAAGTTCTTGCTTCATCTTATAGCTATGTAAGTAATTAATCATATGTTACCAATTTATTTTGACTACTATAAGCTCATACATTACTTGGAAACAGAACAGAAATTATGGCCAAGCCTGAAAAGAAATCTGATTGGATAGATAGAATAAGATCAGAAGGAACAATTCCATTCATTGATAGTAACTGTTCAAATACAAAAGGTTGGTCTTCCCCTCCTGGTTCTGCATTCATGGTTAGAGGTCCAGAATATCTAACAAAAAAGGTTAAGATTCCTGCTAGTGATTATCTGCTTCAACCTCTTGGATTTGATTGGATCAAAAGTTCTGTCAAAATTGGTGAGATTTTGAACCATCCAAACAGCAGAATTAGGAATGTCATAGATCATGAGTTTCCATGTTGTGATGATAATAAGCCTTTTGTTTGGGCCTTTAATCTTCAACTCCCAACAAAGGATAACTATTGTGCAGTGTTATACCTCACAAATACAGGACCAATTCCAAAAGGTTCCCTAATGGAAAAGTTCTTGAAAAGTGATGATTCATTCAGGAATTCTAGGCTTAAGTTGATTGCAAACATTGTCAATGGTCCTTGGATTGTAAGAAAAGCCGTCGGTGAGCAGGCGGTATGCATAATCGGCCGGTCGCTATCTTGCAAATTCTGTGTGACAGATAGCTTCATAGAAGTTGATATTGATGTTGGATCTTCCATGGTCGCAACCGCGATTGTTCGGTTAGCTTTCGGTTGTGTGACGAATTTGACAGTTGATCTTGCTTTTCTCATTGAGAGCCAGGATCAATCAGAGCTACCAGAGAAGCTACTTGGTGCATTCAGATTCTGTAACCTTGATCCTGCTTCAGCTATAACAATTGAGCCATTATCTTTTATGAACAGCATTACTTTGCAACGTTCTTTATCAAATAAGTTGTGGAGGTTGCTTTCAGGATCTCTAGAAGATGATTCTACCTCTTCTAGTACTTCTTCTGGCACAGCACAAAATGGTAAAATTGTAGCAGATCAGAAAGAAGGGCAACAATGAATTTAGAAGAAATGGTGAGTTTTGAAGTTGTGATCTCTTATCTTTGTGTGATTACACATGCTTTGGAAATTAAGCTTGTCCTCAGCAACATATTCTCCTTATATTTAGAACTAGAACTTGTATAGGGTGGTTTTGATGTTGAGTTGTGTTATCTGAACATTCTTAATTATATAGGAGAGAGATTTTTATATGAATATAATTCTTTCGTCTATAATAAAAGTTGATTCTGATAACTTTATTCAAGATATACTCACTTATTTATGTGTTTCACCATTTAAATATAAGTGTGTCTAAATATGAGTCGTTAAACTTATGTATATACAAAAAAATTATTATGTGTAAGAAATACTCTTTTTTTTTTCTTTCCAATTTCTCATTTAACAGACAGTGTTGAAGATGTCTAAAGATAATGTACAAAAATCATTTCCCTGAATTATACAAAAGCAGTGGTGTACTTGTTTGAGAGTATATTTTTGAAAAATCTATATGATATTTGATTGTAGTTGTAGGCAACAGATGCAATTAGCATTGTCTTTGTTACTATCTTGAACACAGTATCTTAATCTTTCTTATGTTTTAATCTTTTTTGTTATCCACAGATAAAGTGGAGGTTTTGAAATGGCATTTGTTGTTGAAAAACTAGTCCTTTATATGCAATTGCAAACTGAAATCATGACACCAGTTCTTGGATGGGGTACTTTTGTGTTTGTTGAAATGAACTCAAACTCTTTATGGTTGTACATTATGTGTGTATATGTTTTCAGTAACTCATTATAGTAGTTCCTCCATCTGCATACATGATTTGAATACATTTCATGGATTATGAATCAACATTCTTTACTGCAGTTGAAACTATTGGACAAGGGACTCTACGGAATAGAATATATTATCTACGTGTCGCATTACGAAGAAATACTTATGAATATATTGACAAGTTTGATTAATATGTTTGATGCTTATGAATGTTGAATATTGGATTTGGTCTTTATATCATTTGCAATCTCGGGATGAAGTAAGAATAAGAATACATGGTAGTAGGCTACTAGTAGCAACACCATTTGGCTAAGATAATAATCTTTGTCGCAAACTATCTTTTCAAAAAAACTTAAGAGAAAAGTATTTGAATGGGTAAATAGCTTACATTCACTTGTCATAAACATAAGATTAGAGCTCTTCATAACTTGAATATCTCAAATTTAAAATATAATGAAATTTGTGTGTCTGATGACAGCTAATTAAGAAAAACAATCACTTGTTCACAAATCCATCTTATGAAGCTTCTTATTATAAGTTGTCTAAAACCTAAAATCAACTTAATCAAACACACTTAGAGCAATTTGAAATTTAGTTGACTTAACAAGTAAATTCAAAGGAAGATAGTATCTTTACCAATAGAAGCTGGATATGTTTAATCATCAAATTATCAGTTGAAAATGATAAGAGTATGAACAAGCACCTTTCTTTGGTGGAACAGAAATGCTATATGTACCCAAAAACAAAAATCTTCCGTAGAAGCATGTTTGGTTGGAAGATAAAATCACAAGTGGAATTTTATTAAATGAGTTTCAAAGACTATTTTATACATGGAACTCAATCATGAATCGTTTATCCCTTTTTAGAATCAATGGAAGTTGATTCTAACAGTGGCTTTGTGCTCCTCCACCGTTAGAATCAACTTCAACTCCTTACACAAAGCCACTAGCTTATATGATCTTATCACCAATGAATATAACACAAAATTAGACAAGAATGAAAAAACTTGCAGGGCATGTACATTACAAAGAGCAGTATCACTTCATCTAATTGATATGCAGCATTTGAAGACATTCATCATCACACAACTAAAGATGCAAACTATGAAAAAGGAAATTGATGGAAGCTTTGAAAAGATTCTATATTGGAAGAATAAAATCACATTGTTATCAATGTTGAGTATATGTCATGGAGGCAACATCTGAGATCACAATGATATTTGACATTATTAGACAATTTCAACATTTCCATTTGGCAATGCATTCATCTGCAGTGTTCTACCATTTCCTGATGCCAAAAACCGAACAGATGGTAATGACGGATCGGTAACAGATTCAATCTCAAGAAAGCTGAGGTCAAGCGCGCCAGATCTCTTCAGACTCCATACAAAGACAAGTACAGTCCAACCCAATAGGGAGAGTGCCCAGTAATTGTTCATACCATGGATCAAGCCCCATGCTATAGAATATCCAACAACAATTCCTGATAAATGGCCAAGAAAACTTGCCTGAGGAACAATAATTGAAGTGAAAACCAGTGACTCGAACGGCGCAAAACTAATAGGAAGGGAAAGGAACCCGAAGAGATCCAACTTGGAAGAAGGTTGCTTCACAGAAAGGATCGTCATCCACCCAAAGACAACACATGAGTACCCAACAGCCGTAACTCGGCGAAAATACTCCAGCTTGAATCTCTGAATCAAGATGTGGTACATGGCAAGAACCAACACCCCTGATAAAACAACCATCACAAGCGTGTACTGCAAATAGTACTCGACACCAAGGCCCAAATGCCCGAGCTGCTCCACGGCACCGAGACTCCAAAGTGCACTCATGTTGAAAACAAGATGAATAACACTAATATGGGAGAATGCAGAGGTGATGATCCTCCAATAATGGCCTTCAATGGCAGTCTCATAACTAATACCAACATGTGAATACCCAATATTCTTTTTCTGTATGTAGAACCAAATTGCACTGCATATTCCTATTATACAACTAGTGGCTGGTTTCTCCAAAATCTCATAAAACAAGGGCTTCCCCATTTCCCAAAACACCTAAATTTTTCCACCCTCCTTTGAGCTAACACTAGTGCAATCCCAAAATCAAAACTTTAGCAAGACAGAGTAACTAATTTCACTATTCAAACAAGGTGACAGTGCCTCTCCGATCCAACTTCTCCCAAATTCAAGGGTTTTTTATTTTTATTTTCTGGAAACCCCAGAAAATATTGAGAGCCCCATCAAATGTGCAATCCCAAAATCAAAACTTTAGCAAAAAACGGGTATCCAATTCTACAATCAAACAATAAAATAGAGCATCTTCAATCCAATGCTCCCAAAATCAAGGGTTCTTTTTTCCCCCTTTGTTCTGGACACCCCAGAAATTATTGAGAACACCAAGTATAGCAACAAGGAAATTTATCACAAAAGAAGGATTGAAAAGGTGAATCAGGAGAAGAACAAGGAGTTCATGTACAACTAAACACACTAAATAAGTTCAAATCCTATGAAACATTTATAAAGATGTGGGGTTCTTCAATTCAGAATGAATAACAGAAAGAAGATTGAAAAGAAGGGAAGAATGGGAATTTTTTGTTCTGAAAAGGAAAATGGAAGGATCGGTTGAGAAGAAGAAGTATCTCTCTCACCTTGTGAACTACTAGACGATTCGAGTTCTTCGATGGGAAACGCTTTCTGAAGCAATTGCGAAAAATTGACATGAAACTGTGTCTGTGAATATGTCACCATTTGATCACTATGATAATAAAAAAATTAATAATGATGTCTTCATAATAATTTATTTATGGTTTTATAAGGGTAAAATATAAAATTATTATATAACTACAATGAGTTAAACTATGATGCATTATTAATAAAAAAATATTTTATACATCTATTAGATTAAAATATCAATATAGTTTATGTGAATACATGATTAGCTATGACAATTTGTGACTAATTAATTGTATAAAAATAAATTTCACTCTTAATTAATTCATAACAATTACATTCCATTGTGTGTTTTTCTTTATTGTATAATTCATGTGCCAAAAGATAAATAAGTTTTATTCATTGATATGATTTTAATTTTAATTCACTATTAATGTAAAGTAATTTTACACAAACATTCAATCATAGACAAATTAACAAAGTTTTCAACTTAACCATCTATTAACTAAAAAGTCTCACAAATTCGTAGATATGATTGACTAATAGTGTAAATTCAGTTATTATAATTAAACTCTATTGGTATAAAGAAAGAACCAAATTGTGAACTATTAATAGAAGATTCTTAAAATATTCTATGAAGAATGAATAAAAATTACATTTACTTTTGGTAAACTAAATTACATTATTCGTAACAACCAAATTACAATATTCATAAAAAAGAGTAGCATTAGTTTATATAGGTGGTGGGCCTAGGCAGTTATTCTGAATGGGGCAAAAAATATGAACAAAATTACCCTTATTCTCTTGTATAAGGCCATTTTTTTTTTAAATGTTCTTACAATGAGGAAGTCAATATAACCCCAAAAAGGAAAAAAAAGAAAAAGAAAAAAAGTTAATGAGTCTAGTTTACACAATCATTACAATGATACAAACATGTTTTGAGAATGTGTATGGAATAGGTTCCTTTCTAGTTTATACTTTGCTTTTTCAAATGTTCTTTTTTTTAACTCGCATTCCTTATTAAGTATTCTTAGGATTTAATCAAAATATACATTATTTACATATTTATTTATTCAATTATGTAATGTTACATACTAGCATTGATAAATATAGTCAATTTTTCACCCCACTATTTGAAAATTATGAAAAAATAAAAATATAATTAAATTATTTAAATTATTTTATGATAATAGTATGTATATCAAAATTAAACTCTTAATTTATTTGTCTTTTTATCATTGTGATTTCTCTATAAATTTTCAAAAAGAGTTTTCTTTAGGATAAATTACATTAATCTCACATGAGAATTAGCGAATTTTAGTCTAATTTTTTATTTGTTCAATATTAATCTTTCCTAAATGTATTATTCAAAGAATGTCACTGTAATATATTTTTCAAAGAAGATCTATATAATTTTAAGAAGTGATCAATTTCATAATTTTATGATAGTTACGTTATTCAATAAATTTTACAAATAGAGAATATTGAGATTAAATTTTATTGGATGTGTTTGGAAGCTACTACAAATAAGAAATGATATATTTTAGATAGAATTATAAATTATTTTCATCAAAACCCAAAAAAAAACCAAAAAATTTAAAATACATGAATAGTATTTCTCAAGAATTATAATTCATTCCATATTATTAAAAATTCTAAACATAAAAATTGATTTATAAATCAATTCAATCCTATTAATTTACTATTCCAAATACACCCAATAAATTTGTAAGGGGATCATTATTATTTACCTTTTATTTGTTTATAGTATAGTATATATAGTATACGTCTCTTGTGGCACTTCAATGGTAGCTAGGTAGGATATGTGTCGGCAAGGTTCCCCAAAATGGGGACACAGCACTCATCGACTTCAACCGACCTTCTGTTTTGACCCTATTCTTTGTATCTAATAGCATTTAGGGTTTAGCTGAATAAATCTAATTTCATAGATAGCATTTACATGATGATCAATATTATCGAAGAATAAATTTAGTGGCTTCATTTGTCAATTTAAAATTTTCAGAAGAAATAATAACATGACAAAGTAAAATGGAATGTTTTTATTGAGCCACTTCCATTTTTAATTTCATCTATGGCTTAACCACCCATTTGAGCCTAGTTGAGCCATAAAAAAAATTTCTACATATATATATATGATTTAATTAATTTTTAAATATAGTAGAAATTGAAGACTATATACTTAAAAATGTGAGATCTGATTATTTTTTTATACACTGTAAAATGAAGATTATAGCCTTTAAAATATTGAATCACATAAATTTTTTACAAATAGTATAAATTGAAAGCTATACACTCACTTTAAAATGTGAGATTTCACAATTTTTTTAATAGTATTATAAAATAAAAACTATAATCTTTAAAATATTGAATAATATGGATTTTTCACATATACTAGAAATTGAAAGGTATATACTTTAAAATGTGAGATTTCACAATTTTTTTGTTGTATTATATATACAATAAATACTATAAGCTTTGAAATATTGAATTACGTGAATTTTATATATATAGTAAAACTTGAAAGCTATATACTTTAAAATGTGATATTTGACTATTTTTTTGATACAAAATAAAATGAAGATTATAGCCTTTAAAATATCGAATCACATGAATTTTTTTACATATAGTAAAAATTGAAGACTATACTTTAAAAAGTGAGATTTCACAATTTTTTTGGTTGTATTATAAAATAAAGACTATAAATTTTAAAATATTGAATCACATGAATTTTTCATATATACTAGAAATTGAAGGTTATATACTTCAAAATTTGATATTTCACAATTTTTTTGGTTTTATTATAAAATAAAGACTATATGCTTTAAAATATTGAACTACGTGAATTTTTTACATATAGTAAAAATTAAAAATTATATATTTTAAAATGTAAAATCTGACTATTTTTTTAAATACACTATAAAATGAAGACTAAAGTCTTTAAAATATTCAATCATATAAATTTTGTAGTTAGTGGTAACGACGGATGCATCCATTTGAGTATATGCAAGGCGTGCATTTCTCAGTAGTTACCATTTGAGTTTGGAAACAAATTAAGGTGGCTTCAATGAGAGGTTGAAAAATTCATTGAAGAAGGAGGTTCATGCTTCAATAATTGGATTTGTTTTAATTTGGGAATTTTTAGAGGGACATTGTGTCTGTAAAATACAGTAACAAGTTCATTTGTTATATATATATAGTAGTGAGCCTCTCAAGTGGAAATTACATAGCCATGAAGTATAGACAACTTACTCTAAAGTAAATGGATTCTCACTCAACCTTAAACCTTCAAATACACTAATGCAATATATATGGGATATGTGTAGATAATATTTGTCATATAACAAATATATATCCAATAAGTATATAATATATGTTATACATAATATGTGATGTGTGTTATACGTACTGTACTATACAAATAGCACACATTTCATATCATATATATCACACGTTGAATATTTGTTGAACGTATTTCTGCTATACGATAAGGATAATAATGATCTATCACAAACCTTAAATGTTGTTTCGGGCAACACAGTATAATTATATATAATAATGAAACACTGATCATCATGTGGCCTATGCTACAGTACTCAAATTAAAGGAGGTTTTTTTGTGGTTAAAGTGTGTCCAACATTGCCCTGTTATTATTATACCTTAAAACGGTAGAATGAACAACTTTAAAATCTTTATGAACTGCCAAATTACGATTAATCATTTGTTAAATTTGAAGGTTGCTTTTTGTTTTGATTTTGTTGAAACTTGGAATAGTGTGACAAAAAAGGTAGTTAGCCAACCCAACAAGGTTCATACCACCAATATTCTGTCTTCTTCCTATATATGTATATGCCTTTGACTTATAGATGGGGGGCTAGCTGCGGACTCATTCACCAACAAGCTCTGTGTGTGTGTTTTTTTATTTATTTATTAAGTACCCAATATTTTTATTTGTTGGATACTTGTATTTAATTGTGTGTTTAATCTATTA
Source organism: Aeschynomene evenia (assembly GCA_013621005.1). Classification (NCBI taxonomy): domain Eukaryota; kingdom Viridiplantae; phylum Streptophyta; class Magnoliopsida; order Fabales; family Fabaceae; genus Aeschynomene; species Aeschynomene evenia. The sequence continues at coordinate 31,800,882 of CM024266.1, read as the reverse complement.
ACATACGTTAAAATAAATATAATTTGATATCAATAGAACACGGTGGTCGCGGTCACAACATTCCTAGATGCGTCTCATTTCCAATTACACATCTTATTCATCTCTCTCGCATAATACGTTCTTTCTCTCGCGACATATGGATTGAGTATTTTTCTTAAATTGATAAAGTTATAAAATATCAATATAAATTAAATTAATTTTTAAAATTATTAACCTAACAAGAAATCAGTTATATAAATTTAAAAAATTTAAGTTAATTTTATATATAAATCATAACAAATACATGTGTTGGGTATCGACACTCTATATTTTCCTGACTACCGAATCAAAATATTTTTTTTTAGATCAACGTAACTTTAACAAATATTCTTATGATATTAGGTTTTTTTTAATAAGAAAGTCAGTAATTCGAGTCATCGAACATATCGCCTAATATACTCTAAGATAACACTTTAATATAAGGACCACATTCTTATGACATTATAGGGTTAACTTTTTGTTAGAGTTTATTTATCAATACATTTAAGATAAATAAATAAATATCAAACCACATACATGAACTAACTAAAAATCTCTAGAATACTTGATAATATTTATTGATGATGATGAAATTACAAGTAAATGTAATTAATTAATTCTTCCTTTCTTTCTTGTACTAATAATTTTGATGATGTAGAACTATGGCCCATGAGGTTCCCATTTTCCTAAGGTTGATGCCCTTAACTTGATTGATGACAGCATGCAGTCACCAACTCTAAATCAAAGGGTCCACACTATAAGTAGCCTTAGACACACATCACAATCAAAATAAAAAATAAAATAAAATAATTAGTTTATAGTAAAAAATTATATAATATTTATAAGTAGACATTCACTTCTATTATCAAATTTTAAGAATTTAAATTTAATAATGAATTCATATTAATATTCAATAGTAAATATTATATAAATGTTATACAACTTTTTATTATGCAATATAAATTCAATTGAATAAATAATTACTATTTATATAGCATTATCAAAAAAAAATTATTGTATATCAGTATTCTTCAATAAAAAATATCTAGAAAATTTAGTGGCCACAAGAACTTGCTCACATTGAATGTGGTTTCTCCACAGCCACACACGTGGCATTTTGACGCCCCCACTTGCCTAGATTCGTAAGATCTAATAATCAAAATCCTTATCTCTACATTCACACCCCATAGATTCATTTTTACATGTAAACATAGAATAATAAATACTATATTTATATTATAAAAAATAAATAAATATTTTTTGGTAAGCATAGAAAGAAAGAATTTTAAAAATATTAATTACCTTTTTCTTTATACCCTTATAAAAGAATTAATAAATATATTAAATATGAGATAGAATAGCAATAAAAGTAATGTTATAAAATATACTTAAATTTATCTATTTATAAGTTAATTCAACAAATTTTTTAATATATAAATCTAAACTAACACTTATCAGAAAAATAAAAAGTATTATATAATCATATATTTAATTTTTATATAAATTTTTAATATTATAAATTAAAATAAGTGAACCATCACCAACACAACCCCTAGATTCTCCTCCAGTCACTTCCTTTTCCAGTGTCCCAACAGTTTCTTCCGACATTAAATACTTGGCACTTTCATTTCTTTGTCTTTATTCTTAACCAACTTATACTATTTCTCATAATTCTTTAATTATTTTATTTACACAACAATATTTATTTATCAATCTACAATTCTACCCTTTCTTTTTCCACCAATTTCAGCTTTAAAACAACTAAAGGGTCTTTGAAAATCTTCCCCAGAAAAGAGGAGTTTCACATCACATATAATCTTCTAGAAAAATCCACATTGATATTTGTATATGCTTCTTTTTATTTCTTTTATGTGAGTTGGCATAAGATAAGAAAGGCCTAGTTTGAAACAGGGAAAAGAGAGAAGAGAAGATATAGAATGAAGATTCAGTGTGATGTGTGTGAGAAATCTCAAGCAACAGTGATATGTTGTGCAGATGAAGCAGCTTTGTGTGCAAAATGTGATGTTGAGGTTCATGCTGCAAACAAGCTTGCAAGCAAGCACCAAAGGCTTCTCCTTCAATCTCTCTCTAACAAGCTTCCAACTTGTGATATTTGCCAAGTAAATCATTCTTTATTTTTTCTTTAATCTTTTATGGTTTTTTCTTTAGTTATGATGATATCATAAAAATGTTTTCTTTCACAATTTCTTCTTCTTTTTGGATGAACAATTCTGTGTTACTTTTGATCTGTTTGGGTATTTACTCTTAATTATTTTTATATGATGGTTTTAGATTAGATCCTTTTTGTTGTACCATGTGTTGATGAAATAGTAGTGTTGTAATCTCAGAGAGTTTGTGAGAATTTCTCTGGACAGAGGATTGCAAAAATTTGATTCCATATTGCTTATAATGTTTAAACTATTTGGTATTTTTTTTTTTTCTGTCTTGAATAACAATAATTTTCAGCTAAATAACATTCTTAATCATAGGTCAAGTGATTTAGGCCCAAATTCACATTTTTTACTATTTTGACTGGTACAATTTTGTATTCTAATAAATCTCTTCTTTGTCACAAGTTTTTCTTTTTCATGTATCAAAAGCAAAGTTGAAGTTAAGTTTATGAAAGATATGGGTTTTTCTTATACCAATCCTTATGTAATTCTTATTTTGTGTCTTGAAAAAACATATCAATAAAGCAGATTGTAGAGTTTCTGCAGAGTGAGTGGTGAAATTTTTCACTTGCCTGAAAAATTGCATAAATTTGCTATAAAACAACACTAATGTTATGCGTACAATGAAAATTGAACAATATTTGTACAACAATCATATCTATCATTGAATTGTAATATAAATTTACAAACTAATACAATCTAATGGAAAATATGATTGTTGTACAGTTTTCATTGCACATAGCAATCCTCATAAAACAATTTCAACCAAGAAAAATTGTTGTAACAAGTCAAGTTTATGTAGTTGTATAACATGAAATTACTTATTGAAATGGATGATCTTATTAATTTTGCTATGATAAATGTTCATACAGGATAAGGCAGCTTTCATATTTTGTGTTGAGGACAGAGCTCTGTTCTGTAAGGATTGCGATGAGCCGATCCATTCGGCCGGAAGCCTCTCGGCGAACCACCAGCGCTTCCTTGCTACCGGTATCCGAGTGGCTTTAGGGTCTAATAACTGCTCCAAAGGCAATGAAAAAAGCCGTTTGGAACCATCTAATCAGAGTGCTCAACAAGTTGTTCCTGCAAGTTTTCCTTCTCAGCAAGTGCCGAGCGTCGCCTCCTCTTGGGCTGTCGATGAACTGTTGGAATTAACAGACTTCGGATCGCCGGAAAAAGTAAGTACATCTCTATTTTGCAGCCATAGTGGAATGGAAGAGATTGGAAAAATTAGAGTATTTTGCTGAAAGAATGTATTAGTTTTTAGGACATACCTTATATTTTGTTGTGCTTGAGAGTTTCTCTTTTTGAACTCTTCATATAATGAAGTAATCAATCATCATGGTCCATGTGAATCTGTTAGATTGGGCTTAGTATGGTTGGAAACTCAGAAATTATAGATCCTTTTTTATCTAGAAGATACTTATATTAGGTATATTTATCAAAATTTATCCTCTTAAAATATTTTGAGAACTCTATGGTTCATTGTTTTATATAAAACCAAATATATGCCGATATGATATCTGAGCTTCGACGATTAAGTCGTCTAGAGTTGTTCATTGCTATTTCATATTCTTCTAAATTGTTCATGCTTAAAGTCCAAAAGAAACATGTTAGATTTGAAATTATTCAAACAGAGAATTTTGTTAATAGAATAATTAGTAGCAATAGATTATTAACCAACTTATCTATAGTACTAACTGACACTTTTTCTTATTCAATTTGATTTTTCTGGCTTTTTTCCTAAATAAAACATTGAATATTGAACCATATTTGTTGCAAGCATCATCATCTTATTGAGGGAAATGGTAAGGAAGTTTATGACATTCCTCCCCTGTCTTGTTATAATAATACTAAGAACTCTCTTGTTCACTTCTTTCCTCTGTTTTTTACTCTGTTCAGAAGCAGACTGAAGAATTCGGAGAGCTCGAATGGCTAGCCGACGTAGGTCTTTTCGGCGAAACTCTGGCGGCAGCCGAAGTTCCTCAGCTTCCGGTGACACACACTAGCAACAATGTTGGCTCATACAAAGGCATTAGATCATACTCCTCCTCCTTCTCCTCCTCCTCCTATATGTCCAACAAAAAGCCTAGGATGGAAGTACTAGTTGAAGATGATGAACACTTCACTGTGCCTGATCTTGGCTAAAAATAAAAAAAGCACATGAATTATGGAAGTGTTGCATTTCATGCATAAATGTTGTAGATTGATGAGTTGTGCTTTCTCCAATTAAGGACCAATAAGACTTGGAAATATGTTCACAAGTTGTGTGGACTTTGTAGTTGATAAAAAATAAAAAAACATATAATATTAGGAGCAATAATATTTGTTATACATCCAATCTAACAAGTATTCAAAGCGTGTTATACATGATATGGACTGTGTGCTATGTGTACATGTGCTATACAAATAGCACACATTTTATATTACGTATAGCACACAATGAATATTTGTTGGACGTATTTCTGTTATACGACAAGCATTATTGTATTAGGAGTGTCGTTCAGAGTAGCATAGAATTAATTAATTATATTAAAACCTTTGGGTGGTGCTTACTTGTTACTACTCCCTACGGGCTACAACACCAACTGTGGTGGTTGAATTTTGTTTGTGTATGTTATGTCGTCTTGTACTGAAGATCATATTGGGATTTTTGTTGTGCTAATTTCTTAATGTGATGAGCACAAGTTATTAACAAATTTTTTAGATTCAATTTTGGTAAGAAATATATGACAAGTAGCTCAAGTTTATGTCATGGCTAGTTTTTGTTATTAGAAAAATGATTATTCAAATAGACTCCCAATTAGGTCCTTGATTATTTTTTATTGGTTAATTTGAATCCTAATAATGTCAAATGTCGGACATATACAAAATCTTTAAGGAAAATGCATTTGAACACACAAGAGAGGTGATTGTTTATGCAAAACATAGTTCATTAAATCTCAACAACTTTGGCATATGACATAAAAACTCGTTGACTTTTATTTCACAACATTTTTTAATAGGACATTGTACATATACACTCTCTTCTCAAATTTATTAATTAGATATGAGTCTCATGTACTGAGCTCTCTTCTATTATTTATTTACTTGTCTTTATTCAACAATTTTTATTTATAAATGATGATTAAAAGATTAATTCCTTCAACCATGGGCTTATTTCACTACTAATTAAATAATATTAATTAATAATACAGCATCCCCCTCAGAAATGAGAGAATCCTTTGGCATATCCCAGCAGGTTGTTGTGTGGAGTTGATTAAGCTGAGGACCTGAAGCTCTGTGGGAAGAGCAGGAATTGCACCCTTTTGTGTTGTTGTAAGGGCCCCACATGCATTTGCAAACTTTATTACTTCTCTTAACTTTCCTTCATCCTTCAATAATAACAATAATCATTAGGGTAAATTACATACGTTCATCTCTCTTGTTGTTTACTAAGATTCATTCTATCTTTCTTCTATTTATAAAATTTACTTAAGAAATGACTGAATTTGTAAAATTATTAGAATAACTTCCATTAAAAAATCAATAATGTTTATCATACAACAGAAATATGTCTAACTAGTATTCAACGTACAATATATATAATATGAAATGTGTGTTATATGTATAACACACGCTGGATACTAGTTTGATATATTTTTAAATACAAACAACATTATGGATAATATATATAACAGGAGTGACTACTCACTTGAAGTATGAATTGATGATCGACAATCTTGGACAAGAGAGCACCAACGAAAGAATCTCCAGCGCCTGTTGTGTCCACTGTATTCACACGATAAGTCTCAACTGCTCCGTGAAAATTCTAGTTCGTTCCAAATTGAATAATAATATCATTAGATCCATTCCAAACAAGTACTCATTTAAAAATAAATAAATAAAGGGACATTTCATATGAACATCAAAGGAAAATTCTTATGTTGTTACTCTTTTCCCAATTGTTTTTTCCTTATAAGTATCCTTCTATTGATAGACGATTATTTTCGAACATTTGAGTCTCTATAAAAGACATGATTCTCCTAACATTAACTTTTTTTTTATAGAGCAATATTATTTGAACATCTATCATTTCTAAACATCTAAATATTATAGTCACAAGACATATGAATTTCATTATTTTTATTAACTTTGCTAGGGGTACAAAATTGTACCCGCCAAAACAATAAAAAATAGGAGTTTGGACGTAAACCACTTAGCTCGTTAAAAAAACACATGATTAAAAATGTTATTTGAGCAAAAAAATATTAATTAAATGAACTTTGTTGACTGTTTTGACTGAAAAAATGTATTTATTACCCAATACTTTGTGTTATTAAAATATCAAAATCTATGTATTTTCTTTCTCTCTTCCCTTTTTGGTTTGAAACAAGAAAAGGGTAATAGCATAACATGCTCCGTGCCCGTCAAGACGCTTTTTTAATTTTTTTTGTCAATTTATGTTTTTTATTTTTTGAATTTTTCTCATAATAATGGATAAAAAATGATAAATAATATAGAAGATAATTATTAAAGGAAATTATATGTAAAAAATAGGTAGTTAAAATGTAATTTGAATTGAGAGAGGGGTTATTATTTTTATTTATTTAATTTTTTAAGTTTTTTATTTAATTTGAATGGAGAGACAAAAAAGTAACTACCTTTTTGGCAATTCTCTTTATAAGTAGTATAGATACAAGAATAATATTATTTGCCATCTAATAATTAATATAGTTGGGAAAAATAAAGAGAGGAAATGATGAATTACTTGGGTGTAGTATCTACAACCATGTTCACCAAGAGTGACAATGAGGAGCTTCACATTAGGGTGCCAAAGTGAGTGAGCCAAAGCATCAACATCATCAATTCTTTCACTCTCAGTTAAGAACTCAAGCTCCGTCTCATTCACTTTGATCACATCCGCCTTGTCCCATATACTCATTATCTGCTCACGCGCCGCCTTTGCCGACGGCCACAACGGCAGCCGCAGGTTCGGATCATAGGACAGCAAGCAGCCAGCTTCCTTGGCAACTTCCATTGCTTTCAGGTGAGATGATCTGCATGGCTCATCAATCAAACTTATTGATCCATAATGGAATATTTTAGCCTGCATGAATAATATTCCAATTAAGATTAGTTTATATATTTACAAGTTTATAGAAATTAAATATTTAAGATAATAATAATGCACACAAAAAAAAACAAAGAAAATAGACACACAAAAACAAACCTTTCTAATAAGATTTAAATTGAGCTCGTGCGGATGGAGTAGCATATCGGCACTAGGGTTCCTATAGAACACAAACTCACGCTCTCCGTCATGGCGTAGCGTCACGAAAGCCAAAGCGGTGCGAGCACTTTCGTCGAAGGTGATGCCCTCACCCTTGAGACCGTTCTTCTTTAGAATTTCTGCCAGCATGTGCCCAAACTCGTCATGCCCTAACTTTCCTATGAAGTCTGCAGTGGCCCCGAGTTTGGACACTGCGATGGCAACATTGGCAGGGGCGCCACCGGGAGCCTTCAGGAACCCTAGTGCCTCTGCCAACGATACCCCGGAAACCGTTGGGACCAAGTCTATTAGCATCTCGCCAAAGCACACAATCAAGCCCTTCCCCGTTGTGGGAACATCATTCTTGGATGCCATGGTGAGAGAATAGTAATGTAATTTGAGATAGAAATTATAAGGTAGCTTTCACAAAATGGGCAGGGTAATGTGGGATATATATAGTACATCAACTAGTTAATTAATAATTAGTTAACTTATTAAATTATTCATTACTTGTTTATATTTTAAACAAAACACGAGTTCAAGTGTTATAAATATGTAGAAAAAATTAAAAAAGAAACGCAAATAGTTGACCCTAAATTAGTTAAGAGTTAAAGTAGAGTCTTGTATGTATACTCATATCATTATTATTATCTTTGAAATAGTTTATAAATTTGTATGAACGGAATTAATTGATTCCATAAGATGAAACTTTGGTTTGCTTTTTAATGAATTCTGATTGATGCTAAACTTGACACATGAATAGATAATGATTCTATTTCGATCTATGACAAGGAATATATATCTGTCCTGCAAATTATTATATTCGGTAGGAAGGCGTGTTCTGCTTCATTAGCTGAACTTAGTATTCCTCATTGAAATATAAAGATTTTTGGATGTATTAAGTATAAGAGATTTTTTTTGCTTCATATAATTATTTATTACAAACTTTCTTTTATTTTTTAATTAATTCATATCTAATGACTAAAATTTTTTAAAGTAAAAGAAAATTCTTTCTTTTTTTAAGATCATCGAAGAATTTCTTATATATATATATATATATATATATAGGTGGCATATCTCTCTTGATAAAATAGGGATCACTCAATTACTCAAGAAATCATATGGTACATAATTAATGGGGATGGAGGTAAAGAGCCTACTTTATTCTCAATCTCTATTTTAGAATTACACTTTAATTCCCTTTTGCAATTTTTAATATTATAACTTTAATTTATCTGTTACTTGTTTTATACTCGTGCGATGATCTAGATTGAACCGAGTTTCATATTTAAAATATTAAACAGTTAATGAAATAGAAATACTTATATAAAAATGAGTTATTAAATAAAAATATATTATTTATAAAATTTATATTTTGCAAATATAATAATAAAATTATTCTTGCATAAGTGAATATAAATAAAATTGAAATGACATCTTGGAGACAGTTTATAAGAAATAATTATCATATAATATGAATATTTAGTTTTTAAATTACTTTTATAAACAGATAATGTAATTTGAATAATCATATATCAAACATACACAGTGACTATTGTTACACTCTTTTAACTATATATATATATATATATTATCATATCAATTTGATTAATTTCTATCTAATTATTCTAGAATACTCTTTTTTCTTCTCTTTCATTATTACTTATATTGTTAAACAAATCTAAATTTAAAAAACACTTAAGATTCACTAATTATTAAGGTGATTTGATATATTGATGCTCATAATGATTATTCCATATTAATAAAAATATTAGAAATCTCTAATTTAAATCACTAAAATTCTCTAAAGTATTCACTAATCATCAGTAATTAAAAATCACTACATCACAGAAAAATATTTAAATATCACTATCAAACATTAATAATTATTAATAATTTATAATTATTCTCTTTTAACAAAAAATTTTGTAAAATCACACATTTTAAAGTATATAACTTTCAACTTCCACTCTACGTAAGAAATTAATGTGATTCAATATTTTATAGGCTATAGACTTTATTTTATAAAACAATGAAAAAATTGTGAAAAATCTCACATTTTAAAGTATATAGCCTTGAATTTTGACTATATGTAAAAAATACATGTAATTCAATATTCTAAAGGTATAGTGTTTATTTTATATTACAACAAAAAAAAACAAATTGTAAAAATCTCACATTTTAAAGTATATAGCCTTCAATTTCTATTATATGTAAAAAATTCATGTTATTCAATATTTTAGAGGCTATAGTATTTATTTTGTATTCTATTTAAAAAAATAGTGAAATATCACATTTTAAAGTATATAGCCTTCAATTTCTGTATATGTAAAAACTTCATGTATTCAATATTTCAGATGTTACTGTCTTTATTTTATAGTCTATTAAAAAATTAGTGAAATCTCACATTTTAAAGTATAAAGCTTTCAATTTCTACGATATGTAAAAAATTCACATGTGCTTCAATATTTTAAAGTATATAGTCTTTATTTTATAATACAACCAAATAACTAGTAAAATATCACATTTTAAAGTACATAGCCTTCAATTTCTATTATTTGTGAGAAATTCACATGATTCAATATTTTATAGGCTATAGTCTTTATTTTATAATACAACCACAAAAAATATTATGAAATCTCACATTTTAAAATATATAGTCTTCAATTTCTACAATATTTGAAAAATTAACGTGATTAAATATTTTAAGGCTATAGACTTTATTTGATAATATAACCACAAAAATTGTGAAATCTAACATTTTAAAGTATATAGCCTTCAATTTCTAATATATGTAAAAATATGAGATTATTCAATATTTTAAAGGTTATAGTCTTTATTTTATAATACAACCAAAAAAATTATGAAATATCACATTTGAAAGTATACAGTATTCAATTTCTACTATATGTGAAAAATTAATGTGATTCAATATTTTATAGGCTATATTGTTTATTTTACATACAACCAAAAAATTCTGAAATCTCACATTTTAAAGTATATAACTTCCAATTTCTACTATATCTAAAAAATTCATGTAATTCAATATTTTAAAGGCTATAGTCTTTACTTTATAGTTTATTTAAAAAAAATAGTGAAATATCACATTTTAAAGTATATAATCTTCAATTTCTACTACATGTGAAAAATTCATTTTATTCAATATTTTATAGGCTTTATTTTATAATACAACCAAAAAAAATTGTGAAATTAAATCTCACATTTGAAAGTATATAGTCTTCAATTTCTACTATATGTGAAAAATTAATGTGATTTAATATTTTATAGGCTATAGTGTTTATTTTACAATACAACCAAAAAATTGTGAAACCTCACATTTTAAAGTATATAACCTTCAATTTCTACTATATTTAAAAAATTCACGTGATTCAATATTTTACAGGCTATAGTCTTTATTTATAGTCTATTTGAAAAAATAGTGAAATATGACATTTTAAAGTATATAATCTTCAATTTATACTATATATGAAAAATTCATTTGATTCAATATTTTATAGGCTATAGTCTTTATTTTATAATAAAATAAGAAAAATTGAAATCTCACACTTTATATTATATAGTCTTCAATTTCTACTATATGTAAAAAATTTATGTGATTCAATATTTTAAGTGTTATACTGTTTATTTAAAAAAATAGTGAAATATCATATTTTAAATGTAAATAAAATTGAAATGAGATATTGGAGGCAGTGTATAAGAAATACTTATCAAATATGTAGTTTTAAATTACTTTTATAAACAAATTATGTATATTAAATCATCATATATCAAATATATAGAGTAACTATTGTTACATCATTTTATCTATATTATCATACCTATTTGATAAATTTCTTTCTAATTATCCTAAATTACTCTTTTGCCTTTTCTTTCATTATTACTAATATTATTAAATAAATCTAAAATTTAAAAAGAGCAATGCTAGAGGCACAATAAAAAAATAGCCAATATAGCCAACAAATTGTGCATAACGTATATAACATAAATTGCACAACGAATATTACATGTTATGCACATCATATAGCACATGATGTGCACAACATATATAACATGTTGCAAAGAAAGATGATGTTGCAATATGTGATATATGTTGTGCACAATAAATGATATATGTTGTGCATTACATATAATATACGTTGTGCATTTTATATTATATATGTTGTGCATAATTTGTTGGCTGTTTTGGCTGGTTTTTTATTGTGTCGCAAGTATTTCTCATTTAAAAAATACTTAATCTCTAATTAGTCCTTTGATTGTTAGAGGCTAATTACTACAATGCTTAATCTCTAAAATTGTTATGCCTCGAGTATTTTCCAAAATGAAATTATCATGAATTATAAAAAGAATGATTACGTTGCTCGATTTGAACTTTGAATTGCTGAAAAACTAGAAAATGAGGATGAAAAGAATGGTAAAGGTGATTGGCTACTGGATGCATGTCATTTCACAAGGTCAGGACGGACTCAAATTATCATTAATGCATTCACTAATCTCAAAATTCGGAAGAAAATGTTTCTTTCCAAACCCAAAGGCATAATATATAGGAGACAGAGAGATAAACTCTGCTTTTAAATTGATAGCAGCCGAAAAACTCCAAGTTAAAAGTGAAAAAGGAAAAAATTTAGCATTAGAATTCAATTCAATTCTATTATTCGTGGATGAGATTGAGGGCATCAGCCTGTGTGGGAAGAGCAGGGATGGCTCCCTTCTTAGTAGTTGTAATTGCTCCACATGCATTTGCAAACTTTAGAACTTCCCTTAACCTTCCTTCATCCTGCAATCATCAATAATAATTCCTTATATTTCAATATATACTACTCAATTAGGATTATTAATTAGAAGGAATGTAGAATTCAGTAATTAATTAGCACTACTACTGACTTGAAGTATGGATTGATCATCGACAATGTTGCAAAGCAGAGCGCCAACAAAGGAGTCACCAGCACCAGTTGTGTCAACAGTGTTCACATGAAAACCCTCCACTGCTCCATGGAAATTCTGCAACATAAATTAAATATTATCACAAATAATAATAATATACTACTGTCGGATATTCAATCATGAATTGACACATCGATAAAAATGTCTAATTCAATCACACACTAACTAAAAAGTCACATAAATCAATGGATGTGATTGGTCGTTGATGCATCATAATTAAACTCATAATATAATATATATCACATTTTGCATGAATGTTGGGAGGAGTGTGACTAGCTGATCAGACCTTGGTGTAGTATCGGGAACCATGTTCGCCAAGAGTGACGAGGAGCAGCTTCAAGTTGGGGTGCCAGAGGGAGAGGGCAGAGGCGTCGTCAATCTTATCGCTCCCGGTCAGGAACTGGAGCTCCACGTCACTGACCTTGATGACGTCAGCCTGGTCCCAGATGCTGAGGATCTGCTCGCGGGCAGCCTCGGGGGAGGGCCACAGGGGCAGCCTCAGGTTGGGGTCGTACGAGAGCAGGCACCCTGCCTCCTTCGCCACCTCCATTGCCTTCACGTGTGCTGATCTGCATGGCTCCACTATCAAGCTTATTGATCCGTAATGGAACACTTTTGCCTGCATCCAGCGAAAACTTATTTTTTCTTATGCACCATAAATATTATATAATATGTAGAATATATATTACATATTGCACATAATATATATCAAGAGTATTGTTAGAGGCAAAAAAAAAAAAAAAAAACTGTCAAAATAGCTAATAAATAAGAATTTGAGTTCCAATCACCCGGCCCATTAAATTAATATTATAATCCAACTATGAATATAATTATGATATAAAAATTATACAATTTTCATTATATAATACTAGCGTCTTGTTGGGCACTCCGTGTCCGCTAAGCCGTATTTTTATTGTCGATTCATATTGTTTATTTTTTTTAATTTTTTATATAAAATAAAAAAAATAGTCAAAAAATAATATGTAAATAGAAGTAGTTATGTTTTATATTTATTTATTTTTTTAATTTTTTAATTCTAGAATTGAAAAAATAACTACTAAATGACTGTGGACACCGGTAGTTATTTTTTCAATCCACTTTATATATATATATATATATATATATATAGATTATATATAGTATAGATTAGTGATAATTTAATTTTAATTCAAATTAAGTTTATATTGCACTCAATGTGAGTCAGCAAAATCCACATGCGCGTGAACCTAAAGAAAACAAAGTTGCAGTTTCATAATTTCCCGGAAAATCAAAGAGAAAAAAGAATAAACAGATCAAAATTTTCCGAGAAAGTTGAGAGAGAGAGAGTGAGTTAAAGGTTTTTTGCATACAGATCTGATGAGCTCGAGATTGAGATCTTCTGGCTTGAGGAGCATGTCAGCGCTGGGGTTCCTGTAGAACATGAACTCACGCTCTCCGTCGGCGCGTAGCGTCACGAACGCCAGCGCGGTTCTCGCGCCTTTGTCAAACACGATTCCGTCGGACACGACGTCGTTTTCCTTCAGGATTCCCGCCAGCATGTGCCCGAACTCGTCGTCGCCGAGCTTGCCGACGAATGCAGCTTTTCCGCCGAGTCGCGTGACGGCGATGGCGACGTTGGCGGGGGCGCCGCCAGGGGCTTTGAGGAAGCCCGGTGCTTCGGCGAGGGAGACGCCGGAGACGGTGGGAACGAAGTCGATGAGCATCTCGCCGAAGCTGACGATGAGGCCGTTACCGGTTGCAGGGAGAGCCATTGTTGAATGAATGAAGAGAGAGAGAGAGTGTGATTTGGTTTTAGTTGCACACAGAGAGAGTGAGACTGATTTATATAGAAGACCAAATATATTTTTTGGAGATAATTAAGGGGATTAGGATAAATGAAGTGATTAATTAAGCGAGGAATCATTAATTTTTTTTTTCTTTCTATTTTTTTTTTTGCAATAATGCTATATGTACACTCTCTCATCAGCCACCATGAGTCACCTTTCACTTTTTTATAGTGGGTCCCATCAAAATAAAAAATTAATACTTGATGAAATTGGTGGAATGTAATGATGGCTGCAAAATGATGTACAAGAAGTATTATTGATTTTTTGGTGATAAGTCAATGCTTTTTCATAGTTTAGTTTTCAAGTCTTTTTCTTTAGTTGTAGATTTATCTTTCAGCTGTAGTATATAAGATATTTTTTGTTATTTAGGTATGGAATTTGGATCAGGGAATACCGAATAATTTAAAATGAAAAACTTTCAATCAAAATTCAGTTTTGTTGGTGATAAGTCAATGCCTTTATGTGTTTATAGATAACCATTTGATTAAAAGTTTTAAATATTATGAAATTATTTCATCTAAAAATTTTAAATACATATATATTTTTTGCAAAGAAGTTTAAAATATATTAGATTAAGGCTGATTTAATAGTTTATATTCTTACAAAAAATAAAGAGAAAAAATGTATATTAACGATTGATGGACGAGTATATTCTACTTTACTATAGTCATTATTGGTTAAGAGTTTGGTTTGGGATATGAAATTATTTATGCGCATGAAAGTGTGACCTAAAATCAAGGAGGTGATTACAAATGAGTATAAACCCCATTGGAAAGTGTTAACTGTGACGTGCCTTTGAAGAAAAGGTGCACTTAGTTGTACCAGAATTTAAGAGGGAACAATAATCATTTACAAATTTAGGGGCTGCTAGCTACTTGGTCATTGTAATGATTTCACAGGCTTAAAAATATCCCTCAAATTAATTTTATAAATAAAGAAAATTTTGATATTAACTTTACTAAATATTAAAAGATGTTGGTGTAATTTAAGAGGAAAAAGTAGACAAAGGCCAATAGGGGGAAAATATAAGTGTGTTTGTTTTAGAATTGTTTAACAAAAAGCACTATTTTAAAAAAAAAAACCCATTTTTTTTTTTAAAGTTAGTTTTGAAATGATATATAAACTAAAATGGGAATATCTAAATTGCTTGTTGGTATTTTTTTTCCCATTGCTGTTTTTGTCACTAGTATTTTTTATTTTGTATCCATTAAGAAGAAAAAAAATAAACAAGTTCTCAAATTCCTCCAAGGAATATTTTAAAGGTAACCTTCCCTTTGCACTCATTTACCTTTTTTCTTCCTTTTGTTGATAGGAAGATACAATATAACTATAATGATCATATTAATCTCTAGTGAATGGAATTTATTCGGATAACAAACATTGATTATTATAATGGTATCTATGTCTAGGCACTGATGAAGAACCTGAGGTTGAGCTTTCCATTTCATCTTCCAATTTAGTATAATATACTTCTCTTTCTTGATCAGAATCTGATTCATCCATTGACATATTTTCATCATCTTCAAAATTACCTTCTGTTTCTGATAGCTCCATATCTGTGGAATCAGCTTCTGTCTCTGAAAGATGGGCTGAAAATTGATCACTACTCAAATCAAGGGTCCTTTGTTTATGAATCTCATGATTCCTTTTCTTCGTGGAGTCGACACTTGGACCATCCAGCAATGACAAGGGATCGCGGTTGTTTGGATCGCCATAAAGTGCAATGTGCCTGTAATATAGCTCTAGTTCTTTCTCCGCAATAGCGATGAAGCGCCTCACCGACTCGAGAGATTGCTCATACTTGGATTTTTCAAGTGCCTACACAAAAAGTAAATATCTTAAAATTTGATCATGCCTAAAATATGGCATGAAATCAAGAGGAAAGTGAAATGAGGAATAAAATCTTCATTGAAACTGTGTAAAACCATAACAGCAAAATACTTTCTCGAAACAAATATCAACTACAGATTTTCATGTAGTGTATTGTATAACTTTGAATTTGTCACTGAGCACCTAATCCAGCAAATAAGGGTGCGTTTGGTTTTGGTTTCAGAAAACAGTTTTCATCTTTCAATTATCCTACTGGTGACATTGACATAACTTCACAAACAAGTGATCTGAATTTGATATTAACAATAAAACACAGAAACACACCTTTTTCTTGGATAATGTATCGACCGGCGACATAACTTCAGGCTGAACATAGTTCTTTCCGCGATAAAATACAACAGTGTCATTTCCAATTACGTGGATTGGAATGCCGCCGCTCAATCTGGCGAGTTCTTGTGCATACTCGTGTACCTGGCCGGGTTTACAAGGTTTGCAAATGACCTTAACAGTCTCATGTTTCTTCCAGTGCATATGCATATTAAGAACAACCCCTCCAAATAAACCTCTTCTGCCAATTTGCGCATAATTAGAACTCTTCTGAGCCATTTTCTTCAAATAAAACCGTTCCTCCCCCGTCAAGCCATCAGGTTTGACAACAGGGCCCTGAAGCTTTGGAACTTCATATCGTTTGAGTCTCTCGATGAGCATTGCTTCCTTAATTCTGGCCTGGGATTAAACCAAAATCATCGGAAATCGAGACAAGTAAGCATTTCATGATAACCAAAACTATTGATGATTAATTTCATAGCCTCATCATTTGAACATTAGAAACATACAAATTCTCCAACAGAATAATGATGCAAAGAAAGAACAGATCTACCAGACTAAGACAGAAATTATCAATACAAGCAAAGAAAAGACCATAAAAGTTATAGAACTGAACAATTGAAGATGCTTGCACAAAAACAAGCCTTTCTCAACTATGTAGGATTGGTTATGTAGACAAAACGACGCCATCAAGTCTTATCATAAACCATGTCTACAGACAACTCATTAAAATTTTAAGTATTTATTAGTAGTTTTGCAGGTAATTGTTCTTGATCCTCGTCTTATCCTTACCTACTGGATTACCCTCCATTTAATCCAAAACTTCTTATTGGGAGTTGGGACTTCTACAAGCCTTTTCTTTACATAACCAAACCATTTAAGGCGAGATTCTACCATATTTTTCACAATAGGTGTGACCCCAACTTTTTGTTTAATTCATTCATTCCTAATTCTATCCTATCTAGTTTGTCCACTAATCCATCGAAGCATACTCATCCATGCAACATTCAACTTCGAGCTTGCAAACACAAACTAGGGGAAAAATCCAACTGAAGTTTGCAGTGCTTACTTTTTCAAGCTTGTTTTTTATTCTCTCTTCTGCATTGGCAAACTTCTGCTTCTTCTTCTTCCCCTTGACACCGAGCCGGCGGGGGTCATTCCTATTTGCGGCCCTCCTCTTCTCCTTCTCTCTTTTCCTCTGCATCTTGAGCCTCTTCTTGGTCTTCCATTTGTCCTTCTTCGGAGGCGCAACCTCCTGAGTCTCAAACATGGTCTTCCCTCCTGTTATCACCAGATTAACCGTGCCATAGCTCAACTCTCTGAAACCCCACCAAGAACCAGGCTTTCCAATCGAATTACAGTGTGAAAATGGAGAGAACACTGATATTTGGGACCTCACAACTAACCTAGAACACCAAAGGAATTAGGACCAAACAGCATATATATACATATTACAAATTCTCACATCAATTTCAAAGGCTTAATCTTTCCACAACACAGTAACCACAAACAAGAAAAACAAGCCAACCCAAGTTAAGGACTTGAATAAATTGCTCATAACAATACCTAAATGGAGAGAAAACCAATATCTATGAGCTCAAAACTAACCTAGAACGCAAAGGAATCAGGACAAAATAAACTAACACACCAATTCAAAGGCTTAAACTTTCCACAACCCAGAACCAAAAACGAAGAAAATCGAGCTGACCCAAGTTAATGGATCGAACAAATTGCTCATAACAGCGCACACGTACTAAAAAATTGATTTTTTTTTTTTCCTGGGGTAGTGAGAGTGACCAAGCAAATAAATATAACTAGAAAATAGAAAAAGAGGAATGATATAGAAACCTGGGAGAGACCGAAAACGAGGTAGTGGAATACGAGAATCTGAGAACAGAAGAAGCTCTTCGGATGCTGCGGAGCACCGAAGTTGCCATGTTTGTAACTGGAAGAAGAAGAAGAAGAAGAAGAAGAACTGAAGAAGCCTCTCTTGTGTTGTGCAGTGTGTGTTCTTCTGGTGCACCCACCCGTATTGGATCCGATGGGTTATTGTTTCGGGTCATCGGGTGCTGATCTTACGGACATTCGTTCACTTAATTGAACACGTGGCAATCATCCAACGGGTCAAGAGAAAAGAGTTGACTTTCCATAAAATAACATCCAATACAATTGCGACACGTAGAAGGGGCAATTGGGGTCCATATATGCATCGCCTTACCTAAATTTTCTTTATTCGTACTTCGTTGTGCTCTCACTTCGCATCACCCACCAGAAAAGCGGAACCACGTTCTGTTCCTTTAACAATTGAATTCTCAGTAAGTTTCTTTCATTTCTTTTCCTTCTGTGTGTTAAAGTTTGTGTTTTTAATAACAATTCATGTAATTTCAGCTGCGGAAATTCTGCTGAAAATGTTAATTTCGATGGAATTTTAGGGTTTTTGTTTTTCCCTTTTTTTGTTGGTTGGATTTAACGTTGAGTTTGGAAGCAATTGAATCCTCTTTCTTTGTGTTTCTACAAAGAATTTTTCAAAGGGTATGAGAAAGTTCTTTTTTTTTTTTAATTCGGAGTTGTGATGATGATCTATTATGATTGTTTTGTGACTTATATGCTTTGATTTCTCTTTTTATCTTTCTAGAACTTCTTGTAAACCACATTGTGTTATTTTAATTCCGCAGTTTTTACTAAGCTTTCTTTTTAATATTAACAAGAACAAGAAGAATTTTGAGTTATGGCTATGGTTTGTGGAATGTTTTTCCTTGGCAATGAAAAACTTATAGCAGATTTTGTTATTTGTGCAGTGGAGTCTGGGACTGATGGCTCTGTTAATGGGGAGACTGTAGAAAGTGCTTCAATGATTGATGATTGTACCATTGTTGTGGTAAACAACACAGGTGGGAGTTCTGTTGAGCCGGCTCCCGAACAAGATCAAGACGATAAGGAAACTCAAGGCTTAGCTGAAGGGGTCATGATCCCAGCTGCTGTTCCTGTAGTCTCAGTCGTTTCACCTGGTGAGCCCTATGTGGGTCAGGAGTTTGATTCGGAAGGAGAAGCTCACGCGTTCTATAACGCATACGCCACAAGCGTTGGATTCATCTTGCGTGTTAGTAAACTGTCGCGATCGAGGATCGATAATTCTGCTATTGGGCGGATTTTTGTTTGCAACAAAGAGGGTTTCAGGATGCCTGACAAGCGCGAAAACATCGTTAGGCAAAGGGCAGAGACGAGGGTTGGTTGCAAGGCAATGATCATGGTGAGGAAAATAAAGTCGGGTAAATGGGTCGTTACAAAGTTTGTAAAAGAGCACACGCATCCTCTTGCTGCTCCTGGAACGGTTAGAAGGGATTGCATTTATGAACTTCCGGTCAGTTCTTGTCCTTTCACTGCTGAAGGATTGTGTTCATTATTGTGTTAGTTTATTGTGGTAATTGTCGCTTCTTGATTAAAGGGTAACTAGTAGAGATTATAAGGCCACTCAAGCAAGAAATTTTAGGATAACATTGGTTCTTTCATACGACTTTAGCTCAATGTTGATG
Source organism: Aeschynomene evenia (assembly GCA_013621005.1). Taxonomy (NCBI): domain Eukaryota; kingdom Viridiplantae; phylum Streptophyta; class Magnoliopsida; order Fabales; family Fabaceae; genus Aeschynomene; species Aeschynomene evenia. The sequence continues at coordinate 31,780,964 of CM024266.1, read as the reverse complement.
AAAGTGTCTTTTTTACCACCCTTAAACATTGAAAAGTAGAGCATTCTTCTTATGTTTAAATTTTGCAGCCATACCATTGCGGCTTAGAGACCTATTCATAAGGATTTTCAATTCCTTATGTTTACACATAATGAAGGTTTAAGTTCACTTGGTCACAAAAGCATATGATGTAAATTGCTACTTAAAAGGCTCCATTAACTATTTCTGACCATGGATGAGGAAGAACTGGATTAGAACATAAGAAGGATTGAAAAAAAATCTAAGAGAAAAACCATTTTGTCCTTCTTGAAATTGCCCATTGTAGATAGGGTCAAGTAGGTATGCCTATTTGTACAAGAGAAGAATGATACAGAAGGACCTTCAAGAGTTACAATCTAGAGTAGAAATGCCGAAATCTAAAAGAGAAAGAGTTACAATCAACTAACTAACTGCCCTGTTTCTTTTCGTATATATGTTCCTCGTTGGATGTCTAATCGTATGTAAGGATATTTTTTTATTCAGAATTCTTTTGCAGTTCTTTTTTCCCTGCTTAACTCTGTTTTTTATGCTATTTACTAGAGCGATAATGAGAAAATTCGGGAACTAACTCAGCAGTTGGCATCGGAGAAAAAGCGATCTGCCACTTACAAAAGACATCTCGAATTGATACTCGAGCACATTGACGAGTTCAACGAGAGCCTTTCAAAGAAAATACAGCACATAGTAGACAATGTAAAGGAAATGGAAACCAAAGAACAACATGACCAGTTGAACTTTCAGCTATCCACTCTCTAAATTGTTTTTTCGCCCGACGAAACACAGAAATCAACCATCAACGTCGAAAGTGCTGCAAGGTGAAGCATGCGACGATATATGATAAATGCTGACTTAGGGTATTTTCTTTATTCCTGCTTTAGATTTCTGGTGGGTATATATGCAATGAAAGTTTCATTGTATTGTTTTAGATGATGTGGTAAATTATAGTTGGTAGAACAAAACAATTTCAGTCTATGCATAGTTCTTTTGAGTCAATTCTTGTGAAGCTGTGCTAACAATATATGATAACTCATATCAGGCACTCAAATTCCCTGATACAGTAGAACAATTTCATTTTTTGATTTCTAGTAATGATTAATGTTGAATCTGCTTTGTATATAATGAGTCGAGACTGTTTGAAATCTTGTCAATTGATTTGCTTTGTTGGTTTCTTTTAGTTACTATATATATGTTTTCCTTTCTTCTTCTGATTAATACTGAAAAATGGTAAAATCCAAAGACAGTTGTCTTGTATGTTCATCGCGAAAGATTTCTAAATCCCAATAGAACTGATGCCAGATAGCTGCCAAAAAGCTTATTCTGAATAGAATAAGGCTGAAAATTATAATTACAGAAACACTCGCTGTGGTTATGTCAACATTAAAACTGAATTTCCACAAAGAAAAGATGATTAAATAGCATGTGCTCAAACAATGAAGCTTGATAATTCAGCACTGATGTTTTGGCTTAGGCACTCTAAACACAAGGACAAGCATGTCACGAGCATATAAGAGGAGTTACTTTTACATGAGTATCAAACTCGAAAGTTTACTCTAAGCTTTTGGAACCATACAAACTTAAAACGTAAAGTTAAACTCATAAACTTGTACCATTGCTCATAAACTATTAATTCAAGAGTTCAATAACATTGTCTTTACCCTCTAAAGACTGTAACAAAAAGGTACTATAATCTTCAAATACACATTAATTAATTAACCAGCAATCCCTTCCATAGAAGTGTGGAACCAGAAGTTACACAAAAGAATAAAATGGAGTTGAATCAAATAGAAGTTTGGTTGTTTTCTGCTAAACCATAGAATATATTTGAACTAAACAGGTTACATTATAGTGCAAGCCTTAGCATTCAAGTCACTGAAAGCGTGATCAAGATTGTTGTTGTCTAATGATCCACCAGCACCACCACCATGCATATATTGACCATGATATGACAATGGTGGTGGCAGCGGGGGTGGAAACATCTGAGCCTGTGGCAACAGCGGTTGTGGCGGCAGCGGCAGCGGTGGACATTGCTGGTAGCAATTGTTTGGATGTGGCAGAGCACATTGATGATAACTGTGAGGCCTTGAATGTGGATACAGAGGCTGAGGCATCGGTGGTGGTGGCGGTGGCGGCATTGGAAAGTAGTAACCACCATTATTATTGTTATTATTATTGTTATTATTATTGTTATTATTATTGTTATTATTATTATTATTATTATTATTATTATTACTATTATTATTATTATTACTACTACTATTGAAGCCACTTCTCATAGCAATTTGTGGATATTGATTATTTTGGAAGTAGCTAGGAATAGTAGTGACATTATTGTATCCACTACTACCATTTGAGTGATGATCACCACAATCACCATTAACATTAGTGGCATTACTTTCAGTTTTGGAATGAATTTCAAACTTGCAAATCTCTGCATTCCTGCCAACTTTTCTAATAGCTTTTATGAGTATTGAAGCATCTGCAACACCAGAAACTGTAACAAGCCCTTCTTCTATGTCTATGTTGACGTAACTCACACCTGCATCAGTGGAAATATTTATACACTCTCAGTGAATGAAAATTAAATTTATATATACATATATATAAATCATCTTCAAATGTTTGCCAAAATTTATATAAGTCATATTCATATTGTGTTTACATGCAAAATATAATGCATATATCAACGAAAAATAGATTAAATACATATATAAACTATAAATGAAACCATGCTTGCTGATTATGAATTTACTTACCCTTGATTTTCTTCAGCTGGTTCCTCACTTTGAGAGGGCAAGCTTTGCAACATTGAAGATTCAATTTGAGAACACAAGTCTATGAAATATTCAAATTCAAATACAATTAGTTAATTTGTATGTAAATGGAATGTAAAAAGAGAAGAGAAATTAAAAACAAAATGTATATCCAATTGATAGGGGAATATTACCGGACCAAGAGGACCACTTTTTTCCATAGAGAACAATCCTTGGTGTTTTTTGTTTTTTTTGGGTTTTTTCCAGAATCAAAATCACAAGCAATTGAGAAATATGAAATTAATTTGGAGAAGGATAATAAGGCTTGATATATAGGCAAATCACATTAAACACTTTCCTTATATATATGATTTTATCATATCAAAACAAATACATCTTATATCAACTATCTATTATACTTATAATGGTGTAGATTTTTTTCCGCCTATTTTTGCATGTTAATAATGTTTAGAAAATAATGTTTCTATGATAAATAAAATCATAAATGCTTGTGATTACTATGTGATTTCTGCCGATTTTTCACTTGTCTATTTCCACTAATTGAAGATATTATTGAAACAATTTTAAAAGAAAATTAAATTTTGGATTCCTCATATGAGTAACAAATTTAAGAATACAAATAAATGATATTATAAAATCTTATAATTATTTATTATAATTGATTCAGAATATTATAGAGGCAATTTTAAAATTTTGAAAATTAAATTTCCCGAGGTATAAAGTTAATTAATATTTATGGATATTTAAAAAATATTAATTGAAACACTACCTAAATTAAGTAAATGGCTAATAACAACAATTGTAGATATAATTTGTATTACAAATAGAAATAGCTGTAATTGTAAATTGTAATTTTTTCTATAATTACAATTTGAAATGAGAAAAATTGTAGATATAGCAATAACAATTTTGTAATTATTAAATTAGATACGAATATTAATTTTAAATTGATAATTAAAAGTATTTACCATCAATAATAAAATTATAGTATAGTCTTCTTCATTAAAATATCTATATTTCAATAATAAACATTATTCATGTGTAATTTGGGAATAAGAACTAGTATTTAGAATAGTAGTGCCCATCGTCTTAATTTTGCACAAATACCACTTTTTGTTCGTTAATGGAATTAGGGACTTGGGGCATTTAATCGCATATATAGTAGAATTGGGGAACTGTGAGGAAGATTTTCTTATATTTACAATTTGTCAATATATTTATCAAAGTTACTAATATTTAAATTGTGCAAAATAGATAGAAGTGTCTTGTACTATATACTAATAGCACTCCCTTGTAGAGACCAATTGTGTACTTTTTGCCATGACGTCGAATTCTTTGTAGAAAGGAGAATAATTTTTCTAGCTTGGTTCTTTCTATGATATGTTTAGTTAAAATTTAAATGTTCATTCATATTTAAATAAACTAGTTAGCAGTTACATGAAATATGTTTTGTCTCTGTGGTGATAAATGATCAAATTTACCTGGTTCTTCAATTTTGCTAACAAATATAAGTTACTCTCTTTTTTTAACCGAAAACTAAATTACAAAAGCCAATCTAACTTTTTATTTTGTATGAACCAAAAACCAAATTCAAACTACGTCTTTTGTAAAATAAAATAAAATCAATGGCCATCAAGTCTCTAAATATAAAATACTCATAATAATTCAAATTAGTGCCACATGAAAACTAAAATTTGAAATCAAAATAATATTTATCATAAACTAAGAACTAACAATTGATGGCTAAACAACTGCTAAACTTATAAGGGGTGCATGAGACAGGACTGAAAGGAGTTGATGATGTAGCATTTGAAGAAATCAAAGGGACTTTCAAACCTCTACAGTGCACAAGAGGTGGTGGACTAGGACGGATCGCCCAATTCTTAATGCTAAGTTTAAGATTCAAATTCACAGTCAAGTCATTTTAAATTCCAAGACTTGTCTCAGCCTTGTATAGATCAACAAGTTGAGGGGTGAGATTACTTTGATTGATCACATATTGTCCTTTAAACACGATTGGGTCAGGGAATATTGTAGTAGTGTTCCCTTCTTCTTCGAATAGAAAGACACCAAAGTGATGAATATCTTTGTATGAAACTTTTGCTACGATGATCGAGTAGGACGCCTCGATATTTTTGTAGGGCTTTCCGGCTGAAATGTTCATCTTCAAATTGTAATAAAGAGTATTATTGTTAGGGTGGATGGTGAGGTTGAACTCACTAAAATAGGCATCAGTTACTTGGAACTTGATGCTCGAATATACCCAAATGGGCCAAATAATAAAAAAAATTGTGATACATAATGCAACGATGCAACCTACTATCCATTCACGACAACAATAACTCATGATGATTGTTTGAATGAAACTAGATCTACGCTCATATATATATATATATATATATATATATATATATATATATATATATATATATATATATATATATATATATATATATATATATATATATATTAAGCAGTAACAAATCTGGTTAAAAATAACATATCTTACCAAAATAAAAAAAATAACAAATCTTGCTAAAATTATATTTTATTAAATAAATCTTCTCACACATGATTCTATAGCAAGTCATGTATTATAGTGTATTTTGTAGCCAAGTTTTAGTTCTAAATGCTTTGTCTATATAATACATTAGTATGATCCAATTTCAATATATTACAAAATAATTGAAATATTTTGTTTTATCAATTTATATGTACGTATGTACGCATAAGTTTTAAGAGCTTTATATATATATATATATAGAGAGAGAGAGAGATTTGTCTTATTTATACATATAATATTTATAAATATATTGTATTAATTACTCTGTCATGTATCAATTTTTTATAATTTCTACTTTAAAATTTTTTTTTAAAAAAAATAAGATAATTTCACACAATCATCTATCATAAATGTCAATTCCATAATTCACAATCACAATTAAATAAAAAAAATTTCCTAAAATTTTCTATCCATATTTAAACTTAAGAACAAAATCAGTTAATCATCAATCAATTATAATATTATTTTGTATATATATACATCAATTAGTTGTTAAGCATGTGAATAATTTATCTATAACAAATTTTTTGTAAGATATATTTATCGTGATTTTTGATATAAAATTGTATATGATACATTCTAATTAATATTTCTCTTGATATTTATACATATAATATTTATAAACTTCATGAATTAATTAGTTACTTTGTCATATGTTATTTTCATATAATTTCTGTATTAAAATTAACGTTTTATATAAATTAAAAAAAATTCATATGTAATAAATTTCAAAACGTACAAAACATTATAAAATAAACTTTTAAAAAAATTGAGAATAACAAAAATTTGACATAAAATAATTAAAACAAGGTAAATTAATATAAGAATATAATATTATAATTAGTTAATCAATCATCGTAGAAATTCTAATATATAAATTGCATGTTCTTGTGAGAGGATGATTTCAGTATATAATATAATATTATAGAGATTATAAATCATCGTGATGCGATTATTTTAGTAGATGAGATCAAAATTGATTCATAAACTGTAAATTCATGCTGCGCCATATGAGAATAAATTCCATGAAAATATAAGCCAGAATCAACTCTATTCTCTTAAAAAAGTAAATGTAAAAAATAATTAAAAAATTGAATGATTTATTTGGTAAATAGAAATAAGAATTAATACTGAAATAATTATTATTGATTCTTTCTATGTCAACGTGAGATCGAACTGATCGAGAACTCAATTATATTGTTAGATGATGATTAAAATGTTTATTATTATTGAGCCAACCAGTAACTATACTATAATTGACCTTGGCGAAATGATCAACATTAAAGTTGTGTGATCTTGATAATGTGATTTCAAAAAGAATTAATAAAACAAAGTATATTCCAATAATGGAGAAAAATCTATGATAGTGTTGCAAATGCATCAATTGTTTGTAATCACCATTAACCTAACAATATCCGATATATATCAATTGAAGATACCATAATAACAATTATTAATTTATTATAGTTAATCAGATTAAGGAGTTTCCCTAATGATGTGTTTGGAAGCTTAAAGTATGGTAATTGATTTGATTTGACTTGATTTGAGAATGAATTCTATTGTTTGAAATGAACAAAAATGAGAAATGATTTCATTTAGAATTCTATGAAATTTGTTGAAATTCTATTCCTTTATATTTTTAAATCTTACAAATTTTGATTTGATTTGAAAATAATTCTTTTCATTTCCACTAAATGCATTTCATTTTCTTCCAATTCATTTTATTCTCTAGAATTTAAACTTAGAAACACACCGTAAAAGTTGCTATTTGTTTTTCGTTCTAACGTTGAATTAAACTCTCTAGCTAGCGGCACATTTGAATAAGTATTAGGTACACATCACAACAATCAAAGAAAAATGTCATATTAACTATATCACTTATTATATGGTATGTATATAATAAAAATTATATAATATTTATATAATAATTATATTTATGATTGTAATATGAATTTATTTTTCTATCTAAATTAATACAATTCAACGATAATTATAATTGTTATATAACTATATATATTGTACAATTTTCAATGTACACATAATATTCATCCTTAAGTATTAAATTAATAATGATATTTATATATATAAGAGATTTGCAGTGACATGCATCATCATAAATCATTAAGGAAAAAGAATGATAAATAAATCATCATATATTATATATATATCCTAATTGGAGGTCCCAAAACTTATTTACAATGTGAAAATATATGAAATCAAATTGAAATTGATTTGATTTTTAAAAGCATGAAGAATGCATTTATACATACCCATTATGCAAAAGTGCAAGGATGGATATATATACACAATCATAATTAATAATGAAGTATTAATTAAGAAGAAAACTTAGGCTAATTTAATTAATAAATAAAATAAAATTTGTAATTAATTAACCAAGGGCACTGAATCCACCACCTTTCATCATTTGCTTGAATTCCATGTAATTAACCATTCCATCTCCATCAACATCAACCTTCATGATCATCTTTCTGCATTCCTCTGTTGTCCTCCCTTGCTTTAACCCTAGAGATGCCAACACTGCCCTAAGCTCCTCCACAGTTATGAAACCGTCGCCATTTTGATCAAACACATTGAATGCTTCTCTCATGTCTTCCTCCTCATCCCTCCCTTCTTGATTCTCCTGATCTTCCATTATTGATTGGTATAGCTCCCCGAATTCGTCCATGTCCACCCATCCGTCGCCGTTCACGTCGATTTTCTCTATCATTTGTGTTAACTCTACGTCCGGGATGAAGATCCTCAACTTCTCTAGGGAGTCATTTAATTCTTTTTTGGAGATCCGGCCGTCGCCGTTCCGATCAAACATTTGGAACACGCGTTTGAGCTCGGTTTGGTCCATTATTACTACTATTACTATTATTATTACTATTACTATTGGTAGCGGCGACGGCGACGGCAGCACCAACAATAGCAATAATAATAATAAGGGACCTTTATGTTGTGGTGAAGGGGGAATTAAGAGGGAGATTCAAGAGGTTGCAATATGAGTGTTTTTTCTCTTTTTTGTGGTTTGGTTTGTTTAATTTGTTTGAGGAGAGAGGGAGGGAGGAGAATTTTTTACATTGGTTGTGGAACTAAAGAATATAATTGAATGGAAATGGTGGTGGAGCAAAATTGGTGGGGGGAATTTGAAGACTGTGACAGGGAATTTGAGGTGGTTGTTGAATTTTGGGAGAGTTTTTTGGGTTTTAAATTAGGTAGCAGCTGGAGAAATTTAATTAAAGTTTGAAGATATAATATATATATATATATATAGGAGGAGGGATCCACTTACTCGAGTAAGTCCTTTATACTTACTCCATCAAATAACTTTCGATAAACATAAAATTAGATCAATCCAACCGTTGAATTTTATGATATTATCTTGATGATTATGCATATCAAATTTCAGAAAAATCAGACATAGATAGATATATTATCTAACACTCAACATTTACATATATTTTCAAAACTATATTATACGTCGAAATAACATGAGATGATGAAGCATCAAATTATATTAAAATTTTATGAAATTTTATACACTTGATCTATAGTTTGTAAATTAATATTTCAACGATTGGATTAATCAAATTCATTCTATATATAAAGTTATAAAATGGAGTAAGTATATCAAGACTTACTCTTGGAGTAAGTGGATCCCTCCTATCTATATATATATATATATATATATATATATATATATATATATATATATTATAGAAGGAAAAAATTGCAAGTAATTGTTTTGTTGGAATCAACTGTAATCAAATAATTATATAACCGAACTTTATTGTCTCTCATTAATTAATAATTTATTGTCACGTGGAAAATAAGTAATGTAAATATATACTATGACAAGTGATTATGAGAAGTAATTTTCATCTTTTTATTTTCTTTCGGGTGTTGAGATTTTACTTTAAAAAGAAAATAAATGATATACTACCTACTTGATCGACCTAATTAAGTATTAATGCATAAATTCTTAGAATATTAATATTTATACACATATTTTCTCTTACATATTTTATTCACTTATTTCACTATTAATTTTTAGATTTTGACGTGACGATTCAAATTTTTTATTCTCTATTATTAGATATATAATAACCATATACATTTGCTGTACATATTATTTGATATGAACAAATATCACTGTTCAAAATTCAAATACTTATAAAATAAATATAATTTTTTATAATTTACAAATAATAACATGTATTTGACTTTTTAAATTATAAATATAAGATTATATAGATGTTTTTCTTATGAAAGATTCTATATATATTGCCATGTTATAAGATGATAAAGATAAAAAATAACAACTATCAAGTTGAGTATATAGTGATAAGTAGTTTGTTATTTCTTAAATAAGATTTTGGATTTGAACTTTATGAATAAAAAAAATTATGTTAGAAGTTTTTTTACCTGTCATTCTAAGATATACGATTCGGGACAAAACTCTAACTGCAACATACAAAAATTAAAAGAACAACTTATGTATGATTAAACCTCATAGACAGGGTGAAATGAAGATTTTTTATTTGCATATGCAATCAAAGATTTTATTTATGAGCTCTGTTGGTCTAGTCATTAATTAATTAATATATGACAGATTTTTGCAGTACCAACAATATGATTAAAGTAGGTATGAAAATGTTTCAAGCATGTTTGATTAAAGTGGATGTGAGAAAAATATTACAATAATGTTATATATACACTCTCCTATTAGCCACCATCAGCCACCCTTCAGCTTTTTATAGTGGGTCCCATTAAAATGAAAAATAATATTGGATGAAATTGATGAAATGGCTGATAATGACTGCAAAATGATGTACAAGAAACATTGTTGAAAATATTATTGGTACATATATAGTACTACATGAGACATGTGCAAATTAACATATTGAAGTGAATATATGGTCAAAGGCTTTCAGGTTTCAGCTGTACTGTTGATTGTGCTCAGAAGCTTTAAGAAGTTCTTCTTGGTTGTGAGATTATAAAAGTAATAATTATTAATTAAGTACTAAAGTCTAAACTAAAAGGAATGATAAAGCCAACGCATCAAAGTTAAAAGGCTTTCTTTAGAAAAAGAATTATCGACGCCTGAGAGATTCGAACTCTCGCGGGGAAACCCCATGTACTTAGCAGGCACACGCCTTAACCACTCGGCCAAAGCGTCGTGTTGAAATCTACGCTCTAGGTAGCATATTTGTCATTGACTCTGACACTTCTTTTTGGTTCAGATTTTTTTTGAGGTTCAGCCTTATTTATTGGGTCTTCATAAGCTGAATCAAAATATTAATCTAGTCCACAAATATTTTCTCATATCACCATTTTCTCCTTTAATTTTAACGAGGAGATAATTATTTTCTTTATTTTCTATTTATATTATGAATTTAATTATAATATACCAATAATATAACATAATTTTATATTTTCATAAAATTAAGTCTATCATTTTATATAATTTTTCAAATAATGAATGTGTAATGTTTCTATATTTTATATTCAGTATATTATAATTGAACTCTTACATTATTTAGCTGAGTTTAAATCTCAACCCACCACACTTATAATAAGTGCAGCGTCAAATCCAATACAATTTTGAAAATATTATAGAGAGAATAAAATTAATTTTTACTAACAAGACTAAGAACATAGTAATAACTACTGAGAGCTTGTTATAACATTCCAATATATTATCATTCTTCTCTCAATTTAGTGATGGTATTTATTTTTTAATTTTTTTTTCACAGTATCTCTTAGTCCGAAAGATAAATGATTAATTTGTTGTGGATCTGATTTTCATTTAAGAGTTTATTGCTGTCTAATGAGTTGTTACATACACAAGACGAAAATAAAAAATTCAACCTTTATTTAAGCTGACAAGTGAGTTAACCACTTAACTGATCAATTATGATGGGATATAAAATTCAAACATTTGAACAAATCCAAAACCAATGACCCACCCTAATCAATCCATACGAGAAATCGCGTTTTCTGCGCCACGTGGCCCAATTAAAGAATAGTATCCATCTTACGTGGGCCCAATAAACTTCTGCCCATTAGACCTGTCCGTACCAGAACCCAACTATGAAAATTAAAAGAACCCCGAAACTTACCCATTATTAACGAAAATGCCACTACCACGCACGCTTGCTCAGTTTTGAACTTGAACTTGCTTCAGCTTCTTTCGCTCCATTACTCTCTCAAACACAGAAACTAGCTCAGATTCTGAGAAAACCCTTTTCTCTTTGTTACCTGAAAACCCTAAATTCTGGCTTTTTTTGGTATGTTCTTATTTTCTGCTCACATTTCCAGCAAGGTTTCCGATCAGGTATTGCTTCTCTTCTCTGTTTTTTTATTTATTTTTTATTTCGTAGGATGGGTTTGAACAAATTTCTTCTGCTATTTCTAAACATAAAGTGGTCCTGTGTTTGCATTATTGTGCAAGATGTAAGGTTCTCTTCTCAAATTTGTAACAAAAAATGAAAAATAAAACGAATCTGAAGAATTTGCAATTGTAGTGTTTAAGGGGCTATGTCTTTGACTTTTGTGTATGTGTGTTACTATTTGCTGTCATAGAGTGGTTAGAATTTGAAATGATAGGTGCTGTGAGTATAGGTACTGCATTAGAAGAGCTAGGAAACCTATTTGTATATGAATTGTGAGTGATTTCCGTGTGAAGGTTCAACTTGGGAGAAAACTGGTTACCTAAAAAGAAAAGAAAAAAGAGAATTCCTATATACATGGCAATTTAGTGTTATTGCTGCACGATATCTGAATAGTTTGAAGGAATGGTGAATTTTACTACAACATATATATGACAGTAGAGTGCAATGACGTCATTTGATCTATGTAGCTGACCCCATATAGTGGGATAAGACTTTTTGTTGTTGTTGTATATATATGAGAGTAGGTTAGCAGATTCCTGGATTTTAGAAACAGAAATGAGATTAGTACATAGGTCTTGTAGGTGTCCATTGACATAGGGGATTTGTGTACAAATAACTGAGGATTTCGTGTTCATGATTGGGAGTCAAATAATTGTAGTTATAAGTGGTAATGCTATCACTTGAGTCCCTAGTCATTTAAGTGAATTCTCCACTTATTTGTATATGAATCCCCAATGGATAATAGTATTGTTACTTATCAATTTCAAATCCTCAAATTTGAAATTGTGTTACTATTTTATCTTAGATAAACCCATAATCTAAGTCTTCTGAGAGGATGTTCTTTCAGTATTAATTGTGTACCTAACTGTTTGGATGCTGAAAATCATGCTTGGGATGGATATGGATTGCACAAATCTTGTAGCTCCTCCTGTTACCAAGCATATATATAGAAATACCACTGCAAGGGTGGGTGATGTGGACAAGAGTCGTTCTATCTTTATTTTGCATTTTTATTTCCTTTGTACAAACCTTTGGAACATGTCTCATGCAATCATGTTTGGCACACACAGGAGGGATTTTTGCTTTAAATATATCAAGGACCTTTGCAGAATAATGTCTCCTGGAAGAAGCTGTGATATTCATTTGGGTAAAGTGAGGAACAGCGCAGTGCAGAACTTTCATGAAAATAATGGTGGAGCTTTGGAAGCAGGTGCACTTTCAGCTGGCAACGATTTTGCTTCTTTAATAAAAACAGCTGTTGAAGTTCCTCCCTCTTCTTTTGAGTTCCATGTCTGGTCAGGTGAGGGAATCGATCTTCTTGTCGATTTAAATTCGTCCCCATCAGATTGGACTAACAGGTTTAGAAACGAGGTTCGAATATGTGATAATGTGCATCGAAACAAATCCAAGAGTCTTTGGCAGGATCTTGGTTGCTTAAAAGGGAATTCTACACAAGAAAAATGTTCCTTTCTGTGGAATACAAATTCTGTCAAAATTGATGCTCATACTGGACAGGCCAAATCTTCCTCAAGCTTGAAAATGACAGAAGATAGAGTTGCAGAGCTGGTTCAACAGAATAAAGTTGACAGTCCCTTAATATCTGATTCACTAACTCCTTGCAGCATGAATGTAAAAGCAGCAGATAATTTAAAGGAGGTAAATCAATCATCTGTCTCGGCTGAACTGACTGTAAATATGGTAGACAATTTAATGCAAGATCAGTTCACTGTCTTAGCTGAAGTAAGTTATGGTGAACTACCTAACAATTTTGTTCCTGGTGATGAATCTTGTGCTAAAGATGTATCTAAGGAAATCTTTGATTCAGATGCTACCAATACTCCATTCATCAAGTCACTTTGTGATTCTGTCGGCAACTCACTGTCAAATCCCGGCACACTGGAGTGTCAAAATGCAAAGCCTGATGATGATTTTTTTGAAGATTGTGCTCCGCTAAATGTTTTTTGCTTTGGTAACCCTGGTTTGGTGTGTCATGGTGCTTCATTCGGTAGTTCCATGGAGCTACAAATTTCAGAAGTTGCAAGTTGTCATAAATATGCATCAGTTTCAGTCTGTGAAAATGATGGATCCCTGGATTTAAGTGATCCCAAGAACACTTCAGATACTGAACAGTGTGGACCAGTTTCAAGCAAGATTAACTTCAATACTGATGGGAACAATTCCGCATCACTAACGGAAGACTCGGTATAGTGCTTTCTCTAGCCTTCAAGATGTAATTACAAGATTATTGACCTGTTCTTGTACAAAAGTTTTTGTCTTTCTGTTTTGGTGTAATTACTTATGTTTAGTATGTTAAACATACATTGTTTGCAGGTGGGCAAGATTGTTGATGGAAGGGAGACATCAGAGTAATTACTTTCTTATTGACATTTTTTTTCTAAAAGCTTTCATGCAATCAATTTAAGCATATTGATACTGTGCTTTCAGATTCTCCCAATTTGATAACCGGGTTAAGAATTCTGGCCTAGATTGTGATGATCATGATTCTGAAATGACGCGTAGCAAAAAGAGAAAAAATAGAGACTCAGACATTCAAGGCTCAAGTGCTTCACCTGTTACAAGAATTTTAAGAAGCATGAAGAATACTGTTGCAAGAATCCTGCCTAGAAGATCCATGCGGCAAATTTCTTAGGTTCTTTGACATTCTTCTTACATATTGTTACATCATTAAAGTGAAATTATACATACCATGAATACAAAACCTAAAAACTAAGCATGTCTATTTACTTTCATTGCAGCATTCAGTGTCTCACATAATGTGATGAAACCGGATTTGCATGTACAAGTAGTGCTCCCAATTTGTGTGCCATCTTGATGCATTTGAGACAGACTTTCCGAGGAAATTGTAATCCACTGTAAGAAAAATGGAAGAATGACATTTATGGTACGTTTGATTCGAGGGTAAAAATGAAGGTAAATTTTCTGTGATTGAGTTCTATGTATAAAATTACAGATGAAGCTAAATCATAGAAAATTTACTCTCATTTTTACTCCCCAATCAAACATACCCTTAGCAGGTAAGGAGTACACCCCGTCTGGTTCTGCTTTCGAGAAAAATAAGGACTATATTCCGATGCCATCCGGCTATGTTTGTAAGTTTGGATTTTGGAAGGGAACGAAGGGAAAAGTAGGGAACTCCCAGACATACCCCAAGACTATATCTACATCAGTTGAAATTTAAGATGATGCTATTATCAATGTGAATTTACTGCAGGTTGCTTCATTCATTTGGAAGAGTTAGAATCACAGAATAACAAAATTGTGAGGTAGTCTTTCATGTAGATTTCAACTGAATAGTTAAAAAGCGAGCCATATATATATATATATAGTCCTTTCTATTTTTTTCTTTTGGCATCTAGAAATGATGAAATTATTATTGTTTGTTGTAATGTAATGTAATGTGTATCCTTTGAAACACTACAATTCTTGATTGTATATTTATTTGGATTGGATTTAGAAATGTGTAAACTTTACATGTATATCTTTTATCTATGCTCTTGTGGAAACACGTACCCTTCCTCTGTTTTTAAGTTGTTCTACTTTAGTTTTCAAAATTTCCCTAATGGTTTATGTAGTTTGGTTGCTGAGCATAATACTCATCTAGCTTGTTATTCTTGTTTTATTAGATGTCAAATTAGGTAGGTTTGTGTTTGATTTGATATAATAGTATTGTTACTATAATTTCTTTTACACAATTGTCTAGCTATATTATTATGTCATTAAAAGTAAAGAAACATTTATCGAGTGTGATATGATTCGTAAATCTTTTTTGAATAGAGTTTATGCTTCTTCTAATGATAAATAAAGTATTTATCAATATGTAGATTTATGCAAATATTATAACTATTGGACTTGGTAATTATTTTACATAATATATGATTAATTGACTATGTCACTTTGTATTGTTTGATTGTGAATTAAAATTAATTTTAATTAAATAAACAAATTTTGTGTATTACGAAGTCGAGAGTGATAATTGCTAATATTATTTACTGAGAGACAAGGAGAGTGAATATAATTGAAAAGGTTAAAAAAAAAGAACATGTGAATTTATGGTTCATCACGTGAATGTCACGGGATTTGGTATATCCTCATATTACTCTTGGTACTTCAGAATCAATAATAGCAACTTTTTTACTTTCACATGACTATTTTTTCTTTTTTGCAATTGAATGAATTTTTCATAATGTACGAAAAAGAAACCTAAACCGTTAATTAAGTTTTCATCTTGATTAATAGTAGTTTTTGTTTGTTTGTTTATTGTCAATTTCAATGCATTCAATAGAGATATTTCTATGAATATGATAATATAGAAATCACTTAATAAAACTTCATAGTTAGATTTGATTGACTCATTATTCATTTTTTGAGTTGTTATTTGAACAAACATTTTATATATATTATTGGATGAGATATGAATTCAATTTAAGCAGACTTCGCAATAATCGATAAGATATTTATCTATACAAATATAGAAAATAAATAATTCAACTATTTTTTGTCTTATTTTTTAACTTAAGCAAGCTTATGGAAGTATATTGATATGATATTAATGGCCGCAAGCATCAAATGAGTCCCAAATATACGAATCATTAAGCTTGAAGATTAATTAATTAGCTCAACTTGCAGCCCTACCTGGTCATTAAGATCCCACAAAGTTTGAAAATTTCTCTTTTCTTTTCCTTTTCCATATTAAGAATGCAAAGTAGTGATTTTCTATTATTGGTGTTTCAATCAAATCCGGCAAGTGGGTTTATGTCACTCTCTATAGGAGGAGACACATTTGAAACCTTCTTGTCAAAGGAACTACTATACACATGCAATTAGGGTTTCTTCTATATATCACTACGACAATAATGATCATTTTCAATATGTAATTGTTGAAAAGTGTTGATAAAACTATTATAAAAAAAAAATATGTTGACATTTGTTGGCCGTTGAAAATAGTCATAAACTATTTTTTATAATTAAATGGCTGTTGAAAATACTCATAAATTAGTTTTAAGTATTTTTTACGGCCACTAATTGTCAATATTACTTTTATCGACACTTTTCGACATTTAATTAATGTTGAAAATATTCACTTTTCTAGTAGTGCGTATTTATAAAAATAAAGTATAATGCTACATATATTATATATATACCATAAAATAAATTATATTATCAGTCTCATATGATCATATATAATAATCTAACTTATTAAAACTATTAATTGAATTGATGTACAATATTAAAAGTTAAATTAATAGTTTTAAAAAGTTGAATTATTACATAAGATAGCTGATTTTGTGGTATATCAAAAATATTTTTCATTTATTTATATTTGGTACGTAAAACATGTAATTAGTTTTAATTGCTGGTCCCTTATTTTTCTTTTCTTAGTAATTTTTCAGTTTGAAATTCCAAAGTTTTGGACGCTCACTTCACATTAAATAGATTACGGTTTCAAGCAGAATATGGGTTAGGGAATCCACTTGTGATCAATTTTTAAAATTTTTGTAATAACGCTTTCAATAAGTTGAAAATTAAAGATAATTAATTTTCTTTCATTAAATAAAGTAATTTGGATTTTTTAACTCATTTTCTTCATTCCAAAATATTTTAAACTTTTCGTTCCAAATCATGTTTTAAAAAAGTCATTATTATTTGAACTCATTTTGAGACATAAAATAGACACTTATTCTTAAAGGTAAAATTTAATAGTATAAGACTCAATTTAATAGTGTGACATCTACATAAAATTTTGATCACTTGAAAGTGTCTTATTTGATGTTTACTTTTAAGCCAAAAAGCAGTTTTTCATTTTAAAAAAAAAATAAGAGTTTAACTTTGCTATAATGATAGTGTTAAAAAATGTTATATATTCTTATTTGACTATGTATTATTATACAAATAAAAATTATTTACTCTCATGTTTACTTAAAAAAAATTTCAGATCAAAAGATTCAATTGAAAACAAAACTTAAATCTAAAAGTAATAATGTAGAATATTAATTTTACAAGATTAAATGGTCTCAAATAGTTTCTTATTAGTCTTGGATAATAAAATAATAGTAGATTGTAAAAAAATCAGAAAATTATTATAACTAAAATGTCATAAGAGCACAAAAAAAGCTTAGAATAACATTATTTACTACTACCTTATGGTTTATACAATATTCATGAATGGTGAATAAAAATACAAGCTCCATTTATCATTAACCATACACAAATGAAAAAAAAGGGAACAATAAATACATTAATTAAAAAATGGAAGAATTTAAATGAAGTAGGGACACATATTTGTTGAGGTGTGAGGTTTACTTATATATGACTTATACGTGATGAACAAGGTATAATAGAAACATAGAAATAATAAAGATAAAATTATAAAAATATAAATTTTTTTTGTGTAATATTTAAATTAATACAAAAGATATTAATTTTTGTTTCATCCTATTCAATTTGTCATCACTTAAAAATATAATAAATATATAATTGTTTCTGTAATGTTTTCAATCATAATTATTTTTTAATATATTTCTATTTCTATTTTTTTTATTACACACTTAAAAAATGAGATGCTCATGGACACTCTTATACATTCAATGCTAAAAAAAACTTGTGTTTGAATGTTAAATAGCATAACAACACCAAAATTTATATTTAAACGTTTTTTCTTCTCCAATTCACACCTTATTACCTATTAATTGAGATATATATTTTATTCGAATAATATTCAACCACTTTTAAACTCATTCAATAATAAAAAGGATGTGAATTTATGCATATGTGATGTTTGTGACATTCACCTATCTTACTTATATTACATATTTAATCTACAATCTATACTATATATATAAAAGATTTTAAAAAAATAGTTTATTTTGGTATCTAAAAATAAAAATAATTTTAAAAAATAGAAAAAGTAACCACAAAAACAAAATTTGATTAGTTTTCTTCGTCTTTTGGATTTAATTTTCATCCACTGACAGTATATAATTTTTTTACATAGTCGTCCAATCATGTGCTGTCACGTAAGCTATAATAGTGTTTTCTCTCGTCCATTACCATAAAAGTAATCCAGATGAAGAGTTTTGATTGGACGACAGTAAGTGCATCAAAATTAAACTCTTTTCTTCGATAAAAGAAATTTCAAAAATAAAAATACCACTCAACATTCAAATCTTAGTATATTAATTAGGTGGATACCTCAATTCTTACAATTTCAACAAATATATCTCAAGTGATTTTCAACTTTCAAATAATAATAATAATAGAGTGTACAGATAAATATTTTCCAAAAATACAAGTGAGTATAGGCCAGAAAGTAAAAGAGCATGGAAATTGGAGGTTGAATATAAAGTTAGTACAAAGGAAGGAAAGAAGGAAGCATGAAAAAGATCATTTTTGCATTAACTCAGTCATTTAATGCCTTCACCAACACTTTGCCCCATACGTACAGAAGTTGCAGTTTTGTATCATTTAATGCTTCCACCGTTCCCTCTCACTCTCACTCACTACTTACCCTTCCTTCCATCCATTTTTCATGTTCACACCATAACATCAACTACAATGCTATAATGCATTCAAATAGTTTGTGTTTATGCCTAACCCATCTTTTGCAAAATGTGGTTGTTGCTTCACAAGCTATACTAGAGCCTTTCGATGGATTCAGACCATACTTGTTCCAGTTTTTGATCTAGTGAGTTAAAAAAAGCTTCTTTTTTTCTTTCTTCTAGTTTCTGAATAGTATAGTAGAATAGATAGACATTGGAGCTACCTAGGGTAACTTTTGCTTATGCCATGTTTTTTCTTTTCTCATCACTATGCCTAATGAAAAAAAAAATGAGATTTTTCTCTCCCTGAAGTATTGAAAAGTGGACAGAAATTCCTATCTACTTGCTTTTGTTGCTCATCATCATTCCTAGAAGATGATTTGTTAAGAGAGAAAACTAGGATGAAGATTCTGATTTAGCCATAGCTATGTTACACCCCCCAACAACACATTTTTGTTCTTAGTTTTCTGTTTTCATGCAATGGTACACATGGAAGAATTTGTAGAAAGTTGTGAGGAAATGTGGTAGCATCATGCTGATTCTAAACTTCAATATCAAAGTCCATGTTTGGCCAAGCATTGTAATTTGTAGAGATTCTTCTACATTTTTCATTATATGATATTTGGGTGGGGTTTGATTTTGTATGTATCATGGGGTTCTCAGTAAGAGATTTCTTAATCTATGGTTTGAACATGCACCTATGGTTTGAACTTGTGGTTGTATCATCATACTTGTGGACTCAAGTTTCAAGCCTTGGTTCAATGTCTTCAATTGCAATCTCTTATGGTGAACAAGGTTCTGTCTTCTGTGGTTTGAAGTTGGATGGGTCTCACACAGTAACTTGTTATGGATCTAACACAGCAATAATCTATGGAACACCAGCACATTTCCCATTTACCGGTCTAACGGCCGGTGATGGCTTTGTTTGTGGCCTTCTAATGGGTTCTAGCCAACCTTATTGTTGGGGTAGCAGTGGCTACATTGGGATGGGTGTGCCTCAACCTATGATCAAAGAAGCCGAGTACATCGACATAAGTGCTGGTGATTACCATGTTTGTGGATTGAGGAAGCCTTTAACTGGAAGACACAGGAACACTTCTTTTGTTGATTGTTGGGGATACAACATGACCAAGAACTATGTGTTTGATGGCCAGATTCAATCGATCTCAGCAGGTTCTGAATTCAACTGTGGCCTTTTTTCTCAGAACAGGACAGTGTTCTGTTGGGGTGATGAGACTAATAGCAAGGTCATTAGCACAATCCCTAGAGACAAGAGATTCCAGAGGATTTCTGCTGGAGGGTATCATGTTTGTGGAATCTTGGAAGGTGTGAATTCTAGAGTTCTTTGTTGGGGGAGAAGCTTGGGAATGGAGGAACAAGTCTCTGTGTCACATGCAGGACAAGGTAATGTTGATTTGGCTCCAAATGATCCTATGTTATCTGTAATTGGAGGGAAGTTTCATGCTTGTGGAATTAAGAGCTACGACCGTGAAGTGATTTGTTGGGGGTTTATTGTCAAATCAAGCACACCAGCTCCTAGTGGAATCAAGGTCTTTGAGATTGCTGGTGGAGACTATTTTACTTGTGGTGTTCTTGCTCAGAAATCTCTTATGCCTGTTTGTTGGGGTGTTGGTTTTCCTACTACACTACCTTTGGCCGTTTCGCCGGGGATGTGCAGGCCTACTCCATGTCCTCCTGGATCCTATGAGATTGATCTCCAAAAGGGTCTTTGCAAGATCCCGGATTCTCGAATCTGCACTCGTTGCAGTGGTGATTGTCCTCCTGAGATGTATCAGAAAAGTGGTTGTGGTTTGACATCTGATAGAATATGTGAATATAACTGTTCTTCTTGTTCTTCGTCCACATGCTTCTCGAATTGCTCATCATCTTCTTCCACTGATGAGAAGAAAAATGAGAAGTTTTGGGCCTTGCAGTTACCGGTTGTCATTGCTGAGATTGCTTTTGCAGTTTTCTTGGTTAGTATTGTGTCACTGACTGCAGTTTTATATGTAAGGTATAGGCTAAGAGATTGCGAGTGTAATAATTTGGTGAGGTCAAAGGTGAGGAAACTCAATCATGGTGGTTCTTCTCTCCATCATGAGACCGGTAAGATCAGAGCAAACTTGGAGGATTTCAAGCTTAGGAGGGCTCAAATGTTCACCTATGAGGAACTAGAAACAGCAACTTGTGGATTCAAAGAAGAATCCATAGTGGGGAAAGGAAGCTTCTCTTGTGTATTCAAAGGGGTTCTCAAAGATGGTACTGTTGTTGCTGTTAAAAGGGCAATTGTATCTCCCAACATGCAGAAGAATTCAAAAGAATTTCACACAGAACTCGACTTGCTCTCAAGGCTGAACCATGCACATTTGCTCAACCTACTAGGATACTGTGAAGAAGGAGGAGAAAGGCTTCTTGTGTACGAGTACATGGCTCATGGATCCTTACACCAACACCTACATGGCACAAACAAGGTTCTGAAGGAGCAACTAGATTGGATAAGGAGGGTAACAATTGCAGTCCAAGCAGCGCGAGGAATCGAGTATTTGCACGGCTATGCCTGCCCACCAGTGATCCACAGAGACATCAAGTCCTCAAACATCCTCATTGATGAAGAACACAATGCAAGAGTTGCTGATTTCGGCTTGTCGTTGTTAGGCCCTGCAGATAGTAGTTCTCCACTTGCTGAGCTACCGGCCGGTACTCTCGGCTATCTTGACCCCGAATACTACAGGCTCCACTACCTCACCACAAAGTCTGATGTGTACAGCTTCGGCGTCCTACTCTTGGAAATCCTAAGTGGTAGAAAAGCCATTGATATGCAATTCGAAGAAGGGAACATTGTCGAATGGGCAGTACCTCTGATCAAGACAGGAGATATAGCCGCGATCCTAGACCCGGTTCTTAAACCGCCTTCTGATATGGAAGCATTGAAGAGGATTGCTAATGTGGCATGTAAGTGTGTTAGGATGAGAGGGAAAGAAAGACCCTCAATGGACAAAGTAACAACAGCATTGGAAAGAGCATTGGCACAGTTAATGGGAAGTCCTTGCATTGATCAACCAATTTTGCCAACTGAGGTTGTTTTGGGAAGCAATAGATTGCACAAGAAGTCATCACAAAGGTCTTCAAATAGGTCAGCTTCTGAGACTAACACTGATGTGGCAGAAAATGAGGATCAGAGATTTGAGTTCAGGGCACCATCATGGATAACTTTTCCAAGTGTTACATCTTCTCAGAGGAGGAAATCTTCAGTGTCTGATGCAGATGTTGATGGAAAGAATAGTAATAATAATAATAATAATAATGCAGAAGGGAAGAACAACAATTTGGGAAATGTTGATGTTTTGAGGAGTCTTGAGGAAGAAATTGGACCTGCTTCTCCTAGAGAGAGGATGTTCTTAGAACATAACTTCTAATTTAAACCATGTGAAAAAAGATTTGGATGAAATGAAACTTTTGGTTTCATTTGGAATGTGTTAAGTGTTACATGTAATTTTTTTTTTTTTTTTTGTGAGTTTAATTAATGATTCTATCTTCAGAGAGTTGTGTTTTTCAGAATGTTGGTGGAGCTTTCATTCTTTCATGCAACATTTTATTGACTGTAAAGCTTAGCCATCTATGTTAAATTAATATATGATAATATATTATAGAATTTAATTTTGATGTACTGTATAACATTGTCCAATCAAAATGCTCCATTTATATAATTTTTAAGACAGTGAGAGAGAAAACACAATCAATGAAAATTAAATTCTATATTATATCGGTCCCTTTTCATTTTTAATTTGAAAGGGCTGAAATAGGATTATAATACAATCAATCATTATTTTAAAGAGAATAATGTTAAAAATGAAAATTGCCCTCACGCAGGATCGAACTACGGACCTTCAGTTTACAAGACTGACGCTCTACCACTGAGCTATAAGGGCTTCATGTTTCTCTGTTTAGACTTTAGTAATTTAAATTAGGATTTTATTTTGATGTGCAGATAATGTAAAAATAATTTACACCATTATCGAATCAGAGTCCATTATTTTTATGAATTTATAAGTTATGGCTGGTTGACTCAATTATAATAGTTGATGTGACAATACATTATCGTTGTATAGAAATTCTTATTTTATATTTAATAAATATTTAAATAATCATACGGCCCTAGTAGAATTCATAAGCACTGCTATATATATATAAAGCCCTAAGTTATCATAATTTTATATTGAATGAGTTTAAGAGAAATTTGAGTGGTGGTTTCTTAGTTTTGTAGATTGAAGGGCTTACTATGTATTGGTGCACTTGGTTTGTCTATATATTAACTTTATTATTTCTTTCTTAATTTTTTTAGGTTGAAAAAAGTTTTGAGAGATAGCAAGGTTGCTAATACCATAAAATCAGGGCATGGCATGGACCATAGTGAGAGCTTACAGTGTACTTTCTACTTGAACTTAGTTAGAAGGTTCAGACCTATTTTGTCGACATTGTTCAATATCAAGTTAAAAAGAGACAATTATTTTAGATCACTATTATGATCAGTTCCCTTTAATTTTGAGTAGAATCAATTTTGAAATGACTTGTAGAATAACTTTTTAAATAGCTGGTATTAAAAAAAGTAATTTTAAGAGAATTGTTTTGAAAAAAAATGATGTGTTTAAAATGTAAAAAAAGTGAGATTAGATGAATTAAGAAGAGATTAAAATTTGAAATTTTAACTTCAAATAGCATCAATTATTTTTAAAGTGTTACACTTCGTCCTAAAGTAAACTTCCAAAATAAACAATATCACTTTTATGTACAATTTTATACATTATCTTATTCATGAAATTTTTACTCTTATTTTAACCTCTCAATCAAACACATCTTCAATATTAATCAATAGCAAATGGATGATGCATTGCTGTCTCCTACTCATAAAATGAATCATGCAATTTTTGAAGAACCCAACACAGAAATCTCATAGGCGTAGAAGCTAGTACAATAAATCAACAAAAAATCATACACTATTTACATATTTACACAAAATCACAAATAAGCACAGAAAAACTCTAACAAAACTTTTTCCCTGAAAAAAAATTGACGATCAAATAAACCTGCAAAATTGGTATACATAAATTTTTCAACACCATGGATTAAAAAAAAGGAAGGGATTCCGCTGATAGTATGGCTCTCAGATTCTGCTGCTATACATCAAATCTTTTAACGTGTGAAGGGATTCTAAGACTTTCTGATCAGATCCAAATGGAAGGGTTTCTGAACTGTGTTGCCATAGCATCTGAAAGAAACTTGACCAGGTTTTCTCTCTCAACATTTTTCTCCCTCTTATGTTCAAGGTGTTTAACCTGGATGCATTTCAAAACAGATAATAATTAATGTAAATTTGTCTAAGTATCGCATTACACGATTTCATGTAGTTCATGTGCCAATCAAATTTCAATTAAGATTTGAAAGTTCATGAAAAGAGAACCCCATCACAAATAAACAATCCAATCTTTAAAGGGAGAGCTATTATAAAGCAGCTGCAAGTTGACATTGATTAAGCTATTAACTAATTATTAGAACCGAAAAAAATATATTAGCTTATTAGATAATTAATTAAAAAGAACTGATAAGCCTACAATTTCAGAAATTCAAGAAGAAGAACCACAACAATGGACTAACGATCAAGTTACTAGGTTGAGTTGGTTATATAGACCAAACAATGTTAATGTGTCCTATTGTAATCATTCTTAATGGTTCTAATAATACAATGGCCTTGTTCAGTTTGCAAAATTAGTATGCTCACAAAGTCTCTGAGGTTTTATAAGGAGTACGAATTCATGCGACCAAATTCTGTAGATTCACTTTCAAGTTTCAACAAGTTTGTGCTATATGACGTAAAATTCAACATAATCCACTACACGACATTCAGAAATACCTTAACAGAATCTGTCTGTGAGACACCAGCATCTGTGATAATGACGAGACATTTGATATCATGTTCATTGGCATACTCATACTGCTCTGTAAGACTTGGATCAGGAGTGGGAACAAATTCAGCCTGATGAGATGAAAGGCCAGTGAGCAAAGGCTTAAGTTATAACGCTCAATTATGAAAATTAAAATCGTTTATATAAACAAATCTCAACCTTAAAGTTCTCCTCCCATAATTCAGCAACTAGCTCCATTCGCTCCCTCAACAGACCACCTCCTCCTCTTGAGCAAACAAGAATATTGGTGCTGGCTTCATTTCTGAAACAGTTACGGAAGTCAATGGTGTATGTGTCACCTATGCAAACCTTATTCTACCAGTTTTTATGTGAATATTTATTTGTATGATAAAAAAGTAGGATTAGGATCTCACTTTATAGAGAGTAAAGTGAGAAATAACACCCTTGGATTAAAGCAAACTCGAAGTGAGACCCATTTTCAGTTTATTGATTCAAAGGTTGAATCCCTCATTTTTACTCTCTAAGGTGAGATTGATCCAAACCCCAAAAAATACAACTGAAAAGATGATAACCATAGAGCGAAGGACTGTATCAAATATTAAAATGAAAAAGACCAAGTATGAGTTGAAAGGGCACCAACCTAATGGGTTTAAAATCTACAGGACAATTATGAATTATTGTCTCCAGGGCAAGACTACTCCCGACGCCACTGGGAGGGGCACCTCTCTGGACAACAGAGATGAAAAGCAATGAGAAACAGTATACAATTCAGTAAGTCAAAGACAGAAGAAGCTTTAAGTTACATAGGATAGGACGGCAATAAGAAGGAAACAAACACCACTACAACTGAAGCACATATGCAAGCGAAACTTGTGAAACCAATAAATCATCGGTTATATTCTCAGGGAAAACGTTAGCATCAATGAATATTGTAAGCATGATAAACACAATTTGTGATCCAATGTAAGAGAAATATAAAGAAAAATATAAGGAGACGCAAGCTGATAATCAGAAGAAATAAAATATGTATCCAGAACCTACGTAATTATGACTCCACAACTGATGAAGCAAATAGTCATACCGACCACCTACAGCCAGTAAGGCAGCTTCAGATAGTGATCCAGGATTGTTCTCCTTCCTTAAGTACACCTACCAAGAAATATTTCAACTTCATGAGAATCATCAACATAACATCTTCTAGCCTTCGTTCCTTCATATGCAATTCGAAGAAGTAAAAAAATATAAATATATCACATGTTAAAACGAACCTAGTTCCATATCAATCAAAATGTACAATGGTTTATGGGAAAGGGATAACTTCCTTTAACAAGTATTACATGATTTTCCTAATTAAAATTAAATTCTAAAGGGTAGAAGCACATCCTGAAAAATATAATTACAGGAATAAAACTTTTAGGATTGGAGTTCATTTTCTATGGCATATATTTTACTATGTCACGCTATCATTCTGACCCTCACTTTCACATGGAAACTGGAATGTTTGAACATTAAAATTGCAGTAAGCACTAAATGGGGGCATAAATAGCCTCATACACAGAAAAGAAAAAATGAAAAAAGGGGCTAGTAGACAGATGGATTCAGGTTCTGTCATTCTTCTTTCGCACTAAGCAATAAACTTCAGTCAGCAGCTCAGATTGAAAATTATTAGGCAACAAAGTAAACTCTATACCAATAGGTTTGTGTTAGTGTTCCCAACAATTAAATCTCCCTTATCCAAACTGTTTTATTTCTCCTTTTCCAATGTAAACCCAACATGGCTCTTGTTAATCAAACAACACAACAACAAAAATTATCCAATTACATATACATTTTTTTGGGTAAACACATTTACATACGGTTTTCACTGTTCACAATATAGCTCCTGGCCCATGCTAAGTTGGAAGTTAATTATTTTTATACAATAGGCATTAAACACACTTGATGTGAAGCTTCCTAAACTTGATCCTTCCAAAATTTAAACCAAAAAGTTTGGAAGAGTGAAAGAAAGAGAAGCAAAGTACAAAAAGGTTGTAGCATTCAAACAAACTCAACGCAAGAGATTAAGATCTTTGCATGATTGGATCATCACCAATTGTAAAATGTCTGGGAAGATGCAACAAATAGATGGAAGAAAACGGTGCATATAGTAAAGCATATCATATTACCTCCAAATCCAATTCTCGAACAGGTATATTTACAACAGAAAAGTCATAATTAGGGAGTAGGGAGTGTTCGCCACCAAAATGCAATCAGGGCATTGATACAAGTTAGGGATAACAATTTCACTTTTCTGGAAAAAAGAAAAATTTATGGTACCTGAAAAAATAAATCTCTATGATAACTTTCAGTTGGAGGCATTAATGCATCAATATAGACGTTTTCATCAATCCTCCAAATTCTCAAGAGACTGAAGAGCTCAGACAATTCATCAAGTGCCTTGCATGTACGTTTATCTGCATTATTTTTACTATTTTCTAATAAGCATGAACTTCCCTTATATAACGTGTAGGTGTAGCTGTATATTTGAATATGACTAAATGAATAGTACCAGATGGAAGAGCTCCTCTTAATCTCGGGAGTGCCTGATCTGCAGATCCACAAAATCTTAAACCAACTGTCTGCAGTCTATTTACCGTAGCTTCAGATAAATGCAGCTCCTAGAAAATTTTCAAATAACTCCATATGACAATTCTTTTCTTTGAACACTGTGATTATTGAAATGAAACTACTAGAAGATTTTCAAATAAGATTCTCCAAAAAAAAAGAATCACCTGCAAAAGCTGCCGCCTTATCACTACCCATTTTGATTTCCTTTCTGAGGATTGTGGACGCAAAGAACTCATCATTGAAAGAAGCTTCAGAAAATTAAACATCTGTCATACTATATCCTCATGTGCTTAATAATGCTACTTGCATGATTGCACAACCAACATACCTCTGCTACTTTAAGTCTGTGTTCTACCTTGACTCCAATCCATGACCAAATTGCATCCAGTACTTCACCATGGTTTAGATGAATGTCACATGAGTCTGCATGGAAAAAACAAGTGACTATGTCCCTTGTCACCTGATACAATTGGTAAATATGCTAAATTTAGCACCAAAGAATGATCAACATTTTCACAAGACACAAGGCTGAAAAATCTAACGACACAGAATGAAGAAGCAAGTGGAAATCCTAATAATGAAGAAGAAAATAAAACCTGGGAAAAATCAGAAAATCCCAAATTATACAGTTTAAAACAGCACCTTTATGACTTCTGCCTCTGTCAATGCTGAGGTACCACCAATGATGTCAAAATCTCCCTGTGAGCAATGATTTCACAATAAATTGGTCAAACATGCAATAAAGTCTGGGAGTACAATCACAGAAGTTCCGAACGGATATTCATGGAAATACTGGAAAAAATAATCAAGATAATTTTATATTGATCTTTCACAAAATACTAACAATGGAGAATTATTGATTTTCACTTATATTGTTCATTCAGACCGATGCAAAAACAGAAGAAAAAAGACAGAAAAAATCGCAAGAAATAATAATATTTAGAATAGTACCTGTAGGTACCGGTTTGGCGACGAATGTCCAACTGCCCTTCTATAGACACATGATATCTCATATCGTTTGAATGAAGATTTCTACACATAATGTAGATTTGTGTCTCAAATTTCAATCTTCATACCTTGCTGAAAAGCAAATAAACTAATAGCAGTGCAAAAATTGACACGGACTTTTTTTTTCTGAAGTTCAAAAATAAATCACCTTTTGCTTCCCCTATATTTTATATATCGTTTTTTAATTCGGTGGTGTGAAGATGTGATTGGCAAGACTACTGAAAAGTCAAAATTTTATCTTACAGAATTACAGTTTCAAACATTTTCATTTATCTCTCTTCTTTAACATCATATAAAAATAAATTCACTTTGTTAAATCTATGTTAACAAGTTTCCATCAAGTAGAAAAACACGTACTTATTCTCTTTGGAGGACAGCATCCAACATAGTTATTACCACCATTTAAGAAAACAAAAGATGCAATATATATAAGACCAAGCATGGATCAGCAGCATAAAGGATTATATTACTGCGTTGACGAAGTCATGCTCTCTCATCTACTATGAACAGTTCAGAAAACAATTTCTCCATAAAAAAAATAGAGAATTAATTTGTATCGTGAAGGATCCTGTGGTAGTATTGTTTTCCAAAGCAGTATGCTGTTCTGCTTGAAGAGCATGGTTTATATATTACAAGGCATATTGTTCTCTGTATACAACCCCATACTAGGATGATATTACAACACAACCTAAGACTTGTTTTATCAATTGTAAACCAATTATTATATATGCAATTGCTGTCAAATTTTAACAAAATGGAACATAATTGAAGAGATACAGAAATAAATATAATCAGGATAACATATCCAATACCTGGTTAGATATAATCCAGTTCACAAAAGGCAAACGCAGCTCGTGGCAAAGTTCAAGCATGTCTCCTCCATGGGTCAGAAGTTTAACTGCATTTCTACTCGACAAAAATCAAAACCAGAAATCTTTTATCAATGTTGCCACGTCCATGAAGATTTATGTCAAACATTTTAGAACCAAGCAAAGGTTTAAATTTGAGATATTGACCTGTTAAACTGTGGACAATCATCCATTAATCGCATTGTTAATATTTCTAGGTGCTTTGCACAATGCTGTCTGAAAATTTCCCTGCTCGCATCTATAACATAATCTCGAACCTCAGTTTCAAAATCCGTGTACTGAATAGACGAACTATTATCTCCAATTGTCCCCAATCTACCAGCTTGATGAATATGTTTTGTGCTTAACATCTCTTCATCAAAGATAGCATTGACAACTCTATCATATATGCTTGTATCCTCAGATTTCTGCATTGTTCGTAGGATATCTGAACATAGAAAACTTACCCTTATTAAAGACAAGATACTTAACAAATGTTATATTTTAAGTTCAGGGGCATGTAATTCTTGGGTGTCTGTACTAATAAGCTAAAAATGCACAAGAAAGCCTTAATCACTTGCCATCCAATAATTCGGATTCCATTCGTGGAGGAAATGCATTATGCAGTAGTTCTGTGGCAGAAGGACGATCAGAAGGACCCAGAGACATTAACTTCCGCAATAGGGACTGCTGTTCTGGAAACCGAGCAATCCATGCAGAAGGAAGTGCTCCCTTCTGTTTCAAATCAGATAAAACAACATGTCTCTCCATTGCTGTCCCAAATGGATGCCAAAGTTCAAAGAAAACCACTCCTAAGCTATACATATCTGCCTGTAGCACAAGTAAACCCAAGTATTAATAAAGTGGCTTCAATCAAAGTGACTGTGGCAGCAGAGGTTGTGAGGAAGTATAAACCAATGGCTGAGATAATATAATAGTGAATGCATTACACCTTTTCATCAATCTTGGGCCATCCTTGTTCAATTTCAGGAGCTGTATAGAAATAAGTCCCCACCTGTCCAGTGCCATCAATAGAAACTCCAGTTGCATCAGCAGGGTGACCAAGATCTTGATCTAGCTGCTCCAACTTCAAGAACTTGGCTGCAAAAAGTTTCTCACATCCACAAATAAACACAACTCCTCAATAGAATAGAAAGAACAAGCACTAGAGTTACTTGATTGAAGTGCTTATATTGCAACTTTTAAGAATACCATCCAAAGTTGGCCCATACTTTAACAAGGCATTATAATATTTATGTATTTGTTTGTGTGTACAAAGACAGGGAAACCACACTACGATAGGTACATAATGTTTCTCCATAGATAGATGGAGCAACAACCCAGGAAACTGTGCAAGCGTTTATAGGCATGAGGTATCCCAAACAAGAGATAACAGCAACTAAGAATTTAGGAGCAAGCATCTATCTTGGTTCTTGAAAGATGCATACAACATTAACCTGATCTTTGAAAGTTCTCTGATACCAAATAGGTCTCTAACAAATTAAAATGTAATATTACTCAGTCCTTCTGTTATTTGATGTTATTAGATACTAGGAAATAAGAAATCTAACCTACTCCATTAATTTTATTGAAATAATGAAAGGGCTAAAGTGATGTCATCTTTTCACTTTCAAGGACTTATTTGATTTCAAAAGAATACCATCAAGGATTACGTCAATTACAAGGTGGGGCCATAAAATGAAAAGCAGAGGAGAATACATCCTTTCAAGCGGGAAAACAATGAAAAGAGAAAGGACACCATCTGACAATACAACAAAACAATAAAGCCTGCCAATCTGTTCAAATGACATAACACAATAATTTACAACCTCCTTTAATAAAAC
Organism: Aeschynomene evenia; assembly: GCA_013621005.1. Taxonomy (NCBI): domain Eukaryota; kingdom Viridiplantae; phylum Streptophyta; class Magnoliopsida; order Fabales; family Fabaceae; genus Aeschynomene; species Aeschynomene evenia. The sequence goes on along the minus strand of CM024266.1, from coordinate 31,749,430 downwards.
CTCTTTAATACCTTTGATCTATTATTATTGGAGTTAAGTTAATAGGCACCTTTAACCCTCTTTTACAGTGACCTTGAATCAAATATAAAATGCAATAAATCAATATAAAACTTTGAACATACAAAGTTTACAAACCAAATGGATATCATATTCATACAAGAACACCATTCAAATATATTAAGTTATCCATTGTATCAATAAGCTATAAACAGTAATATTGGAATCATACAAAAGAGAAAAAGAAAATTAACAGTTAATGGAATCAGGATCTTACCAAGACCAAAATCACCAATTTTAATATCATTGCGAGCATCAAAAAATATGTTATTTGGTGTCAAGTCCCGATGAATTATTCCTTGTCCGTGTATGTGTGCCAAACCTTCCACTATTTGACGAAACATATGCCATGCTAGCTCTTTGTCAAAATGATCATATGATTCAAACATCTGGCGAAGAGTCCTATAAATCCAAAACCCGACACCCAAAAACAAAAACAAAAAAAGGAATATGGTGAATATAACATGCGGGACTATAATGACTGTGTTTATGCACTTGTGCTTGCATATTGTAAATATAACATGGGACTATGACTGTTTCTGCAGTTGTGCTTGCATAACGCAAATATTACATATGGGACAATAATGACTTTGCTTGTGTGCATGCTCTTGCATATGCAATATCCAAGGAGTTTGGAAACGAACTTGTGTCTCCACTATCTAGTCTGACTTCCCCTATTTGTTTGTTGCAAATAATTTCCAAAATCCAATAATGAATAATTACAAATAAAATCGAAAGAGAAGCAAAGAAATTGTGTAGGCTAGGTTATCAAGTGATAAACCAGATATTGCAGAATCAAATCCTAGGCTAGCCAGTCAGACCCAAATCTTGCGAATATGAAAGACCCAAAAATTGAAGACCTTAGTAACTGAACTAAGCTAAATCTAGACCTTTGTCCTTTGCTTGAAAGAAATAGAATAACCGAAATATATACTAGTAGAGTACACAAGTAAAGTCAATGGTATTAGGCACTATCCCTTAAGTTAGTCTACTCATAAAGAATACAAATAACTAAAAACCTTACCTTGGACAGTACTCCATTTGTATATAAAGGTACGTTGATTCAATTTGGCTCTCATTCCCAAAGGCATCATTGGAGCTTGCTTTATAGCTGAATGTAGAGCTTAGTGGAGTCCTTGAACCCCAAGCAGCATCACCATAAGTATCAGCAACTCCAGTTTCAAACCATGCCTGGAAGTTTTGTAGAAATTAATCAAATAATTCCATGGATGGTTTTTGATAAAAAAAAAACAATAATTGTGGAATTAGAAAAAGGATAATTTATATTTGCATGGGATTTCCATTTCTTTCGTAGATTAAATGATAGAGAGACTGCTAACACCTTGCTTCTTTTGAATGTCATTGACAATGTGTTTTTGAGCACTGTAATCTGGACACTAGGATATGGTCTCTTGATCCATCTAGTATTTTTACTTATAAATCCTTTTTCCAATTTTCAACTCATCCCACAAACACACACTCTTTTCACCTTGACAAACCCATCTAGAAATCCAAAGCTCTCACTAAAGTCAAATCTTTTATATGGACAGTTGTACTCAATAGAATAAACACTAATGACATATTGCAGGTTCGAAGGCCACATAAGGCTTTATCTCCTAACATGTGTGTCATGTTTAGGGCAAGCACAGAATCAATGTCACACTTGTTTTTACAATGCCCAACAGACGTATTCATGTGGAACAAATAGTTTGGCACCTTTCATGAGTGTTGGATCTGTCCGGAATCCTTGGTTGAGTTTCTACTCACGAGTTTTGCGGGCTTTGGGAAAGGAAAAGAGGCTAGAATTTTGTGGCATTGTGCAATATTTGCCACTATCTAGACCATATGGTTGGAACGCAATTACCCAATTTTCAATGATAAGTTTTCAGATAAAGATATGTTATGGACTAAGGTTAGGTTCTTTGGCATCTGTATGGTGCAAAGCTAATAATTTGTTTAGACTTTAGAGGTCTTTGCATCACAGATATGTTAAGGGATTGGAAATCTATGTTTCACAGATAGTTTTATTTTGTATTTCGGAGGACCGCTTGTCCTCTACCTATTTGTACTTCTCCCTCTCATCTATTAATGAAATTCATCTTTTATCAAAAAAAATATGTGCATCTCTATTCAAAGGCTCTTCAAGAAACAATGCCCTTCTTTCAATGTAATCAAAGCAGTATATACACTACAAGTTACCATATCCTTAAGGTGGGATGGTCAACATAATAGAATAGAGTAAATGCAGAAAGGAAAAAAAAAAACTGATACAAGAAATAGGAAGGTTAAATAGCGAGAGAAAAAAAATGGTGTGCAGAAAACAAGAAAGCTTATACCTGATAATATCTAACAACATGCTGATGCTGCAAACGAGAAAGAGTGGCTACTTCCCTGGTTATCTCGCAATAGATTGATGGATAAAGAAGTAAGAAGAGGCTAAAAAAAGAAAGAATGTACAGGGAAATAAAAGGAAAAGATAGGAAGGACATTTGAATTCCTTTCTATTATATTCTCCAGCAAATAATTTAGAGAGGAAAAAGTGATGTGCAGAGGACAACGTAAACGGAAATGTACAAAATCAAAACATGACATAAGACAATACAATTAGATGATAGAACAGGCTTTCTAAAACTATTGAAATCAAATCGACCTAGAAAAAAATCTCTACCAAATACAAAGGTATACAACTCCGGAACCTTTTCATCATATTTATTTGCAAATCATACTAGCTGTTCAACTAGTTCGCTTTAACCCTTTGCAGACCATTTAAACTTTAAGCAATGAACATTTCTATCTATCAAGTAAATACTGCCAAAACATCCTCTCACAAGTTTTTCTTTCTTTTTTTCCCCTTCTTTTCAATCTGCTTTCATCTTCCACCACATTTACAAGCTCCATTTAAGGTCATCAACAAATAACAGTTCTAGCCAATGAGGTGTTGGTCTGAATGGAAGGGGCTCGCACCCCTTAAACATGAGGTCCTGGGATAAATCCTAGGATTCATGTTTATTGGGAAAAAAATATTTTTTTTTTATAAAATAAGAATATTATTAAGATATGAAGAGAATGTTACAAGATGGTAGGAGGATTAGTGATCCTCCTACATAAAAACATAAAACTCAATAAAAAGTAGTCTTCCAATCTCTCAACATATATGAGAGTGAAAGACCTCTGAAAACACTGTGAGCTTTACACCATATAGAAGTTAAGCACCTAATTCTATCCATACAACTTGATTATCTGAAAATTTATCATTAAAGATTCGTGAATTGTGCTCCATCCATATGGTCCAAACGGTGGCTTGGAAAAAAATTAATAAAGTTTAACAATTGAGAGCGGATGCAGCCTAAGGGCTGTTTGGTTTGCGGATTGAAATTTTATTCCCGAGAATAGGATTCCCAGGAATGCATTATTCATGTGTTTGGTTTGTACACTAAATTCCTGGGAATGATTTATTCCAGTGTTTGGTACATAGTAACATTTCCGGGATAAAGTTTGTAATTTACAAAAGTACCCATGCATAATAAAACAAATATAACATCAAGATAATAAATGAGGTCATAAATGTATTTTTACACATTTAGCAAGATTCCCATGCCATGGGAATAAAACTTACCCATGGTTGAGGATGAGAATAAAAATGGAGGAAAATGTTTCCCGGGAATACAATTTTTCCAGGAATCTTTGAAGCTAATGTTGAACCAATCATGGAAAAATAACTTTCCCATAAAAGTTTTCCGGGAATCTTACAACATTCCCCCCAACCAAACACCCCCTAGGGTTTAAGTTTGAGAACGCTGAGAAGCAAATTTAAGGAATTTGGATCAAGCATTGAACTTTGCATAGTGAATGAGATGGATTAAAAAGTGCAGGTGAACAATCTAACTCACTTTGTAATAGATAATTGAATATTTTTGCAACTGGCAGACCAAGAAAAATTTTCCAATGTTAATCAATATGATTGCAAGGAATATGGTTACTAATATTAAAAAGTTTGTTTTGTTTTAACAAGCTCTCTTCGTAGCTTAATGAAAATAAATTTACCTTAATATGCGGTCAGGCATGGTTTTGTCCTTAATGCGAATTTTCTTTACTGCATACTGTCTCCCATCAAGTTTATTTTTGCACAACACAACATGGCCAAAACCACCATGACCTGATACCAATGCCAAGTAAAAACTCTTAGAGGATTAGAAAAATGAGAAAACTTATTTAACTACATTAGCCACCCCAACCCACCCCCCCAAAAAAAAATTCATTATCAAAGAAGCTGAAGTAATTGATATTTTTACATAAAAGGAAAAATGAAAAATAAAGAAAAAAAGAACTACTCCCAAACTCATTAAAAAAACTGCAAACCAAACTTTGTACCATCCAAATAGAAGGAAAGAACAGTAGACAGAAACTGTTAGCAGGTGATTAAGTAATAGAGAATTCGGTCATTCTCTGAATAGTTTAAACCCTTCAAATAATTTCCCAATTGTCTTCCAAAGAAGAAGGTACACTTACAACAAGGTTGGATGACACTTTCTACTAACCTACTACAAAACACAATTTCTAAAATCAATGAAGTAAGCAGACATTTCCCCCCTCTGTATATACAGGAGGCCAAGTCCAGATACTACAAAACTTGCAGAGTTCGACTCTATCAACTGCCAGACCAAGGAGAAAGTTTAGGCTTCTCCTTCAGTATCACCACTTAACAGGCAGTTCATGGTAAGATACAAGATCCTATTCAAGGGTTTTCTACGACTGGGGATAAAGGATGAACGATTAGAATATGAATAGTCCATGAGAACTGCTGACAATAAATTGCCTTCCTAAACCTATTATTATGTACAGGGTTCAAAAGCATAAAGCAATAACAAAGTGAAAAGCCCATTCTTGATATCCATATAAAGAATAATTCAGGCATGCTTTCAATATTTTTAAAGTACCAAAATCCTAATAGCACAGAAGACAGGGAATCAAAATCTTCAGCTAAAAATAGAAAATTATAGTACACAACTATCACCATGGTATACATATAGAAGAATACCGTCAAAGAATTATGCATTTAAATGTAACAGAAATCAATTAACTTCCTTTACCAAGAGGCTGTAGCTCCTCAAAATCATTCAGATATCGAGAACTATGGGGGACTGTATTTGAACCACCAAGATCAGAAGAAGGTTTCCAAAATTGAGATATTCTAGATGAAGCCTAGATAAAAACAAACAAACGAATTAATAATTGACAAGTTTAGTGGTGCGAAAGGGAATACATGCCCTATTGTACACATAAGGGATTACCGACCACATGTTTCTGGAAAATATGATCAAATGTTTTGTTAAAAATGGAAGGAGGTTTAGAAGCCATGTCACGTGCCCAATCAGAAACGATCTGGGAATATAACTTAAAAAGGATTAGAATCACTGTAGAACAGACATCAATTAAAAATGAAAGTAGTAATCTTTCTCGTTTGGGTAAAGTGGCAATCTTTTTTTTACCCCTAAGTTGAACAACTCTGTTGCTACTTGTGGCAAAGAGTCAAGCAGTGTTCCTTTAGAAGCACAAAGATGAAGCAGGTGAACCTAATTAAAAGGAAGCAAAGCTTAATTGTTGCTGAGCAAAATCCCAAAGTGACAAAAATGATAGAGATAAATTTGTGTTTCACCATTATAAGATCCTTTTGAACTGTTTGAGATGCTTGGTGGTCAGCCAAGGAAGCAGAAGACAAAGACTCTGAGGACACGCTTTCATACATGTCTTCATTATCTTCTGTTGCATACTCAGCAAAGATAAAATCCTGCAGCTGCATAAATAGAAGAAAAAAGGGAGTTGGCAATATCTCAAACAGATACAAGCCAAATAGCCAGTTACAATAGACTGATAACAAACAAACAGTAAACAGACACTTAAAAGAAGCAAATAACATCATTTATATTACCTCTTTCTCACCTTCATTGTAGTTCCCTACACGATCCTCCACCAGAGATCTACTTGAATTAGCCAGGGATATGCTATTGTTGCTGTCTTCGCTAACTTCTCCAACTGTATCTAATTTGGCAGGAAGTTCTTGGATTATTAATGGCTTTTCCTTGCTATCAGATTTCTTTTCACGGGCCTCAAAACCATGTTTTGAGGTATCTAACTTAGGGGGAGGAAGAGAAGAACTTTTTCCAGCAGTTTCATCCATTCCAAAACCCCAATTCCATGACTCTCCATAACCACTGAAAAGGTCTATGAAACCATAAACAAAAGATCTAGTTTTATTTGAAGATGCCATATCCTTGAGAAACAATTCTTCTTTGCTTTCCTTAGTTGAGTGTAAAGGCTTCTACAAAAGGAGGATAAAAACATATCAATGTCAGCTGAAGAAGCAAAATAACTTGATCTTTAAAAATGATGACCAAAAACTACATTACAGCATGAGTAAAATACCAAAAACCAACAATGATAAAAGAAACCCAATCAAGCATTACCAACAATAAAGTAAGAGATGCTCCCCAATAAATACTGAAATTAAGGAACATCAACAAAGACATTGACAATCTCATTGTTATATCTAAAACAATATCTAACAATGTTGTTTTTTATGATAAAAAGTTCCAGTGCATTATAATAAATGAAGGAATAACGATAGGCATTATAGCTCAATACAACACATAGAATTGTAAGCTCACAGATTCAGTTGATTTAGCAATTGGCTCAATTCCAGATAGAAATTCTTGAGCAGCCTCAACCAAATTAAAGATCATTACACGCCCCTCCCTAGCATTTAAGTTTGCCTGAAAAGAAGATGAGCAAAATTCTTACATTCTACTCGAGGAACAATGGAGAATGACAATAACAATGTTTCCCAGCGTCTCTCCATATGAGAAATGGCAAATCCTTGAAATATAAATGGACTCAACATAAAAAAGAAGGAATAAGTATAACAAAAATATGTATCAACTTAGGCTAAGAAGTAAGATAACACAAGATAAGCCATTGTAAGTCAAATTGAACCAGATCTAGAAAATTCCTCTCGACTAAACACCTTTCAATTCCTCTCTGAATCTTGAGCAATATTAACAGTGACATTTGAGGAATTAAAAGAAAGAGTAACACATGGCGAATACAAATTAAGATAAGATAATAATGTATTCAATTTAGTATCAGTTCCTGCCATTCTAGCCCCAAGTACCTCAATCTTCAATCCTACCTTAAATTTTCATTGGAAAATATCTAGATCATGCTCTTAAGATTTTTTTTATATGATACGTACTTGATACTTCTTCCACCTAGTGGCTCCCTTTCTATCAACTTGGGGCACCTTAAGAAATGCTTGCTCTCAGCATCCACACTAGGGCACCGAAAGCATCAAAGCATGCTATTCTGAACAATAATTTCATCCTAGCCATAAATACGACGACAACATTACTTACAACACAAAGAATGCACTCCGGTTAACACTACGACAACAGTCATTTGAAAGAGCAGAAACAGACAGGCATGAACTTAGAATAACAATAGACCTGATCATGGAGGACGGACAAAAGTTTATCGGCATCACTTTCTGATAAACCATTCTCGGGAGTAATCTGCAACTTGGGGCACTTGAAGGGATACCCAGGTAAGCACCTAATGAGAGGAAGAGACATAGGGTCAAATTGCTTCACAATAAAGATTAACAACAACCACCAGGCCTTGTCGCACTAAGTGGTAGTGACCATATGAAACAGACAACATCTTTGCATTCCATCATAAACCACATCAAAAGTCAAACCATTAGACATTAGTGTCTAGTAGTGACTAAATATCTCTTCGGCAATGAAGATTCAACTAGACGAGAAAAATAAGAAACAGCAAAACCAAGCAAAAGGGTCGAATTGATACCTAACAAGAAGAAGAGCAGAAACATCCGAGTCCTCATAACCCATGTCCTTAGAGTAAGGGCTGCTCAATTGCAAGCATAAACCAATCAACATTCAACATAGATTCTTCGAGACTTAGAAGCATGTTTGGCAGACACATGTTTTGGAGAAAAAATCATGCAATTAGAAATATATCACAAAACTTTTGAATATTAGTTCTCTCTTCTCTGTGTGTTTGGATTAGTTTCCTTCTTTTTCCAAAGTGTCCCCTCAGCTGGTAGGTGAAAAACTAATCTCTGAGAATACGATCAGACATTTAAATGGGGATCTCTCCCAACCGTACTTTTTCCATACATAGTTACACACAACCTTGGGAGCGAATGTCACTAAAATCAAAACCATCCTCACATTTTTTTTAAAGGAAAATGATACTATTACTACTAAACATGCTCCTAATCATCCAAATTCAGCAAATGTAATGTTTCGCAAGTGGTAAGGATTCAGTCCATATCCCAAAAGAACATGGGATTGACTCTCCTCACTGAATAATGTGAGACCTCCATTTGTGGTTAATCATGTAAGAACCTTTGTAAACTCTTTGTTGATTAGGAATCGAATATATCCAAATTCATATGCATTGAAAAGAGAAAGAGATAGAGAGAAGAACCTAATACCTGAGCTTGATAAGTATTTGAAGAGGTGAACCAGGAAGAACCTTACAATCCTCTTGGAAAATCGCACATCTAAACAAAACAAAACACCAATGTAGCAAGAACCTGTGAATACAACAATCATCCACAACGAATCAGCGAGCGTGAAAGTGAAACTTACAAAGCAGTGATCTCTTCCGCGAGGTCAGAATCATCGGTGCTAGATTGAGAAACGTGATCCTTCGAAGGCGTTCTTCCCTTGTTCCTCCCTCCTCCACCACGCTTCTTCTTCTTCGAGCTGTGACCCATTTCAGATTCAAATTCAAACTCAACTCAAATCACTGATTTGACTGTGATTCATTCATTGATTGATGCAACAATCAACTGAATTCAATTTTATGGATCACATCAAAAGAAAAACAAAAATGGAGGAAGAAGCAAATGGCGGCACGTAACTTAAATGGGGGAATTGAATGGAATGATTATGGTTTTTGTTTCATAATGTGACAAAATTGAAAATTTGAATTATGTTAATTATTGATTATTGATAGTTTAAGAGTTTTTAATGATGAATAGAGAGAGTAACAACGAAAGATGGAAATGGCTTTTTTTTTTTTTCTTCCTAGCTGAGCTAGCGTTTGACTCGACTCACTGGCTTTTGTGTAAGTACTGAAAGTGGAAGGAGTTGAATTTTTTAAAATTAATTATTAAAGGGTTTAAATATTGAGTATTGCTGTAGACTTTAAAAATTTTGACATCCCTGCTCATATACTTTAAAAATTCAAAATTATTTTTTTAAATACATTATAAATTATAAAAGTAATTACAGTAGACTTTAAAATTAGAATTTATGAATATATAGTTAAAGATAATTGACTTAAAATATGAAATTATATATTTTTTTTAATACAATAGAAATTAAAATTTATATATTTTAACGGTCCTACTATTTGTACAATCAAGAATATGTCACTCCAACTAATTCAATTCATGGGAAAATGGGTTATCATTATGTAACCCAAATTTGGTCCACTTCAATTTGTGACCCAATAAATCAATCTCTCTCAAAATGCGCTTGAACTGACTTGTATAATAATCTTTTTTTTTTTTTTTTCATTTCAATTTTGCACAACTGAACAATCTCTTTTTCTCTTTTATTTATTTTCTTTCTTCTAAACATATTGAGTCTCTTGTAACTTTGCATAATCATTCACATTCTCTCACACACACACCATCTTTTGCCGGTATTTGTATAATCAATATAACAAATATTTGAACAACCAAACTTACAATAATTGCACAATCAAACTTCCAAAATTTGCACAATCAATATAATAATATTTACACATACAAACTTACACTGTTTGCACAACTAATATAATAATATTTGCACAATCAAACTTACAATTTTTGTGCAATCATAACAATATAAATATAAATTGAATAATAATGGATTGTTATACAAGAACTAATTAAATTAGTAATAAAAAACTATTTAATGCACATAAGAATTGGAATGTATTGTTGTTTGTGTCACGAAAAGATAATGGAATAAGAAAATGTAATGTAATATTAAAAAAAAAAGTAAAAATGGAAGTACAAAGGTACATGAAATGGCGTGTGGCAGTAAAAAAAAGTTAGTTGCAGAATATGATAATAGTAAACGCGTGAGTAATATAATCCTAGTTAAAAACTTAAATTGGCAAAATACCGACAAAAAAAAAATTTATTGGCCGCATTGGGAGTAGCATCATTGTACATAAAGAATTCACTATTTTAATATAATTCTAGTTAGGGTTTAGGATTTAGGGTTAGGGTTAGGATTAGGGTTAGGGTTAGGGTTTAGAAGTTTAGAATTAGGATTAGGGTTAGGATTAGCGTTTAGGAGTTACGGTTTAGGAGTTACGGTTTAAGACTTGAGATTTAGAATATAAATTTAGTTAATTAAAATTAGAGATAGGGTTATTTTTAACACTTTAAACTCTAAATACAACCCTTAAACTCTAATTCTAAAAAGACGTGTGAGTAATATAATCCTAGTTAATAAATCCTAGTATTTTTAATATGCAAGATTTCACTATCTTTTTCTAACATTATAAAAGAAAAGACTATAAAATTTAAGTTATGAAATTAAATAATTTTTTACAATGTTATAATTGAAAACTATTTACTATTATTAATTATGATATTGTATAATTTTTTTTTTGGAGTATAAAGTTAAGGATTGTAGTTATTAGTATATTGAATTTCATAAATTTTTAATTCTACTTGAATTTAAAGGATATATATTTTAAAATTCGATATTACAATATTTTTTGGATACATTATAACATTAAATACTATTGATTTTGAAATTAGGATTTAGATAAATTTTTTAGATATAGTAGATATTAAAGATTATGTACTTTAAAATGTGAAATTTCATTATTTTTCAGGTATAATATAAAATAATAGACCATAGACTTTAAAATATAGAATTAATGAATTGTTTTACATGGAGTAAAAATTAAAAATTATATACTTATAACTATGATATTGCATAGTTTTCTCATGGAGTATAAACTAAACACTATAGTTTTTAAAATATTAAATTATATAATTTTTTATACAGTAAAAATTGAAGTCTATATACTTTAAAATGTGATATTGTATTATTTTTTAAATATATTATAAAATTGGGGATTGATTCGGTACCCAATATTTTTATTGGGTACGGGTACCCAACTACCTAGTAACTTGATATTTTAAGTTAAACTAAAAAAAGAAAATATTTTATATTTTTTAGAACTTAAATTTTATTACATTTAAGTCCTTAAGAATTATTTTATTTTCTGATCAATCCATCCTCTAATTTCAATTAAATTAGAAAACAAAATAAAACAACAACAAAATAACTCTCTTCCTTCCATCAGATTTACTTTAACCCCTCCTCCATGAACCCTAGCACTCTACATTCCTAACCTTCCGCCGCCGCCAACCTCACCACCGCCGCCCGAAGCCGTCGCACGCCGCCGTGACGGAAGGGCGTGGCTCGTCTGCGCGACGTCGCTCCCCAAGTTGCCATTCTGAAGCTCTGAAGCGTGACTAGAAGGTGAGTGGACTGAAGCACTGCAAGAGGAAGGTTGTTCGTGAAGGAAGCCAAAATCCTCGCGGAGCCAGAACCACTGCAGACCTAGAGAGAGAAACAGGTTCTCCTATATAAACTCTATCTTGATTGCCCCTTGCTCTGCCTCCAAAGAAACTCTGCATTTTGGCCGCCGCCGCTGTCCCTATTGGTGTTTCCAGCGGCGGCGACCCCCTCTCGTCTCCTCCTCTCGTCATCGCCTTCGCTTTTCCCTTTCCCTATTTCGCCCTCCTTTCTCTGCTCCAGACTTGTACCTTTCACGCTTGAAAAACTTAAGAACACTGGAAGCAACCACTGCCAAATGAGAATCAGCAAGTTACTTTGCTTAGGTTTTGGTTCTGGCCTTGTTCTGTGTTCTGTTGTTGTGGATGCACCATTGTGTTCATATATTTTGACTTTTTTTTGTTCCTAAAGTTTATATTTGGTTGGTATGATACTCTTTTTTCTTAATATGCTTAAGAGGTTTTTTAATTAAGTCATGCCAATCAATCTGCACGAGTGTTTATTGTTCAACTTGGTCCTCTTCTACAGTCAATTGATGCTTATTGGATTGAGCCATTGTGTAGAAAGAAAAATAATACATACATGTTTAATTAAGATGGGAGAATAAGAAATGAAGTTGTCTATATGATATATGGTGTTTACCTATTGTTGTTGCTACTAGTATCCTTATGGCATTGTCTTCTCAAAAAATGACCTCAAAAAATGAAAGCATTACCTGAATGCCTTCAACCTTTGTATCTAGTGTTAGCATTTCCCTTTTTCTTCAGGGAGTTGTCTCAATTAATTTGTTCTTTTCGATAAATTTCTTGCTTTAATTGCTAAAAGGAACAAAGTGTTCTAAAGAAATAAAAACAAGCATGTCTTTTTTTTTTCTTTTATCAATAGGATTAATTGTTAAAAAAAATTTAGAAAATTGTGTTTTTATGATCAAATAAAAGTATGGATGGATTAGTATAAGTTGTTTTTTACCTATTTTCTAATTCTTTATTCATGTTCCCATTGAATTGGACAAGGGGATTGTTGCTGATTTTATTTTATTTTTTGTAGGTTTTTTAAGAGGAAAAGTGATACCAGCTAGTTAGGACCCGCATAATTATCAAGGATTCCAATTGCTAACAATTAAGGTTCCATAATGAACAAGCTCCGATCCATAGAGAAGTGATCACACTCACATGAACTAACTAGGGAGTGAAGATTAAATGACTTTGAGATTTTTCTGTGCTATTGTATTCTGTGTTGAAAAAGGATACACAACCAATCCCTGTAAACTCCACATTAGCAACTTCTATTTCAATCTGCTACAAAAAATAATTATATACATATTTTGTTGGGTCCAGAACATATATTTAATACTAGTAAATAAGGTGTAATTAGTTACCATATATTATTACAAATAAAATTTTTCCGGGGTTGTGGCAATTTGACATGAGTTTCACTGCTTTTTCTAGTGGTGGTGACTTAGCAATATTGATAATTGCATACAATTATTTTGCCATAAAATGATACTACTACAGTACTACTACATGACAGCTTCAAACACTAGAAATTGAAAACCAAGCACACACATGAACTTGTCAGTTTTCAAATTTTGTGTTGTTGTTCAGAGAGGTAAATGAATCATATAACAAAGCCAAAATGTCTGACATAAAACAAATAACAATAGAAGTAGAATTAAGGAAAATTGATAAAAACAAATAATATGCATTTTCAAAGTGATAGTAGCTGACAAAATTCATCATGATTCATGAAAAATTCAACAAAAATAAAAACATTAAAAGATTACTGAATTTTTCAGCAGCAATCAATCATGAAGAGCAGCAACCAGGGCATCTAATCTAGTCATTCTCATTACAACCAGGACACCTTCTCAACCCTCCTTGATTCTCCTCAAAAACCTTTCTGCTACCATTGCAATTTGGGCATGGAACAAACCTTGCATCACCACACCTCTTGAGCTACTCTTCGTATTTCTTGCCTTTCTTTGGGTTTCTTCCGAACCAAATAAGGAAACGTCTTTTCCAAATTGTGGCTTGCAAATATGTAAAACATGAGATGAACTACTGTAAAGCATACATAAGGCATCCATAAAATCAAATTAAAGGGAATAATGTCGACACAACGTTCACGTATTGTGTCCATAAGCAAATAGAAAAAAGAGCAGGGTACATTTAATGTCAGATTAATCAGGTGATTTAACTGTTATTTTAGAGGCAGAACAATATTGTATCCATTCATTGAATGTTGAGTTAAGTAAATGGAGATGGGATCAATATCATTAGTGGGACTGAATGGTTGCATAACACGTACATCATCCAATCCATGGACTGCACCAGCATACTCATGAGTCAAAATAATCTGCAATTCAATCAAGTCGAGATTGAGTCGATTTTATTCTTATTCCCTTAGAATATGAACTTGAGGCAGAGCAACACTTCAAAAAATATATCTAGGCGACCTAAATGAAGCTATAAGTCACGTAAACTCACTCGTATATTGTAACTATATTGATCGATCCAAAAGCAAATCAAGAATCATCACAAGATAAAGGTGCGAAAAAGAAAAAAAGAAAAAAAGAAAGAAGGAAATGAAGGGGAAATGGGATTGAGTGATTGACTGAATCACTTCTAAGAATGTGATGGAGAACAAACCATCTTAGGACGGTCTCCCTGAAGGTCTTGCCAGCCTCAATCAGAATATAGCTGTGAGTGCCGCCATCATTCTTGGAACAAATCAATTATGAAAACTTGTAGCAATGTTACTGATACAACAACTTTGCCACCACCACCACCAAGTGCATTATGCAACTCCTTCCTGTATGATGAGTCCATGGATATGTCCCTCTCACCAACTGCAGCACTGAAACCCCTCAGTATCATTCTCATTGCACATCAATCTTCATAGGTCTTTTTGATCTCTCTCAAACTTGTGCAGTATACAACTATTTTGTCTTCAGTCCTAGGTAAATGGCACACATCATTACCAGATGAAGAAGTCGTACAAGAAGTAATGGATTTATAAGAAAGAAAGGTGAAAGCTGGAACACATATCGAATTCATAGCAGAGAACAAGCATAATTGGGTTAATGTTGAAAGAGTGTTTCTTTTATTATTATTATTATTATTATTATTATTATTATTATTATTATTCAGTAGAATCAACAAACCTCTAGGAACAACGATGACCATCCTCGGTCGAGCTCCAACAGCAGCGGCGGCGTTCTTCCATCACGTCTCCAGCAGCAACGATGGCGTCCTTCATTCCCACCTCTTGAGTCGGGCACGGCAACCGAAACCCTTTCCTTTTCCTTTTCCTTCCCCGTCGCAGATCTTCATAGTAGCAGCAACCTTCCCTAGTCGAAGCCCAGCACCACTGCAACACTCTTCCTTCACACGATCCGCCCTAGCGAAGCAGCCACTCGAAGCGCCGCTGTCGATTTCACCTCGAGGCACCATCACCACCAGCCTAGGACCCCTCTCGGTTCACGACCCCTCTTCCCTACTAGCAGGATGGATGGGAACTTTATTATAAATAAATTAAAGTAGAGGGTGTTAATATAAATTATGTTAAGTATTTTGAAGATTACCTGTTATACAGGTAACCAGTTAATTTAATTTAAAAATTTTAAATTAATATTTTCTCTAAATCAATTACCATTTGACACCTCAAAATTTTTGCTGGGTACCAAATCAAAATTCTATAAAATTAAATGTTATACTCTTTGAAATTGGGACTCACATGAATAAACAACTAAATATTATAAACTTTAAAATGCCAAAGAGAAATGATTTGTGTACATCACAAAATCAGTCACCAAGTGTAATAATCCAACATTTTGAAACTAGTAATCTAACTTTTAAAAATGTTAGATTAATGTATAATAATAAACAATAATGCTAAGTGGACAATGAAAAATCAGCCCATACAGCCAATTGGCCTATTTTGGCTTTGGTTTTGATCCAAATAATCATTGAGATTGTAATGAGCTGAATAATTATGACCCAAAATCTCATTTATTGGTTGATTGGGCTGGTTTTGTATTGTTCATTTAGTATCACCCAATAATAAAAGTTGGATTACTAGCTTTAAAATGTTAGATTATTGGGTATAATGACGGATGTGGCTGATTTTATGATGTACATATAGCATTACTTAACGTCAAATTACATAACTTTTGTATATATATTAGAAATTAAAAATTATATACAAATATGATATTTCATTATTTTTTTAAATATTATGTAAAATAAAAGATTACAAACTTTAAAAATTAAATTACTCTCAACAAGCATACCAAAAAATGTTTGTATTTTCGTGCGCGAGGTATTCATCCAATTCATCTACAACAACAGCTCGTATCGTACCTTGTTTGTAATTTTGCAGAATTTGTGGAATCGAAATCGAAGCATAACGATGGGAAGATTCTTCTTCCCCTTTTTCTCCGCATCGAGTGCGAACACGTTGTTGCTTCTTCTAATCTGTGTCTTCTCACCAATTCCAATCACTGCTATAAGGAAGGATATTGGCTTCCAACAATTCCATCGTCGTTTTTGCAACACCACCGTTCTAGGACGATACTTTCTCTCCGATGATAATGGTTTGTCACATTTTTGTTTTTCTATGATAATATTTTTTAATGTAATTATCTAATTTCTTATTGTGACTGATCTGTATAATAGCTAATGTAACTTTGTATTAATAATTCGTGTCTTCTTGTTATTAATTAGGTTAGAATTAGATTAGGTTAGATCAGATTCACTAGTAAAACTATAGTACTATTATTCATTCATAGTTGAACACCTAAGCTATATTGGTGAATGGCTTAGAACTCAATTACAATTTTATGATTTATTTATTTTGCTTTCTCTATCTAATTGATTTTTTGTTGAATTTCTATAAATGATTTTTCAAATTTTGTAGGATATGTGTGCAATGCTCTATCTGTTGATTCAAAGACTAGGTGCTGCCCTGAAACTGGGGAGAAATTCTCTTGTCAGTGAGTTCTTCCCTTGTTTTGTTTGTTTTTTCATCAAACTCATTCATCTTATATAAAGGCAATAAGACAATTGTATTAACCATCTCATCCTTTTGAATTTGTTTTTTGATTATTATTATTATTATTTGCAGTGGATGCAATGTTCTTTCACAGTGTTGCAACTCTTACGAATACTGCGTTTCGTGCTGCCTCAATCCTGCGCAGGTAAATGTGTAAAACCTCTTTGCATGATATTTGCTTATCTAATGTAAGAAATAAGAAGTGACTTGTGTTTTCATCGGTTTGATTGATCAGACAAGTAAGGAGCAAATACTGAAGGTGAAGATTGCCAAACCAGCTACTGCAAGTAAAGTTTCTGTCTTATTTCTTTTCAGTTTTATGCAGTTGTAAACTTGTATTTTAGGGATTTGGGGTTGACGAGGCTAGAATTTTCATTTCCTAGATATTTGCCTTAGTTAGTGATGTATTTTGTAATTAAGGAAGGCTTTGGTAAGCATAAACAATGAGAATTTTCCGCTATCCCTGTGTTGGGTATGGAGCTGGTGATTGGTTCTTATGTGACGACAAATATCGTATGCATGTCGGAGTAATATATAGATAAAGCCAATGTTTGATCTATTTGCTCTAATGCTTTCATCCTTTGGTTTTTGGCAGGGACTTATGCAAGTGTTTTTGAATACTGCACTGGGAGATGCCGACATAGTTCTGAGAGTGTGGTGAGTGTACTCCTGTATTCCTCATATCTAAATGTTCTTGAAGTTCCATTTACATTTTAGAAATCATATAAAAATCTACTTTGAATAACATACACTCCCCAATTGTGAGACAACCTATCTTGTCAGATGTCAGACTTGACTTGGTAGGTTTGATTCTATTATGGTTCTATCCATTTATGACAAAGGATTTGATTGTGTTCCCATGTATAATCTCACAATTGGCTTAGCAATGTGTTTGAAGCATATTATTGTTTTGTTTTTCGATATTGTTTGATGTCTCACAATTACCATGGCATATAAAAATGTTCCTTATATCCTCTTATGTGTGAGCTTACCTCTTGTAACTTTTTCCTTGATATATCATATATGCTAAACTTGAGTCAAGTAATAGTTACTATTTTGAGTGCATGCTAGAGCAATGGGAGCTTACATGATTATTAACTTTTAGGTGTATGAACTACACATGCCACCTTGAGGAGGCCCGTTTGCTTAACTTGTAACATATCTTTCTGCCTTTTATATTCATATTTTCTAGATATTTAATATTTAATATTTACAATGGGTTATATATAATGTTTCAGGTTCATGAAAATGCTTATCTTAGTGACTTCCACCACTGCTTTTCGCTTCCATCAAATTCCTCTGGTAAGTCTGATGAGGGAATTAGTTATGTTAGTGCTCTATGACTCTGTTAAGTTGCTAATATCTTATTTTGAACTACCAAGGCCCAGATTCTAAAACCTAACTAGTTAGTGATGGAGATGAACTAGTAATAATCCTAGTAAATGGATTTTGTCTAGAAAGAAGGAAATTGGTGGTGAAATAAAATAATACTCAGCAGTTGTTTGCAGGGTAGCATCCATTCAAAATAATATTGTACTTTATTGTCCAAAAGACCTTTAGTTATGTATGTTACAAGAATGGTCTTGTTATGGATAGATTTTATGTCTTTCATACCAAATGTGTTCTGGCTATCAGCTGTTAGTAGCTATTTAGATGAAACCTATTTATTTATGTTGAAGCAGGGGCAAATGGTACACTCCCTGAAGCAAGACTGAATGGCATCAATGTTGTTGTCGGCAGGTGAATTTTTGCTGATATAGTCCTTCCAGCTGAGTCTAACTTTTGCATTTTCTTACTTTTGCTTAGCAGTTTAACTTCTTATCACCTGTTTGACAGGCAAGCCGAGTCATGTAGTTCAGTTTGCAAGTCAAGAGGACAATCATGTGTACCAAATAAACTTGTGGTGCTTAATAATTGTGATGTGTAAGTAATGCATTGAACTTCGGTTGAAAACTCTGTTGCTGAAATATTTCAATGGTGCCCTTCACTTTGTGTAATTTGTCCACATTGTTCATGAGACATATATTTTTTTAAGTAGGATGCTTTTCATCTACGCAAGGCATATTTGTAGTCTTCTGGAGCCTCATTTTGTTTTCCCTTTGGATAAGTAAACTATGACTCTTAGTTCTTACATACATACCATGGATATATTGGATAATGTCTTGGCACAAAAAAACATTAATGAATAAAGTAAGGAATGCCGTGCATGCCTGCAGTGCAGTTATTGGTTTCTTTTCACTCAATGTACTAATCTTATCAATTGATCTTAATTGTGTTGGCAGGATTCTGAAATATATGAGCTGCAAGGGAGCTTGCTTGGCTAGTGTTGGAGCAGATCAACCTGCTGAAGTTGTTCATGATGCCCCCAAGCATCTGGTAATGATTGTGTAATGTTTTGCTTCTAGAATATAAGAGGCGTTAGATTCCAGAAATCGATGAATAGTAAATAACGTAATTTTTCTCATATCTGAATCGGGACAAGAGGAGATGGTGACACAAAATCCTTACTAATAATAAAATGGGCATTTTATGGGTCTTTAGAAACTGAGGGTTTTATTTGAATTAGCTTGTCAGTTCCTCCTTATATAGTTCTTTAAAAGCAAATAGCAATGTTTGTTTTCTTGTGTTCCTTCCTGATATGATCATTTTGAATTGTTGACTTCAATTTCAAAAGTACATGTTGAAGGTTGTCTTGTTGGTCATCACTCATTTATGGTAATTGGTCTAGTGGCTTGTTGCCCTTTCATTTTTCTCTTCCAATGCCACTGCAGCAGTAATAGGCATGAAATGCATTGAAATATTCGATGTTCTCCCACATCTTAATTTTTCATATCAAATAAAATTCATGCTTATTATGTAGTCATCATTCCCTGTACCTAACCTTATTTGTCTTACTTTGAATTCTTCATACATGGAAAGCACAGGATGTGGACCTTTTAATATCATCGAAAACCTTTTGTCGAGAAACATGAGCATGCAAATTAAAGGACCCAGAATGTTTCTGTGAATGAAATATTCAGTTTTGAACTTCTGGAAAATCGATGAAACTTATGTCAAGGAAAACAGTTACACGACATTAGTAAAGACCTTGCTTTCTGTTATTTTCAGAATCCAGGATCATGTTTATACACTCAGACACAATCTATGCTTTCTTGTGATGGTTATCATCAGAATACAAGAAGACTTTGCCCCTGTGCCTAGTGAGTTTGCCTGGTAAGTATTGGTCCCATTAACACTGTTGATTTTGTCAGCATGATATAGAAAAAAAATATTGCTTTCTTTATTGAATTTTGTCAACACGATTTCAAAAGTTGAAATAGCTTCTTTTTTTATAATCAGTTTGTGAGGGAATAGAAAAAGAATTTTGCGGTGCATTTGCAATGCAGAGTTGGATGACATACTATCTAGAGGTGGAAAGCATCTAATTTGTGTTTCAAATACAAGGTTTGCCTTTTGCTACATTTGATCTACTAGATTTTGTAGCTCTAGAAGATGCATTGGTATCGATGGAGGCAACTGGTGTAAAGCATCAACATTTGGAAATTCTTAGTATCATCCATTTGGTTCTGTTGTAAAATTTAGTTCAGTAGCCATTCCTTTCAAGATTTATAAAGACTACTTTAGGCTATATTTGAAAGGTTTAGAGAGAATGGGATAGAAATTAAAGGGGAAGGGCATAGAAAATGTTGGAATTGCATGATATGATACTGTCATCTCATTTATGCAGCCACACTTACTTGAACAAGATTTAGCTGTTATTGCTGCAATCAAGCCATTCTTTTTTTCCTCTCAAACAAAGTTATTGGATTTCAATTGGTAAAGCTGTATGCAGCTGCTAAAAGGTAACTGTCTGTAGTGATGGTCATGATTATTGTATTATGATGATTATAAAATGATTATTGTATTCATGAATTTTAATGACGAGTCGTGACATAACAGTAAGGTTGATGTTTTATAATTTGAAGACCACAAATTCAAATTCGAGAAATAGTCTCTTCGCAAAGCGATAATAATAGTACATACATTTATTCTCTTGAGACTCCACAAGGCTCTTGCAATGAGCTGCCCTTATATTGTATTATTGTATTAATAAATTTAGTATATAATAGTCTTGAATGGCTAGGGTTGGAGATGTTAAGTTTCATTGGTTAAAAAAAAAGTTTGGAGGCAAAAAAAAAGTTAGGAGAGATGCATTGGCTAAAATAAATAAATAACATACAGATAATGCACAAGTTGCAGCAGTATTTGTCTGTGCAGTAGAGTTCTTTAGCAAGTTGCAACTGAGTTAGCAGTTTTCAAGTTTTTTGTTTATTTTTTTTTCATCATAGAAGCTGACAGAAAATACAAAAAGGGAGGCTTTACTATTTGTCCTTTTATGTGCACAAGGATTTTACATAACATTTCTACCAAACTCACTTCTCATGAGTTTTAACAACCAACCAAATTGTAACTTTGGCTTAAAATAAGCTCCATAGAAGGATGTGGAAACACCTTGGTAATAAATAAAAAAAAAGGTGAAAAAATCAAAAGATAAAAACACATTCAAGCTACCACTTTCATTGGTTAATATCATCAAATTAATCAGTATTGCAAAATATATATATATAGGTAAAACTCAGAACCCAAATTACATTCCCCTGTTTCACTTAGCAGGTAATAAACTTTGGTGAAAGTTCAGAATCAGAAGCTATAATCTGGTTTGAAGACCTTCTTGGACAATGGCTTTGATGATGAGCTTTCATCATTCTTTTCCTTCAACCCTGTGACTGCTCCATTGTTACCCTCAGCACCAACCTTATCCTCAACAACAGCAACATCACCACCCTCTTCTTGGACTGCATCAAAAGCTGGATGGTTAAAGATATTATTCAGCAACTGTGTCCCTCTCAGAGCATTTGTCAGAGGCAAATGACCCTCTGGTGTTTCATCATTCATCTCCCAAATGAACTCACTTGGGAATGACCTGTAATTGTACTGCTCAACCTCAGTGTCAAGTTTCTTCATCCAACCAACTTTGATGAAGAACTTGGTGAAGTCTCCATTAACCTTCTCAAATATCCTCTTTTGAACACTGTATCCAAATTTGTTGTTACTGTTGTTCCTCCAAAGCTCATCAATTGTTCTGAGGTCATGTTCTGAGATGAATTGCACCTCAGAGAAGAACACATAGCCACGCTTCTGAGCAGCATCACCAGCAAGGACTATGAGGAGGCGCCTTGTCTCTTCATCGGCTTTCTGGTACTCTTTTGCTGATAGGAGCTGGCTTAGGAGCTCATAGGATATGGTGGCTGCTTCAGAGGTTGATGATGAGGTTGTGGAAGTGGCCTGTGAAATAGAGAATGCAACACAAGAAGTGGAAGAAAAAGAAGAATAAGAAGGTAATAGTGTGTTATTAGAAAGAGTGATGTTAGTGTTGGTTTTGGTTGGTTTGAGGAAGAGTTGTGAGAGAGTGATGTTGTTAGAGTTGCTGGTTTTGGTTGGCTTGATGAGAGAGTAATGGTGGTGATGGTGTTGAATGGAATGGAGAGAATTAGTGGCCATTTTTTTGTGTGTGCTTCAGAGAGCTAGCTATACTATAATGAAATGAAAAAATCTGTTTAAGACAATATCAAAGTGAAGAGGAAGAAGAAGAATAGAGAGGGGATATGATTATTATGGAATGAAGGAATGAATGTGAAGAAGAGGGTTTTGTTCAGTTTTTGGCTTTTGTTTTGAGGATTTGATATGATATGGGGCAGTGTGTGTGTGTTGTTGAAGGTTGAAATGGTTGAGATAAGGAATATGTGGGGAGGGAATTGAAGAGGCTCATCAAAAGTAATACAATACTTGTTTCTGATTGGTTGGATTTGGGTGAGGCTAGATCACACATACCCTCTGCCCCCACTTCTTTTACAATAATGATATTGTAACACAAATTAATTTTTTCTTTCTGTATTCACCCTCCATGAAATTTGCTTATTTTGTTTCTTTTCTTATAAACCAAAATAGAAAAATTAAGTGGCATTGGAAGGTGTGTGTACTCTTTGGGGGAATTTCTGTGTCTGAAATTTCAAGTTTAGCTAAAATGAGAGCACCTCTTAAAGGTAAAGGTAAGCGAAAATAATATAGGTATAATATAAAATAATTTAACTTCTATTTAACTTATAATTATATGTTGATGGGATTTAATAATAAATAAATTTTATAATTATGTTTAATAAGTTGGATGTTGGTTTGATCAATTTTAGTTGTATCATAAACATTTTCCTAAAGGTTAATAACTATATAAAATATCTAAGAAAATTTTATGGATTTTAGTTTTTGGTAATTTATGGGAAAATTATAATTTAACCGATGAGTTATATAGATCATGTATGCTCTTTAACTTTTTTCAATTGTGCAAATCAACCTTTTATTAATTATTTTTTCAATTGTTAAATGAAAATATAAAAAAATAAGAGATTTTAAAATGCCACTCTTGCAATTTTAGGGTCAATTTGTACATATTTCAAAATTTAGGAGGGTCTATTTTTGTTATCATTTTATTTTATTATCTATTTACTTTTTTTCTCTCCTTTTTTTGTTGGTTTCTGCACTTCTCGAATATGCCATGCTCTAATAATTCTCATTTTCTTGCACAACACAGCCGCCCTAGTTTTATACAATTTAAGACATTGATATTTGATGGTATATTTTAATAATAATAATAATAATAATAATTTAGATCACTATCATTTTTATATTATTATCCAAATAGAATACAAGTATGAGCTTTCAATAGATAACTAAGTAAACTATCATGATTAATGTAGTGAAAAATTATGGTTGAATGTGTAAAATATTTTTACAGTATTATAATTACTCTCAACATTTTGTAGCTTTGCATGAATTTAAAATTTGTAACTTCTTTTTTCCTTTCCCCCCTAATCTTCATTGATACACCTAACATTTTGGGCCGTGAAAGGATATCATCAAAAGACGGTATAGAAAAAGCCCAACAGTTTTAAGGGCTTTTCTGAATTGGGCTTCCTCATAAATACTACCAAAAAATTACTCTCCTATAGTTAACCAAAAATTACTCTCCTATAGTTAACCAAAAATATCATTACTCTCCAATATATAAGTATATTATAAATGTTGCGTTTGTTTTTTCTGATTTTGGGGTTAGAGTTAGTGAAAATTTGACTTTGTCAAGTATTTGGTGTAGGGTCACAGTGCATATGAGAACCGAATCACAGTGGCTCAGTGAACAAAATTGTTAATTTTTTGTTCACTCCAATCTTGGATTCTATATTAGAAGGGAGTCATTGTATACTGGAAGAGAGACACAAATATCTAAGAATATCTTCGGAGTCAATTTTGGAATTATTATGACTCTGACTCTTATAATACTGACTTCATGACTCCCTTGACTTTGACCTCAGAGTAATTACAAACATTACTAAAAAGTCATATATTCTTAGCCTAGTGCTAACTAGTAATTATCTACTATGAAAACCCTAAAAAATGATTTTACTATGCGACCACAAGTTAGAGTGTTGGAATGGACAAAGAATCCATAGAAAAATAAAGAGTATATGATATTGTTTTGGGATGCATGCATACAACTTTGCCCAACACGATCATAACATCTATAAAACACTTTATAATTCACATTTTGCTTTTTACATGGTGCTACACCACTTTTCAAGAAGTGATTTTGCACGCATCATTCATAAATTAGTGAAAGTAAAAGTGAAAAGAATTCAAGTACCTTATATTAACCAAAATAAAAATCATATAGCGTGATTCCCTCAATCACTTTATTTGGCATGGAAACAAATACATAAGCTACTCAAGATAATAAGTTTATAAATTACCTCATTTTATATACATTTTCACTTAGTCTATTTTTCATTGGTGTATGTGAGACTTTAACTAGTGCTTAAAACACAAGGTACATAGGTTCAAACAAAAATTAAATTTATAAGCAAAGGTAGATCGATTATATATATAAAATAAGCAAGATTAATTAAAAGTACCAATGGAGGACAAGACAAGTAGTATATGCCAATGTGCTCTTGCTTTGAAGAAAACTAGGGAGCTTAGTTAGCATAAAAAGACCAAGTTGTTGGATTCTACAACCATTCCATTGTCCCTTAATTAAGTTAAATGGTTATTATTATTATTATTATTATATAATTGATAATTGATAATTGATGATTGATGATTTGATTTTGTTTTTGTTGGGCTTGTCGTTTTGTTGCTACATTTCACTAATTGCTACAACCGTCTTAAGCTAGTAATTGGATAATGTAATATTGGTATAAATTTTCTGTTTTGAATTCATGTGTAGAATGATGTCTTAAATATTTTAAGACCTGCAAAAAGTTCACGTGCAACTCAAAATTTATTTTGTCGTACACTAATGTAAATAATATAGTGAGTTAAGTATATAAATGTAAGAATTTAGAGTGTCAATTAAGCTACATAAAATAAATAGAATAAAAGGTTATACATATTTTAAAAAGTCAACGAAATCTAAAATACAGAACATCGTATATAATACATTTAATTGCATTTATTAAATGTAGTTACATTCTGAAAATCATAATAACTATATTTATTTGTTGAGGTTATAGATTAAAATTTATTTGACTATATTTCATCAATATGACTAAATTAAATATACCGTATATAATAAGTTGTGTTATTTAGGGTAACATAGACTCCACCTCAAAATTTCTTTTATTTATTTATACGATAAAATTATATAAAGTTGCAGAAAATCTTGCAGGTTTACCGCACTAGATAGTCAAAAAGAGAGAATATAAAAATTAAAAAAGCAAAACTTTTTCTTTTTTAATAATCCAACCACACTTGGGACCGTTGGAGCTTTTCGGTGGCGTTATCATTAACTTGACAATAAACTAAACATATTTTTTCTCAACTAAATTAAACAAAAAACAAACACTTATCTAATTCAAAATTCTAAATAACAAACAAATATCACATGAATTATTATTATTATTCTATAAAATTAATTTTGAGAAAAGAGTTTAGTTTTCATAATGATGATGTCTATTGCCCACGTTCGTTGCAAGCAGCAATCATTTACGCGTAAACTGATGACGTCGTGCTATCAACTTCTTACTAATCAATATTATTGGGTTAGTAAGCATAGTTTAATTTGTCCATAAAAATTAACCAATTTTTTATTTTGTTTCCAGAAAAAAAAATGATTTTGTTCCAATTAAATATGATCAATTATCACAGTATTTAACAATGTGAATATAGTGCAATAATTAGTTTACTATATCCTTTAATTAAGTGGTAAAAATTTGAATCTTATTTTTAATATGAAAAATATTTTTATGATCACAACTCTAATTTCAAAAAGGGAATTATAATTGACATAAATCACATAGGTTGAGTTTGTATCTTCTTTGTCTTGAACTAGAGTTAGGCTATGAAAAAATTGACTATGTCAAGTGTTTGATATAAGAGTATAATTTTGATGTACTAAATGTAAAATTATTTTATATCATCATCTAATATTAGTAATAAAAAACAAAATAAAAAATTTATATGAATTAACGTTGCAAAAGAAAAAAAAAATTGTAACGAAATGAAAATAAACCATTGTAATAATATATGATATGATATGATTGGATTAACGTTAAAAAAAATATTCACACTTTCCGTTAGAAAGAAAAAAAATAAGAGTTTAATTTTGATATCCAGATAATGTAAAAATATATTACATTGACATTCAATCAAAATATTTTATTTATATGATTTTTCAGGTAGTAAGAGACAAAATATAATCATAACTGATGTGACAGTAGATAATTAAATGATAATGTAAAAAAGGTACACCATCAGTGAAAATTAAATCTAAAACATAAAACTAGAGTCAATTTTTTAATTTAATTTCATTGATGAGTTTAATAGTAACATTTGGGAAGGTTTTAATTGATATTGATATGAAAACGGTGTTTATCGAACCTCATCAATGTCCAGCTCACAATTTGTCGGCTAAGAAGTGTTCAATGTTCAAATCTCTGACCCCATTTCCTTTACTCCCAACAAACAACAAACACAATTCATACATTGTACTATTTTCATTTTCAATTTTGTTTTTCTTCCTCTCTTTAATTTCCTCCAATTTGATCCTGATAAAAAAAGAAAAACCTTCAACTAATTCATTTATTATAGTTAGTTTCTATATTTGTTGATTGAATTTCCTTTTTTTTTTGGTTTTTTTTTTCTTCTCTACGCCTTAGTTTCTGAAATTTGGTCTCAGAGTGTAGTCCAGATCGTGATCGGAGAGACTCTTGATTCTGCAGCGTAGTAGAATTGCTTTGTTTTGATTTTGGGTAAGTCGAATTCAATGTAGTAGTTTATAGTTTTCGATTTCAACCTCGCTGATTTTGGTTTTACTCGTATGCATGATAATATAGTTGAATTTGACTTGGGAATTTCAGTGTAATTTGTAAGTGTAGCCATTGATGAACAATGAATTTTTTTTTTCAGTGAACTCATGTTGATTTCTCTGAAGTTCTGATTACCCCTGGAATGTTTGAATTGTTGGAGGCAATTTTTGAAGTGAACAATTTTGATTTTCAGGGAGAGAAGGGTGTGTGAATTGTGATTTGATTTCATAGCAAAATGGGGGTTATGTCAAGGCGGGTTGTGCCTGTCTGTGGCAACCTTTGTTGTGTATGTCCTGCTATGAGGGCGAGCTCAAGACAACCTGTGAAACGATACAAGAAGTTGCTGGCTGATATTTTCCCACGAAATCAGGTGACGAATTTTTCAGCTCATGTTAATGTCAGTATATGCCATTTTCACTTCAGTCACAAGCTTTGCTTGTTAGTCTTACATTGTGGTCCGATTACTGCTAAACATGGTCACAATTGCCCTCACGATGCGGTTGCAGAGTCCACCGTATACTGTAATTTTGAAGTGATGGATTGTGGGAGTAACTATGATGTGCGTCATGATATAGTTGTTTCTTATTGTAGTGAAGTTTTATTAGAATTTAATAGATGTTTTGAGTGCTTTGGTGAACCACTTCTGCCATTTGTCTTTCGTGTGATTTTCCCATCATCTGATGTGCATGATGAATGTGTTTGGCAGGAGGCTGAGCTTAATGATAGAAAAATCGGAAAGCTATGTGATTATGCTTCTAAGAATCCATTGAGAATTCCCAAGGTAAATGTTATTCTTGGAAGTCTATTTGTTCTCTTCTTTGTCACTTCTGGTCATCATGTAATAATGAAAAATTATGACATGGGGAGAGAATTTAGATAGTTATTCTCTTCAGAAGCTATTAGACTTGATAAATATGCTAATGTTGTGAAACTAGATCTTAGATCATTGTCTCTAACTCTGAAGTTAATTTTGTGGGCAGCTTTAAATCATATTAGCTTCAATCTATCTAAGTTTTTCTATTGTTTTATATTTGCAGATTACTGATAACTTGGAGCAAAGATGTTACAAGGATTTGCGTACTGAAATGTTTGGTTCGGTTAAAGTTGTCTTGTGCATATACAGGAAATTCTTATCGTCATGTAAGGAGCAAATGTAAGTTTAGTGGCATATATATATATTATACAGATACAGATTCTCATTATTCTTACGATTTCCCTTCTGGCTTCTGATGAATAGTGTCTTATTTTGTCAAGAGAAAATTGAGCATTATAGAACAGGTTTTGCATATGCATAATTTTATTTTAAAAATTTTCAGTCATTGTTTCTATAAAAATATGCTACTGATGTATAATCCAATGAGAAACCTTTTCTTTTAACTTCTAGATCCACCTTACATAAAATCTAATTAATCTTCTGAATATCCTCAAAGTAGCAAAGTATGTTTTAAAGGGTTAAAAAAAATATATAAAATTTGACGTCACCTATGGCTACTTTAGTATAATTTTGGATATTTTATTTTTCGAAGAAGTATTAGACAATGTTGATATTTTTTCTTGAACAATAAAGTTGTCACTCATTTGATTTCTATTGTTGGGTTGACACTTCTATTTATTTCAAGTATGTAATAGTATTCAAGTGACACTTCTTTATTCTGTAGGCCACTATATGCCAGTAGTTTATTAGCGATCGTTCGGACTCTTCTTGAACAAACTCGAACAGATGAAATCAGGATCTTAGGCTGCAACACTCTTGTTGATTTTATAGACTGCCAGGTATTTGGTCATCAAACCTTTCAGACCTTTTAGAGTTAACATAACAATGGAGTTGGCTTCTCTGGATATTGCGTAGTTTTAGATCTGCCACCCCTTTAAAATTTATCTGTATGTCTCTGGGTGGAAGTTGTAATTCTGAATTTCAAAGGGAAATATTTTGTTATTCTTACTTTTTTGATTTAAAAATAGACAGATGGTACATACATGTTCAACTTAGAGGGTTTTATACCTAAACTATGTCAATTGGCTCAAGAAGTGGGAGAAGATGAACGAGCTCTGCGTCTACGATCAGCTGGACTACAAGCTCTATCCTATATGGTACTGCTCCTTTCCCACATTTTTATATAATTAGGAATGCTCATTTTTTTCATGGTCAAATACACCCAAGAAACATCAGCCTTAACTATTATCTATGAACATGAAGTCTCTGCGGAGGAGTAGAATGTAAATTAGAGGATGAGGATATACTTAAGGTTGTAAGAGCGAGACATAAAATCATTTGAACTAGTTGTGGTTACATAATCCTACTTCGGTATCATTTTGTCAGATGCTTTTTTAGGTCTCTTGTACCTTCCATTGCAATTAACTTTTTCTTTTTTCCATATGTTTTTACCATGGCTAGGTGCGTTTCATGGGTGAGCACTCTCATCATTCCATGGATTTTGATGAAGTGAGTATACTTTCCATATCTTCACTCTTAGTTATTTTGTTCAAGTGACATACAAGAAAAAGGATACAGTTATCATTGAGGTTTAGTTTGTTATGTATTTATTTTTTATTTATTTTCCAAACTTTGAACAAAAACTTAGCTATTGAATTTTGAGGTTACCTTACACATTCGGATACAGATAAGTTTCTTTGTTAGTCTAATCATTTCCTTTCTTGTTTCTTGTTTGGGTGGGTGGGTGGGTTCTGAAATAGATTATATCAGTGACTTTGGAGAATTACATGAATCTTCAATCTAACCCCAACCATGCCAAGGAAGATAAGCTGAATTCAGAGTCCCTGGACCCATTGAAAGTTGTGACAGGGTCTCAGATGGACTCCATGTTGTAAGTGTTCTCTTAGTCTTCTTCCCCAATCTTTGTCACGAAGCAAACATTCATGATCCCAAACAGGTCTTATGTACTCATTACTTTTGCAGGGATACTGCTAAAGATCCAATGTACTGGTCAAAGGTTTGCTTGTATAATATGGTCAAAGGGGCTAGGGAAGCTACAACTTTGCGTCGTGTCCTTGAACCTTTTTTTCATAATTTTGATGCTGAAAATCAATGGTCTTCCGAAAAAGGAGTTGCATGTTGTGTTTTGATGTATTTACAATCACTTTTAGCGGAATCAGGTAGCCCTGGAACATTCAGTGATATAATTGTCCTAAATAATGTTTTCTGCAATTTTATGTGTATTGATTGTCCTTTTCGGCACATCAGGAGATAACTCCCATCTTCTCTTGTCCATTTTGGTGAAGCACTTGGAACATAAGAATGTTGCCAAACAGCCTATCGTTAAAATGAATATTATTAACACCATAACAAAGCTTGCACAGAATGTGAAGCAACAGGCCTCAGTCGCAATAATTGGTGCAATATCTGACCTCATTAAACATTTAAGGAAGTGTCTGCAAAATTCAGTTGAAGCTTCCAGCATCGGAAATGATGGGTACAAGTTGAATACTGAACTTCAGTCTGCCTTAGAAATGTGTATATTACAACTTTCGAAAAAGGTATGCATAACTTTTTGTTTGTCTTTCAAAATTTATGCTGCTTCTACTATAACATTTTGAGGATTACAGGTTGGGGATGTAGGACCCATTCTTGATTTGATGGCTGTTGTGTTAGAGAATATCTCAACTACTACCATCACAGCAAGGACAACAATCTCTGCTGTTTATCAAACTGCAAAATTGATCACATCCATCCCTAATGTATCATATAACAAGAAGGCAAGTCTTCTTATTTTGATTGGAAATGGACTTTTCTACATTCTCATCTCTCATAAAATTATCTGAATATTTGGGGTGTTTTTTGACCTTACCAGGCCTTCCCTGATGCCTTGTTTCATCAATTGCTCCTGGCGATGGCTCATCCAGATCATGAAACACGAATCGGGGCACATAGTGTCTTTTCTATAGTGCTTATGCCATCAGTGATATCTTCCAGGTTAGACCATAAAAAAAAGCTAGCTCAGAAGGGACCAACTGATAGTTTCTCCATTCAGCTTGAAGACTCTTCAGTAGAACACATGAACAAGAAACCTATTGAAGGAAAGACTGTAGCAGGAGTCAACGGGAAATATTATGTTAATCCATATTGTCGCTACAGCTTTTCTGGTGCTCTAACTGATGGAAAAGATGTATGAGTTTTCCTACTTTTTCATTTTTTTTAATTGTACTAGTAGACATTTAATTCAGTAGCCGGTACTGCTGACCTTAGATATTTCCTATTGTTGTAATTCCTAATCAAGTATTTCATGTCCTAATTCTCAACTTTTCAGGAACTAAGTTCTTTCCGGTTAAGCAGTCACCAAGTGAGTCTCTTGCTTTCTTCAATCTGGGTTCAGGCAACATCTGTGGAAAATGGCCCTGCAAATTTTGAGGCAATGGCTCACACTTTTAGTATTGTTTTACTGTTCACTCGTTCTAAGGTGAGATTGGTACAGAGCAAATGTGATAGTTGATTTTTAAATAGTAATGAAATTAAAAGTGCCTGAACTAGCATTATTTTGTTGAAAATAATTCATAATGATGTATATGGCTCTCCTCAGACATCTGGTTACATGGCTTTAGCAAGATGTTTCCAACTGGCATTCTCCATCCGGAGCATCTCTTTGGACGAAGAAGGTATGTTGGATAAATGAGTAATTTTTGTTTTTATTCAATTCTTCTCTACATCATCTTGATTGGGAGCTGTTCAACTTTTTATGAGTAAGCCTCAGACTTCTATCTGTTTTTTTGTTCTGGAGCTTAGGAGTCTTATAAGCAACTCATTCCATACACTCTTGTCCATGGTCCATTTTTTGATTTGTTTGAATTTGATCCTGTCAGTTTACAAGCAATACTGTTGATTATTTTTCTTGATAGAAAGTACCGCTAGAATGTCACGGTACTAAGTATGTTCACCTTCTATTGTTCAAAGCTGCTTAGGCTGTAGCCTTCTGGGAAATTTTTGCTGATCTTTGTTTTGCTTTTGAAAGCAAGTGGGAATCCACATTTAGTTGATTTACAGAAGTGGCTGGCTTTTTATTCTGTGCTTTATTCGTCATTATTATCAATGTATAGCTGAAACTCCTTAATTGAGAAAAGTGAATTTTCTGTTGCAAAGTTTCTGACATGTTTATTATTCTCTGCATGACTGTTAAAGGAGGTTTACAACCATCTCTCAGGAGGTCTCTTTTTACCTTGGCATCATACATGCTTATATTCTCTGCCAGGGCAGGCAATTTCCCTGAGCTAATTCCAAAAGTTAAAGCATCCCTCACAGAGACTGCAGTTAGTTTCTTCCCCTAACCTCTTATCTTGAATGCCCATTCAATATCCTTGTTATTTAGCTTGGTTTAAAATTTCAGCATTATAATTTTTTTTTTTCAATTTAATGATGATTAGATAAATTAATTAAAGCCATAAATTTACAGGTAGATCCTTTTCTTGAATTGGTCGATGATGCCAGGCTGCAGGCTGTTTATATAGAATCAAAGAAGATAATCTATGGATCTCAGGAAGATGATGCAGCGGCTATGAATTCACTTTCAGCAGTAGAATTGGATGACACACAATTGAAAGAGACTGTAAACTCATGCTTCCAGACTAAATATTCAAAATTACCAGAGGTAATTTGAATTTATTTCTCTTTTTTTATTGGTTGTGCACATCAACCAGTAAACAATCACACATTTTCTGAAGTTGGTTAAGTGGTAAATTTCATGCTCAACTAAAAACTGAGTATAGGACGGTTGAGTTGACTCCAAAATGGAGATGCCAAATCACCCTCCTTTAGGTTCAAGGATAGAATCACGAGTAGCTTTCTGCTTCTTTCCAGAAATTATGAAGGTGCCACTATCTCACAAAATAAAGAGCTAGTTACATAAGCCATTAGTAATTTAGCTAGTGTATAAACTATTTCATCTCAGATTGAAAGGTCACTTGTACTCTTTTTGTGTCCTAACTCCCAATGGCACATGCACACACATTTGTTCTGAAACTATCTATTAAATCAATCTTTTCCTTATTGAAGAAGATGCTTGCAAGTATCATATTATGTGTGTGAAGAATCTGGAACATCAGACAAAATAAGTTGCCATTGAGTTGGTTGGAAAGGAATGAGTGAGTAGTGTTTAGTGTAAATAATGACTTTTCCTTGTGATCCAGGATGAGTTATCAAGTATAAAGGAACAACTGATACAGGGATTTTCCCCTGATGATGCATATCCATTGGGTCCTCCATTGTTTATGGAGACACCACGGCCGTGTTCTCCACTTGCTCAGATTGAGTTTCCAGATTTTAGCGAGGTAAATTTTACTCAAAGTTTCTGCATTTAAGTTGATTTTTGAAAAATATTCTGTTCTATTTCTTACGATGGCTTGTTTTCTAGATTGTCGCTCCAGTAGCTTTGGTTGATGAAGAGATTGGCCCTGAACGAAGCGGAAGTCAGTCAGATCGCATGTCATCACTGTCTATCCATACCCCTGACATTTTAAGTGTTAATCAGCTCTTAGAATCGGTAAAAACTTACTTGCTCTTGTATTAAGGTCTAGCTGATTGGCCATGTGATTGTATTTGAAATCAATTTTTCAATTTTCATGCTTCAAGTGGAGAGAGGAGACTATGTTTTCTTCTTCGGTTAATGATGTGCCAATGGGATTATTGAATGGGCAGGTTTTGGAAACTGCACGACAAGTGGCAAGTTTCCCGGTTTCTTCGGCTCCTGTACCATATGATCAAATGAAGAACCAGTGTGAAGCACTTGTTACAGGGAAGCAGCAGAAGATGTCAGTTCTTCACAGTTTCAAGTACCAGCAGCAGGAAACTAAAGCAATAGTTCTTTCAAGTGAATATGAAATAAATGTTTCCCCTCTATCAACTAAGGTTAGTATGTTTTCACCATTAAAGTTTAATTTTACAGCAAAGGGAAAATATATGGTCATTTTTCTCTTCAGGATCTATTTGGCATTCAACCCATTATAATGATCAATTGATTGTTTTGGGTGTTGAATGTCCACCACAAGTGTTTTGGTAACTTGGAAATTAAATATTTACCAAATTATCATTATATATATATATATATATATATATATACCACTTACTCCTAAAGTAATTGTTAGTATATTTATTTCACTTAATAGCTTTTTATGAACATGAAATATTATCAATCTAACCTTAGAGTATGAGTATAAAGTTTTTACCAAAGAGATCAAGTATATTAAATTTCATATAATTTTAAAATGATTTTTATTTTTCATCATGACACTTTCTTTTAACGGATAATACACTTTTTAAAATAAAAGTAAATATCAACCATTAGAATACATGTCTATTCTTGTCTGAAATTTGACATACACAATCATCAACATAATACCACATAATTCAAGGCTTGAATCAATTAAATTTGATTCCTATGAAGAGTTACTAAGCAGAATAAGTGTAGATGAATTACCCCTGGAGTGTGATTCTAACTTGCAAGAGTATGCTATAGACAAGGCATTGAGTTTATTTATTTATGGGTAAATTACACCAACCCTCCTAGAGATTTGGTGAAATTTACTCTACCTCCTTTTTGTTTATAAATTTTGGTACAGAAGTTCTTGAGTTTGTAAAATTATTATATCGATCTCTCGTAAAATTTACACTAATTTCCCCAGATGTTCGATAAAATTCACTCCACATCCTTTCTGTTCGTAAAATTTGCTCAAAAGATCCATAAGTTTGTAATATTATTTCACTTCCCTACCCTAAAAAATCACACCAACCTCGTGAAAAACTACACTGAAAGTGTATTATTTATGGGAGGTCAGTGTAACGTAGACAAATAGAGTAAAACCCACTTGAACTTCACCAAACCTAAAGAGATGTCTATGTCATCTACCTATTATTTAAGAGTAACGTTATTTTTACAATAGAAAACTAGTCAAAATAAGCTAATATAGAGATTTTGAGCCACAATTACTCAACCCGCTAAAAATTAACTTTTTAAATTGAGCTTTTTTGGGCCAAAAAGTTGCCAAATAAGTCTATGAGCTGATTTGACTGTTTTTCCATTGTTAATCGAGTATTATTGATTATTTAGTTGTTTAACATTTTATCACCTTAGCATGATCCATAACAATAACCCTGCCATGATAATTTTTGGGTAATAATATCAAAATTGTTATTCTGTGCCATTGTGCAGGCACTGGAGTATTCAGAAGTTGATAATATGAAGCTAGTGAGTATGGAGCAATTTCAACCACGGTATCATCAAGTTCGCCCTTGTTCATATGATTCTCTGAGGCTACCACCTTCAAGCCCTTTTGATAAATTCTTAAAAGCTGCTGGATGCTAATGGAAGAAAACTAGGTTGGAATGGAATATTATTTTTTTTTAATGTTTGTAACTATTTATTTATATATATATATATATATATATATATATATATATATATGAACACAACACCCTTCTATTTTTTTATTTTTTGTTTTGTTGGTTACCACTTTCTCTATCAGTTTGTTAATTTTTCATGCATTGTGTGGTTCTTGGTAATGTATTTTCCCCCCCTTTCTTGTGTTTCATGCGTAATACGTAAGAATCTCATCTTTAAAAATTTTCAACTTTTTTTGTTATTTGTTAATTTTCTAAAAGCAAAAGTATGATTTATCTTTGAAGATATTTCTCCCATATGTCATTGTTTTTTTTCGTTATATTCTCTTCGATTTAGACAGAGGAGTGTATACCTATAGAAGAAAAATTAAAATTGGTAAAAGTATAATATTATTACGCATGATTGATTTTGGATTTAGTAACTATATCATCCATTTTTTTAATTACCAAAAAAAATACTATACCTTTTTTGATTTATTTATTTATTAAATTAGGAATGCAGAGATTTTCTATGAGAATGATCTAATTCTTTCTAACTGAAATAACAAAATTTCATTTTTGTTTGTACAATGATTATATTAATCTTTAACTTTTCAGATGTTAATAATTTAAATTAGTAGAATATATATGACTTAATATTAGGGGTTAGTCACAAATAATTAATGAAATTTTTATAATTGTTTGTTTATAGGACTTTTATTAGTTTTTAAAAATTAAAAGTTATAATTTTTTATTTAATGATATAATTTATCATTTTTTAAAAAGTTATTTTAATATCTTTTGATAAGTTAAAATATCTAATTTCTTAACTAGTACATTTTAAAAAATACTTAAAACAACTATACCTATAATATATATCCACATCTATATTTTTATACTATATATATATACTATAGTATAAAGCGGATTGACAAAAAGATAAATATGGTTTGATTTCTAAATAAAATTTGAAAATTTAAGAAGTACAATAAAAATAGTGTTAACTACCTACTATATTATACATTACTCTAATTTACTTTTTGTTTTCTTTTCTCTCTCTATGAATTTTCAAATTAAAAAAAATTAAAATAACAACACTAACTATATCAATTTATTAAAAAGTAAAAATGCTACTTCACATGCAATGCAAGTGTATGTGCAAATTATTCAATATAAGAATTTAACTAACCTATTTATAAAAGTTTAATTGTGATATATCATCAGCATAAAATGATTTTATATTAACGTCGAATTATATATTATCACGTAAGAAAAAATTGACTTCCATATCCAATATTTAAAAGAAAAAACCAATTTTACTAATATGACAACATGTAATTAAATGTTAGTATAAAATCATTTTAAAGTAATGATACATCACAATTAAACTTATTCATACAAAAGAAATAAACAATTTTTTCATAAGAGCAATGATATTTGACATACCAAATGGTATTTACAATATGTATATGGTTACATTCACGAGTGAAAAATAAAAGTTTAAATATTTAAGTGATATACTATTAAAATCTAAAATTGATGAAATAAGTAGATAATATATGTAAGAGAAAATATAAAGAGTTTAATTTCAATTAACTGTCAGTATAAAATAATTTTACACAAACATCTAATCGTAGATTAACACATCAACACAAATTTTTAACTCAACGACCTACTAACTAAAATATCACAACATGTCTAGTGTGAGTGTCAGTATATCACAATTAAACTCAAATATAAACACAAATATCATTATTATTTGCGTAATGAGCATTAGTTTGGGTGTTGAGTCGGGTCAGAGTTCTGGATCCGGGCCTGGATGCGGGTTGCAGTAGAAGCTGTGACAAATTTTGGTGTGCGCGTTCGTTGCAGAGTGTGGAGCACGCAAATAAATTGCAATACTGAAACCACAACACACACAAACACAGAGAGAGAGAGAGAGAGAGAGTGAAACGTCAGAGTTTTTTTGGTCACTCCGAAGGAATAAGCTCACGCTTTTTCGTTCATCACACACAACTCTCTCTCACTCTTTTCTTTTCCCTTTCAACCATTCTCTGAAACCCTAGCACTCACCCCATTCTCACGCGATCAGGTGCGTCTCTTTTTTGTTTTTCTGTTTTCAAACTCACTGTTCGGTTTTGTATTGCATGTTCTTTTTTTATTTTGTGTTCTTTAGAAACTTCCTCATAATTGTGGTTTTTATTTATTTATTTTTGAACTTGATCCATTGATGTTTTTTTATTCATTGAATTTTGTTGTTTGATTTTGCGTTGTTTTGTTGCCTGCTTTGTGTTGCATTGCAAAGCCTTGCATCTTCGTATTCGTTTAGTTTTATTCTGATAAATTGTTGTTTTAATGATTAATGTGTTATATTTTAGGTTAGTTTTAGGTTTACATGTCTGAATTTGCCACTTGTTGCTTCAGGTTTGTTGCTTTGTGTGTGTTGAATTTTTCAGCTCGAATTTGACGATGGTGTTCTAGTCTCGATGAGATTAGAAAAAAGAAAGTACGATTATTAAATCATTTTGACTATTGTCTTTTGTTTTTCTCAATATTATTATGTTTATATGGATTTACTTAGCGCCTAAACAATCTTGGACATGCATCAGAAATTGGAATCCTCTGATAATTTCCTTAGAACATGAATGTGCCATGTTTGTTAGTGGTGGTGTTTAAGAATTCTAGTAGTGCATCTGGTAGAAGGCTTTTGTCGCTGATGTTTCTTGAAGTAGTACAAGTTTAGGAAAGTTTTTATGTGAACTTGCTGTGTTGAAGAACTTTGACTGTTTTTCATTAATGCGTATCACATAATAGAGCAAGTTTCTGATTGGTATTTTTTGTGTGGTTGCTGTGGAATATTCGATAGTTAATACTCTTGCCTTGCTATTCAGTTAAGATTGTTATTTTCCTTTCCGGGTATTACTGTATCTGCGGAAAGTTTTAAATGATGTAGATTGCACTGATTTCTACAGGTGCAGTGTACCAGACTGAGATATGCCCAGCATTTAGTGCAACTTTCTATAATTCGTCCAAGTAAGCATTCTCTCATGTATCCAAAAGGGTCCAACCAAGATGGTCCCGTTTCAGGACCTGTTCGCTCAAGTAGTAGGATCAGGACAAGGCCAAACCATTACGGCCGAGCATTATTTTATTACAACTCAAATATTAGACGCAACAAGAAAAACAAGAAAAGGACAGCAGCTTCACAGATTGCCAAGTTTTTAGGGAATAGGAAAGCACAAGCTTCAAATGCTAAGGTAAGTCTATGCATTTCAAATGATTTCAAGTATTTGAAGAATTTGGTCAGACAGCAATAGTATTTTTCTCAATTTTATTGTCTTGGCGATTTTAATTCCCTTGGTTGTGTCAATTGTGCTTCTATTGACAGTCTGACTCTATCAACCTTCGGCGTTCAACCAGAAAGAGAAGGCTTAGTGTAAATCTTGCTGGCTACACAACAGACTCCTCTGGAGCTGAGGATGAAGACTTAATGGTGAGCTTTTATTCTCTATAATTTTTGGTAATAAGCTTGAATTGTTTGTAATTGGGCTGAAGGTATGTGATCATGTTTCAGAGACCTACTTATCGACCATCAAGGAACCGGATTAACAATAGTATCAGCCAGGATGAGTTGATGTCTAAGCGCAAAAGAGAAGTGCCGGCAAAACCCACACCTAGACGTGAAGGTCTACGACCTCGTCGTTCCACTTCCAAGGGTTCTGCAAGAGAACAAATTATTTCAGAATCAGATGATGATCAAGACCTTTCAGAAGAGAAGGATGAAACAGAAAATGGAAATGGTGTTGAGGAAAATGACGCAGATGATGGTGAAAATGAAATTGAAGGAGATGCTGAGGGTGAAGATGAAGGTGAGGATGAAGGCGACGAGGATGGTGATGATGAAGAGGGTGAAGAAGAAGAAGAGCAGGATGGAAGAAGGCGCTATGATCTTAGAAACCGTTCTGATGTCCGCAGGTTCTCTATGGAGGAAGGGAAGACCCGGCAAAGATCTCCTCGAAGAGTGTTGCATCAAGGTATAGGAAATAAGGTCAACAGGGATGTAAGGAAGGGTGGATCACGAGTTCATAAGCGTCCTCGCTTATCAAGGCCTGAAGACTCTGATGACTCCCTTCTTGTGGATGAGCTGGACCAGGGCCCAGCTATTCCGTGGGGTCGAAGTGGCAGCAGATCTGGTCCGCCTTGGCTCTTTGGGGGCTTAGACACACATGGATCAACCGCTTGGGGATTGAATCTTGCTGCATCAGGCTGGGGTCATCAGGGGGACACATTGGCCACTTTGACATCTGGGATTCAAACAGCTGGACCAAGCTCAAAGGGAGGGGCAGATATCCAACCGTTACAGGTTGATGATAGCGTTAGCTTTGAGGATATAGGTGGGCTCTCTGAATACATCAATGCTCTGAAGGAAATGGTTTTCTTTCCGTTGTTATATCCAGATTTCTTTGCTAGTTACCATATTACTCCTCCTAGGGGAGTGTTGTTATGTGGACCCCCTGGAACTGGTAAAACATTAATTGCAAGAGCTTTGGCTTGTGCTGCTTCAAAAGCTGGCCAGAAGGTTAGCTTTTACATGCGCAAAGGAGCGGATGTGCTAAGCAAGTGGGTTGGTGAGGCTGAAAGACAATTGAAACTACTCTTTGAAGAAGCACAAAGGAACCAACCGTCTATTATCTTCTTTGATGAAATAGATGGACTTGCACCTGTGAGGTCTAGCAAGCAAGAACAAATTCACAATTCCATTGTGTCCACTTTGCTTGCTTTGATGGATGGTCTTGATTCTCGTGGACAAGTTGTTTTAATTGGAGCTACCAATAGGGTTGATGCAATTGATGGAGCTTTGCGACGCCCTGGCAGATTTGATCGTGAATTTAATTTTCCTTTGCCTGGTTGTGAGGCACGTGCTGAAATATTAGACATTCATACTCGTAAGTGGAAGCATCCTCCTTCAAAGGAACTGAAAGAGGAACTTGCAGCTAGTTGTGTTGGTTATTGTGGTGCTGACCTAAAGGCTCTATGTACTGAAGCTGCAATTCGAGCTTTCCGTGAAAAATATCCACAGGTTTATACGAGTGATGACAAATTTCTCATAGATGTTGATTCGGTCAAGGTAGAAAAGTATCATTTTATTGACGCAATGTCTACAATTACTCCTGCTGCTCATAGAGGAGCTATTGTGCACTCTAGGCCATTGTCTCTTGTAGTTCGACCATGCCTTAAGAGGCATCTAGAAAGGGTCATGAATATTATATCTGATATTTTCCCCCCAGTATATGTTGGATCAGCATTGGCCAAACTTTCAATGCTTTCCTATGGGTCTGCAATTCCACTAGTTTATCGGCCTAGGCTTCTTCTTTGTGGTGGTGAAGGTACTGGGATGGTAATTATCTTGGAACCTTAAAAAATAATTGTAAGTTTTTCATTAGAACAACTTAAGACTGAATATACTTACTGCTCTAGTTTAACAGGATCATCTTGGGCCTGCGGTTTTGCATGAATTGGAAAAATTTCCCGTACATTCATTAGGACTTCCATCTCTTCTGTCGGATCCCAGTGCAAAGACACCAGAGGAGGCGTTGGTACATATATTTGGTGAAGCTAGAAGGACAACACCATCAATTGTCTATTTACCGCAATTTGATGTTTGGTGGGAAACTGTAAGTGCATATCTTAGCTTTCTCTAAATTAAAACCTAATTCAGACATGTTACATAGTATTTGTTTCTGCTTCAATGCTACTTGGGTTTGATTGGTTAATAATCTTTCAGGCTCATGATCAGCTCAGGGCTGTTCTCCTGACTTTGCTAGAAGAGTTGCCATCTGACATGCCTATCCTACTACTTGGGACATCATCAGTTGCACTGGCTGAGGTTGAGGAAGTACCATCTTCAGTTTTCCCTCCTCGTTCAGTGTATGTTTGTCCTACTTTACAACAAAACATTGGTTTTTAGCTTCAAGGCAGAATTTCTTATTCTTTAAACCAGCATTCTGGATTTTTGCAATTATTTTATTCTAAATCAATGGTTTTGGAGTGTGGCAATTAGTAATGGAGTTACATCATCTCTGTTGCAATTGCCAATGCTTTATATCAGTATTCAGTTGCCCTTTATCTGTCCAGAATTTATATAGTTGGTTATTCCAAAAGGTATCTGAATAATTATAGGTCCTAAGGCTAAGGAAGTAAGGATGAAAAGGTCCAAGAATATTAGTTCATTATTTATCTTCTAACTTAAAATTTATTCTTCTGGATATGCATTGTTTCTGATTATCTATTCCCCCTATTTCCCCCTTTGAGCAGCTATGGAATGAACATGCCATCTACTGAGGATAGGACTCTATTTTTTGATTCTTTGATTGAGGCTGTTATGTCAGTCTTGTTGGAGGGAATGAGCAAGGAATCCCGGGATAGAGGATCCGATCCTGAACTTCCAAAGGCACCAAAGTTGGCCAGTGGTCCTAAGATATCTGAGCTAAAAGCAAAGGTGGAAGCTGAGCAACATGCACTTCGCAGATTGCGAATGTGCCTTAGGGATGTTTGCAATCGGTATGTTAAGCTGTGCAAGTTGGGTTTACTTGCCAAATTAATGCCTTAAATTGCAGCCTCTTCCTCTCTTTCTCAATACGCTTTTTGTCCATGTTGCAGGATATTGTATGACAAACGATTTAATGCCTTCCATTATCCAGTCTCTGATGAAGATGCCCCAAATTATCGCTCAATTATACAGAACCCAATGGATATGGCTACTGTGCTGCAGCATGTTGATAACGGCCATTACATTGCATGTGCAGCATTCATGCAGGACATTGATCTTATTGTTTCCAATGCCAAGGCACGTATACAATGTCTTATTTATTGTAAAAAAATGGTTGGGTTGGGTCCATTCCAATATATATTGTTTTTGCTAAATTAAAAATGCATGGTCAGTATTTAAAGCATGTCCCAAGTTTGATCCTTCTTCTGTCCCCAACTCAGGCTTACAATGGAGATGACTACAATGGTGCCAGGATTGTCAGTAGAGCTTGCGAGCTTCGTGATGCCGTACGAGAACTTCCTGCTGTCTTCAGTATTATGTCGGAGTTTTTTTATGTTGACTGTTGCCTGGAAAATGCCCTTCACCTTGGTCGTCTTTTTCTGTCACTTTTTTTAGGTTCATGGGATGCTCTCACAGATGGATCCAGCTCTCGTTGCATATTGTGACAAGATTGCTAGCCAAGGTGGTCCTGCTCATTTGCCAGATGAACTGGGGGTTTCTACATTCCCTGCTACTCCTGTTGTACAGATGGGTGCTACTACCAGAATGAGCGCACGACTTCGCCATGTCCAGCCAGAGGTTAACGTGGATCAGAGTTATGAAGCATTGAAGCGGACAAAGAAGACGGCTGATGTTGTTCATTCAGGTATAAACCCACCTTGCTGCTTATAAATATTCCTTCTCAACGGAAAACTATTGGTAGCACAAATGGTTTCTGAAAGTTTGCTTTGGCATTAGCTTATCCATTTTGACATCGTGATTCTTGAACGTCTGAAAATTATCATAAGAAAAGGAATGCTATCATTCGGTTTTCTTATGCATGATCGTGCTTATAAACATGATCATGCTTCTTAGTTTTCAATCAGTAATATCTTTTTAACCTTTATTTCTATTCAAAAACTGATTTTAATGTTTCTTTCATGACCGGGTTTCTATGGCAGAAGACAAGTTGCAACAAGATTCGATACCACCAAAGTCTTCCCACCAGGAGCATCAGGCAAATGAAACGGATGCCGAACAGCCGGAACCTGTGACAATTGATGGGAATATTCATGGAACATCCACAAGCAGCCATGCCGACGTAAGCAGTATTGAAGATGTTACAATGGTGGATGCTGAATTTTCAAAACAAATGGGCTCTGTCAAGGAACAATTTGTCCAGCGCAGCGAAAATTGCGCCGTTCCACAGCTTGAAAGGCTTTACACCAGAATTATGAAGGGCGTGTTTGAAGCCAAAGGTAAAGGAGGAGATGACAATGATGTTAAGGCTTCGGTTTTGAGGTTTTTGATGAAATTTGTTGAGGATGATGCAAATTTCTGACTATAGGGTTTTCCTTTCCCCGTCTCCATGATTAAGAAAAAAGGAAAGATTTTACTGTAAAGTCGGGATTTTTTTTCTTCTTCAAAAATTTGTTTATTTCTATGCTATTTGATTGAGTACTAGGGCTCCTTTCATGTCATCTTCCCTAATAATATCGAGAGATTCTACAACCGTTTTTCCCAATAAGCAAATTTGAATTTGTTTACACTATTTAGACTAAATGGAGTATTTAAAAGTCTTTTAAAAAAAATTAAGTGAATTTAAGACTTTTAAAAAACTTTTTGTAAGTAAAGGTTGTCTTAAATTATAGTTCATTTTTTCACTATAATAAATCATTTGGTGGTCATAATTCTTGTGTTTCAGGGGTTATTCTATATAACTAATTTTAAGACTTGAATTAGAATTTCAGAGTTCTAAGCACTTGTTTACTCTGTAATAATAATGCATCGTACGTATGGTGAAAGAATTTTCTGCTATATTACTCAAATATTTCTATGCACATAAAGCATTTTCTACTCAAATACCCACTTTTATAAAGGTGCACGTTACTATAAAAATCTAAGCCTTTGGTTTGTTTAGTTAATCTTTAAGAACTGATCGAGCATCAACACATCCACACACTGAACAAAAAAACAAATAAAGAGTGCCATAAAATTAAACATTATTGAATTTGATAGAACTTTCAAATTAAAAGCAATGAAATCCCATAATGTTATTTGAAAATCTCATTCACAATATCTGATTTACAAATCAAATGATTTCTCAATTTTTAATCATTTCAAACGCTTTCTACATAATGTTGGATGAACCCAAAAGAAAAAAGAAGTGGAAAATGAGAGAAATGTTGGTTAAATCTAAGAAGCTTGATCGCCTAAAAAGATAAGCTTGTTAGGAATAATAATGCATAATGAAAC
The DNA here is from genome assembly GCA_013621005.1 of Aeschynomene evenia. Lineage (NCBI taxonomy): Eukaryota > Viridiplantae > Streptophyta > Magnoliopsida > Fabales > Fabaceae > Aeschynomene > Aeschynomene evenia. The sequence goes on along the minus strand of CM024266.1, from coordinate 31,704,988 downwards.
GAAGAAGTTATGCTGTGAACAAAATGGCCTTAATTTCATATCATCTATAAAGTAATCTTTTGTGAGTTGAGCATGCCACCAAGCATTTATTAAATAACATATATACTACACTAAAGTGTGTAGTTTTTGGTTAACAAATCCAAATTTTCACATCAACATGGATGTCTCTATTCCAATATAAGCATTATAGAGCAATGCAAAAAAGCCAAGAGCCAAAAAGGGGACTTGGAAACATGCCACTTCAAATCAATGCTTCTAACATTAAATGGCTGGTTTTGCCAAACTTTTGAAGGTAGCCAACATCCTAGCGGCGGCTGAATCTCTTGCTTCGCGAGGATCAGAACACATGTCACCGCCACACGCAAACTGAAACTCGACTCCTTTCACGTTCACCTCAGCTAGGAATCCACCTTTCAAAATGTACACATTAGAATTGATTGTGTAAGTTAGGCTACATAATATTTCCTCAACATAAACATATAAATAACAAATAGTAATTATCATAAGATTTAATTAAATCAGCAAGTCTCTGAATCCATTTATCGTTAAAAAAAAGTAAGAGGTAACATAACATATTCTATTGGGTTTGAAATGGGTTCAGAGTTCTTATTGATTTTTTAAAAAAAGAAATATTGGGACCCAATTGAAAACTATTAAACTATAGTAACGGACCTAATTGAAAATTTTGTGAAACTATAGAAACTTGCAGATCAATTAAACCTAAGTGAAGAAAAAGTGCAATGATATGTGGGAAGATGTAAAACTTATGTTTTCAAACACTTGATTCATGAGAAGAATTCATGCTGCTCTTCTACATCTAGTTTAGATAATCTTACCATCTATCTGCGACAATCGATAAGTTGGTAGTACCCAATTGTTTTCGTGACATATACGATCTACTTCCTGCAAGATTAACAGAGTTCTAAGTAATAGTCTTGCAATGAAATGTAAAAAAACCTAACATCTTTAAATGATAAAAAAAAATTAAAATTGAAATGTAAAAACTAGTAAGAAGATTGAACATGTCTTGCCTCGCAAGGACTTTGCATGACGAACGCAGCCTCTGTCAATTTTTTCCTCTTAATAGATGGAGATAGGCTTTGACGAATAGACGTCTTTTCTTCATTCTTTGCCCATATATCATTACATCCTTCTATAATGGAATCTATCTTCAATGCAACATCATCATCCCCTTTTACATTTAGCAAGAATCAAGAAGACAAGCAAAAATCAATGGATGTTCATCTTTCACGTGGATGAGAAAGAAAAAAAAAAAAAGCAAGTATAGGACAAACAACAGCGCTATTGGTAAACAAACCAGATAAAATTCTCTGAATTTTTTGATCACACATAGCAATCTCATCCTCTATCCTGCGTTGCTGAAGAGCCTGCGTAAAGAGGCAGAATATTATTTAAATAGGAGTGTGAACAATTTTATCCACAACTCATCAAAGGGGAGCACATGCATTGTGAACTATGTACCAAGCATTTTCAGTGTAAAGATTAGTAATACATAAGCCAAAAACAGTGGAAATAAGTAAAAATTATTTCTCTTAACGTGTGGATTTAGTTAAGTTATTAAACATAAAGTACAAAAAACTATGTCATTAGAATAGTGCTTTGAAAAAGGTTTTACCAGCTCGTTCCTCTTTCCTATCAGAGCAGTGAGGGCAGTTTGTGATAATATCTTCCCCTTTGAATCTAAAAGAATTTTGATCTTCTCAAGATCTGATATGGAATTATTTCCAACCAGACCACGGTTATCAACTGTGTCCTTTTCTTTTACAGGTAAGGTATCAGGCCCCTTGCCAGAAATCCAGCTTAAAGAAAGGTGGTTGTTTATCTCACCCTTCGTCTGCGTCGAATCAACCTTCACAGCCTGACAAAATAGATGGCATTCAGCAAGATGGGTGATAATAAGCAAAGGGATTGCAATCATGCTAGCTATTAAGAGAGATTATGAACATTGAGAATAAAGCTCATTAAGAAAACAATTCTTTAATCAGCAATATAATTATGATAATATTTATTTCATCAATTGTATAATAGTACTTAAAATATTTCACAAATAATCAACACAACAATCTGATACTTTTAGAAATGTAAAATTAATTGAATTTGAGAACATAATGCCACGATTTTTGCCAAGATTCTGATTGAAGTCTAGAAATTATTTAGACCAATCTGTATAGTATATCTAATTCATATATTGGAACTTGGAGAAGTTGGTATTTTCTGATCTCACAGACTGATATCTGTCTCAACTTAGAAAATCCGAAACTATTCCCAAAATGCAATCAAGTCCCATTTGTACAAGTGTAAATAAATTAGGATAAAAAGTGGTAACTACATATATAGATTAGTTAATAAGAAGTTAGATTGTTATGAACAAACATTGATGTTTTTGAGAGTAAAATTGATTGCTATCCGGACATTTTCATTTATATGCCAAAATAGTCCTCTTGGATATGCCAAAATATGGTAGCTACCATATAATACGCATACAATATGTATGTAATATCTTCAACTTTGGAACAACATTGCAGCTAGTATCCTCATATTGCATTATATTGGATATTATGATTATAGGTTATCAAAATGAGCACAAACCTGATCGAAATTGATAGAAAGTGGTCTTGCTGATGACAGCTGGTAGCACTCAGGAGTCTTGATCTGGCCAGCACAAGCATTCATGGCTGAAGGAGCTGGGCTTGTGTGCAGATGCTGTGGTGAAGCAGAGAAGGAAAAGAAAGCTTATTCATACACGTAAAAATAGACAGTTATTGTTTTTAATCAGAAACACACATTCAAACATGCTATAAGAAGGAAAGCAATGAATCAATAATTAGATGGGTAAACAAGTCGAAAGCAGACCAAACCTTGATGGACTTTGTAGAACCATTGTTATGGTGCAAAGATGGATTGTTTTTCTCTTTATTTTCACCAACTTGTACGGTATTGGCAAAAATATAATTGCACTTTTCTTTATTTTGAGGTGGAAGAATTGAACATTCATCCACATCCATATCATGGGGCTCCTTGACATGATGAGACGGTCTAGGCATAATGCTTCCATTATTCTCTTTCTGCATCAGTGATTCTGTACGATCACTGCTTTGCTTACTATCAAGACTGATAGATGTATCCTCACTAATACAGGATTCAGCAACTTCAGGGCCATCCACCTTTATATTTTTATCACCTACCCTTATATCTAGCAAACTATTTGAGAATGCTTCTCTGCCAAGACAGAATATAATACACAAGTAGTAAGGCTCATCTTGCAGATAGTTACCAAAGGAATAAGACGGAAATGAATGATAACAACCGGAACATGACCAGGTTCTAAGACAGCTAGGATGAGCACAAGATAGTTGTAGTTTGATTATACTCATAGGTGGAAAAACATGCTAAATTAGCATCGCTTACGGAACATGGGATGCAGAATACTTCTACAGAAATCCAAATAAGTTTTTTTAAAAGGAGAACTTTACCAACCTAGAAATCCACTCTGAGATGATTTCAGAATAAGGAAGCACATGAAAGTAATCAACAACCGGAGTGAGCGCCCAACAGCCAGAACTCTTTTTGATCAAAGGACCCTGCAGGCTAGGCAAGGAGAAGACATAGATTTTAATCACAAGTATCATGTGCAGATTTTATTAACAATCAGTTTCACTTCTTTGTGACAATCATCTGAAAGTCTAGATCAAATATCCAAGCATTAAATTCAATATGATCTACAAAGTATTAAATCCAAGCATCAGGGGCAACATAATGTGCAGATCTACAAAGTACTTATTGTAAACATCATTCTAGGATGTCCTAAAAGATGATGTTTGGGATGAAAGCAAGTGTATTTGACTTGTAAGCAAAAAAGAGCAGATGACTTTTCCTATTAATGCAAAATTTGGTAACTGCAATGCCATTCAGAATCGCCCTTGAGACCCGTGTCATCAGCCAATAGCAAAAACAATAGTAATTACATTAGTAATTCAAACAAACCTTTCAATGAGGTCTTTGATAGGGACTTGAACAACCTCCTGATTGATCGACTGTGTGCATTGCATTATATAAAAACGAGAAGCTGACTTCTCTTTGCTCTGAGAATAGACAGTGTAGCTTTCCGAATGCGTGATATCAGCCTTAGTGATACCTGTAGTACATTACAAGAATCATATTAAACTATTTCCATATCAGAAAGCACCTGTTAAGACTAAAATTAAAAGATGAAAATGATGCATCTAAGAATACCTGCAAACATGATGCAATAATTATTTTAATTCATAAATATTTTTATTAAATGGAGAACGATGGGACAAAGCATTGACACAAGATTAGCATCAAGATATACAGAAAGAAACCCAAGGTATGTAGCACGATGCATTTATAGCATCTTGTCATGTTGACATTATTGCTTGGTTTAATAAATTAAAAAGAGGAAAATCCTTCTTTGTAAGAGGAATTTCCCTGGACCTGTGATTCCAATTTATGCCAAATGAAAGCCACTTAATAAACTACACAGTTGCTAACTGTGGCAATGATGATCTTTCCATAGAATAAAGATGATTACCTACAGCTTCCTTTAAAGCAGAATATCCAACTTGCAGGAATTGAGCTTCACTAACATTGGACTCATCTTTTGAAGGCTTTTTTATGACTCTCTTAAATTTGTATACAGGTTTGGCTCCTGATGCAACTTCTGTACTTTGGCCAGAGGTGTCCAGATCTTTTTCAACAAGAGACCACATCCCTCTAGTGATGGAACCAAAGAGCAAAAAGCAATTCTCCCTCTTACTGTCGACTAAAAGGACGGCAACTTTTGAAACGGGCCACCCCTCTATATTAGGAGCACTTTTTGATGCATCTAAGCGTTTACACACATCACATGCATTCATGATCATTTTTTCTGGTAACGATAGCTGCTTCTCCACATCAGTGAGTTCTGCTTCATTTAATTTTTGCATAAATTGCATATATGCTAATAAACTAGGCCTCAGAACCACGGCCAACTTGGAAAATTCATTAAACGGAAGATATTCTAGATCTGGATGCTGTTTTCTATGGTAGTAATTGTAGAGTAAGACAACAGAATGCACCTAACACCATAAACCACAAAAACAGAAGAGTGAGTAACTAAAGCATAAGACACATAGAGGAGCAACACATGGTGCAGTAAAAGAACATTATGGATAACAAGGTGGAAGCAGTTCAGTTAAATTTGCTCATTTGAATTTTCTCTGGCCAACCACAAAATCAAAGATATTGCATCACAATCCACATATGGTTATTGTACAATCTGAAATGCAAGTAAAATGTCAAACTATATATAAATACACAGCATATCACAATGTCATTACTATGAACCTTGGTTCTTAACAAAGCATACCAAATAGCTACTCATCACATTCAAGTACCTAGTTTTAATTAAAACAGTGATGGTTAATGGCAGGAATTACGATGCTACGTCCAGTGATAGGATGAGTCCATTAAATGGTTTGATCCAATTCATCAAGCAAGTGATTTATGAATGGCCTTGGATAATAAATTATTCAGAATTGGGCTTGAGTTTCACCGATTCCAAATCACCGATAAAAAACAGTGTTTCAATTCAGTGATTTCTATTTTGATATTTTCACTAGCTCCCATCACTCATCAGAATTTGGAGAGGCACAGGATTAAATTGCAAATTGAAAAACCAAAAGGGTCTTATACAAGAATAAGAGTTGCAAAAAGAAGACACACCTGCTTCGCAATCAATTCTTGTTGAGATGGTGTCGGCTTATCTCGGACAGATGATTTTGCTGGTAGCAGTGGATCAACCAAGTGTTCTAAGAATGCCTGAACTGCGTCCTCAGTCGGACACACATCGGATGGAATCATGTCGAATTCAGTGATTTCTAAGGCCTCAGACCTTTTTGCTGTCAATTGTCATATACACAGAAGAATCAATAAAAAACAACAAGACACAGTTAGCACTTGCACATTTTTGTGTGCAGAGAGGTAAACACAAACTATTAACAGAAAATTTTAAAACAAAAATGATTTTTTAAACAAAGAAAAATTCACAAACGTCTTCACCACTTTAGCCGCTTGCCACATTGTATGCCAAAATAAATTCTCATAATCAAGAGACTAAAACAAGGTCTTTTTATTCAAAAGGGCACAAAAATAAGCAGAAAAAAATTGAAGAACAGTATGATCACATTGAACAGCAACCAAAAAAACAAACTTTTTTTTTCAAAAGGGCACCCCAAAAAAAGGTGAAAAACATTATAAGCACAGCATGATCAAATTAAACAGTGATTATCCAAGAACAATAACACTAAAGCTACAGTTTTTGTTTGAATGGACATGAATACAGGAACATGGTTTTCAGAGATGAAGATGATAACCATCTTTAATCAAAGAGAACCTCAGAATAAAGGGAAAAAGAGAAGGAAAAAAAAACCTTTACCTGGAAATGATGGAGTAGAAGAAACGCTACACCGAATACACTTTATAGAAACCGAAAATGAGACAAAAAGGCAGCGCCTTTCACCTGTTATACGTGAACCGAATGCATGTTGGTTTTGTGAATTGAAACCGCAACATCAATAAACTAAAAAAAAAAAAGAATCTTGGGTTTCAAAAACCTTACAGCTCCAAAAATGGTGAAAACGTTGAATGCAGAAACAGAGTGGAATTCATGACATTGTTTCAGCTGGGAGTAGCAGAGTCAAGTCAGGTAAAAATTGATCAATTCTGTATCACAGTACCTTATATATAGTACACATATAAAGAGTGTGTGGGTACTTGATAATGAAATGGAATTTATAAATTCATAATAAAATTATGAATTACTAGTGTTAATTAAGAATATTATATGAAAAAGTAACATTTTTCTTTGTCAAAATAATAATGTAGGAATTGGGATATGTGATTAAGCCTCTTCTTAGAATTTAAAATGAATATCTAATAGATATGATAGATATAGATATTAGAAAATGTGATATTTTTTTTTTAGAGTTTAATTTTGATGCACTGACGATATAAAGATATTTTACACTGTTATTCAATAAAAACATTATATTTGTATGACTTTTCAAGTAGTGGGACAGAGAAAATATAATTATGATTGACGTAACAACACATTATTGAATGAATGTGTGAAATAATTGTTCACTGTCGGTGGATGAAAATTAATTTTTTTTTATATTTAGAGTAAGGTTATATTAATTTTGTTAACTTTTAAAAAGCACACGGTAATTCAAATGATAAATCCATGAGGATTGGTGAGTAGTTGTTAATTTATTTTTTAAAACTATAAATCTAAAAAAACAAGTTAAATTACAATGACCTTTTTTAGATTAACTGAAAATTCAACTTGATTCTACTTTATTCATTTAAATGACTCTAATATGATCTACATATAATATTTATATGTGATAAAAGACATATTGGTATGATAATTCTACAATATTAATGAACTCCTAAATAAATTTTGTAAATAGGGAGAACTCATTGTCATTTATTCTAAAAATTCTATAGAAATATTGTGTGTATAATAAAAGTTAGTCAACAATCAATCAATTAATTTTTTATTCATTATATATAATAAGAATTATAAATTCATAAGTTAAGAATTATAAATTCATAAGTTAAGAATTATAAATTAAATATTAAATATTACAAATTATACGTATTAAAGATAATAAATTACCATATTAAAAATTACAAATTATAGATAAATAATATGTGAATGAGCTAATTAATACTTCTTCTGTTTTTTTTTTATTCATCCAATTTAGAAATACGTATTTCTTTTTACTTATTCATTTAAAAATTATATATAGTTGTTATTAACTTTTCTCAATTATATTCTTAATTAATTATATTCTTAATAAGAGAAAATAAATTTAATGAATAATTAAAAAAAGAGTTAATAAATAGTAAAATGTATTCTTATTCGGTATTAGCAATTAAAATTAGAGAGACAATTGATTAATGTTTGTACATGTATCATTTGCTGAAAATTTTATCAAGAAAATAAATTTTAATTAATAATGAATTAAAACACCATGCCTAAGCTATTACCATCTCTCTAATCAAATGTTGGTCTTTTCAGTTACTCCTTCTCCTCCTCGTTGGTTTGGTTTGGGGCGAATCAAATTCTTCATGTCTCAAACAACACCATCCCTTCCCTCCAATTCCAACAGCGACATACCCACTTCCATTCTTGATTCCTCGGAGTCCTCGCACGCTGCTTCAGTGTCCAAAGTTCGCGTCTTTATGAGGAGAAACAAGAGGGCCAAAACCAACGTGTCGCTTCAACAGAACAAGCTTCTGCCCCCATCACAGGACCACAACAAAGTTAGAATCTTTTCCATATTTGATTTCTGGGTTTGCCTTTTATTTATCAATGGGTGTCTCAAATATTGCATATTTTGCAATTTGCATCCTTGTCACCCAAGTTTTTCTTTTTCTTTTTTTAATTCTTTGAGTTTAACATTGCAATGAATAGCTTATGATGGTGACATATATATTGGTTCTTGCTTCAACAGAAGTCTGGCATACCTGAAATTGAAGATTTTGCATACAGAGGAGGAGCAAGTGAATTGACTCAATGTAGTAAGTACTTTTTTGCTAAGGTTTTCTTTGAGAGCAAGTTATTTCCTCTTTTAACGAAAGACAGATTGAACCATTTATATTAGAGGTACTCTTTTGTCTGTTGGCACATGGCAACACTGAGGAATGTATTTGAAATTTTGAATTAGAAACAGCTGGCTTGGAATGGATTTTTCCTAAGTGATCTTGTGAATCTATTAGCCCTATTTATGGAGTGTTCTATGAAGAGCTGAAAATGAAGGGGATTACCAAAAAAGAGAAAAAGGAATATTGACAGAATAATGAGTTTGGAAATGTAGTGTAATAGTAATAGCTTACTCATTACTGTATCTCATAGATATTTAAGAAATATTGATGTTCTCCTAGTTAGAATGTAATTCATATTTTGGACATGGCCAATCAATATAACATATTCACAAGAAATGTGCATGAATGCATTTGATATAGGGCCCAAATAGACACTGCACATACCTTAAATTGCATGTTCACATTCTTTTTTCAATGATTTTTTTCTTATATGCTGTATCAATAACTTTCCTTTCCAGGGAAATCGGAAACGGGCTCAGATGCGACTCTATTGGAAAGTGAAGTTACTTCTCCTGGAGCCAGCGGTAAGATGTGTTATAATGAAGGAAAACAATCTACCCTTTTTTTCTTTCAGGAAACAATTTTAAAGAGGAACTGTGTTTTTTGCTCATTACTAGTCTTTAGTTCTTCTTGTTATGTTGTGGGTGGATTTCCTAAACTGCTCTTCCGGAATGATTAGATATAGAGATGGCAAAACAAGTCAGGCCTGCCATGCTGACCCGCCAACCGCGCCTTTTTGGCACCTTTGTATTAACGTTTAACTGCAGGCATAATATTTTTGTTACTTTCTCACCATATTAATTAGAGACTAATATACTTTACTGTTTTGGGCTTATAGCATGTCATCATCCTCTGTTTAGGAAGCCTAAATTATTTACTTCCTGTATGATATAGGTGAATCACCTGCTCAGTGGGAAAAGGTGCTTGAGGGGATTCGCAAAATGAGGTGTTCTGCAGATGCACCGGTAGACACAATGGGATGTGAGAAAGCTGGTGATACTCTACCTCCTAAGGTCTAACTCTGTATTCTACTGCTGTTAGTTAATTTGATCTTTGGGGTTAAATACACATTCATCTGTTTGTTTTTGTCTTGGTGCTTCTGAGAAAAATGATTGCAAAGTATACATTCAGTTGGTGTATGTTTTTCATGAAAAAGAATACAAAACATAAATGCTGTTTTGTGATAAACCAATAGCCATCTGTTAATCAGTATAGGCAATATCAATACTCAGTGAATTAATAGATAATGATGACCTATCTAGCCTCTGTCTCTGTGTGATCTCAAATTGGGATTGTGTGCGCATTATAATTCCTTTACTTCTTTATATTTGTATGAAGCATGAGATGAATAAATTTACCGTTATCTAAATTCTTGTGTCTATATTTAGGAAAGAAGATTTGCTGTCCTGGTATCTTCTCTTCTATCAAGCCAAACCAAGGATAATGTTACTCATGGTGAGTGCACATACACTCGCTTTCTGAAGTTTATAGCCATAAATAATTGCTTTCAAGTTTCAACTTGCTTATGAAATGCTTCTAGTTACAAGTGTGTTTTTAAGAATAGGAGCAATCCAACGTCTTCTCCAAAATGGACTACTTACTGCTGATGCAATCAACAATGCTGATGAAGAAACACTCAAAAAGATGATTTACCCGGTACGTTTCTTGTTCTTTTCAAAGATTCTGCTTCTCCTGTAATTCCAATAATGTTGACTTTGTGGCACGTTAAGTTACATTTCATTCTTATGCACTCTGGGGCTTTAAGTAGCTTGCTCAATATTGTGTCCACATCTTTAAAGGTTATGTTTGTTTTGTGCTGTATTAATTGATGCCCCTTTGATATCCCTTTTCTTTTAGGTTGGCTTTTATACAACAAAAGCCAAGAACTTGAAGAAAATTGCAAATATTTGTCTCATGAAGTATGATGGAGACATACCTAGCACAATTGAGCAATTACTCTTACTTCCAGGCATAGGTCCTAAGATGGCTCACTTGGTATGTGTAACTGCTTTTCTAATTCAAGCAGATAAACAGTATCTTTCCCTAGTTATCTGAAGCTCATTTTTTTCGCTGCAATGTAGGTTATGAATGTTGGATGGAACGATGTCCAAGGGATATGCGTAGATACTCATGTTCACCGGATTTGCAATCGGCTTGGGTGGGTGACTAGACCGGGCACAAAACAGGTTCCTCTATGATTGTTGGCATCACATTTTATGTTTTGGTGCAGATATGACAGTTGTAATGGTGGTCTTATCGAGCTTCGTTTTATTGTTTGTTCATAGAGAGAACATGTGAACTGTTTTCTATGATTATAAGTGCTTGTTTGTCGTTGATCCGTGATGATTATCCATAAGAGTATGAGAATGTTATTATCAGATTGTATTACTTTCATGTTCTAGTGGTCGAAATTGAAAGTCATTAATTAATTCGCTTCATTTTGCTGCTAGAAAACTTTAACACCTGAAGAAACAAGAGAGGCACTGCAAAGATGGCTTCCAAGGGAAGAATGGGTTCCTATAAATCCTCTTTTGGTATGTCCTACTCATATACTTGAAGAATTAACTATTGTAATGAGAATGTTATATACTTCAATATCAATATAGCTAATGTATATACTATGGACACAGAAGAATTTCTAAGTTTGGCTTCTTATATTATTATAGGTAGGATTTGGACAGACAATTTGCACTCCCTTAAGGCCCCGTTGTGGAGAATGTAGTATAAGTGAGTTGTGCCCTTCAGCATTCAAGGAGGCCCCAAACTCAAGCCCATCATCCAAGCCCAAAAGGTCTCGGGCTAGGCCTAACAAGAAGCATTAGTCCAACTAATCTCTTGGATTTGGGCTTTTTTTGTATTTGGCTCTAAATGAGTTATCATTTATATATGCATATATAGGTTGATCAATTATGACTAGGCACACACAGTACATAATTGCAGATCTTTGGTGATGTATGTTTTTGTAGAAAGATTCCTGTTATTTTGGTGCAAAAGAATACTCATATTATTCAAAACTTTGGATGATTAGATTAGAGGATCTGAAACCTTTTTTATTTATGTAAAGATGATCATTAGTCTTGTTGATTCAATTCAATTATATTCTCAAGTTGTGATAGATTTGCAAAGTAAAGGGAATATAAAACAGAATAACATTTTAATGATGACTACCTCATACACAAGAATCCTTGTAATGATCAGTAAGTTTAACTAGTTAATTATGTTTTTTTTTATTGACTTAAATAACCACCAAAGTTATTATTACATTTTTTTTTCAGTTAGATTTGCATCAGGATTATAAAATTCTCTCCGGATGTAAATCTAACAGAAAAAACAAAAGTAATAACTTGTTAATTGAGAAAGTTTTCTCATCCTTTTATTTGTTAAACTTTTGGGCTTTCTCTCTTCTTTGGGCTTTCTCCGTTCTTCACAATGCCCATTATATTCAATTATCTTGGCCCAATAAACTCCCACCAAGTTTTGAGTGGCCCAAAAACTTCGGGTATTACCGACCCGATTCTACATGGATCCGTATCCGAGTCGATGACGCTTGCATCTTTCTCTCTCCAACTCCAATGGAGGAGCGTTGAGAGCAGAGCAGAGAACTGAGCTTGTGAAGTGTTGTTTGTTCGTTCTGATTCATTCATTGATTCATTCTCTTTCAATCAGAAAAGAGAGTGATTGATTGGTTGCAATGACGGTAGCAGCAGGAATCGGGTACGCTCTGATTGCGCTAGGACCCTCTCTCTCCATCTTCGTCTCCGTCATTTCCAAAAAACCCTTCTTGATTCTCACCGTTCTCTCCAGGTACCCCCTTTTTCAGCTCTTTTACCTCTCATCTCATAAACCCCATTAAAAAAATCATAATTTTTTTACACCTAACTGACCCAATTTAGTTACTAGTTCTGTGATTTAGTCTAGTAATAATTTTATTTAATTTGGAATTCAAGTTAGGGTTTTAATTAGCTGAGTTAATTTCTCCATTTTTTTTTCTGTAATTAGTACTATATAGCTTTTCAGTAACACTTTCTGCTTCAAAATGTGCAATTTTTATTTTTTTTCTTTTTCATTTTTGCTGAATTTGATTTTGGGAGTTGCATTGCATGCAGTACGCTATTGTGGCTTATAAGTTTGATCGCGCTATCTGGAATATGGAGGGGTTTTCTTCCATTGAAAACTACAGCATGGTGGCCTTATGCTATTCTTATACTCTCTTCTATTGCTTTCCAAGAAGCCCTTCGCTTCTTCTTCTGGAGAATTTATAAGTAAGTTCATACTATACTATTGCATCCATTTCCTGCTATATATATATATTTGGACATTAGTATTGTATGAGTCTAGAAACTGTTTTGCAGTGTTAACGTAGTTTTCGTTTTTGGGGTTTGCTTATTTGTGTTGTGTAGGAGGTTAGAAGATATTTTAGATGCTTTTGCTGACAGAGTAGCGAAACCACGTCTGTTCTTGACAGATAAGATGCTCATTGCTCTTGGTAAGAAAAATGGAGGTCTTCAGGCACATTTTCCAATCTGAAATTGTTTCTGTTTTCCAGAGTGTTTGTTTTTTTTATCACATATCTTAATTGTGTAATCTTTCACAGCTGGTGGGTTGGGTCATGGTGTGGCGCATGCCGTGTTCTTCTGCATCAGCCTATTGACACCTGCATTCGGTCCGGCTACTTATTTCATTGACCGGTGCTCGAAGGTTCCATTTTTCCTTCTTTCAGGTGAGATTTTCCAGCACTCATGGTTCTTGCTTGCATACATACATAAGTGAGCATGGATTAACTGCATGTTTATTTCATTGATGTGAGTTCATTTAGGTCACCTATTTTTGTTTATACATATTGCAGCTGTTATTGCTCTGGCATTCGTCACAATTCATACTTTCTCAATGGTCATCGCCTTTAATGGGTATGCAGAGGGGAACAAAGTGGACCAATATTTTGTTCCCATTGTTCACACTGTTGCAGGTGTTGTGGTAAAATCTCATTCCTTTCAAACATATTTAGGCACTGTAATTTGCAAGACTAACTTGTAACTAGACATCTCTCTTTCTTTTGTTCTGTTACCAACATGTTGAGTGGTTTTTTTACATAGGGCCTTTTTTTGAGCAAGATGATTAGCATAACTACATTAGGATTAAAGAAATAACTTAAAGATAAATTACTCGCTGCCTTAATTAAGTCATGCATCATTGCAATAACAATGGAGAAAGTAGTTCATCGATGTCATTGTAGTTATTACTTGAGCATTGGATAATGCCTTGTTTATTTGATAACTAATCAAAGCAAACATAGCAAGTCAAGCTTGAATTGCTCCCAAATGTATTGACTCCTTTGTAGCTCATGTTGTTATGTTAGTAGCAGATACTTTAGTGGTGCTAATCTGCTTAAATTTGGATATTTTTCGGAAAACATTGAATTGAAACTATAGTAGAAAGTAGAGAAGGTCTGTTTTTAATATATTTTGAAATATTGCTATTGATTTAATTGGGAGTTTAATTGTGATAGTTATTTTTCCCCTCCAGTTAGTACTTAAAACTACACTGATTTCATTGAGTTGCTGTGTCCTTCTCTAGACTCTAGTAAATTTGGCGTCTGGGGGTTGCACTGTCGGCATTCCTCTCCTATACGTCGTCGCAGTCTTGACGTTGATTCATTGCGGCAGGATGGTCTGGAGAAGATTGACGGAAATCCGAATCAGGCCGGGCCACTAGTAGTAATGGACAATCTTTGTATAAATTGGCGTTGAATGTCTGCAATTGCTTCAAGTCCTCACCATTCTTGTTGGAATAGGATTCATACCAGTAGTTGTAATATTGAATTGAAAGTGTTAACATGAAGTTAAAGCTTTGATCCCATCTATGGGGTCCCAAGTCAAACTTAAAATTTGTAATTTTCAAGTGTTCATTTATCTTCAATGGGATTAGGTGTTGCTGAACTCAAGTAACATAAAAATGAGGTTGTTCAAGTTACAAAATGTAAGCTGTAAATAAAACTATGCATTTCAAATTTAACAACTCTATATTTCTCAGTTAAGAAGTGTATATATGAAATAAATATGCAGTAATAGTATGTACAATAAAAATGCATCCAACTAATATTTAACGTGTGTTGTGTGTCATACGTAATATATGGCACACATTACATATTACACATAGCACATACTAAGTTTTAAAAATTACGTAATTCAATATTTTCAAGACTATAATCTTTACTTTTATAGTGTTTTTAGAAAAATAGTGAAATCTTATTTTTTAAAGTCTATAGACTTAAGTAATTCAATATTTTAAAGACTATAGTCTTTACTTTTATAGTATTTTTAAAAAAATAGTGCAATCTCACTTTTTAAAGCCTATATCATTCAATTTCTACTAATTTCTAAAATTTAAGTAAATCAACATTTTAAAGGCCATAGTCTTCACTTTTATAGTGTTTTTAAAAAAATAGTCAAATCTCACTTTTTAAAGCCTATACCTTTTCTACTAATTTCTAAAATTTAAGTAAATCAACATTTTAAATGAAATACTCTTCACTTTTATATTGTTTTTAGAAAAATAGTGGAATCACACTTTTTAAAGCCTATAGACTTTAATTTCTACTAAGTTCTAAAATTTAAGTAATTCAATATTTTAAAGACTATAGTCTTTACTTTTATAGTATTTTTAGAAAAATAGTGAAATCTCATTTTTTTTAAAGCCTATAGCCTTCAATTTCTACTAAGTTTTCAAATTTAAGTAATTCTATATATTAAAGACTATAGTCTTTACTTTTATAGTGTTTTTAGAAAAATAGTGAAATCTCACTTTTTAAAGCCTATAGACTTTAATTTCTACTAAGTTCTAAAATTTAAGTAATTCAATATTTTAAAGACTATAGTCTTTACTTTTATAGTATTTTTAGAAAAATAATGAAATCTCACTTTTTAAAACCTATAACCTTCAATTTCTACTAATTTCTAAAATTTAAGTAAATCAAAATTTTAAAGTCTATAGTCGTTACTTTTATAGTGTTTTTAGAAAAATAGTGAAATCACACTTTTTAAAACCTATAGACTTTAATTTCTACTAAGTTCTAAAATTTAAGTAATTCAATATTTTAAAGACTATAGTCTTTACTTTTATAGTATTTTTAGTAAAATAGTGAAATCTCACTATTTAAAGCCTATAGCCTTCAATTTCTACTAATTTTAAAATTTAAGTAAATCAACATTTTAGAGGCTATAGTCTTCACTTTTATAGTGTTTTTAGAAAATAGTGAAATCTCACTTTTTAAAGCCTATAGCCTTCAATTTCTACTAATTTCAAAAATTTAAGTAAATCAACATTTTAAAGGCTATAGTTTTCACTTTTATATTTGTTTTAGAAAAATAGTGAAATCACACTTTTTAAAGCCTATAGACTTTAATTTCTACTAAGTTCTAAAGTTTAAGTAATTCAATATTTTAAAGACTATAGTCTTTATTTTTATAGTATTTTTAGAAAAATAGAGAAATCTCTTTTTTTAAAGCCTAGCCTTCAATTTTTACTAATTTTTAAAATTTAAGTAAATCAACATTATAAAGGCTATAGTCTTCACTATTATAGTGTTTTTAGAAAAATAGTGAAATCTCACTTTTTAAAACCTATAGACTTTAATTTCTACTAACTTTTAAAATTTAAGTAATTCAATATTTTAAAGACTATAGTCTTTACTTTTATAATATTTTTAACAAAATAGTGAAATCTCACTTTTTAAAGCCTATAGCCTTCAATTTATACTAAGTTTTAAAAATCACGTAATTTAATATTTTAAATACTATAATCTTTACTTTGTTTTTAGAAAAATAGTGAAATCACTTTTTAAATCCTATAGACATCAATTTCTACTAATTTCTAAAATTTAATTAAATCAACATTTTGAAGGCTATAGTCTTCACTTTTATAGTGTTTTAAGAAAAATAGTGAAATCTCACTTTTTAAAGCCTATAGCCTTCAATTTTTACTAATTTTAAAAATTTAAGTAAATCAACATTTTAAAGTCTATAGTCTTCACTTTTATAGTGTTTAAAGAAAAATAGTGAAATCTCACTTTTTAAAGCCTATAGCCTTCAATTTCTACTAAGTTCTAAAGTTTAAGTAATTCAATATTTTAAAGACTGTAACCTTAATTTTATAGTGTTTTTAAAAAAATAGTGAAATCTCACTTTTTAAAACCTATAGTGTAACACCCCGATCTTTATTAGGTCCTAATTAAAGGAAATTAAGGGTAATGGACTTTAATTGGAACTTAATTGGGTTTGAGTGAACATGTTTCCCCTGGTTTAAAGTATTTATGCTATGTGTTTTTATGAGTAATTATGTGTATTTATGTGTGTTTTGATGTTACATTAAGTCATTATGGGTATATGAATGTTAGTATGTGAGTTGAGACACTTTAGAAGTGTTTTGGGGCATTTTTCACGCTCAGTAATCGATTACAGCTCCTTGGTAATTGATTACAGCTCCTTGGTAATCGATTACAGCAGGTTAAGTTTCAGGATTGGGCTTTTTCGAAGGCCTGTAATCGATTACAAGCCCGATGTAATCGATTACACAGCGCGCAAAATGAATTTTCGGATGTTTTAAGTGACGGGTGGGCCCCACGATGACTCTTAAAACCTAATAGCTCAGCATATAAAAAGATAAACCCTATTTTTCCAGCTCATTTGGTCAGAAACACTCTCCCTCTTCAACCCAGAGCCTCCATTGTTCTTTCTCAGGAACCCTCATAGCCATAGCCATTAAACGTCAAGAAAAACCCACAAATACTCACCCAATCCTAAAGATAATTACATATTATTGATCTTCTCACCAAGCCGGACGTTTCTACCGGTTGCTTTTCTCCGAAAAGGGTCATCGTTGGAGTCGGGTCGTTCGTGAAACTAGGATTCCGTCTTAAAACAAGGATTGTCTTCAAGAGGTAGGGGTTAGGCATTCTAAACGTTATGTATTTGCATGATTTTTGATAAATTAATGGAGTATTGAATGTTGTACGTTGTTTTTCCCATTAAGGTTCATGAAAGGGTTGATTTATGAAATTGGCTTTGAGAAAGAAAGGAGTTTTATGAATTGAGAAGTGTTTTAAAAGTATTTTTATGATTGTTAATGGTATGACTATGTTTTCTATCGATTGGGATGATGTTGGGTTCATATTTTGGCCATTGGCTATTGAAAATCGTGTTTTTGGAACTCCCAAGTCGTGTTTCACGACGTCGTAATCGATTACACGGGTTCGTAATCGATTACGATGTCTGAATTTCCAATCGCGAGAAAACGCTGCTCTCTGTTAATCGATTACAGAGCTGCGCAATCGATTACAGTAATCGATTACCAGTTCGTGTAATCGATTACCAGCCCGTGTAATCGATTACGACAGCGCTGTTTTTGCGAAAATGAACTGTTTTAACCCTTTATGTACTCTAATGCGTTCTACAACCAATATGGATGATATATATGAGTTAATTATGGATTGTATGCAAGATTATATGCTGTTTGGATGATGATGTGTGGATATGTTATGTTATGTGAGTTAAATGATGATAATGTATGTTTATGTGAATTATGTGATGAGTGTATCTGTTATGTGTTATGTCTAAGACGTCACTGGGTGGCGCATGTATGATGTTAAGACGTCACCGGGTGGCGCGTGGTTAATAAAGACGTCACTGGGTGGCGCGGAGATTACAGAGTAGCCTTCGGTTTGTGATTGAGAGGCTGTAGGAGAGGGTTGGCATCCTCGGCGCTGCAGGTCCTTCACTTGCAGTTGGTGAATATCCCCCTCTCCCCATTAGTTTAGGATGAGCTCATGCCTAGGGGTCGGTGCAGCGGAGGTTACAGGAGGGTGGACAGGCCATAAGACATAATAAGTGATAAAGTGATAATGAGTTACAGTTCAGTAAAGTGTCAGAGAACATAGTATGATAATTGATTAAGTTTCCATGTATGATTAGATGGCACGTAGAGCACACACACGAAAGGCATATTTATGAATGATGTATGTATGATGTAAAATGAACAAGAGGCACTTAGGTAAGTCGTTCTGGGAAAGATGGTTTTAGAACTTATAACTGAAATTGAATACATTCATGCTACACTGATTTTATTAATAAACCCGGAGCGGCTCCCCTACTGAGTTACTTCCCAGTACTCACCCCTCGTTTTTCCCCCATGTTAGATGATGAGGTTCTACAGGACACAGGAGTGGATGAGGAGTCCGCGCAGCTTTAGTTCATTGCAGTTTATTTATTCATTCTAGACTTATCAGTTCCGCTTTTACGTTATGGATTATGTTTATTTCAGTCGTTAGTATTTATTTATTTATGTTTACTTTGAGTCCGGACATATGTTAGCCGGTATTTACTTTTCAGTTATGGTTTGTATTCGTGGAGTCTTATGGGTCTCAGCTTTAGGCTCATGAGATGACACATATTATTACTATTTACCTTCTTGATTGTATGTTTGGGGAGACTATGTTTGTTTATTTCTATTTATTATATGAGGTATTATTCAGACTATATCCTATGTCATATATTATCACTATAATATACGCAATGCCCTTATGTTTATATTTCGCGAATGATTTTCGAAAAATTCTCCCATGTATTTTCCGCGTACAAGTATTTTTTTTAAAAAAAAACAAGCATAAGTATGATAACAGGAGGTAACCCTTATGAAATGGCCCTAAATGACTATAGCACTATGGGCTATCTAGTAGGGTGTTACATATAGCCTTCAATTTGTACTAAGTTTTAAAAATAACGTAATTCAATATTCTAAAAACTATAGTCTTTACTTTTATAGTGTTTTTAGAAAAATAGTGAAATCTCACTTTTTAAAGCCTATATAGACTTTAATTTCTACTAAGTTCTAAAATTTAAGTAATTCAATATTTTAAAGACTATAGTCTTTACTTTTTTAGTACTTCTAGAAAAATAGTGAAATCTCACTTTTTAAAGCCTATATAGCATTCAGTTTCTACTAATTTCAAAAATGTAAATACATCAACATTTTAAAGGCTATTGTATTCACTTTTATAATGTTTAAAGAAAACTAATGAAATCTCACTTTTTAAAGCCTCTAGCCTTCAATTTCTACGAAGTTCTAAAGTTTAAGTAATTCAATATTTTAAAGACTATAGTCTTAATTTTATAGTGTTTTTAGAAAAATAGTGAAATCTCACTTTTTAAAGCCTATAGCCTTCAATTTGTACTAAGTTGTAAAAATAACGTAATTCAATATTTTAAATACAATATTCTTTATTTTTATAGTATTTTTAGAAAAATAGTGAAATCTCACTTTTTAAAGTCTATAGACTTTAATTTCTACTAAGTTCTAAAATTTAAGTAATTCAATATTTTAAAGACTATAGTCTTTACTTTTTTAGTATTTTTAGAAAAATAGTGAAATCTCACATTTTAAATCCTATAGACTTTAATTTCTAATAAGTTCTAAAATTTAAGTAATTCAATATTTTAAAGACTATAGTCTTTACTTTTTTAGTGTTTTTAGAAAAATAGTGAATTCTCACTTTTTAAAGCTTATAGCCTTCAATTTATACTAAGTTTTAAATATTACGTAATTCAATATTTTAAAAATAATACTCTTTAATTTATTTTTATAGTGTTTTAAGAAAAATAGTGAAATCTCACTTTTTAAAGCCTATAGTCTTCAATTTTTACTAAGTTCTAAAATTTAAGTAATTCAATATTTTAAAGACTATAGTCTTTACTTTTTTAGTGTTTTTACAAAAATAGTGAAATCTCACTTTTTAAAGTCTATAGCCTTCAATTTTTACTAAGTTCTAAAGTTTAAGTAATTCAATATTTTAAAGACTATAGTCTTAATTTTATAGAGTTTTTAGAAAAATAGTGAAATCTCACTTTTTAAAGCCTATAGCCTTCAATTTGTACTAAGTTTTAAAAATAACGTAATTCAATGTTTTAAATACTATAGTCTTTACTTTTATATATAGTGTTTTTAGAAAAATAGTGCAATCTCACTTTTTAAAGCCTATAGACTTTAATTTCTACTATGTTCTAAAATTTAAGTAGTTCAATATTTTAAAGACTATAGTTTCACTTTTATAATATTTTTAGAAAAATAGTGAAATCTCACTTTTTAAAGCCTATAGCCTTCAATTTCTACTAATTTCTAGAATTTAAGTAAATCAACATTTTAAAGGCTATAGTCTTCACTTTTATAGTGTTTTTAGAAAAATAGTGAAATCTCACTTTTTAAAGCCTATAACCTTCAATCTCTACTAATTTCAAAAATTTAAGTAAATCAACATTTTAAAGGCTATATAGTATTCACTTTTATAGTTTTTATAGAAAAATAGTGAAATCTCACTTTTTAAATCTATAGTCTTCAATATCTACTAAGTTCTAAAATTTAACTAATTCAATATTTAATGACTATAGACTTAATTTTTTAGTGTTTTTAGAAAAATAGTGAAATGTCATTTTTTAAAGCCTATAGACTTCAATTTGTACTAAGTTTTAAAAATTACGTAATTCAATATTTTAAAGACTATAATCTTTACTTTTATATGATCTTCACTTTTATAGTGTTTTAAGAAAAATAGTTAAATCTCATTTTTTAAAACCTATAGCCTTCAATTTCTATTAATTTCAAAAATTTAGGTAAATCAACATTTTAAAGGCTATTGTCTTCACTTTTATAGTGTTTAAAGAAAAATAGTGAAATCTCACTTTTTAAAGCCTATAGCCTTCAATTTCTACTCAGTCCTAAAGTTTAAGTAATTCAATATTTTAAAGACTATAGTCTTAATTTTATAGTGTTTTTAGAAAAATAGTGAAATCTCACTTTTTAAAGACTATAGCCTTCAATTTGTACTAAGTTTTATAAATAACGTAATTCAATATTTTAAAGACTATAGTCTTTACTTTTATAGTGTTTTTAGAAAAATAGTGAAATCTCACTTTTTAAAGCTTATAGACTTTAATTTCTACTAAGTTCTAAAATTTAAATAATTCAATATTTTAAATACTATAGTCTTTACTTTTATAGTATTTTTAGAAAAATAGTGAATTCTCCATTTTTAAAGACTATAGCCTTCAATTTCTACTAATATCTAAAATTTAAGTAAATCAACATTTTAAAGGTTATAGTCTTCACTTTTATAGTGTTTTTAGAAAGACAGTGAAATCTCACTTTTTAAAGCCTATAGCCCTCAATTTCTACTAATTTCAAAAATTTAAGTAAATCAACATTTTAAAGGTTATAGTCTTCACTTTTATAGTGTTTATAGAAAAAATATTTAAATCTCACTTTTTAAAGCCTATAGCCTTCAATTTCTACTAAGTTCTAAAATTTAAGTAATTCAATATTATATAGACTATAGTCTTTATTTAGTGTTTTTGTAAAAATAGTGAAATCTCACTTTTTAAAGTTTATAGCCTTCAATTTCTACTATGTTCTAAAATTTAAGTAATTTAATATTTTAAAGACTATAGTCTTAATTTTATAGTGTTTTGAGATAAATAGTGAAATCTCTCTTTATAAAGCCTATAGCCTTCAATTTGTACTAAGTTTTAAAAATTACGTAATTCAATATTTTAAATATTGTAATCTTCACTTTTATAGTGTTTTTAGAAAAATAATGAAATATCACTTTTTAAAGCCTATAGTTTTCAATTTCTGCTAAGTTCTCAAATTTAAGTAATTCAATATTTTTAAAACTATAGTATTAACTTTTATAATATTTTTAGAAAAAAATAGTGAAATCTCAGTTTTTAAAGTCTATAGGCTTCAATTTCTACTAATTTCTAAAATTTAATTAATCCAATATTTTAAAGGCTATAGTCTTCACTTTTATAGTGTTTCTAGGAAAATAGTAAAATCTCACTTTTCAAAGCTTATAGCCTTCAATTTCTTCTAAGTTTTAAAAATAATGTAATTCAATATTTTAAATACTATAGTCTTTACTTTTATAGTACTTCTAAAAAAATAGTGAAATCTCAGTTTTTAAAGTTTATAGGCTTCAATTTCTATTAATTTCTAAAATTTAAGTAATTCAATATTTTAAAGGCTATAATCTTCACGTTTATAGTGTTTCTGAAAAAATAGTGAAATCTCACTTTTTAAAGCCTATAGGTCTTCAATTACTACTAATTTCTAAAATTTAAGTAATTCAATATTTTAAATATTATAGTCTTTACTTTTATAGTTTTACTAGAAAAATAATAAAATCTAACTTTTTAAAGTTTATAGCCTTCAATTTCTACTTTTTTACAAAAATATGTAGTTCAATATTTTAAAGAAGTCTTTACTTTTATAGTGTTTTCTGAAAAATAGTGAAATCTCACTTCTTAAAGTCTATAGCCTTCGATTTTCATTAAATTCTAAAATTTATGTAATTCAATATTTTAAAGACTATAGTCTTTACTTTTATAGTATTTCTTAAAAAATAGTGAAATCTCAGTTTTTAAAGTCTATAAGCTTCAATTTCTACTAATTTCTAAAATTTAAGTAATTCAATATTTTACATACTATAGTCTTTATTTTTAAATTATTTTTAGAAAAATAGTGAAATCTCACTTTTTAAAACCTATAGCCTTCAACTCTTACTAAGTTTTAAAAATAATGTAATTCAATATTTTAAAGACTATAGTCTTCACTTTTATAGTGCTTCTAAAAAATATTGAAATCTCGGTTTTTAAAGTTTATAGACTTCAATTTCTACTAATTTCTAAAATTTAAGTAATTCAATATTTTAAAGGCTATAATCTTCACTTTTATAATATTTTTAGAAAAATAGTGAAATATCACTTTTTAAAGCTTATGCCTTCAATTTCTGCCAAGGTCTCAAATTTAAGTAATTCGATATTTGTAAGACTATAGTATTTACTTTTATAGTATTTTTAGAAAAATAGTGAAATCTCAGTTTTTAAAGTCTATAGGCTTCAATTTCTACTAATTTTTAAAATTTAAGTCATTCAATATTTTAAAGGCTATAGTCTTCACTTTTATAGTGTTTTTTGGAAAATAGTGAAATCTCACTTTTCAAAGCTTATAACTTTCAATTTCTTCTGAGTTTTAAAAATATGGTAATTCAATATTTTAAAGAATATAGTCTTTACTTTTATAGTGTTTCTAAAAAAAATTGTGAAATCTCAGTTTTTAAAGTCTATGAGCTTCAATTTCTACTAATTTTTAAAATTTAAGTAATTCAATATTTTAAAGAGGTGATTACTTTTATAATTTATTTGATTTAATTTTTTTAATTTTAATTTTAGAGTTCAATTGTAACCAACTTCTAATGAATTCTCTTTATATAAATAATAAATTTATTTTATTATTTTAATTTTAATATTTATTTTTAATAAAGATAACTATTTTAATGAATGTGAATACCAAACAATAGTTATTTAGATAAATTTCCTTTATAATAGCATAGATTATATTATACAACTATATTGGACATGTTGAGATATGTATTACTCGAGTGAGAGATGAATGATACCTGAAAAACTTGATTAACAAGTTGTCAAGAAATTGTGTTAAAAAAAACCCTTTATATATTATATAAATATTACTATTTATACAATAAAAAATTAGTTAAAATTAGTCCATATAGAGATTTTGGGACATAATTATTCAGTTCACTAAAATTTAACTTCTTAGAGGAAGGTCTTTTTGGACCAAAAAATTATTAAATGGATCTATTGACTGGTTTAGCTGATATTATATTGTTTCAGTAGGTATTTCCCATATTATATATATATATATCCATACCATAACAACCTGATTAAGACAGAATCTACTCCTAATCCAAACCTTACAGAACTCAGCACATTCTCTGTTTATCATCATGCACTTATTACAGAACATCATTCTGTGATTTGATCTGCATGCAACCATTTTATCTTTCTTTGACCTTAAAAACAGTTGTTTTTGACAGCACCCCATTAAATAAACAGAACTGTCTCAATAAGAAATAACAAATAACAATCCTAAGAAAATGGAGGGACCAACTATGTGATCCAGCTCAATACCTTTTCCATAACCAAATATAGCATATACACAATACCACCTTCATTCTCTCTCTGTCCCTCTTTTAATTTCCCCCCAAGTTCCCCTCCACTTTCCTTCCCATGGCGATTTGGTGATAAAACTCCATTGTCATCATCGACATCAACACAAAGCACGAACACTAGCACCAAAAGCAAAAAATCAAAAATAAAAATCAAAACTTTATTCCCTTAGCTTCAATAAAAACACAATTCAAAACACCCCATTTGAGTTTTGAATTGTGTAAAGCCTCATCGTCAATGGGAAGCTGCATTTCAACGCACGGGAAGAACATTCCGCGGCACAAAAGGTCAAAGAACCGCCATAACAGCAACAAACCCTCAACACCAAAGAGCCATAAAAACCACAGCAACAACTACAACGATCATCACAATCATAATCAAAATCATCACTACGAGCCTTCGACGCCATCAGCAAGAAGATCCTCTGTTACGAATCGCGCAATCAATGTGGTGACGAACCCTACACCGGGTAGCATCTTCGACAAGTACCAATTCGGGAAGGAACTCGGAAGGGGTGAGTTTGGGGTTACGCATAAGGTGGTGGAGATCAAAACAGGGGAAGCATTTGCGTGCAAGAAGATATCGAAGTCGAAGCTGAGAACAGAGATTGATATACAAGATGTGAGGAGGGAGGTTCAGATCATGAGGCATTTGCCGAATCACCCCAACATTGTGTCGTTTAGGGAAGCTTATGAGGATAGAGATGCTGTGTACCTGGTCATGGAGCTATGTGCAGGTGGTGAGCTGTTTGATAGGATTGTTGCTAAAGGCCATTATACAGAGAAAGCTGCTGCTAATGTTGCCAAGACCATACTTGAAGTTTGCAAGGTATGTATGTGTTCTTGTGTTCTTGGTAAGATTAATGTTGTTTTGGTTTTTTTGTTGGTTGCTTGGAATGGAAATGAGGGTGGTTTGGTTGTTCTGTTGGAAGGTTTTTGTTGTGTTACTGTATAAAATCATTCATATGTGTCTATCCATCTGTTTTAAGTTTTTGAGACGGGTGATTTTATGATATGGTATCAAAGTAATGGTTGGGAGTTTGATCTTTTTTTATATGATAAGTTGTTGGCGGTTTAAGTTCAAAAGAGAAATTCACGTGAGGTGAGGGGATACATTAGACTATGAAATCATTTATTTGCTGCAATTTATGGCTTAATCTTATGAAATAGATGGTTTTATGAATATGGTGTGTTGTGGTAGAGTCATGTGAAAGGGTTTTTTGTACATTAGTTGATGTATATGCTATTACTATATTTTAGTGTACGATGCATGTGTCTATACACATGATGTTTTATAAGACATCTTGGGATCAAATATTACCAAAAACCCATGCTCATGCAAATCAACATGTTGTAAAAGTTATGAAAGGTTTCTAGGAGAACTGAAGCATGTTTTTGCATGAGGAGTGTGAGTGTCTCAAGCAATGGTTACTTAAGAAATTTTCAGCTTTCTAGTTAAATTGCCAATAGTTAAAGTGTACATTAGGATTGTTACATTATTTATTTATTTTGTAAATGGTGCAGCATATGACATTATTGTTGTAAATTTACATTTAAGGTACCCTTCTAACCCAGAGAGAGCAGAGAATAGTGGAATGTAGTTGTTTGAAGAGTCTATAATTTAACTCTTTTGAGTCTAAACTACAACATCATATAAAATGATTTTGATACATTTTGCAGTTGTGCCATGAACAAGGGGTGATACACAGGGACTTAAAGCCTGAAAATTTCTTATTTGCAGATGCAAGTGAGGGAAGCCAATTAAAGACAATTGATTTTGGCCTTTCAACCTTTTATACACCTGGTATAAAGTCTTATGGTCTTACTTTAGTTACCACTATTATTAATTTTAAGGCACCCTTCACAACTCAAGTAGCAATAATAATCAAAATAAATCACAAACTTTAAATACAATGTGATGACAGGACAAAAATTCAATGAAATTGTTGGAAGCCCCTATTACATGGCTCCAGAGGTTTTAAGGCGTAACTATGGACAAGAAGTTGATATATGGAGCACAGGAGTGATCCTCTATATTCTACTTTGTGGTGTTCCACCATTTTGGGCAGGTATGTGCTAATCTAGTTTAATGCATGTGATTATGAAGAGTTCAAGAAAAAAATTAAAGTCCCTTTTTTATGACAAGTTTTTATTTGGTATACATGGAGTTGCTTCTAATAATGTATGGGAATTGATTATGACTAGTGCAGAATCTGAGGAAGGAATTGCTCAAGCAATCATCAGGGGTCACCTAGATTTCACAAGAGATCCATGGCCTAAAGTTTCAGATGAAGCAAAAAACCTTGTTCAGTGTATGCTTGATCCGAATCCACACACCAGAATAACAGTTCAAGAAGTTCTTGGTATGTTGCTCCAATATTACTATACCTGATTTGACATAATATTATTTGTACATTAAAAGTAGATATTAAAAATTTAAAATTGAACACCATAAATAGATTGACGGAAAACTTTAGTCTCACTTGCTATTACTAAATACTTCGTGTTTCTCTCTTTCTGTTCATTCTTAATATTAACTTTTGATGTAAAAATAAGGTTAATCTTTGAATTAAAGATACTTCATTGCTACTGAAGCTAGAATATAGACATGGATATGGTTGGTGTATAGACTGCACTAAAATGTGCTATTCAAAAAAATAAAACTAATAAATATATTGCAGTGATTTTGGCTTGCCAAAGAGTATTGAAATTGTTAGTTGCTTTAAGAGTTTCTGTTTTGAGGTTGATGAATTAAGTGGAATAATGAGGATCATATTGTATTGATTATCTTCTTCTTGGTGAAGATCATCCCTGGATACAACGTAGGAAGCATGGTAGAAATGTTTCTCTTGGAGACCAAGTCATAATGAGGATCAAGCAATTCTCCTTGCTCAACAAATTCAAGAAGAAAGTTCTTAGCGTAAGTTTCCAGAATCCCTTTTCATAGGTCAAGTAGGAAATTGTTGTTGCCTTTATTCACAATGGCCTTAAAAAACTCCTAAATCTGCTTCTTTTGTCTTCAAAGGTGGTGGCTGATAACCTTCCTGATGATCAAATCGATAGCATGAGGCAAATGTTCGAAATGATGGACAAGGACTGTAATGGAGACTTGTCATTTGAGGAGCTCAAGGAAGGGCTTTCGATGATTGGACACTCTCTTCCTGATCGTGATGTCGAGATCTTGATGGATGCTGTAAGTTCTTTACAAATTTCTTTCTTTCAAGTTCCTTTGATGCTCCAATAAAATTATTCGCACATCTGAAATGGACATTAAAGGTGGACACCATACAGAGAGACACTGAGCATTGGTTTCACCCACCATAACGAAATGCTCTTTATCTCTCGTTGCATGGTTTCCACTTTTGATGTCCATGAAACGTTACTCGTATGATAAACAAATATTAAAAGGGCAGGCAAATATGGGACAAAAGAAATATGTTCAAAAAAATAAAATTTCTTTGTTCATGACAACAGGCTGATCTTGATGGAAATGGAACCTTGAATTGCGAAGAGTTCATCACAATGAGTGTTTATCTGAGAAGGATTGGAGATGATAATAGTCTCACTGAAGCATTCAGTTACTTTGACAAGAACCAGAGTGGATTTGTCGAGTTTGATGAGTTGAAACATGCCTTATCCGATGATGACTCAGAGGTCGACGACCAGGTGATCAGAGACATTCTTAACGACGTCGATTTAGACAAGGTAACAAAACTGTGTCCTACTTCATAGCTCACGAGAAATTCTTAGATACTCTCAGAGAATAAGAGAGAAGTCTTGTTTTGTACAATTTTATTCAGTTTTCTAACATCTATATGTTTCGCTTTTTAATAGGATGGCCGAATCAGTTTTGAGGAGTTTAAGGCAATGATGAAGACAGGAGCAGATTGGAAGATGTCCTCTCGCCAGTATTCGAGAGCACTGCTAAATGCATTGAGTTTCAGGATGTTTAATAAGGACAAATCTGGGACAGTAACTAACTGAAAAGATGAGGTAGCCTAAGTTCTCAAATTCATGCGAAAAATGATGATGATGCAAATTGGAGTTAAAAACTAAACCTATGCCGCATGGTGTATGTAATATTTTGAGCTGTGTACAGATTGATTCTTTGACAAAGGAATAGAGAACCCCAACAACCAAATGGAGAAAGAAAAGAGAGGAGCTTGTGTAATCAACTTTGTTAACTTCATTTTTTTATCTATAAATTTTTTGGTTTCATTATTAATTGATGTGAAAGTCATATGATTGGACAATGAAATTGATGTTCAAAATTGAGATATTCTGAAATATCAATGGAGAACCAGATAGATTTTATTAGTTGCTATCCTTACCCTCTTTTTTCATTTTTTTTACCTTTCGTTTGTTATTAATATGTTAATAGTTCTAATTTATAACGCTCTGCTAATTTGATTAGTGAAAAACACAAAGGAGAAAGTCAATGATTAGCTAAACCAAGCCAAGGATTTCCGATTGGATTGGACCAAAAAAATTTATTAGGCGATACTCTAAACATAGACAAGTTCAGTGTAAAAAATGAGAAAGGAAAAGAGTAAAAACCTAAAATATCTAACCCAAAAAAAAAACCCTAAAATAGAGTTGTTCAATTCTTTTTGCCGAAACTTAAGTAGCAAGACAAAGAACCAAAATATAATAGAGTTAACTTTCAAAGAATAATGTGATAATACCTATAAATTCCCAACACTACAACATGTTTGATAGGATACATAGATCTCAATCACTATTTTTATTTTTACTTTAATACCTCAAACAAACACATTGCATTTTTTTTTCGAATCAGAATCAGAAAATCAGTGAAAAATTGACTATGTTAAGTGTTTGGTGCAAGAATCACAGTAACTCAGTAAACAGATTCATAGTGACTCAATGAACATAATTATCAATTTTTTGTTTGCTTCAATTTTAATATCACTGTGTATTAAAAGGAAGTCATTGTGTGCTGACTCCGACTCCAAAATCACTAAAAACAAACATAAAATTTTTAGTTAAAAAGTAAAATATCACTAAAGTTTATTTGTCCATATATAAAATAACACAAAAAACTTGTACATAAAATTTTTACCCTCATGGATTAGCATAGGTGCAATGGTTCGAAAATTATACTGTATATAGTATATATATATATAGTATTTTATTTTCACGGTACCATGTCATGATTTCATGGTAACGATAACACTGGCCTTATACACCACTGATTGACTAGGATCTATATAAGAAGCTCCTAAGAGATTTACTCTGAGAAATCAGGACACAAACAAACATATTTGTGTTCACATCTCCAGCATCAGTTTTTGTTATGTTATTCAGTTACAAAAGCCTGTAACAGAAACCCCACAAGTAAATGTCAACGGAAAACGCTATATACATCAAATTGGGTTGGTACTGAATAAAGGATGCAAGGAGGCCGATTTTCTTCCATGCCTTGCCCCCTTCATCATTTTCTCACATTCATTCAATGGCCACAGAAAATGGAGCCAGCTTATAACAAGAGCAATTAACTCCATTACGGCTTTCGGTGCTGTGGCCTTGGGCAGGAGGCTAGTGTTTTCGAGGGGGCAAAGCCAAATTTTCAACGGCGTGGGCGATTGCACATCTGGCATGCGGTGGCAGCTTTGACATTTGCAAAGGTACAATGCTCGCAGCTCCAATGAGTATTATCATCAGACATCCTGCTGGACATGCTGTTTCGTAGGGTTCCCTTTCCTCTTCCACCTCTCCCCTTGCTGCTGCTCCCGGCAGCATTTTTTGAGCTTGCTGCTTTGCTGGAGGCTGCTCCGTTGCTATCCACATCTGCTAGACCATTCTCCAACGCCCTAACTAAATTCTCAAAGTAGTTCCTAGTCACACTGCCAAAATAAATGGATTAGAAAATCAATAAAGGTCTAATGTCGTGAATCAATTAAAAAACGATAGCGAAGGCAAGTGCATAACAAGAGAGGAGCAAGATATACCTAGTCAGTCCAGCGAGCTTTGTACGGAAGTCATTGAATTCTCTAGATGGGCCCTCATCAGCATTGAGGAATGGCTGTAGTTCCTTTTCAGCACATTGATGGAGTCGCTCCAGACCAGATTCTGCTTCCCCTGAAAACAAAAATCATACTGGAGTATTATTTATGGGGGAACCACCACATACACAATATTTCTGATTAAATTCAAGGTTACGAGTAAAACCTTGTAAGTACTCGAAGAATTGCTTTTTTGCATGCTCATGCTCCGGTAAATAGTACCCATATGCATACGTCCATTTCAGCACTCGTCTACACTCAACTATCTGCAAACATGAAACAGCAGTTATGAAGCCTAATATTTCACATTGAAATTGATTCCATGCAACTTCGACTGTATTTGCAGTTTTGCAGTGCAGCTATAAGAAAAAACTATCATAAAAATTGTCAACACAGGAAGTCAGATGAAAAGACCAAAGTCGAGAAATAGTTCGATGAATAGCAACTGCCTTAGCAACCATCCCAAAGTTTCATAATTCATTTTGAAAAATATTGAATAAAACCAGAAAACAGAGAAAAAACAAACTAAAATCATTTACCTGTAACCAGGCCTCAGTTATGAACTTGAGCTGTGACTCAGGCTGGCATTGTATGTCACTAAGCTTCTCAATCTGGCCAAAAGAGGGAAGATCAGATAGCAATTATATGATCCCTTGGAGCATAAGAAAAACGTGCAAACAGCAAAAAGTACACACAAAAGAAAAAGGAAATTCTGGATTTATTTCAAATTAAAATACACTACTTTTTTACAGAAAGTGCAATCTCATTCATGAATGTTGCAAACCATGCTTACAATATAAACTTTTAAAAAGGAAAAAGGAATGCTGAGCAGCAAAATTGTCATATAGCTTACATGAACTGTTTGCATCTGATGAAGATCTGCAAGAGCTTTTTGCCTTGACTGCAACATCAGCACATGTTATATCAATAAAGAATATAATCACAAAAGAAATATTTTCAAACAAACAATTATATAAAATAATAACTACACAATTGATACTGAACAAAATTAAGTATGGAGTGGTGCGTACAGATTGATTGCTGGCCCACCGCTCGTAATAATGTGTGTACCTCTCCAAAGAATTCTTTGCCATCTCTCTTCTTCTTTCAGTATCATCATACTACACAACAAAACTTAGTTTATAAGCAAATGCCATTTTCCATGTAGAAAGGGGGATGTTAGACTAATGTTACCGTGAAACTTGAATCAAGAGA
Organism: Aeschynomene evenia; assembly: GCA_013621005.1. NCBI lineage: Eukaryota > Viridiplantae > Streptophyta > Magnoliopsida > Fabales > Fabaceae > Aeschynomene > Aeschynomene evenia. The sequence continues at coordinate 31,672,987 of CM024266.1, read as the reverse complement.
AATTGACAATTAATTTGTGTGTCCCTTACCACTCCCTCCTGTTTAGCTGCTTCATAACGATTGCAAGCATAGAAACCACCAGTTCTTTCACCATGGTCTGACCATGCACCAAGGCATAGCCTATGTACATAAAATGTATTAAATTAAGTTAAAAATTCATATAAGCTCAAATTGTCCAAACAAGGTATATGCATTTATGTCTCCAAAAATATCATTATCCATCCACAGGAAAGAAAATAAGCCCAATAGTATCACAATGCAAACTTCTAAGACAATGATAAAGGAAAAAAAATAAATGAAGCATGAAAACATAATTTTGTTAAAATTTAGCACACAAGAGAACCCATACCAGCAAAATTCAAATTTGCAGGGTGGAGTGCATGTCATGTGCATGCATCCTTGATTTTTTTCAATCGGTCGTTTGCACTTCGGACATGGCTTCGAGTTTGCAAGTATCCTGAAAATCATTGAATTTAACAGTAAGCTCATGCTCTCATACATTAACTTTGGCCAGGTTGAATCGGCATATATAACAAGACAAAGTATCCTTAAATACCAAGAGGAATTCAATAGAAGGAAGAAATTCAAAGATAACGAAGTAGATCAAGATATCTGTGAAATTATAACTGATTAGGTAAAATTGAAATAGGAAGTCCAGATATTACTACAACACTGTTCAAAAACTTCGGTGTTTTATTTTGTTTATCCTTGAAATTAATTAAGGACTTGAACCACTGCAGTGAACATATAACCTTACTAGAAATCTAGATAACCTTTAACCCCTCAGACATTCTTCACCCTTAAGTGTACATATCTGATACTATTGAGATTACCACATTACTCCAACTATTAAGAGAAATATGTAGGGAAAAAAACTCCTCCAGAAATCTGTACCAGTTCATATTTTCAGACTCTGCACTGTTCTTCAAAATCCACTTTGCTACAGTGCCACAATCAACTGGACGGTGAGCCTCCTCAGTGCACTGTTGATCCAAAATGCATATCAGTCAATCAGCAAAACAAAGGAATATAAAAAAGGCAAATACTTAAACACAATCTGGCACAATCCAAACATAACTTACATTCCAACAAAAGCTATATGAACAGAAGCATGAAACATCATAACTTCCACTACCAGCATCAAAAGTAACTGCATATTCGCAACCTGGAGCAGGACACCACTTGGACTAGACAAAATAAAAAGCAGGCAAAGAAATCACATTATTACAACACAAGGTGATAAAATTAAGTAAAAACTATTTAGAAAAGTAGATCAACTTATGATCACAGGTGATAACTATTTAACCACTAATCACAGCATTTGGGAAATCATATCCCTGTTTAGCAAGGATATTACAAACATGGCTGACAGCTAATTTCCACATGCAAAGAATTATAACCACATAATGAAAAGATAATATACAGGCACATGAATTCCAATTGCCAGTATAAACAAAAGTCAACATTCACATTATCTTCATCAACATCAGAATTCTACATCTAGTCCATACCTTCTTATTGTCTTCAATATAAGACCTAAGAAGGTAACGGCTATACTTTTGTTTATCTTCTTCAGATGCTAATAGACTAATCATATCTTGATCAACAGCAGCTCCGCAAGTGGGATCAGGACACCTCAGCATCAAACATCCAGGACCATCATTAATGGACGTGCTGATATATCCTAGCATATCGAAAAAGGAAGATGAACGTGAAATTGAGAAAGAAAGAAAAATGAAGGAAAGGGCGCTAAACAATGCATGTAACAACTAAATGGTTAGATGAAAGTCATGAAATATATTAACTAAAGCAACTTACCTGAGCTATAGCTACAGATATAAACTAAAGATAGACAAATGAAACTCAACCAAAACCAAGATGCAGAATCCCAGCATAATGCCCAGATTACATCAAAGAGTAAAGTAACAGCACATTAGACATACCTTCCCAGCATGAGGTACAGAAGGGATGACCACAAGAAGCCATTTGAATCCTAGCACGAGGATAATTATCAAAACAGATGCCGCAAGTAAGCTGAACACAGTAGAAGGGAGTAAGAGAAATTACAAATGAAGCCCAAGCAGCAGGAGAAAATAGAACGCCAATCAAAAATTCAAAATCATTGAGCGGATTTATATCTCACCTCTCTAGCATTATGATGCTCAACAACTGGCTTCTCCAATAAGCCAACTGTTCTACGGACTCGATCCTCATCAGCAAACCAAGCATCATGCACTTTACTGACACTCCTGAAAAACTAACAAGTCTCTTACATGTGTAAACAATTAAGCATAGAAAACCTCCCATATCATAAAAATGCAGCATGAGAGATTCAGATGTTTTAAACAAACTCGGTAACATACATGAAATCAAGATCAAAATGTCAATCAATACAAGGATATTACACCTATAACGAAAAGGAAAACTAAATTTACCAATTGTGGTGGCGAAGTAGTATGCTTGCAGAAACTGTTGTTATGGAAAGAACAGTTGCTACTCTAGCTATGTCCTCTTCCTGCCTTTTCTTAATATCCGATTCCTTCAAGATGGTAAAATTTTGCTGAAATAAAAGACACAGAAACCCAACACATAAATTAGAGATCAGGGCTAAGCAGAAAAACAACAGCACCAATATTCAATCCATGAAACCCCAAATTAGCCCAAAAGAAAAACAAAACCTAAGAATAAATAACCAAAGAAATCACCCAAATTCAGTTAGTTTCGATAAATGATCACTACTATCAATCTCATTTGAGCGTGAATTTGTGCCCCGCGAATAACAAAACGGTGAAATTAAAAAGAAAAAACTTCAATTGAATTAAAAATATATATACATGGAGAGAGAATCGGAAGAAAAGAGAGCGAAATTGAGAAGGGGAAAAAAAACCTCGGAGCGGCGAGATTCGAGCTTATCGGAATCATCGGCTTCGTCGAAGTAATCATCGGCGTCGTCGTCGTAGTCGCTGTAGTAATCCATGGGAGCGTCCTCGGTGTCGCCGCTGTAGAAATCGTCGTCGAGCGATTCGACGTCGTTCGCGTCGTGCATATCATCCTCGGACTCCATGGGGAATCGGAACGGAGGAAGGAACCCTAAAATGGAAGAAGAAGGAACGAATTGGAAGAATCTAGGGCAAAAGCGAACAAACAAAAAAAAAAACCAATTGGGAATTCGGGAATTCTAAGAAAATAATGTATGTATCTCAACTTTTTATCGTTTTTTATTTATTTTATTTTATTTTATTTTCGAAAACGAGAGAGGTTTTGGGATTGAAAGAGAAAAAAAAAAAAACTGATGAAATATTGGCGTTAGGATAGAAAGGGATTGAAGGAGAAAATTGATTAATGATATGATATGAGAAGAGAGAAAGGAATGAATGAAAGGAAAAAAAGAAAAAGAAAAGAGAAAACAAACAGAAAGAAATAAGGGAGAGCTAGCTGAGATACACAGTATCGATTCTGGAGTGATCAGGCTCAGCTCAGCTACCCATATAATTTTTCACCTCTTTCCCAAATAATAGTAATAAAATATAATAATTAAGCAATAAAGTTGTGTGTATCTCATTAATATTATAGTCTATGTATCCTTAGTATTAAAGGTTGATGTGGTACAAAAACAAATGTGCATATTTTTAATGAAGAAATACTGTTTATTATGCACTTTGGTATTTGCATTTTTATATGTTTTAGTGTGTGCAATTGTGTATATTTGATATATTCATTTTATTATGTTTGGTCTGTGTAAAATTATAATTTTTTAAATTAAAGAAATAACTAATTATTAACCTTCCAAATTAATTTTTTAAATTTTAAAATATTTAATATGAAAAAGAGATAATTTATTAAAAAATATATAATAAAATCAAATTAAATAGAAAAAAATGGTGGGTTGCATTAAAAAACTTGTGGATTAGAATAAAAGACAATAATCTTAAATGTTTTACTTAAATGACTCAATTGCACACATCAAACATACAAAAAATGCATACACAAAACATATCATATTGCACACAAGAAACATACAAAAATGCACTCACCAAACATACACAAATGCACACAGCAAACATACACAATTGCATACACAAAAAATACAAAAATGCACACGCCAAACATGCAAAAATGATTTTCACGTGAACAGTATGCTTGCATCGGGCTCCGTGTCACATCAGTCTTTTGTACAATGAATATACGGATGATGTGTATTAGTGATGTACATCAAACCAAGCTGAATAATTAAGTAGGTAATATGTGCAACAAGTATATAAGTTGTGTTTGTTTTCTTTAACTCTGAGGTGAGAGTCACATAATCTGGAAAAAAAAAGTGACTGCGTAGACGGTTTGATTTTAAAATCACAATTAGAGAGACACCGAGTTACTCTAACTCAATGAACAAATATTTCCAATTTTTGTCTACTCTAAAAGTGGAGTCATGGACTCACTGGCTGATAGACACAGATTTAGTTTATGGTTTAATGAGTTTTGGTTCCAATTATGTCCTTATTTATTTTTCAAAATTCCAATCTCATCATTTCTAAACTTAACCATCATTTGTTTTATTAAAACAAATATGATACAAGATATCAAATAGAAAATAAAGTCACATATTGTATTGATAACTCCAATAACATTTACTCAGGTGACTCTACTGACTCTTTCACCAAAGTTAATAAAAACAAACAAGGCTATTTAGTTCTATACTAATAATTAAGTAGGTGATTTCAATAAGACCAGTGGGTGAGCTTCATGAGGATATCCTTAGCAAAACCCACCTAATTTGGCTCCACTTAATTAAGCTCAACATTCATCAATGAATGTGAAGATTGAAGAGACGCTTGTTTGGTCTAACTATATATGAAGAAAGAACAAACAAATTTTCATGGACCGACCCTAAATTATATTGGTGTTGAAAATGGAGTAGGTTTAAGGGTTATTAGTGACTCTCATACAAATGTAATTAGGTTGTATTTGGTGTACGTGTTGTATAAGATAAGATACTATTGAAGTATAAAATAAGATACGATAAAAGTATAAAGACGGTGTGATTAAAAACATAAAAGTATAAAGTTTAATATTTTTTTAAGATTATTGTAAATATAGTAGTTTTTTGTTTCATTCAGATCAATTTTGTGTTTATAATAACACAGTAAATATATAGATTTAAAATCTTAAAAAAAATAATTTTCGTTAATGACCCATCATTACACATTTTTCTTATATATTTTTATCTCTAGATTTATGTTCTAGCTATATATCCCACAAAACACAACGAGTGACATACCATGATAAAATTCAAAAAGCATATATAGTCTAAACACAATTATCTACCATTCTTAGGGTGAAGAACAGTTGCAACTTTCAAGGTATATATATATATATATATATATATATATATATATATCGATGTTGGAAACATTGTACATTCAATCATTCATGCTCTTGTTCGGTTTGTGCATATGAGATTATAATGTGCTGAAACAACATGATACAATGTCTAACATACTATTATTTAAACTTAATAATTTTCATATAGTCCATATGCATAGATTCTCTTGGTTCATGCTTTAATTTCTTGACTTTATTTACTTTCCTTTATGTTGTTCCCACTCTTTCTTTATTCCTCCCAACAATGATGAGTCATCAAATACTGAATTACAATAATATTGTATTGCATTTTGGGACAATAATTTTGCTAAAGTATAAAATCTCAATCTCATTGGTGACGATTTTACATTTATTATTAAATGGAGCATAGAATCAAATTCAAATATGACACACATTCTATTTAATGATTAATATAAATTTGTCAACACAGATTCGAAACTATTTTCATAGACTAACATTTTTCTTTTAGGAATGGGCTCAATTGCCAAGATTGGTCTATATCACAAACAATATAATATGTATAATAGTATTTGTCTAACAACAAAATTAAAATACATTCAACTAGCATCTAACGTGTACTATATATTTTTTTTGATAAATAACGTGTACTGTACATATAACACACATTACGTATTATATAATGGCATATGTTTTATGCTAGTTGGATGTATTTCTGTTGTACGATAACTATTGTCGTATAATGTATGTGCCGATTTTAGTTCCTTTGATGACATCCAAAAGACAAAACAAGTGCATCTTAAATTGTTAATTATACTTTATGTGAGAATAATTAAGATTGACATGCGTACCTTTGGATTTTCCTAAGCTTGTTTTCATTATGGTATTTGATCTTCTTATGACCGGATCCTAATTAAAATTACAATTAGAAAGGCAGATGAATTAACATGCAATAGAAGATTTGGAAACATAAGGTGTCAAAGGAAAAATGATGTTTCTTTGTATGAGACCAATAACATATGTGATAAGTGATATCATATGTGGTTGTTTTCACTTTAAGGAATTAAGAAGTCCGAAGTTGTGATTGTTCTCTTTGAATTTATCAACATTTGGATGGTAGTTAAATGATTTGAACTTGACAAGAAAAGAAATGCCTATTTATTTATTTTCTCTTTTCATTATTAAAGCTAATTATTTTTTTGGCTAACCAATATTCTTATAGCACTCATTAAGGTAAAAAAAAAGTAAAAATATTCGTCTTACAATAAAAAGATACATTTTTTTATTTTTATAAAATGACTCACACTGCATTATTTTAAATCATTTAAAATCTTATCATTTTTAGTATTACTAACTATTATCTTAATAACACTCGTTAACAATACTCTTATTTTATTCCACTCAATTAATGATAGACTAATCACTTTGTATCAACTATCAAGTCAAATACTGAAATGCTTTTTGGTATACAATACTTAAAAGTTAAAACCACATGCTTAAAGGGATTTAACCAACACGTTAATAATATGCATTTATTCAAGCCTATTAAAAGGGGATAAATGTCTACCTTAAATTTTAAAGCTACTTTAATATTAATGAGGACTCTTAATCACTTATTCAGGAAAAAAAGCTCTTATCAAATTCAACTAGTTTAATTGAAATTAAATCGAAATATTACAATAACAAAACTCAAATCGGGTATGTTTGGTTGACAGGTAAAACTGAAAGCAATTTTTTCTTAACATAACATAACGTGTAATTTTACACATAAAATTCAATAAAAAAATATTCAAAATTTTAACTCTAAAGTCTCAAAATTATTGAATCTCTACATAATGAAAGGTTAATTAATGTATGTTGCCCTTGTTGTACATATACATTGATATCGAGGCTAAGGTAGTGAATGCAATGTATGAAAGAAAGTCTTAAAAAAAAGTTATTCCCCATTTAGAAGAAAAAAATGTCAACTAGAAAAAAGAGGAGATAAATAAAAACAGAGTCTCATTCTTTGTACCCAGCCTGGAATTAATGGTGTTATAGATGGCATTATCAGCATTGTGTCAATGTTGGATTTCATCCACAAACAAAGTCGCATTGAATAGTTCCCCATTTTTATTTTATGTGATTGGCACGATTATATATGTGTTTCATAGGCATGTATGTATGTATTATGTGCATAAATTATCTCATATGATATGAGTACTATATATATGCTAGCTAGCAAGAACTATATGGCCACCACTCACCATCATATATTATCAATAATATTTATCGTACAACAGAAATATATTAAACTAGTATTTAATATATATTATACATGATACATAATGTGTACTATACATATGTGTGTTATACATATGAAATACATTACGTATTATATATAGCATACATTAAATACTAGTTGGACATACAACAAGTATTATTGATATACTGCGGTGGAAACCTTTTGAATGATATTTTCCAAATTGAATTGATCATTTAACTATTTGAAGGTTTTGTTTGTTGCATAGCTAGCAAAATAAGGTAATTTTCTCATTAAATTATGTTGATATGCCTATGATGAGTGACTTGTCAAAGAAAAGTTAAGTCTAGATTATCTCACATGTCACATTTTAAAGTTATGGTTAAATATTATTGAAAGTGTGATAAAACACAGAAAAATGTGGTTCAAAATTAATTTATCACATCTTAAAAGTATTTAGTCATACTTGATAAATTTTAAACAAATAATGTCCAATAATCTGTGTTACATCTTAATTGCTTTGCCTAATGTAACATAAGTCCATAGCAGTTTGAATAATGACATTTATTTATTTATTTATTTATTATTTCCCAAGTGCTTGATCAAATTCAGTAAACAAAACAACAACAACAAAATGTACTTTTTTTTAATAATTAATATCTTTTGTTATAAGCAGAGTAAGTACATTAATTTCTTTCTATGAAGCCAAACAGAACCACATGTATAATTATTTCTTCTCAAAAAAGAAAAGGCCCAATACAATTTTGATTGATTTAGATGAAAAATAAGAAAAATAATATTGAATTTATAATAAATCCTATACATCATAATATATAATCAAATATTTTACAATATTAATATAATTATAACTTTTAATTATATTTTAATTATTACTAATATATATCACTTATAAAATTTATGACTTTATATTCACAGGTGGTGAAAAATAAAGGTTGGTTAAAGTGGAAAGATGGTTATTAGTGCTGAAGGGTCAAGGTAGGAGACAAATAGCATGCACTCTGCAGTTGCACTTTGACCTTTTATTCACCTCTGCATAGCCCACGGTTTGGTTTCACACTCAACCTTCCAGTTTTGCTACACGTATACTAAAAGACCCTTTTTATTTTTATTTTATTATTATTATTATTATAATATTATCTTTAGTCCAGTATTCTTTCTGAATCATTTTAATCTCTTGTATTTATTTATCTATAATAATAACAATACCAAGGTAAGCTAATTCAGTATGTATTTTCCAATACAACCATTTAATTATTTTAACCACAAACACAAAGTGTGGCATGGTAATACTAGCTTACTACCTCATAGGAATATAACACATGCCCATTTAACATATATTTTAGGAATTTTTACAAAAAAGCATTGCTAGAGACACAAAAAAAACCAGCCAAAACAGCCAACAAATAGAAATTTGGGCACAATCACCAAACCCATTAAAATTATACTCATGATTAAAAGTGCTATTTGGGCCATAAAGTGTTAAATGGACTTTGTTGACTGTTTTGACTGAGTTTTTTTTTTCCTAAGCATTTGTGTTATTACAATGTATATTATAAATTTTTATATTAAATTTTTAAATAAAAAAAAATAATAATAATAAAGACTTGGGCAAATTAAAGTCACGGCATACGAAAGAGCCAGCTAATAATATATATTAAATTTCTATTCAACTATTTTTTTTCTTTTTTATGTCTCTTATATTATATTAAAGGATTACAATACAAAATAATCAAAATAGTTAATAGATTCTATTTAATATATATAATATAATATCACATATTATACAAATTATATATTTTATATTTTATAATATATAATATATATTATACACATTATATATTATTATATTTTGGTTTTTTTATATATATATAGGTCAAGTATTTATCTATACAATAATGTTAAGTGGACAATAAAAAATCAGCTCATACAGTCAATGAACCTATTTTAACTTTGGTTTTGACCCAAATAATCATTGAGATTGTAATGGGCTGAGTAATTATGGTCCAAAATCTCATTTATTGACTGATTAGGCTGGTTTTGTATTGTTTATTTAGCATCACCCTTACCTATATTATATTATATCCCTACATTGCCTCGCCTCGCCTCGCCTCTGTTTCATTTGTTGGTAGAAGGCAACGACACACACACAGAGTGTTACTGTTAAGGCTCGTTTGGTTGCGTTGCAGACTCAATTAATTAATTAATTAATTTGCAGTCCCAATAAGCTTTATTCCAATATTATTCAATCAATCTAACTCACTCACTCTTCTTTTCATCATCCATAAGGCTCCTTCATATATTTTTTGTCGCCTTTTGAAATTCCATCTTTGTTCAAACTTCGAATCTGCTTATTGTATTGCTCTTTGCTTCTTATCTACTTCTTCATTTCTTCTTCTTCTTCCTTTTCTCTCATCTTTTTTTATTTTGTTATAATATTTTTTGCAGATTCCATTCATTTGAGTGTCAAGTTGGATATGCCAACCCAGCTATCGATATCCTTCTTTTTGTGGTCAGTATTTTTTTGCTTTTACTTATCTCTCTGTTTTTTTTATTTATCATTATTATTATTATTAGGATTATTTAGAAGGTGCGCTTCATTTGTCTTGTGTGTTCCTATTAGTACCATTTTCGATTCATTGAAGTGATTTTTCTTTTTCTTTTTTCATTTTGGATCTTTCATAGAAACATTTTTAAGTTTGAATCTGAAGATTAGCTTATTGAGCCTTTTCTGGATTCATTTGCTTTTGCATAGAATAGAATAGAATAGCAAAAACAGAAATTCCACAAATAATAATTAGAATGTATATATATTAAGTACTATACTGTCAAGAATATGCATTATTATGTGAATTGAAATCACTGGCCTAGAAGGCTAGTACACTTGATTGGTAGCTAGCTGGGTCTAGTAAGTGTCTTATAGTTAGAGATTTAAGGATTATGAGACCTCTTATCTCGAATTATTAATCACTAGTGTTGGTGAATTGACTATTTAGCAAGTTTGAAGTTTGATTCTACTTTCTACTTTTAAAGCTCAAAATAAAGTTTTACTTAGAAACAAACAAACCTTAACTTTGAATTGTTAAGAGCTCAGATACAACTTCCCTGGAATTGTTCTTATCTTTTGATATAAATGATAGACCAAATACCCTAAACAATCATCAAGAATTATATCGAGGAACAAATTAGTATCTCAGAATTTGAAAGTTTTGTATTGCTCCATCACATTTAAAAAAACAAAGGGACAAATTGATCTCTTTGCACATGTTTATCCAGTGATCTTTTAACTATACAAATATGTAAGGAATGACGAGTTTGTCCCTTTTTTTTTTACAGAACTGTGAATAACCAATGTTGTACTTTTAAATTTTGAGAGACTAATTTGTCCCTCATTATATTTGCTCGATGACTAAAATGAGTATTTAGTCTAAATAATATTTCTTCTTCTTGCTTCTATTCAAGATATCAACATAACTTGTGAAGTCATGTCCCTTTCTTTTGTGTGTATTACTTATTAGAAACAGTCAATTGCATATCACTTAAATAAGTAATGTGAATTAACATGTTTTTCTTCTATATATCATTGTTCATGTAAGATAGTAAATTCAACTTAATTTGAACTAAGATCTTGCAAACTTCACTCTCATGTCTCAACTATTTTCCTTCAATGATTTACTATGTGAATACTGTTTGATAAGTTTAATTTTGACTAGCAAGATCACATAACTCTCTTTCTTGTTTCAAGATCATGGGCAGAGGAAGAGGAAAGGGCAAAAAGCTATCCATCACCAATCATGAGGAAATTGCTGTAAGCGGCTACGACGAAAAAGTTCATGTGCAGAAGAGAAGAGGAAGACCACAAAAGCTACCAAAACATAACATTGATGAAGAAGTTGAGAAAGTGGAAGATGATGGAAGTGACAATACTAACAATGGAGTATCCAATGAAGGGGTAAAAACTTACAATGCAACAGAACATGATGAGAGGAAAAGGAAACGAAATTCGCAAGCAAAAGAGAAATCTGAGTCAATTGAAGTTGATGGTGGTGGTAATGAATCATCAAAGCCTAATGGATTTCGCCATATCGGAAGCCGGCGAAAGAGTAAACCGTGCCGAGCTGCCGGAACTGGCGTGCTATGCAAGTAAGACTCTGTGTTAGGATCTGAAGTAGCTTTCTTCCTTTTTCATGTTCCTTCCTAGATACATTACCGGATAGGAAATGAGGCATAACAATCTTGAATATGATCTTTTCATTGATCTAGGGGTTTATTTCATGATTTACTTTCATTATTTCATTTTATATCTTAAACATGATTTTCAGAATTTGTTATGCTGCTAGATGTAGTGTACCATTTTGAATGTCTTTTTGTTTTCCTCTTTATTGTGTTTAGATTTGAAAAGTAAAATGTTTTGTGATTCATTGTTGGTAAATTTATTGTTGATTCTGCTATGCCCTTTAATTTGAAATTCGGATTTAACATTTTTTAAAAGAGTAGTATGTATTGTGACAATAAATAGTTTTATCTATGTCAAATATAATATTCAAGATTTGGATTTTCATTTTACAGTTATATGCACTATATAATATTTTAAAGTGCAACAAGAAATACTATATTTTGAATCAATAATGCTTGTCGTACAACAGAAATACGTTCAACGAGCATCCAACGTGTGCTATATATAAGACATAATGTGTGTTATACGTACGTATGTTATACATATAACACACATTACGTCTTATATAGCACACATTAAATGCTCGTTAGATGTATTTCTATTGTAATCCCCGAATAGGACCAAACCTTATTCCATGGTATTTACATAAGATTCCTCTTTCTTATTCTTAAGCAAGTCCCCGAGAGCGTTTAGTTGCAACAATATTGTATTTTGAATTGGTCAATTAGTTTAAGTGTGAAGTAAGGGAGTGATTTTGCATCATTTTGTTTTTGCTCAGATAATAATAAAGTTGAAGTTTTAATTTACCATTGAAATTTGAAGTGCATTTGACCGGTCAAATATTGTCATTTCCCATTGAGAAGACTGAGAGACCTTAGCATAATTCTAGCACGCATGAAGAAAAAGTATTGTGATTTTCTAAAAGAATTGTGATTTTCTTTTGATCTTTTTCTACAGACAGACGAAAGTGTTTGTTATGCAATAGTAATATATCATACTATTATTCATCATATAACACATATTATAAATAAAGAAATGACTCACGTTACATATTTTAATAATAATACACATATATGATGTATTTTTTTTTGTTATTTTTTGTTTTTGTTCAACTAATTTCACATATATATGATACACATTACATATGACATATATTATATATAACACATATTAGATAATTATTGGATGATACTCTTGTTGTACGTGTACTATTACTACAAAGTCTTGAATTTGGATCATGTTATGTTATGTTATGATTGGAGGTTCCTATATGTACAAGCATGGGCCCATGGTGGTGGTGAATGAGTTTGCCTCCATTTTTGCCGGTTTACAAACATGTCTGTCCTATCCTAGATGATTTGTACAAATTTTTTTTGTATTTATATTGACGAACAATTATTTTATTGTTAGATAAAGTATAAATCTCATTTAAGTAGAATTTATATTTAATTAGAGTTTAAAAAATCATTTATCCTAGCTTATTTCAAGAAACACACTACAAAGCATCAAGCAAATACACATATTATTATCATGGTCCCTCTCCATTTTATGTATGTGTGGGACAAGCCTCTCACTAATGACTCATGATCTTCTAAGTTTTGCACTTTTGCTAGTTTTCCCCCACTTTTACCCTTCCATTGAAAGCAATCCTGATAAGGTTAATGAAATTGGGCATCTATTACTTCGACTAATCAAGAGTTTGTTAAATTTTTCTAAATTGAAAAGTATTTCACTATATTTTTGGTGTAATTTTTTTTGTTAATAGATCATAGGTTGAAGTTCAAAAGGAAACAACTATAGATTCACCAAATGAGACAAAGCTACCCCAACACAATCAGCCAATAACTGATCCTTCAGAAAGTTTTTGGTGTAAAATTAATTAATACTTTGAAGTGTCTTTTTTATTTTTATTTTTTTCTCATCACTGCGTGCAATTTACTCTAAGAAAAATCAGTGAAGAATCTTTTTGAGAACCCCGCGAGAGTGATTTTCCTTGACTTTATATTAACCCTTCAAAGTTTCAAAACCATTAAGTTGACCAAATACCACTTGTTGTACATCAAAAATATATCCATCGAATATTCAATGTGTACTATATGTCATACGTGTTATACGTAATGTGTTATACTTATAGCACATATTACGTATGACATATAGCACACGTTGGATTGTATTTTCGATGTACAACAAGCATTACTCGTATAGACAAGCTTTATTTATATGAATTAGTTTTAATTGATTGAAAATTTTAGGACTCTAGTTTATTACAACGAAGAATCTAGTACCAATAGAATATGATGATAAAACACAAGCAAAGTCTAAGATTGAGAGTGTATAGTTTATATCAAGTATCAACACACAGCTTTAATTTAGGGTATAAATTAAACATAGCCCATAATGATATTGGGCTTGGCCCAAACTTTGGGCTGGGTTGACAAAAAAAATAGCTTATCCTAGCCTATAGCCATTTCAACATTTAAAAATAAAAACAAAAGCCTAGAGTCATTAATATTTTTTAGGTTTCCTTAACAAGTATAGTAAAAGTAGAAATAATCAAATTGAAAATATGCATTTTTATATTTTTAATATAAAGAATCTATCACTATATTTAAAATTTTATTTAAAATTATCATTTGAAATATCTTTAATAAATGTCATTAATTAGGACACTTATTAGCAAAATTCTTTTTTTTTTTTGTAGTCTACAGTCATTAATATAATTCTTCTTCAGGTTTTAAACTCAATCTTCTTGGTAAAATTTACTTACAACTAAATTCATTTTCGCTGAGCTAACCAAGAGACAATGCAACAACATTACATATCGGTTCAACTCCAAATAAATTCAATCAACTAAATTAAATTGAACTCAAATGAAGCTTGAGAATCCAAATCAACCCAAATTAAATTTATTTCATTGAAAAATTGAACCAAGTGAACTTGGTTAATGGTTGACTTGATCTACATGACTTCTTCAATAAAGAGGGGGTTAAAAACCCATATAAAATAATGTACCAACCCTACCCATTATCTCAAAAAATTATACAACTTGAATTGAATCATATTATAGTAGCTTTACAACAACCAACCCACCAAGAATCTCCTCGAACTTGAGCTTAGACAAAGGCAACAAATTTTATTTCTATAAAAAGCACAAACACACTATATATATGCATGTTTGAATTTGATTAACTTTAAAATATATATAATTCTTTGTTTTAAAAGTACTTTGAAATTTGAAACTTTTTAGAAAAAAAGTTAAAGTTTCAAAAACTTTGCACAAGAAAACAAAAAACACCCACTAAAAACATGTCAAATAAGATTTAATTGGCAAAAAGCAAAAGCCTAGCTTGGTCATAACTCATACTGTAATTGTATAATAATTGACTGAAGATTTAAAAGGTGTTTTTAAATAAAAATGCATGACCCTTAATGTTGAGTAACACGTGCTAATATAACTTTAAGCCACATGGTTATTTAATAAGTGGAAGTTTTAAACACTGAAATTTTCTATTAATACTCCATTCGTCTACTTTTATTTGTCTTTATATATGAAATTTATTTGTTCACTATTATCTATCATTTTAGATTTTCAATGAAACATTTACAATCTTTTTACAGTTTTATCCATACATACACTCTCTCTTTATCTCTTACAATTATTATTGCACAAAAAAACTATAAGGATAATTTATGTATTACACAATACTACACAAACAATAAAGTCAAAATGATCAAACTCGATAGGTTCAAGATTGCTAGTAGCAATTTCAAAAAAACATAAAAGAAAATAACCATTTTTCTAACAAGGGCCCAAGGATATTTATTAAAATAATAAAAAAGAAACAATTTATATTAAAAACATACATTTTAATATTTTATATATAATAGACCCATCATAATTTTTTTAATTTTTTTAAAATTTATCTTTTTTAATATTATTAACAAGTACCCTTAGCCCTTACAGCACCTGTTAATCAAACTCAAAAAACAAATCAATAAATTAAAAACAAAGTTTCGTGCTCGTCGAAGGTTTAATCAATCATTCACCGGAACATTTTGTTTTTAACTGTCTAGGTGCTTATATATCTCTATGCTACGAATAAAATAAATAATTTCTCAATTTTTAAAAGACTTTTTTCTCTGTTTTATTTGACCAATGTAATTATTTACTAACCAAGCACATTCAATTCCTTAAGTAATACAAAGCTTAAAAGTTAAAGCTACGCAGCCTATCTTACCCTATATATATATATGTTGCTTTGCGTAATGATAATTATATGCATGTTATTTATTTTGACCAATTATATATTCTTGCATCCTTGTACCGCAAGAGTATTCGAATGCCTAGTCTTGTGAACCCATAAAAAATAGTTAAAATTTGAAATGGGAAATAGGAAATATGGTTATTCTCAAACTATTTTTTTATAAAAGTCTTAAAAATAAAAAATAAATTGAAGAATAGAAATCAAGTTATAAACAAACAGTTTTAGAAAATTTCAATACTCTCTTTTTCTTGAGTTTTCCATTTCTCTTGAAAGCTTATGTTATCTATAAAAAAAAAAAAAAAAGTCAATAATTCTTTTACCTGGAACAAAACTCTAAGGGGATGTTTGGTTGGGGAATGTTGCAAGATTTTCGGGAAACTTTTATGGGAAAGTTATTTTCCCATGATTGATTCAACATTAGTTTCAAAGGTTCCTGGGAAAATTGCATTCCCGGGAAACATTTTCCTCCACTTTTATTCCCATCCTCAACCATGGGTAAGTTTTATTCCCATGGCATGAGAATCTTCTTAAATGTGTAAAAATACATTTATGACCTCATTTATTATTTTGATGTTATATTTATTTTATTATGCATGGGTACTTTTGTAAATTACAAGCTTTATCCCGGAAATGTTATTACAAACCAAACACGGGAATAAATCATTCCAAGGAATATTGTACAAGATTCCCAGGAATTTAATGTACAAACCAAGCACATGAATAATACATTTCTGAAAAAATGATTCCCGAATTTATCATTCCTGAAAATCCTATTCCCGGGTTTATCATTCCTGGGAATCTTATTCCCGGAAATAAAATTTCAATCCGCGAACCAAACGCACCCTAAACTATATTGCACGGTTCGGGATCAATGTATGAAACGATTCTATACATCTATCTAAGTCAAAGAGAATGACCATTACATTATCATATTATTTTATAATGGACAAGTAAAGTTTGGTGTACCAGTTTAATGAATTATTATATTAATTTTATATATACCACCAACTTCTGATGATGATAGCTGCTGATTCTGCGCCAACAACACAACCCATTTTAATTTGTGTGTGAGATGATGATGATGCTCACATTATTTAACTACTTGATTGGTAAACCTAAGAATATTATTTATTTTTATTTATTACATAAATTAATGATTAATTACACTTTATTATTCTCAGAAAAGTCATTTGGTTGATAATTAAACACCAATAATGTTTGACGTACAACAGAAATACGTCCAATTTATATCCAACGTGTGCTATCCATGTTACAGGATGTGTGCTATACGTATAACATACATCCTGTAACATGGATAGCACATGTATATAGTAATTAATTAATTGCTCAACCTCAATACCTAATAACGTGTCTCGTGACTAGAAAATGTATTGTGGTTCTAAATCTCCGTATATGATAAGAATTGACTTGCATTGTGGTTCTAAATAACGTGTGTGTTTATCCATTACTCTGAAAATGTATTTGAAATTTCAAAATTTGGCTTGATTTCGTATATTGTACACAGCATCAAAACAAGAAAATAAGACTAGAATATTTAAGTATATATATATCTGTGAATGTTATATGATATTGTATTGTCTTTTTAATCATTGTTTGTATGTGTTTCATGAAAAGTGTAAGATTCTGTAATAAAAGAGGGAAACTATATGCAAGTTAGTTTTTTATCCTTTGACAATGCATCGATCAAAATACATAGTTTTGACCGTATTATTCCTAATCTCATAATAAAAAGGTTGGACCAAATAATACTTATGAAGAAATAGATAAAGGCTTTGGACCAAAATACCTAATCAAATAAGAACAATTCAACTCGTAATTATTCCATAAACTATACGGATTCACACACGGTCAATGTATTTCTTGTGCGTTAAACAAAATAAACTGTTGATTTTTCCTCTTTTTCTTATCGTTTCCGAAAATTTCAGGGTTACGTTATGTGTAATTTCTTATCCAAAACGATTTTGGTCTAAACATATAAACCCATAACGATAGGAAAAAAATAACATTTAAAAGGTACCTAGAATAAAAACTAATCACTACCTCCTATATTAATTAAATTTGTATACACTAAAATAATTTTATATTGATATTTAATCATGTGTTTTCACCTAAATATTGTTATTGACTTTCAAACCCCGTTATCTCTAAAATAAACTATTTTTCTTTTGTGACAACATTTGATAGTAATTAACTTTTATTAATTATTCATCATTTTACTCTTTGCTACACTAAAAAACTAATATATATCGTCTCTAAAATATATTGATCTAAATAAATTAACTTTTTAATGTACTAAAAAAATTAAATAAAAGGGAGTATATATTTTATAAATTTAATTTTCATCCACTGACAGTGTATAATTTTTTATACAGTCATCCAATCATATATTATCACATCAGTCATGATTGTGTTTTATTTCTCTCACTACCTGAAAAGTCATACAAACAGAGTGTTTTGATTAGATGACAGTGTAGAATACCGTTACACTATCAGTGTTTTGGTTAATTTTCATGCACTGATCATCCAATCAAAATACTTCGTTTGTATGACTTTTTAGCTAGTAGAAGAGAGAAAATACAATTATAACGGACATGATAACACATGATATGGATGACTGCGTAAAATAGTTGTACATTGTCATTGAATAAAAATTAGATCCATTTTTATTTTATTTATAAATATATAATACGTACTTGACCACAAAAGAGAATATCTAAAACATATTCAAAACTTTGAATTATTAACATCTATATACCTGGAATATAATGTATCATGAGACAGTCATTAAAAGTGCCAATCTATCAACAGACAAGGATCCTGGAAACTACGACATACATAACACAAAAATTCCTATAAATATATATATTGATTCCAATAAATTAAAAAGCGCCGTCACATTTGATAATTCAGTGTTTTAGGATAAATTCCAAAAGATTGAGGCACGCCACATCCGTTTTCAAGTCTTAATCATTCCATTACTATTAATTAAATAATTAAATAATTAAATAATTAAACGAACGTGTAAGTGGTAGGTACACGGAAGGAATCGCTTCCTATATAAGGATGCACGTATTTGCGGAAGAAAGAACATGATAAAAGCGATTAAGCATAAGCACTTAAGCGGATTATTGATTGATTAATTATGGCATTCATCAACAACGGAATAGTTCTCATTCTTCTTCTTCTCATCTCTATAATTGGATCATCCATAATAACCCTCACACAAGCTTATTTTGCACCTTCTTCTGATGTGGCTTCCTTCAATAGGTCACATTTCCCCACTGGCTTCATCTTTGGCACTGCATCCTCAGCTTACCAGGTACGACACAATTCTTATTCTTAGATGCACCGAGAACAAAAATATATATGACTAGAACCGTGAAAACATGTCATTATATTGTTATGTGACCGACAATTATGGTTGCGAACAAATATATCTGCAATATTGCAACATCAATTGTGATTTCAAATTTTGAGAATACGTACTCTTCTTAATTTGCATGATATACATATGATAATGAAAACTAATGCCAAATTCAAATTGAAAATATATATCATCTTAAGGTAAAACTTATGAATTGAATTTCGTTCACACTGAAATTCAATCATAGATTGACACATCAGCAAAAATCTTTAACTCAGTTACTTACTAACTAAAAAGTCATCATACAAATCAACGGATATAATTGACTGACAATGTAAAAAAAAATTTACTTGTCAGTGTATCATAATTAAACTCAAAACTTATTACTATTTTTTTTTACTATATTCGGTTGTTTACGTAATGTAAATTATATATATGTATGTAGTATGAAGGTGCAGCAAGCGAAGGTGGAAGAGGACCAAGTATATGGGATACGTTCACCCATAAGTATCCTGGTAAATACATATACATATATGAGAATTACATTCTATTTATTTATTTATTTTCTCTTTTAATTTCATTGTTGGTATATGATACACACTTTGAAACATGATTTAATTTTGTCTAATGTTCATCCGTCAATGTAAATTGCAGAAAAGATAAAGGATGGAGACAGTGGAGACGTAGCCATTGACTCATACCATCGCTACAAGGTATATATAATAATATTCAAAGTATATTTGGTTATTCTAATTAAGTTGATTGGTGTATTAATTATTAATGAAATAAAATAAAATACTATTAAATATTTGGATAATGAAGTACATGTGAATTTGTGAGAAGTAACTTACAATTAATGTGTTATTATTGTGCATACATTACAGGAAGATGTAGGGCTGATGAAGGATATGAATTTAGATGCTTATAGATTTTCCATCTCTTGGTCAAGGATATTGCCAAGTATGTCAATTTTCTACCCTAGACACTAGATTTTAATTACTTTTCCAATTGGAACTCTAACCTAACCATTTTTATTTTATTTTATTTTAATAAATTATATTTATTGCATTACTGATCTACAGAAGGGAAACTAAGTGGTGGTATAAATCAAGAAGGAATCGACTATTACAACAACCTCATCAATGAGTTGGTTGCAAATGGTTAGAATTATACAAACTTTTCTTTTTTATAATACTTAATTTCCACTAAGCATTTTCTCATGCTACAATTAATTAATAATGATAATTAAATTAAATAAATATTAATCATATATATATAATTGCAGGTCTACAACCATTTGTGACCCTTTTCCATTGGGATCTTCCCCAAGCCTTAGAAGATGAATACGGTGGCTTCTTAAGCCCTCTCATCATGTAAGTGACACAAAATTTATTTACTTATTTATTTTACATGAAAACTAACTAACTAATTAATAATCAATTATTTATATTATCTCCAGAAAAGATTTTCAAGAGTATGCGGAAGTATGCTTCAAGGAATTTGGTGATAGAGTGAAGCATTGGATAACTCTGAATGAGCCATGGAGTTATAGTAGAAATGGGTATGCAATAGGGACTATGGCACCAGGTCGCTGTTCTTCTTGGTTCAATCCAAATTGCACCGGCGGTGATTCTGCCACTGAACCCTACATTGTCTCACACTACCAACTTCTTGCTCATGCTTCAGCCGTTAATGTCTATAAGACCAAGTTTCAGGTTCGTCCCTTTATTACTTTGCTAGCTTTTGGGCCACCATTTGTAACCTTTTTCGGATCGCGACACTTAATGAAAACACCACGTCATTACGAGTATAAGATTCTGGGAGAACCAACATCTCAAAAAGTAATTATGAGGGTGGGAGTTAATCTTCCTATAAACATCTGAGTAATTATTAATAAATAAAATAATATTAATTATATGAATTATATATCCAGGAATCTCAGAAAGGGGTGATAGGCATAACGTTGCTAGCTACATGGTTCGTGTCATATTCGGATAGCAAACTTGACCAAAAGGCTGCTGAACGAGCTGTTGACTTCATGTATGGATGGTAAGTAATGTTTCCCCTTTAATTTCCCTCTCTATGATCCACAAATAAAGTTCACTTTATCCATAAATTAATCTCATTAATTGATGCCATCACTTAGTATTAATAATAATGAGTCCAAATTAATAAATAAAATTGAATTATTGTAGGTTTATGGATCCACTTACAAGAGGGGATTATCCACAAAGCATGAGATCATTGGTGAGAGCAAGATTACCAAGGTTCACTAATGAGCAAGCAAGGCTAGTTCGTGGCTCATTTGATTTTATTGGCTTAAATTATTACTCTGCTGGCTATGCTTCAGATGCACCTCAATTACGCAATGATAGACCTAACTATGAAACTGATTCACTTTACGGCTTGTCATGTAAGAACACCACCTTTAATTAATTAATTAATTATATTCCTAATAACTCATTATTAAGTATTATTGATTATTCCATATTTATGTATTTATGTTTGACTTGGTCATGGCTAACAATTATTTATTTTTTTATTTTGTGATTGAATAGTTGTGCGGAACGAGAAACCCATTGGTCTAAGGGTAAGTGTGTGGCTACCTATAAAATTATAATTAACTTCTTTTTTAAAAGTTTTTTAGTTGATTAATTTTTTTAATGAAGAAATAAATATTTTCTTTTATAATAATGCAGCTTGCTTCAGACTGGTTGTACGTCTATCCAAAAGGGCTTCAAGATCTTTTGTTATACACCAAGCAAAAGTACAACAATCCCTTGATTTATATCACTGAAAATGGTAAATACACTTATAAACAAATTTAATGAAAATATATTAAAAAATTGGAAACACATATACCTATATATATCATTTGATTTTTATTTTCATTACTTATTGAAAATATGTGTAATAATCACTTAATTATATATGTGCAGGTATAAATGAATATAATGATCCATCATTATCGGTTCAGGAATCTCTTCTTGATACTTTTAGAATCGATTATTACTATCGTCACCTGTATTATCTTGGATCAGCAATCAAGTAAGTACATTACCAATATATATTTAGTCTCCTTCTTTTTCTTGCCTTGAAAAATATTATATATCAATACTTATCCATTTATTTTGTTTTCTTGCAATAAATATAGGAATGGTGCAAATGTGAAGGGTTATTTTGCATGGTCTTTGCTAGACAACTTTGAATGGCATTTAGGCTACACCGTGCGATTTGGAATGACTTTTGTGGATTACAAACATGGTTTAGAAAGATATCAAAAGCTCTCTGCAATATGGTTCAAGGATTTTTTAAAAACGGAAATTAAACTTTACAGTAGTTCCCAATAAGTAGTGTAATGTTAGTAGTTTCTAACAATATATATAGTTACCGAAATTCATTAAATATTTTTATTTATTTGTAAACATATAATTATTTCATTCATTACACTGTGAGAATAACTGCTGAAAAATACAAGCAGTTATGTTCATGTATATATAGATTGATTTAATATAAAGTGCCTTTGTTTGTTGATCATTGCAAGAATAAAAGAGATTTTTCATTGAAATTTTACCTAATTATTGATGTCAATTAATTT